>CM075857.1:18273725-18906496 GCA_037975125.1 Latrodectus hesperus | reverse complement strand
ACTTTCAACATACTGTATTATGTACATTGCTTAAAAATAAGATTATAGTTACTTTTAAAACTTCCATATTGAACACTAAATGAAAAAAAGTGTACTTTTCATTCCAGTAAACATTTGTTGGAACAGGTTCCAATTTCATTGAAAAATACAACTGAATTGGAGAAATAACTCATAACGCAGTTTCTCATAAAATTAAATTTTCTCACTTTCGATTGCAAAAAAGGAATTAAATTTACGAATATAAGGTAAATTTTCATGTAATATCACAAATAAAATTTATTTTTGTGAGTTGTGAAATTTTTTTTATTAATATATCATCAATGATGCTTAAAAAAGAATAATACCAATGTTGTCAAAATACAGTTAGTGTTATGCTTTACCAAAGGAAAAGTATAATAATAAAGAATTTCAAAATTATGGTTGTTCTGATCCTGGCTAGAGCATTGGCCACCGTCCTGGAGACGGTGCGCTTCATTTACGAGTTACAAGAGCGATATTTCAGAAAACTGTCTAGCCTTCACTTCCATACAGAAACGCAGCATCGCTTTGCTCAACAATGTCGTTGAAATCCTAACTGGGACCCTGCATTACAAAAGCATACCTACAGACCACAATGTCATCACTTTATTATTTCATTGTTTGTGGTTGTTCTTTTCTGTCGATATGTGATCGAATCCTATTTTCTATTTGGTCAAGCGACGACATCAGAACCGGAATTGGCTCACTCTTCTTTAACCTAAACGCCAGTGGTGACCATCAGACAATATTTAAATGTATGCATGAGTCCCTTTATCTATATAGTTTTCAACTGAGTTAGGGATCGAACTTGGTAATTTTCGGACAGTAGAATGACGTTATTTTATTTATTTTCGCAACTAAGCAATCCCAATTTCAAGTTGAACATCGCAGTCATTTAGGAATGAAATTCCCTTTTTTTAATTTGCAGTGGCGTAAAGTGATACCTTATAAGCTTTCACTTTTCAGTAAGCTAAATACTTTTTAAATATGATCTTTTTGCAAAATTTTTGGCTCATTATTATTTACCGCAAATTGATAGCAATTCAATTCGAAAATTTGAAATGATTGGTATCGTCATGCCTGGAATCCGCCTTTACAGGACTACAAGGGGCGGAAGCGAGTGCTCTTTGCCTAGTGGAACTTCCAGTCAATGGGTGTGCTATCGTGGATGAGTGAGTCATCGCCATTTAGAAGCAGGAACCAAGCAGAAGTCTCTTGTCCCGCCACCTCTAAAGGTCATATAAAGGACATTGGGATCACAACTGATTCAAAGTGGTTGACCCGCTATTTGTGAACACGACAGATCTTCGGTTGGGTCGGGATTCAAACTCACAAACTTCCGATGAAAAAAAAAAAAAACGAATCCCTAACAAACCAACCCCCGTAGCCTCAAATTTCCAACTAGGATCAAGCAGCATATTTAACACCTACTTTAGTACAAGTTTGCTTCCGAAATGCTCACCAGGTGGATGAGACGGAGGCAAGTTTCGACGGGCGACCACTCTCTGGCGTGCATGCCGCACTCCAACATCACGCTGCTCTTCTGCTTCTTCTTATCTTTTTTAATCTGAAATTAACGTAAATGTCATAATCTATTTTTATTTTGCATGTAAAAATATATGCAACATACAGTAAACGCTCATTTTTACGCGCATTTAATTTACGAACATTCACGACTTTACGAGCGTATGGGTGCCGGTATCGAACTTGCCCAATAGAAACAATGATATTTTTACTTCTCAATTACAAAGTCAAAACTTTTGAAAATTTCTTTTTCATGAATTCAATTTTACGCCCGTTTAGTTTCTTTTATTTTTTATAATGCGTTTTTATAAATAAAATCAATGATCCAAGTTTCTCAAGTATTAAAATACTTGAGAAACTTGGATCATTGATTTTATTTGAGAATTATAAGCTTATTAATATGCCTAGTTGTTAGGATTCTATTTTCAGCGTTACAAGGGGCAGAAGTGATAGCATTTTATCTGGCGGAGCACCCTTGTGGACTCCGAAAGTGAGTGAGTCTGCGTAAATTAGGAGCAGAATACTCCCCAGACACAGCCTGCCATCCCCCAAAGGTATGACTTGACATGCAGGACACAGAGATCACAAAATAGCACACGTGACATGAGCGAACATGATGGTTGCGTCGGGATTCGAATTCACTACTTTTCGATATCGGGAGCGAACGTCCTAACCAACCAGCCCACTGCCACCAAAACTGTAAACTTTCCAAATTTTGGATAACTAGTGCACTGACTATGTTGAAACACCAGATTTTTTTTTAGAATAATCCGTGTAGGATTTCCCCGTCGAATCCAACTTCCGTCTTACAGCCCACGCATCAGCGGCTTGAAGTGCAAATATAGTAAGATATTTCCGCAAGTGTCGATCTCCTCAGAAATGAACATTCTGTGCATTTGTGAATCAGCATGCAAGATTGCTTCCCAATGGATCGAAATTTAATGGCAGGACTTTTTATAATATAATTTAATTTTAGAACTTTCTATGCAACTTGTACGTAAGAAGTACAGAATAATTAAGAACATAAGAAATGAAAAATATTATAGTTGGCGTAAGCAAGGCTTAGGTCTTAAGGTTTAACAGAGATTGTTTACAAATACTGCAATTATTAATTTAGAATTCGGCACAGGTGCCTTATAATCCATGATTCCAAATTCTGAGATTGGCGATTTTTTGGCGGATGGCTAAACTGAGTATTACGGTCAGACCTCAGTTTTACCCGGTTTAGATATAGTGCCGGAATTTCAATACTGTCTTTTATATTCGTTTTGTATTTCGCTGTAAATATAGCGTAGGAATTTCAATCCTTACTTGTACTTGGCGAAAAAAAAATCCAAAAAATCGCCAAACTTCGACCGTATTACTTAGTTTTACCTGGCGGATTTTCTTACGTAACTGACAATATCGTTCTTATTAGGTTATACAAATGGAGACCTATAAGAACTATGCAGAAAACTCTATTTTGGTAACCCTAGTACTTACTTCATGGTGCACGTCACGATACGTCATCTTGACAACATTTCTTCATCACCAAAAAAATTTAAAATTTGGAATGATGGATTATACGGCACCTGTGCCTAGAATTCTATTAATTAATGAAATTGTTAAGGTTCGGTGTAGAATCGGGTACCCCTTAGTTTGGCAAAACATTTGGTGATACATGATGGCGATAAAACTAAATTTCTGGTAACCCTGGTAATTCTATCTTGGTATAGCTTTTGTGTAGTGGCCATCTTGTTTATCTCACATCTTGGCACCTATCTTGGCGTCAAAAAAATCCCCTAAGAAACAAGGGCTACACGATTGTAAATTTTTGTCAAATTTTTAAAGTATTTTTATATCGTCCTTGCCGATTAAACTATTGATGTCTTGTCTTTTTCATTTTGCTCTTTGTTCCATTCTATTGTCAACGTGTTAAAGGCTTGAATCAATGGCTTTGGCCCTTACACGAGAAATCATTTTACTAAAAAATGAAGATAGACAATATTCTCAGACGGTGAACTTCGCCTATTTTGCTGCTGTTCGAGGAAAGCGATTAGAAGACAAGTAACAAATTCATTGACAAGTTGGACTTACGACGTTGTCCCAACACGATGTCGTAATTAATTATGTGTTACGTTGATGAAACGTTATCTGATGTCATGGATATTTTAAATCAATGAGAATTGTATTTAAGGTTGTCGCCATGATCTTAACTGCAACGAAAGAAACAATCACTTTATATTGTTAAAAAGGGAAAAATGTGCCTTTAAATATGTAGTTTTGAAAAAAATTATTATTAATTTTTTTATTATTTCATTGATAAAATTAAAGTAAAGTTTCTTTTAAATATAAACTTTAATTTGAATGTTTTTATAGAGTACATACTAAAGGTCTTTTAATGGTATTTTTTATAAAACAGAAAGCAGTTTGGTAAAAAACAACATACTTTTAAGATTTAACAATTAATTTTTCTACTTTACACACACACGCGCAAACTTTTGGTTTTAAGAAATATTTTATCTGTCTCTACGAGTTTGCAAAAATTAGCATTACTATGTAATAAGTACAAAATGTTTCGATACTTAGGTATTATATCTCATCGGTAATATTTTTTGAGAAAAAATATTACCGAATATTGAAATTTTGATATTTACTTTTAAACTGAGAAGATACAAATTGATCAGTTAACATATATATTCATAGAAGTAAATATAATATCCTTAATTCGTATTCTACTTTTGTGTTCATAAATTAAAAATATCCACGAGAAATTGATAAACAAATGTAACATGAGTTCAAGTATAATAAAAGAAAAAAAAAAACGTGAGTTCGGCTTTTATTTGGCGCTAAACAGTTGGAGGAATTTTTTCTCTTCGGTATTATACGCAAACACATGTTTAGATATTTCGAAAGTGGACCCTGATCGTTTCAATAATCTTTGATGACTTTGGAAAAGGAATGTCACGGCAGTTCTTCAGAGTTCAAATGCAGGTTAAGTTCGTTGCTCCAATGTATTTTATGTAACAGCGCGAGAGGGTAGCCGAGCCGATGTCGGTGTTTTTAATTCCATTTCGTGTAAATTGCTTTCCTTTTTCCTAGGTCACGTGAAAAGGTTTAATCAAGGCCGCCGCTGAATGGATGGGGAGGCAGCACTCGTCTGCTTTTTGCAAAAGAGGTGGGCACCAGGAGTTGCGGCGCATGAATACAACTCACTCTCGACACAAAAGGAATTCCTGGGAAACAATTTACCATCAGGAGATTAAAATGACAGCCTTAGTCTATTAGCTTATTCACGAGTCAGTATCAAAGCATAGACCGATTGTGTGCATGAAGAAGATAGAAACGCTGGGAACAAACCTGGAACTTTTCTCTAATTAGAAGGGTGTCCTACCATAAGGTCATGGCCAGCTCTCTATTGGAATTTATTTCAAAAATAGGGGAATACTGCAAAACTTGTGTATCTGCATGGACAAGCATTCCGCTGAACTCCTTGGAATAGACGCGATTATGCACTGGTTACATTCGATTCATTTCACGTATTGCAAGGATTAAATATTTGTATTCTGTTAAATGAAAATTCCTTGTGAAACACGTGTTTATTAAAAATAAGCGATTTTAAATAAACTATTTCATCCCGGCATTCACTAAACACCAGGCATCACTCGTTTTGCATTCTTTTTTCGGCCATGCGCATTCTTACAAAAGAAGCAGCTTTGCTATAAGTATTATGGTACATTTTAAATGAGTTTAATTGTTGCAAAAGTGCTAAAACAAAATTTTATTAAGATAAAAATAATAACTTTATTGAGAAGATATTTCGACGCTGTGGAATATTATCCATCACATACCAAGTGCAGCTGTGCGAGTTAGAAGGCTTCTTCACAGCGGGTCCTCGTCTACACGCAGCGAAATGCCTGCCATGCACAGCACTCACAAAAGAAGAAACTCTATAGGTTGGGAGCCTTGGAATATATGTCCAATTGAATAATAAACAATAAAAAACACGGAATTTTTTTAAAATAATCAAATAATTTTAATAAAAATGTTAAATTATTTATTGTTTATAAACATATGAAATGTAAATTAAAAATTTTTTAAAAATTTTGGTATTTATGTTGGAAAATTCATAAGGAAAATTTGGATTATACTGAGTTATTTATCTTGATCTTTGATTTCCGGTTGACTCAAAAAAAAGATTCGTCATCCCTGTTTTTCGGTCAAGAATACTATTGTTGTTTGAGTGTATTGAGAGAGAGAGACATTCCTGGTTGCATTGATGGAGAAACTGTCAAGACGTTCGGAACAGCAAATGCTTTTGACATGAATCTATGGATACTCTCACGTAAAGAGGCGAATGCGCGACTGCATGTTTAATTATGTCAAAACAACGAACCTATCTGTGTAATATAATGTATGTCGGCCTGTATGATTGTATCGGAGTAATAAATGCTCATCACTGATTCAAAACAATATACATGTCAATGGAAATGCAAACATATCACGGCATTTACATGTGTGTGAATGCATTAAAATATGCTGCCTTATGACTTTATTGGAATCAATTTACACTCTTGTCCATAAATTAAGGATAATGCAAGTTCAGTCAAAGAAAAAGACAGAAGCAAAACAAATGTGACTTATTTGTAAAGTCTATTTATCAAACAAAAGGTAAAGAGCAAAAAAGATGCTATAAGTTCGACATCATTGATAAAAATTGCAATTTTTACTCCCTAGAGCAAATTTCAAAAAAGAGCCTATTTACAAAAACCAATATAACATGGCTGGTATGATGGTTAATACATAGTATGTCCCCCAGACAATGCAATACATGCCGTACAACGCTTAGGCATGCTGAGTATCATATCATTGATCTGATCTTGGGGAATATTACTCCACTCACATCAACCAATGCTCTTTGAAGTTCCGGTAGACATGTGGGAGGGGTTGACGGGCTGCTATTCGCCGGCAAAGCATGTCCCACACATGCTCTATTGGATTCAAGTCCGCTGAGTATGCTGTCCAGTCAATACGAGTGATATTTTCCGAATGAATGCTTTCGTCTACAATGTTCGCTCGGTGAAGATGGGTGTCGTCATCCATAAATAGAAATTCTGCACCCATGGCTTCCTGAAAAAAACCTACATGTTGTACCAGAATGACATCCCGATAGGCGTGGCCTGTCATAATTACATTCTGAATATGCAAGTTTGCTCTGTAATCCAGAATAATTCCTCCCCAAATGATCAATCCTGTACCACCGTAATGTGTCGTTCAGTGGTGTTCTCTTGGTGGTAACGGGTACCTGGCCCTCTCCATATGAAAGTCCAGCGAGAATCAGACTGAAACCTAAACCTAGACTCGTCGGAAAACATCACACAAGACCACTGTTGCGATGTCCACAGTGCATGCTCTCTACTAGGGTAAACGCAAGTGACAGTGAGTTGCGGTAAGTGGAACACATCTGACAGGCCTACGAGCATATAGACCAGTGTGCCCTAAGCGCCTGTACACGGTCTGTCTTGAAACTGTAGTACCGGTAGCTGAAGAGAGCTGACGAGACAGGTCTGATGCAGTGCTCCGTCTGTTTCTTTTGGCAGTAACTGCCAAATGCCGGTCCTCGTTGCAACTCAGGGGTGACCTGTGCTGTAACGTCTACTCACATTACCACCTTCTTTGGAACCGTTGCCCAAGCCTAGAGATGACACTCTGGGCTATTCCAAGTTCTTCGGATTTTTCCAGCTGGGTACGTCCACATTTCAGACGGCCGATAATTATACCAAGTAAAACATCATCCAAATGATTCCTTTGTGCCAAAACTATGTGGTTATTGCACTGAAAGGCTTTTAAAGCGCTTGTGAAGAAATTTACTTCTTTGCTACCATTCCTTACATATCTCTTTCTAACACTCTCGTCATTATGACGTACTATCGGCGCCATCTGGTGGTTTCTTGTAATTTGTATATTTTTCCTCAAGATACGTGTGATAATTCTACATGTGAAATTTTTATTTTAGAGTTCAATTTCTGTGTGATTCTGAATTATTCTTAATTTATGGACATGATTGTAATATAATTGTATTAAAATAGGATGCATGGAGGCAACAAATTTCAAAACACTCCCGTGTATTGCTGTATTGAAGCAGAAAATGTATCAATGCATTCAGTGCACCGAAATGATAAATTTACGGAAGCATTCACATGTTATGGCTGCAACAAAATAATTAAATACATTGATAAATTTGTTGTTAGTATGTAATCAAATTTATGTGATTGTATCGAAATACAGCATATAAACCAATGCATTTACATGTACGACCTGCGTAGAAATGGCATATGGATAGGATAGTGTACATACATGGCTCTATCAAAATAGATAATTTCATAGAAACTCATTTGTGTGACTGGATCAAAACAGCAAATGGAATGGAGCATATCTGTTTGCAGCCCAAGAGAAGCACATGAAGGCTTGTTTCGGAAGAAGGTGTTATTCTGTCGAAATAACAAATGTTTGGAAATGAATATCTACGGAAGCCGAGAGTCAAATGGTTTGCGCTTTCGGTTCTGCAAATCATGTCTTCAAATTCCAATTAGGCTTGGATGTTCACTTTAAGCCTTAGATTCCAATGTAATCAGCCCTCATTCTCCAAAACTGAGTGATAAATAAAACATAACGAATGCCTTCGACTGCTTCACTCAATTCGTTTCCTGAAGCATCACTAAATGGAAGCGTTTGCTATCGAAATATTATTAACTCAAAGTGAATCAAAAATGTTTATACGAAATTTTATATATAATTTAAACAAAAATGTTGCTTTAACATAATTGAATATTACATATATAATGTAAAGATTTTGTTAGGATTACATATATGTACATCAATTTCTGTATAGAAAAATAAGTGGATATAGATATGTATACACAAAAAGTAGAGATGCTCATTTTTAAGAAGTTCTCATCTACGAAGGTTTACTAAGATATTCCCGATTTAATGAACTAGTGGAAATTCTCTAAGATAATCCAGTAAACGTTCTACTTTTAATTCTTATTCACGCAATAAAATTTGAAATATTTCATTTTTGCGAATTTACTGTCGTGTATCATTTTTTTAGCTTGTGGTTTGGAAACGTGAACTGATGTTTCCATCGGAGATTCATACGTAGCTCACTGCACCACTGATATAGAAAGGACATATTTTTGAAGCAGTTCACACTCGTCTCTAAACTAACTTCTATTTTACAGTCCATGAATCAGAGTATAATCAGCAGGGATGATAGTCCGGAATCACCTTTTGAAACAGACATTTTTGGTGCAGTGGGAATCCTCATTTTGACTAGGAATCGTGGAACCTGAAGGTGCAGACGTCAGCTAAAACAACTTCTCTTCGGATTCACTTCCGATGCATCTGGAAAGAAAATTGCGGGGAGAGTCGAGGTCCTCCACCCCACTTACTTAGAGGGAGCTGTTTTCGAAATACATGACAAAGAATAAGGCCGTGGCTTCTTGATCCGGGAGGGCAGCAGACGAAATGAAGGATTCCTCAGCGGTCCTCACTGACGTTTGCTGGTAAAAATAAACACTTCAAAATTTGCACATAACGTTCTCCTTAACAGGTGTTCCCTGGCCACATTTTATCTTGTCTGATTTAAGATCTCCTATTGGGCCTTCAGGGCAAATGGGCTCATGGACCTGATCTAATCTGCTTGGGGATGAGAAACAACAACAATCAGCTTGACTTATTAACTGAACGGAGAAAGCTAAAAATACTGACCTCAAGACTTGACTTAAGATGAATGTGGCTTAACTTCGATAAAAATCTCATTTCTGACTGAAATATTACTACAGGAATTTTTATGTGAAGACTTTGATATAATGCGCATGTTAGAAGTATCGAGTGGTAGAATGATTGACAACATAATAAATGGAAATATTTTGTGCTTCTAGAAATATTGTTTTGAAACATGAAAATAAAGTGGTTACTTTGTGTTTTCATCAATAAAATGCAAGTAAGTATTGCTTTTTTGTGTGAATTTGCTTGCGTGTGGTTTTATACAGTGCACACATTAACCAATACTTCCTATTAGTAATTTATTTATAAAGAGAGAGAGAGCAGCTGGGTAAAAAAATTAGTTTTTAAGATATGATGCATAATTTTCTACTTTATGAACTATTTTACCGGGCCCTGTGAGTTCTCAAAAAGGAGAAAATTCTATCTCTCTCATTATTATACACATTATTGCTTGTAGTAATTATGAAATCTCAATTTTTTGTGTTCCTTTTATATTGGAGTCAATAGTCAACTTTTATAGATATGCAACATTTAGGACGGCCGATAAATATGTCACCTTCATAAAGCCTGCAGACGCAGTAAACCTTGTCATCCCCCCAGCTGTGATGCGCACACCGAGGATCGATGAATGGTTTCGCGCATCGGAAGACACATCGGCTGGAACATCTTATATGCAGCCTTTCGAACACTAGTAACTATGGTTTGGAAGGTTTTACAATCGCACGAAGCGTTATTTCTATAAATTCCGAACTTTTTAGCTACACTAAATTTCCGTCCAGCTTTTTGATCACTCTTCCATGTGAGATTTCATCCAAATGATTTATTCCAGCCCTATTTCACGAAATAACGCGCTGGCAGTTCTAATCAATATTTTTAACTGTGTCTGCACCCTTCATTTTATTGCAGCTGTGTGTGCCGTCCGACAGCACGCGCTTTGCATAAGCCTATGTCTGTGCGACGCTTTGCTTCTGATATTCGCATACGTATCAGATTTCTACTGAACTGCGTATTCACTGATCACAAAACCCTTTTTCTGCAGTTACAAGGGTTTATAAGTAATGTGTATGCTCACTTGCTTTTTCTTATGTATCAACTTAAACTCCCCAATTGAAATTTCAGATTAGTATTGTTATAGTTAGATAATTTAAAAAAATTTAATAACAAGTAAATTTTATAGAACATTTGGCTTATAAGAATTCAAGTATATAATAGCAATATTTAAGCAATTTATAATTGATATTGTTTTTAAAGTTTGCAAATATAAACAGAGATTTCTTACGAAGAATGCGTAAATAGGCCTTTTTTCAAATGTTTTTCCAACCACGGACAAACTAGAAATGTCCTTGTGTTTCTTCGCTATATCTTTCAGATATCGTTCGATCTGTAAAATATTTGATACAGATGTAGAAAAAATTTAATGTAGTTGGATAAAAAATGTAATATAGTCTCTTTCATTTAAAATGAATGAAAAATCATAGAATAATTCAAAACAACGTACTAAAACTAATTGAAAGAACGAAAACACAATTTTTATGAAAAAATAGCTATAAATATTAGGGTCATCCAAAACAGTAAACATTTTGTTAAAATATTAATAAACACCATATTTATTGGATGAATGATTTTTTTGTGTTTCTGTAAGTAATCACATCTTGCATTTAAACAGAAATATTGCATTGCTTGCACTTATCATCAAGCTTTAGAATTCCTTTATTTTCCTGACCAAGGCAAGTAATTGCTTGATGCCGAAAGGTACTGCGATGAAAGTAAATGAACTATATAAGATTAAGTGAGATTATGGCAATCACGGTGGGCATCCAAACAGGAATACTTTATGCTGTAATCAGGCTTCTTCCCGACTTTCATTTCCACAGTCTTCATCCCATCAGCAATATGCAGTTTGCACTCACAGAATATTTTTAAATTGCCAAATATTAACAAAGAAATTTCACAGTAATTCATTTCTTAATGCAGGTTTTCCATCCATTCGCTCCAACAATAATGAGTCTCAGCAGAAAGGGAATCGTCTTTTCCATGCGCTTTCTTCGTTAAAGGAAGTTACGCAAATGGCTATGCAATATTTATGCGTAATTTTACATCAAAATTTGTTCTTCAGTTTTTTTCTCTATTTCATCAAAGAACTTAAGTAAATAAGTAGGGATGTCGGAATCAGAAATTTTGCCACACTAATTTGTCAGTTAGTTTACAATTAATGTAATTTTATACCTCGTAATTTCAAAATGATTATGTCGTTTCCATATCAATTTGAAAAATATTTAAATAATAATGAGTTGACAAACTCATAAACTGGACAGTTTGGACAAAAAGTAAATCGTCCACTCTTGCTTTCTTACGAAAGCCATGAGCTGAGGCTTACCATTAATTTAATTTCGCAGTGAAGTGATATTACCGGATGTGCACTTTTCAAGAGCTGCTCTTTCAGTACTTTTAGACCCCTTTCCAGTGAAAACGAATACTTCCCACTTGCAGAGATAGTTCTTTTCCTGGGAAGCTGTTGGAGATGGAAATATGATCTCACGGAACGTTCCATGAGAAAGTAGCTATACATCAAAAAATTGATATGCAGTTCATTTCAAACTCTGCCAATATTTTTCTACGTTTGTACCAACATTTGAGTTCGAATGTGCAATTTCTGCTTTTTGTGAAACAAACTATACCTTTAAAAACTGGGCCCCAACATCAGAGCCGGGTCGAAAATTCAATAGAAAAACTTATTTTGTATTTTTTTTTCGTAAACAAACTTTTATAATCGAAATATTAGTACAGTGTAAAAACCATCCATTTTATGTTAGTTTCTTCATAAATCTATCGCATGAACAAAAATATCCATATTTCGTAAAACCATGGTTTTATAGGGCGAGATTCCGGTCAAACTTTGCAATTGCGATGGATAAATTTAGCCAATCAAAAGCCTGTATACTTTTACATAGCGCAAAAATGCTTTTAGTTTATAAAAATATGGGCTTTTGATTGGCTTAATTGAGCCATCATAATTGCGAAAATGTAGTTTCCACCCGAATGTCATCAAGGTTACGAATTGTTTCGCAAAAGTTATGTTACTGTATTATTTAAAATCTATCTCTATTGCATTAAATCTAATTTTGTAAGTTGTCCCTTATTTATTGTTATTTTATATTTACAGCAGAGGAGCTTTCAAAAAAGTTTTTGTCTCTGGTCCCAATCAGACTTAGACTGGCTCTGGTGGTGGTGATGATGGAAGGAGCCAAAGTAAAGATGATTCCTTTTCTTCTTAACTATTACTTTATTCCAAGTTTTTTCAGGGGCACAACTACTGCAATTATTGCAGCTTAACGCTCTTACATAGGCTAAAAGATATAAAATTTCTATTCTATACACACTAGAACGAAAGGCAGTATCTAGACAACTCTTTCCATCCCTCTCAACTGCTGCCCTGGCTGCTGAACATCTCCACGCTTAGCCTCAAATAATTTGGAGCCAACAATCGTCAAAAAGGAAGACAAATGTCACCAAAAATATTGCAAAATTTTGCCAAGCTGTCTCAGATTTATTTCTCTGCTCTGAAAACTTGAAATAAACAATTTTATTTAACACAAGAAAAATAAAAGGGACATTAAAAAAAACACAAATACTAAACATCAGCCCCATTTGCGGCATTCTGCTGCTTATATTTGATCGTCTCCGGGAACAAACTCAGCAACTGATCGCGTGTTTTCATAACACAAAAACTAAGATCTTCAAAAACACTTACGTTCGTTATGCAGATGTGTCGTTCGTTAGAGGATCCCATTTCAAAGTATCACAAACTGTTATTTTGACAGAAAAAAGTTTTTTGGCTAATAATGTCACAAATCAAAGGACACAACGAATCAATTGGTTACACAGAAATTTATTTCTATCAGTGCTGAATTATATCTAATTTCTAATCTATTATCTATCTAATATTTATTTAAAATATCTAATATAATGTATATATAATAATAAATAAAAATGTATAAAAATATAAATAAAAAATAATATCTAAAAAAATAAATCTATATTCTACAAGTACTGAAATTATTTGCAATTTTTGGCAACAATGCTTTTAATGTTTAGAGTAACTATAATAGTATAATAAAGTATTTATCCAAAAATATTTTACTATGAGGAAAAATCTTAGGTGATGCGTATGTCTATTTGCATGCGACGCATTTGTATCCAGAATAGTTTGGGGCGAATTAATTAAAATGAATTCATTTCAGAAAACAAATGCACTAAAGAGCCGCCCACCCTGTTTAGTGGTCAAAGTGCCTGATTGTGAATAGGGAGCTCCTGGGTTCGAATCCCAGATCGGACATGGATGTACTTTCTCTCTCTGTCTATCCTGTCTTGGTCCCTTTCTTGTGTGAATGGTTGCCAACCCAATAAATGGGTACCTATGGCATGTGTGTACTGAGGAAGTCGGACTTCATACCAAAAATATGGTTCATTTGGAAATGTGGAGCCGCGCAACCCATAATGCCAGCCTAGTTGGCAACAATGCACTAAAGTATACTTATTACAAGTTTGTCGCATGTACAGAGAGAGCTTCATTTTCGACCTGAAACATCATTCATTAAAATGCCAGCTATCAGCTTAAGTGAAAAGAGATATTTTGAAATTACCACAGAGTGGATTAATACATCGAATCAAAATGATCTTTTAGTTGCCGCAGGAAAGAAAGGACGAATCCGAGCTTCATTGATATCTGCGATGAATGATATTTCTGATGCTCTTATACCCCTGAAATCCATGTTTTATAATTCCTCTTGTGTATATTTTATGAAGCCCCAGCTGCCTGCCTCCGCTCTCCCTCAGGACAGCTGAGGGGAGGAGCGTCGCTTGCCGTGAGCAGAGGGGGAGGCCACATCCCGCTCCCACTGGTTGGGGTTCATCTGTGTTTTCCAAATACCTTTCGCTGATGTGGGGAGAAGGGTGCCATCTCGGGTATGACCACGTTACCTGACCGTGGCTTAGAACCAGGAGGAGTTTGATGAATATTTCAAACCCATTAACCTTAAGGTACTCGCTTGCACCGTTACTTCTGCATATTCTATCTGCTAATACATTTGTGCTCTAGAATGCTATTTTCATACATGCAATCATTATGTTTCTGCTGCCCATACAAAATTTGCGTTTTTTAATTTCTTTTGAAAATTTCAAACATAACCAGCAAATATTTTTCAGCTTTATGCCAATAGACCACGTATCCAGTCTTCATTTGATATTCATTTTTAATTCAAGTTCTTAGCAAAATCCAATACTTATTGCTCGTATATTATAATTTGTAAGTGATGTTATGGTAATGAGAGGGTTATAATAAATTATAAGAGCCGTATTAATTCATCAGTATCTTTTGACATTAATTAGTACAGTTTTTTCATCAAGAATGTATCATTAATTATAACTCAATATGTAATGTATTGAGAATTCCTGGCTCATTGTTTGAAGCTTCACAAGACGCAGGACTGCACCATTAGGGTAATGGGTTTGGAATACTCACCCACCACCAAGTGCTTCGTCGTTTTGAACCACGGTCAGGTGATGGGGTCACACCTGAGCTGGCACCTTCCTCTCCACAATTACGCCACACCAATGGAAGGGACTCTCATATTAACGCGGACCCAAGCCACGAAGCTCCAGCAGCCCAGTGAGTCCTCTGCCCGCGGCAAGTGGGATCAGCAGCTTACCGGGTATTTTAATTTGCATTTTGTTAATTATTACAATCAGACTTTTACCAGAAGTTACTACGAAGGGCTCTTCAACGAAAATAAGCAACTTTCTAACTCAACAAGAAATGTGTATTTTGTAAATGTTATCACATCTTAACAGAACCAAAGTGCATCTCTCAGTGAAGTCAACTTTTCCGCCACGAGTTGATTATCATTGATACATGTTGGATATTCCACTTTCATTATTGCAATTTGACTTACAATTCCGCAAAGAATCGGTACTTTTCTTCATAAAAACTTTTTGGATTAACATCTGTATTGGGTTGAGGATTCTAGTTCGATGATTATCAAAGTACAACTCCTCATCATGAAAATTCCATAACTTTGCAACTTAACATCCATTAATAATTCCATGTCACAACTTAATCACGAATCTTCATCAGAAATATACAATAACATTATAACTCATCATGGAGCGTGTTAAAAACTCCATGTTCAACATTACATTCTGGTTTTGATGACTGCGATGAACAAGTCTTTTATCAAAATTGTGGCAAATCCTCTAGATCAACATCTGTATTGCGTTCTATCTTCATGTTTACAATAACACAAATTTTTATAAATATTTTATAATTTTGCAACTTAATATCCGTTAATAATTTACCGTTCTCTCTGACATAATTGAACTTTTTAATCAATACGTCTCTTCATCAGAAATATAGGATAATTTTGTAACTTAACATTGAATGTGTTAAGAATTTCATGCTCAACATTGCAATTTGACTTCGAAGGCTATAATTAATAAGTACGGTTCTCCATGAAAAATGTTATCAACATCTAGACTACGTTATTTTTTCTGTATTTATTATTACAGCTGTGAAGCTCAGGAATGTTTTACAAATTAACGTCATTAATTTCCCGAGCTATGTCACAATTTAATCCTTCAGAAATATATCATGGTATTATAGATTAACAAGTAACGTAAAAGTTCTACATTCAGTATTGCAATTTTACTTTGAAGACTGCAGTGAATCGATTCTGTTCGTCTTAAAAAACGCACCAAATTTTCTAATTAAAAATCTAAATTGCGTTAATAATTATACACTCGTATGAACATAACAGTACAACTCTTATCAGGAATATTCTATAACGCTGCAATTTATCACGTGTTAATAATTTTCTACTATATATCTAAACTTTAAAAATTTAATTGCGACTTTTCATCAGATATAAGCCACAGGATTGTAAATTGACTTTAAAGTGTCAATGTTTTTGCAGTTATTACAATTTAACACAGATAAGATACAAACCACCAGTTAATTATTATGTCCCTCATCAGAAATATTTCATAGCGCTGAAACTTTACATGTAGCGTGTTAAAAATTCCAGAATGTAATTTGACTTTGAAAACTGCAATGATGCTTCTTCACCGTAAATGTTGCAAACCTTTTAGATCAACATCCAGATGGGGTTAGTTATTCCTTGCTCATGAATGTAAAACGAGGTACATCTCTTGAATAGGAATATTCTATAAATTTGCAGTTTAACATGCGTTAATAATTTTCCGCTGTATATTACAACTTCAGCAGTCTTTCCCGAAAATAAGCATTATAAAGTACCATGTGAAGTGCCACACATTTATCGTTACCTTGTGAGATTCCCGGCCACTCACTGAACAGAGGGGTTCTTCTTCAAAAATATGCACTAACCAGAAAATGCATTAATACTTTTTATACTCAGTGATCCACAATTCTTCAGTTATTCTCAGGACTGTGCGTTTGGATGACAGTCATTGCTCAAGCTCATTGTTATGATTACACAAGTCATTATTGGATGGGGCGCCGACTCATCAGGCAATCTGCTATTATTGCATCCTTACAGCCATTAAATTAGGCAGTTCTTCGCTAGAAAAATGCTACAGTTAGTTTAACATGTTATACGTTAATAACTTCTATTCATTGCAATAAAGCAGTTAATGAATGCAGCTTCTGATCAGTCATAAATTTAAGATATAACGAGTGGGCGTTAGTGATACTTTTAATAAAAACAGCTGAATACACTTTCTGAATTATTCTGCCCAGACATCGCTGAATGATTGCGAAGGAAAGCGGTGATGACCAAGAAGAAAATTTTGTAGTATTACTATTAGAAATATCTTTCTGAACTGTATTCACTCGCTTCATTTACCTTTCACAGATTCAGAGATTTAGCTAATCTCTTTTCCTCTTCTATTTTTTTCACATCAATTTTAAGATTCAGAATTAACTCTTCTACAACGTGGTCCAAAAATCATGAAAGAAAGTAAGCTTTCATGGTGGGCAAAAGACAACAAATCAGAATATGAAACTGATTTTTAAGCAAAGGCATGAAACGTCTAGCGTTTCCGATTATAATGCTACAAACCCGGTTCCATAACTCTGCCATAACTCCTTCAAGCTCTCACTAAGAAGTGAGTCCATTGGGATTCTGTAATAATGTGGGAAGGCGTCTGGGCAGACTCGCTAATGTCTCTGCTTTCGCTGCACTTCAAATGCTTATCTGATGTCCCCGTGAAGATGTCAGATGCTCTATGGAGACAAATTCTGCATGACTGTCAGCTTCAGAGCTAAACACGCCCACACTCTCGCAACTGTTCGGTCACCCCCCGTCAATGAGTATCGGACCAATTATCGCCTCACGACCCGGTATTCTTTTTTTCTGGGTGGCTTTGCCCGTAAGACGGCCAAGAGACTTCAATTATTCTTATTTTATTGCGATAAATAATCCCTTTTCCAAAGTCAGTGATTCCATTTTGCTTATTATTTATTTCCGGTAATCAAACAATTACCTGAAATGTCAATATAGGAGCTATTGTCCACAATGTGAAGAAATGTTCTCTTTCTGAATCCCTGCATACTAATATCCATACATTTAAAAGCAGGAATTTAAAATATTTTCTATCATGTTTTTTTAACACATTCTACCTAAGAGTTTTTGACGCAACATTTTATATCATTTTGTGCTAAGCTTACAATCTATATTACTAAGAGATTAAAGATTTTTTTTTAGGTTTTGCATGAGGAAGTTCGTTGCTATCAAATTTGTTTAATGACCTACATTGCTCTTTGAAGGTAATTAATTTTCCTTCTCTATCACAGCTCCATTTTATCACAATATTTTCAAAATATACTTTTCCTTTATGTCTCAAGTCAGCAAATTCTTAACCAAACACTTTAACAAGTCTTAAAATAAAAGCGTTCTGCACTTGCAACATGATTATTTTTCATAAGTGCAGTTACTTTCAGTCTTTCTCCAGGTTCGTGTATAGTATTCCAGAAAGGGCAAATGACTCAAAAAGATAAAATTTCAAAAAATGCACGATAAAACTGTTCCGTAAGTTGCAATGCGTTCGGAAAAATGTATGGTATTAGTCATTTTTTCTTATTTCTAATTTCAAATTTAGTTATAAAATTCATAACAAGTGTGACTGGTAAATATGAAGAAGCCAAATCATATTTCACAGTAATATGTAATAAATGCTTGTATAATTCAAAGCAAATATTTCTATTTATAACACTATATTATAGTTTCACTTTTAAAATACCTATGATTTGGCGTTGATAACTTAACGCAGGTTGAAAAATGTTTTTAGCTTGCGATAACTTTACAAAGGAATGTTTTCGAATGTAACCAGAGATAAATAATGACTTTCCAATCATCTACCAGTTTGAAAAATAAACTTTATCTTTCTTTTGCTACAAGAAAAAGGTCCTGAGGAATGAAATCTGGAGAAGTAAGGTAAATTGAAATTCATCCCCGAAAACGCCATCTATTAACAGACTTCTCCACTGAATTTAAAACAGTGTATTGAGAAAAATAAACTAATTTTAAGTGATAAATTCAACCGTTATTACTAGAAATGATATTTATCTTATTATACAAAATATAAACATTAATAAGAAATATCGAATACTAAAGTTTTTTGAAGAGAAATATTCTTTAAACAAATAAATACGACTTACCGTAGCAAAATCGTTATGCTTATAAAAATTATATCCCAATTCCTCTAGTTTCGGCAATTCTTCTGGACATCGCTCTGTTGAGATCATCCTGGAAAAAATTGGAAATGTTGGTATTGTGAAATCTAAAAATAGCTGCTTCGTTATCTATTATATATTAATCACACACAGCACATACATATACACACACACACACACACACACACACACACACATCACATATATATATATATATATATATATATATATATATATATATATATATAACATGATAATTATTATTCGATTCGGATGCAATGAAACCTTTTTATTTACATCTTTTTTCTATGCGTCATTTTCTTATGTGGTATGTTTATTGACACCCAGAAGCTTCATGGCGCTTCCCGTAAGATCAGCAACGTGATTGGGGGGTCGACATAATCACACTCCACAATCTCGTTGGCTGGGGACGTGTCCACGTTCATCTGTGCCGTCCTAAGTCCTTCCGCTGGTGTGGCGTGGATGTGGAGATGAGGGTGCCAGCTCAGGTGTGAGCTTGTCACTTGATCGTGGTTCAAGAAGAAAAAAAGAGGTTATTGGTGACCAGTGAGTACTTCAAACTCATTCATCTTAACATGCAGTCTGCACCGTTATGTGTGTATGTGGTATACTAGAGATTGTGGCTTCCCTGTTTGCAGCTGTGCCTCAGCCACCAACTTATACAAATTGGAGAGGGTTCAACTCAGTGCGGCTGTAGAATTATCGCTGGACAAAGACGCAACTACTTTAGAGAAGTTGTTCTCGATGAAGCTAATTTGGAACCTCTAGAAGAAAGGCGAGCCTTACCAGGTATTTCAATAAACTTTTCTGCTATGGTCAGCATAATAGAACCTCCTATGTTTAAACAACTGAAATCAATGACTGAAGAAGAACCGCCCCTTCAGTCAAGCTAAACTTCTGCCTTATAATGAAGTTGAGCCACACTCCTTGAAATCTTGCCTGAATCCCTGAGAGGGACTCCACAGAGTCCATTTCAGTCCCGATCAACAAGAAGGATTTGATTCCTTCTCAACTCTGGCGGTCGGCCCTAGATCCCCGACAACGCCATACAAATGCAAACGGACGGAAGCAAACTGGATGACCACGCTGGTAGTGGCATTTATAAATTATCATTTTACCATGCTTACATGATAAATGCCTGGTTTAATTATAAAGTCATTATTTCAAGTGGTATTTTTTTTCACTTTATCATGCTCATATCACAAACCTATACGTTTGGTTTAAAAATAAAATTATTAGCTCAAATTGTTTTTTTTCAATTTAATTAAAATTTGTGTCATGTTTAATTAAAAATTATTTAACCTTTTTTTGCATACATGAGTTGTTTTAACAAGCTTCAAATAAAAAACTACAAAATTTAAATATTTTTTTCATTTAGTGTGCAGATTACCAAATTTTTTACATTAAAAATTCTTCTAAGATAAAAAAAATCCTAAGCTGCCAATACAATAAATATCTGTAATTCGATTCAAAGTATAACTCATTAATTTGAAAAAAGAAGATTTTAGTTTTTTTAAATGAGGAAATTTATAACTAATACAGAATTGATAAATTTTCTCAGTTATATGTACAAAAGATTTTCGAAGAAAGTTAGTATTTTATACAAAAAAATGCTCAGTTTTAGAGAGGTAAGTTTAAAAAAAAAAGGAGTAAAAATATTCAGTAAGATATAAACTTGCTAACAAGATAAATTTATTGCCAAGTCACTGAATCCTAGCCGATAATCTCGAGCCCACGATCAGGGCTCTATCTTGAGACACTAGTCATACACACACACACACACATACGCATATATATATGCATATATGTATATAGGTGGTTATTAAATTAATGGAAATATTTGCAAATAAAAGTGACATTTTTGGATACGCTTCGTAAGCAGGAAAATAGTTACCAGTTATTTTTATAAATGGAATTTTACATATATTCTATAAATTTGTGAATGCTTTATTGAAATTCTGTAAATGTCTTGGATTTTTCTTTGAAGAGTGTAGGGTCTCTAAAATTTTCAAAGGACCAAACTGCAGGAACTCGTCTAACCAGCTGCAATCGAAGCTTCCCAACTGTTAGAAGTTATGATATGTAACACACAGAGTGGCAAAACAAGCTCGTATAAGCAAAATAGTGGACGGGAGAAGCGAAAGAGTATTGAAGTGGATTACAATGTTTAAAACCTGATGCAAAAGTGACCGCGGAGCTCAATCAGAGTTTGCATTTTCCAATGATTATGTTAAAAGCTACTTTCATATGCATTAACTTACAGCAGACCAGCAATTACCAAGTCATTCTTTGATGTTAATGACAAACGTCATCTACAGCAGCCACGCTCACAGAAACGAGCGGACCGATAAGTGGAAGAAAGCAAGTAACCGTTGAGTGTTCAGCTCCAACTTGCAAGAGCTATTGTCAAAACAGAAAAGAGCACTGCTGCTTGTTGGGAGCTACAGAGGCCACCAACTGTACCAGTACGAACTTTTCTACTGCATTGTAAAAACATCGTCAAATCACGCGGCCCACATAGTCCAGTTTATAGAATCCAGTTGGTGCTATAAGCTTTCCTAGGTTTTCCTAGGATCCAGCATCAACTAAAGTTAAAGATAAACGTCAGTGGGCGGACTGAGGCTCTCTCTGTAAACGCAGTAGAGTTGCTGGTCAGCTCGGGATGGCCGCTGAAGGTTTCCCTCCCAGCTGCTCGTGAATACGGCCCCCACTCCCACTAAATACCACTAGAAGGCACGTGATATCGTTCGTGTAATGGTGACGCTCTCTTTGAGGGCCTCACCATGCGTCCCGGCTTTATCATGCGAATTCTGCTGACATCAATAAAGACATGGAGTTGTGGCACATACGTTGGATTGGTGGAGTGGTTTGCCTGGCTTGTTATGGTAACGAACCGATTGTCTTCTGGAGGATCTTGCTCATACCATGTACAGCAATGATTCGTCTGGTCAGAAAATCAGCTGTTGGAACGGTTTGGCTTGCCGGCCTCCTTGAGATGGGCTCTTTCTTACGCAGCACAGCCTCACCCTCGCTTCGAGAGCAAGCCAGCGGTTTTCCAAGTGGCAGAAAATAATATAATCAGATGAATTGTCTTGGTTTAATTAGGTGGTTTATAAAAAATTATAAATATAATTTAGTATCATAAGAAATTAAAAGATTTGACACTTGAGTCTAGTTTGTTTAGTAAGTAAAAGTTTTAAAAAAATCTTTAAATTGTAAATTGATATTTGAAATGAATCTTACTCACTCGCCTAAATCACGGATATGAAGTTTGTGCTTCAGCTTACGTGATGAAAGGGATCTCATGATTTTATCCCTATATTTTTTTCGAAAACCCATCAGATGTCTCTCATAAAGACCTTCACCCTGGAAGACAATTAATTTCCCCTGAAATAAAGGATAATATTTTCATGTTTGAAGGAATTAATGAAATATTTTTATGTACTTGAAACAACTATGTAACGCTGAATAACATTTAACTTTTTTTCACCTTTTAATCTGTTTTTAAATCTTAACATATATACTTATTTTCGTTATGACAAAGGAGTCATTTGATTGCTATACTTTTTAGCAGTTGCCAATTGTGATGGACTAATAAAGATTACTTCTTGTTTCATTCTATTACTACTATGATTGAAACGTTTAGTCATCTCAACTCGTGGTTTCATTTTAATCATTGAACACAACGAATGCCTATAAATTCTTTAACAGTATAACTCAACCTCCATTTGTTCTCTTGTACAACAAGTGAACAGATTCTTGTTTTATTTAAGTGAATGTCATTTAAGTGAATTATTTAAGGGAATTAGTCATTTAAGTGACTTAGTCACAGAACTCATGATTTCACTTGATGCATTGTGGACACGAGTAATGCCTAAATTCTTTAACAGCACCACAAGCATTATTAATTAAGTATTCACTAATAAAATCTTATTTCCTTCCCTAACTGATATTGAAACTATTACGTATTCAATTCATGGGTCTGCTTCACATTAGTGTTCAACATAGAGAACCCTTGATTATTTAAACATTACCTCAAGTACCAATATTTTGCATTATGGAATGGGGTAGAATTTGTATCACGTATAAAGGGATCATGATTTGAGAACCCAATCATTATTGAATTAAGGATATTTGAGTTTTAAAGAATAATCTAATATGCATTTGATTAATTCTATTGGATGTTTTTTTCACAATATAACCACCTGTATCTTGAGTGATATCTACCAAGAAAAACATTTTTTAAACTTTATTGTATGTTTTAACATGTTTATTTGAGCATTGTATTCGGTAGAAAAAAATTTTTTTTTTACATTCTTGAATGATTTAATAATTTTTTCTGTCTAGCATGTGCCACACAATAATAATGTATGATAAAAAAGGAGAACATAGTATACTTTCTTCCTTTTATGTCTAGAAAACAAGCCTTATTGATATAAAAAAGCTATGCGGCATGAGATATAACCAAAAAATATGTTAAACTTAAGATATACTACTTGATTCCAATGCACGCAACTAGACTAGATTTCTCAGTTAGATTTAGAAAGTATTGTTTCTTTCAGAAATTTCAGATTACTAATGTAAATTCGGTGACGATGTCGAAAGTCATCAAGCAACTATTAAGTAATTATGGGGATCGATAAGAAGGACAAGAGACTGCTTCGTTAAAGATGTCCGCAGTTCACGAGATTGCCGTGGCAAGACAATATTATGAAGCGAAGCATTTGGACTCCCGAGATTCAGTTCCCTTAATCTCCTAAGGTGGCGCTATAAATAATCCTTTGATGTCCTAATTCTTCTAATCAGATAGATCATGAAACATTTCATTCTCGTTGTTTTTCATGTGGTCACGAAATTACTTTTTTTCTTCCTTCCCTGTTGTTCTTCAAATGTAATGTTTAAAACAGGTCTGATTATACTGCTTAAAGAAAGGCAGCGTCGGCATACATAAGTTACTTAAGGATGGGTTTTCATTCTCTAACAATAAATACATCCAAAGTCTTTGCATTCCGTGGTGTGTAACAAAAGCTGTTGATAGGGAGGAAACACACATGATTTTGCAGCATACAATGCTTTTATACATTCGCAGAACGCTATTTTCAACCAATTAGCATTTCTATCCTGCAATCTTAATAATAAGTTCAAGTAAATTTTTATTCCTGTCTTTAATGTTTTAGGTTCTGCGGCCAGGAGTGTGAGTGCCGTTGATTTCATTGATGTTTTCACACCACGCAGGGGACAACCTAACGAAACTGTCAACCACCCCCCGCGTGAGGCCAGGAAGGACTCTTCATAAGTAGTAGGTCAATTTCCTGTATCACAAGGGAGGAAACTCCCAAACACAACTGACGTGCATGCAGAGTGCAACGATCATCTCCCGTTGCCCAGCGGCAACCAGGATTGAGCAAGGGACCTCGTGCTCCAAAGAGTACCATGGCAAACACACCTTTTGATTTAAAATATTAATTAATTTCATTGATTATACAATATTATGATCACTTCTTTTGAAAGGAAAACTTTAGTGACATCAGGAAAGCGAAGCATGTGTTGTTGTGGCCTCAGTGGGTTGCTGGATCTCCGCTGTTCCTTCCAATAGATGGGGAAGAAAGGAAGCCAAATCAACTGGTGACCTCATTACCTGACCATGAAAATTATGAAATGTTTGGTAAGTGACGAATATTCCGAATTCCTTCAGGTCTAATCCAGGGTTCACCTGGCTGCTCTATAGTTAAGGATGTTTTGATACAATGATTATTATGGTCTCATTGATTACAGAAAATAATATATTACTACTAATTCATTGATATATGTACCTTATATTTCGTTGATTAAATATCAGCTTTTTAAAAGTATGTGAATTTTATTAAAATAGAGTTAGAAAGGAATAAATACAATGCATCCAGAAAGGAGCAAAAATATCGAACATCCAACGCAATTTGCTTAAATGAATAATGAAAAATTGCAACAACGCTTAAATGACTAAACTAGCATAAAAATAGCATTTCAATAGAATCTGAAGATAAAGACATTTGCTTTATAATATTTTACTCATAACTTTCAGTGTTGACAATCAGTGGATTTAAAAGACTTTTTGTTTGATTGCGTTTTGCAAAATCAAACTGTTGATTATATATACAAAACCGTATATCTCAGTTCATTTTATGCACAAGAAGTTTAATATTATATAAAATACATTCTATCTAAAAAATAAGCAACTTATACTCAATGAACATAATTTTAGATGCAATAATAAAGTTCTAAAATGACCTTGTGTACCTTGCAGTGAAATGCGAATGCATTCTATCTGATTAACCACACATGAAGCTGCATTATGCGATCAGTGTAAAAATATGTTCATTTCAACAGTTGGTTTTTCTTTGTTTGAGTTAGATGTTGTATTTAATTATTGCTTAGTTCCGTTTATCTTCATTTCTGAAAATGATCATCGATGGATATGAAGTAAAATCATGCTGATATGCAATTGGACGGGTTTACTCTGGAAAACGACAGTCGGTGGAACCTTAAAACACCTGCTGCTTTGAAAAGTGGATCTTCGTTAACGGCTTTATTTGTGATTCTATTATGTAGACCTTTCCAGTTTTCAAGACAATTGTACTGAACGACGAATAGAAAGAAACTGTTTCGCGTCTTTTGAAAAATGAAACACGAAGCTGCATTTTCAAACCGGAAATCTTAAAGAAAAGAATTGTTATACTTTAACTCTTATTTTTTTATAATATGCTGATAAATAGGCATAATATGAAGTCATTATTTTGCTTATACTTTCGAAAAGAAGTGGCAACATCGCCGCTATTCCAAGTGAAATTATCACTTTAAAGACGGTATTTTCAAAACTTTGTTTTCCACAAAATCTCCTCTCCTCTGCCCGTTAACAAGGTATCTCAAGTAATAAGGAAGACACTTGTATGAAACTTGACCAAAATGTTTTAAGTGTAGTCGTCTATGAAATGAAGAAAAAGTTTGAGTGTATTGGATGAATATTTTCATTTACAGTTATTTTTAAAGGGAATGATTAAGTAAAATTTTATAAAATATCCATATTGCTGTATATTTTTAACAATATTTCCTTTATCCCTTAATATTTTTCTTACACTTTGCTTCATTTTAAAGAACACTGTCACAAAAAACTTATAACCAAATTAAATTAAGATAGATTCCTTATAATTTTCTGTAGAATGTTAGCCATTTTGTTAAAAATTCACTAAATTTTGCCAGAAAATAACTAATTTCACAAAAAGTATGTCATACGTAATTAAATATTTTTTTGTCTAATTTTATCTTTTACCGCATAATTTGAAAACAAGATAAAAAAAATGAGCATAACGTTTAAGAAAAAGTTAATTCTAACGTAGGCGCATACTTTAAATGTCCGCTGTTCGATCGTAATCCCCTCTTGGAATCTCTATCACTTAAGAGTCGATATTTGTGTCTGCATCATCAGATTAATCCAACCCGTCACCTTGACGCAGCAGGAAATCGAGTGCAGACCACAAACTGATCGGCTGCGTCATCTGCATTCCAGGTCACCGTCAGTTCGTTGATGTCGTCTCTCACCGGAACTCGCTTACAGTGGACTGCATCAATTGGACTTCAAAGCAATGGGCTAATGTTTTCGTATCGTTATACGATGATGTCAAATCTGCATAAATAATCACTACTAGTGAATACGAACCTAGTGAATTCTAGGACAAGAATTTAGTTGACATCATTACTGAAAGACACAATAATTGTTGTGCTGGTTTCATCGTTTGGGTAGGGATACCTATCTCCCTGTCTTCTTTTTCCACTGAGCAACAGAAACCCTCTATCAGAATGCATACTCATCGACTCATACATTCGTGTACGGCAGGCAGCCCTGATCCCTGACATATCGTGCACGGATTAACAGGTGGTGCAAAGAGACCGCGTCATCAGTTACTTGATAAAATGTAAAACATTGTCTTGAATGGAAAATTCAAAGATTTTTCCCGACTTGAACAAACAGAGTTCATGCTGTGGATACGTCGTTCTGTTATGTCCAATCCTTGTAGAAACCTTAATGATTTGACAGCATGTTTTTTTTTAAATATGTGCACATATCTTGCAAAATAGAGTGGATGACCAGCTTGGAGATATGATTTTCTCTGGTAAGTGGTTGTACACTGTACACATTTGCAACAAGATGAATGTTTGCAATAGGATACTTTGTTGTACAAATTCATTATATTGTTTCATGTGCTGTTTATAAGAAAAAAATTTTGTGTATCATTTTGTTGTTTTGTTTGCCCTTAAATTTTCTGTTCAAAACCATGTGAAAATTTCATTGCATTTCGATTAATTATTTTTATTTTATTTCTATTTCTTGTTTGTTACTTAGTTTTAGAGAAAAGTTCACTATCAAACATTTATTTAATAAATGTTGCGATAGATTTTTCATATAATAAAATTAGAATGCCATGCCGGATTGTTGAAGCAAGCACAATAGCGTTTATAAATCATCATATTATTATTCTAAGAACATGATTGAATTTGATTATTTTATTACCGTTTATATAAAAAAATCTTTTAAACTATGGAAATTGTGAATATACAAGTTTGCCAATACAGAAATTGAGGTAATTATTTTAGAGCGTAAAAATTTCATATTTTCTAAAACATTAACATATAAAAAGTAGAATTGGTTTTTCTTTAGATTAAATTTTTCTACCTGCTTAAATATACAAGTCTGTTTGATCAGCAAATAGATG
Organism: Latrodectus hesperus; assembly: GCA_037975125.1. Lineage (NCBI taxonomy): Eukaryota > Metazoa > Arthropoda > Arachnida > Araneae > Theridiidae > Latrodectus > Latrodectus hesperus. The sequence continues at coordinate 18,878,713 of CM075857.1, read as the reverse complement.
TTTCTAGCCAAACTTTTAGTTAAATCGTCAGTACTTGCTATTCTGTTTAACAGTTTGAGATTTTGATCCCTACCTCGAGTGTAGCTGCTTGTAATCGTTTTTAAATACTATGTCTCATGAGTTCTCATTTGCAAAGAGTGATTGTCGAGTATCTACAAAAACTTAGCATACAACTTAGCATAACTTAGCATAGCTTTATATGTAAGAAGTGATGCATGTCTAATTACTGTCAGATTTTTCTTATTAAAAATTACCTGGTATTTTCTTTCAAAATCCCGGAGTGCTCTGAAGTCTTCCGATGTCTTCACTTTCACTTCGATTACTTGGTACCTGAAATACAATGACAAAATAAACAGTTATCAATAATGATTATTATGTTACTTGGTATTCGAAAACGGGAATAGAATAAACCGTTATCAGTAACGGTTATAATATAAAGGCATACTATTCATATTATTTAATTAAAGAATTAAGTGAATGCAATATTTAACAACAGCCCTCGGTTGGGCTCCACCAGTTAGACAGAAGCAGCCGGTGGCCCCAGAGGTCCTTTTGAGGACATTGCCCAGCCGTCATGAGCGAACACAACGGATCTCCGGTTATCTTCCGATGATGAGAACGACTGTTTAACATCACCTAACATTTTGCCTAACATAGAGCCTAATATAGGCATGCTGTTGAAATGCCTTTTAACAGAGTCCCGGGGGATTATTCACATAGGATCCACGTGCGCAAAAAGGAAAACTTTTAAGCAGTCATCCAGAGAGGTTTGCACATAGCAATACCAAATCAATCTCTAGTTCAATAGTGGTTAGGTTCGAATGTGAAATTTTCTAAAGGTAATTCCTCTACTAAGCAACGATAAGTCACAAATTCAAGATGACTTTCCTTTTAGCAGATAAAAATCATGCGGTCATCATTCCCTTCCTTCCTTTTACAAAGCGTTGCGAAGTCAGCAGCGCCATACTCAGGAGTTAAACAATACGAGAATATTGAATGCTGTAAACTCTTTTCTTGGACGTACTTTCGGGAGGTGGGTGGATAGTTTTCACGGAGAAAAACGCTCAATCACTCTCCCTGAGAAAAGTTTTTACATAAGGCGGAAATGCAACATCCATTTCTCATTGCCTAGTAGTAGCTAGGATCAAACTTAGATCATTCAAATACGAAGACTTATCTTATTGCGGACGATGGGCAAAAATAGCATATTTAGGAATTCATATTAAGTATTTTGTATTCGGTCTTTGATTTTAACAGAAAACTTAAATGATTTTGAAATCTTCAAAAGTCGTTTCTCTAAATCCTATTTTATAAATGAGCGTGAGTATAAATACATGTTAAGCCATCTTATTATGATTCTTGTTTGTTATTGACGTCAACAGCCAATAAAATAGAAAATATATTATATTAATTCTAATGGTATCTTGATTATTAATGTTGCGAATTAAAACTACTTTGAAACTTAACCCTTTAAAGTTTTATTGACTAAAAAGCGCTATTTATCCCATTTGCTAAAGGAAATGATGGAAAAAATTGTCTTAAAAGCTCACACTTTGTGATCGATTTCTGCTGTTATTAAAGTGCATTTTGATTGGAGGATATTTGAAAATAAAGGACATGGAAGTTCAGGTGCCACACTTGCCATAGCTGTAAGAGGTGTTTGAAAATGCTGTAGTTGAAAAACTGGCGAATTAAATGAGCCTTTTCCTGTCCTTAGACTCGTCTTTAACAGGATAGTTTAACATTTTTACTGTGGGTGTCCAAAATTCTTATGTCAACTAGTCTTAAAACCTGACAATTTGCACCATGTCATGACTGTTCAAACACCTTTCAACACTTACAGTAGAAGTCTGATAACCTCGATCCACGTGGATGGCAATAGCAGAGGCAGGTGGTTCATAGAGGGTGCACACACATTTCTTTAAGAAGTCTCCATTTAACTACTGCAATACTATCATCCAGTTTTAGTTCACAGCTAGAATAGAAAAGCCCTCAATAGATCTTTAAAATTTCCAAAACATCTTTGACCCAGAAAGCCGAGGCAGCTTCGAAGCTTTATTTGCTCAGGTTGTCCAAAAGTTAAATAAAGTCCTTTAGACAAGGGATCTTCCTTGAAGCAGAGAAAGATGAACATTCTTATATTTTCAAATTGTCAGGATTTATTTTTTCGAAGATAAACGAAATTTTACTTTTTATCAATTTTATTTTTCAAAAAACTTACCAGTGAGATATTTTCTTGTTCGTAAAGATCGTTTTTGTTTGTTGTTCCTTTAATTCTTTTTTGTAATGCAGGACTAATTAGATCAATACCAAGTATATCAAACACAAGCGCTGTGGAAAGGTGGGCAGCGACTGACTCGGCTTCTTTTTTTTAAAGAAACAGATACCTTCACTGTTCAGGGCTTAAGATTCTATGCAGATCCTAAAAAATTTAATTACCTTACAAATGATTATTCTCTTCTCTTTAAAACATTTCCATCCAAATATTTTTGTCATAGGCTACGTAAAAATATTCAAAGTGTTTTTGCTGTGTTTAGATGAGAATCCAAAAATAGTTTTTTAAATCTGTCTTAGCACCTTGTCTAAGGCTGGTGTAACATAATTAGTTTAATGACTGACCCGCCCGAGAGCACACGGTCAAATGCGAGTAGCAATCCCGCCAAGTACGAGCGGCACATGTGCGGCCGCAACACAAAGCCACCCCCTGCTACAGCAACAACATCGAAGCACCAGGAGACGGAGAATTAGCTCCCTAGATAAATCCGAAAACTCTCGGGATGCGGCAGTTTAGAGACCTACCGGGCATTGCACCCAGCCCGGCAACCACCACCCTGCGGTCCATCAAGACCCTCTCCGACGGAAGAAAGGCCTTTATTAATCAAATAATATTACAATTTACATACACCATTATTTATGGTGTTATCTAAAATAATGATAATGACAACAACTCAAGAATATAAAGTCTTACTAAGACTTACAATTATCCAATACAATTATGCTTACATACATTTTGAATAGTATTACTTAATTAATTATTTAACATCTAGATTTGTATTTTACATTTACTCTACGGTTAAATTATCCTGTAACAAAATATTAATTATGTTTTCAATTGCTGTTTTAAAGTTTTTGTATTGTATAAGTTTATTTATGTTCATATTTTGGTAATTTAGAGGATAGAGTTTATTCCTTATATCACTGAATTTCATATAGATATACACTATATGTTTAGCATCTTGTATATGTCCATCGTGCTTGCAAATTGCTGACTTTCCATGGAATCTGTTTTGATATGTTCCTATTGCCCCATGCTCTGTTATAATTTGATTGAGATAAAAATTAGATATAATTCTTTTAGTTGAAACTATAGGGAAAATCTGGTAAACACTTGTTGCTTTTTCGGATTCATTCCAATGTTTTTGCCATATGTCTATTTCTAGTTTTTTGAGGCTGTGCTTGATTTGATTTTTTGTCCATTTTGATTGATAGTTGATTATTTCAAGTTTCGTTGCCTCTTTGGCTTCCAGGTCTGCTTGTTCATTCCACTCGATGCCTATATGTGCTTTAACCCAGTGTAGCCTAAATGTATTGGGATTCTCTCTCATTCAATTTAGAATTTGTTGTAGGGCGTTGCTTTCCAATTTCTTATGGACTCTGGAACTGATTTTGCGTCCGTATGTATATCGCAATGTTCAATATTACGCTTCATGCAGTACTTGATAGTGCAGAGGATTGCTACTGCTTCGTAAACAGTTGAGTTGTCTGAGAGTCTTAATTTTCAGTGTCTCGGCGGGCATTACAGTTTCCAACATATCCCGAATGGAGAGCATCGCAGGGGGGATGGGACTCCACCTGCAGGGGACAGAGTCGCAGCCTTTCCTTGTCCAGCAGTGGAGGGCAAGGAAGAGCGCCGAACGGAGAACAGTATTCCAATAGTTTGCTAGAATGAGTTCTAAATCTCGGACAAGATGTTGCATTTCTCATTGGAGAGTCCAGAAATCGTTGAGGCAAAACAAAATTTAGAAATCGCTGCGGGAGCTCCTGTGAATCGCTTCTGGCCAGTGAGAGGGTTCTCCACGAGTCATGAAAAGGATTCAAGAAATCATCGCATTTAAGGTGAGCATTCTTATTTGAGGAAAAGTCAAATATTGTAACATTAAATTTCAATAGGCGTATTAGATTCAGAGCAAATATTTATTAAAAATAGAATGTGAAATGTTCAAGTCAAATAATCATTTAGTGTGAATTTAAACTCGTGTTCAGTTAAATAATTACAATTTAGTTTAAGCATACTCTTCTCTAGTGAATACAATGCGTGACAACGAAAGACATTTCCCCTTTCTACTTTTGTCCTCAATTTATTATTATTATTGATTCAGTAACAATGACTGTGCCATAAAAGCATTACTTTTAAATTTCATTTGAAGTCAATATAAGACAATGAAGTAAGCAATTGAATGGAATAAATTTTTTGTGCCTTAAAATTTGTTTCATTCATGAAAACCTTAAATATTAATACAATTTAATCTTTAATTATATATGCATATGTTGTTAAATATTTTAATATTCAACATTTCTTTTCTATTAATTCAATATTTTCTCCCATACGAATGATGCACAAGAGGCTTCACAAATTAGAGATGAAGGATTTTTTTATTCGGCTTTTTTATATGACTGCTTACAATATTATTATTAGACAATGCCATAACAGTTTGTTATTCAATGCACCCTCTCAGCACGGCATTTGCGATCACGATTTATTGTGCCAGCCGAACAACGCCTTCCGATAACGAACATCAACAAGACAATCGAACAAAAACTATATGTACCTTTACAATCTCAATTATACCTCTTACACAATCAAATATAAAATTGATCTTAATATATATATAAGCCTTTCAATTTACTCTAGCGTCATTAATTCTTTAACATTATACAGAGTTCAGAATTTATATTTTACAAAAGAAAATTAAAATGTTTTTTTTATTCAATATTCATTGGCTTTTATTTTCGTTTCTTTGTACTTTTAAATATGAGTACAATTTTGTTTAATTTGCTTTAAAAAATTATACAAAAAAATTTATTCTTCTAAAATTCCAGTAAATTGAAAAAAGAATAAATTACATGCGCGTTAATTACTTGTTATTGTTGATTTTAATTATTATTTATTTTGCACATGAATTCTTCAGCGGCTTTACAGTATAAAATGTTTAATATGATCCACTTAATGAAAATGTCCGTTTACAAGTAAAGACCTAATATATTAGTTTAATTAACAAATATTTGATCAAAAGTTAAAGAAAAGATTGTATTTCGTTAATCAAAAGACATTTGAATTTTTGTAAGATACACGTGAAAGTGAAATAAACTTCTGAATGCCCACCATTAATACTACTCTGTGGCTCAATACCGCTTCTGTTGTCGTCGTTGATGCTTCAGGACCTGAGCCCATTCAGCTGAGGAAGAGTGCCTGTTGAGCCCCCGGACAAGATAAATTGTGATCAGGGGAGGTTTGTGCAACAAAACACTTTTTTGCAAATTTTGAAGTGTCTGCTACCACCAACAAAAGTCACTGTTGATCGCTAAGAAATCGGGTCAGAGCAGCCTACTTTTATACATTTATTATAGAATTCTCAACATTAATTTCTGTGGCAGGTCAGAGGAAAAATTTGTGAAGGAGATTGTTTCAGGCTCGTTCCCCTCCATCCTGTTGCTGACTGCCGATTAGTTTGACTGAACAACAAGTGGGTGGGATTCCTCACTCAGGCTTCGATGTTTGCGATGCTTCTCTTTCAATCCTTCTTTAATCCTTCATTAGCCTTCTTGTCCGAAAACGACCGTCGAACAATTGCATTTTGTCCAGGTTCCAATAGAACTCTTGTAAGCAAAAACTGCCTAAGAAACCACGTAGGATCCTATTTCAAGAGCATCCTTGTTTATTAATGATTTATTGGATTTTATGTTATTCGATTGTCTTTAGTTTCGTAGCCAATTTTTGGGATTCGAAATAATTAAATTTAAGAACGGCTCCTTAAATTGCCACACACCCATTCTGATTCCTATACAGTTTAATGGGGAATTTATTAACTATTTGTTTTTTTTAAATTTAAAGAGTTTTGATAGGTAACTTCGTTTTTCATCAGAATGTTATGGGTCATAATTCTGTATGAGATTGTTTTCGGATGCGTCTTTGAGGGTTTTGTGGAACCTGCAGATTGTGCCACGGGATTGGAAGCAGAGATATCGACGGACGAAGAGAGTCGCGTTGAGTCACAAGTTTTGGAGGAAAGCGTGTCACAGAGGAGGAAACAGAACGATGCAACACTTTCCTGAAAAAATAAGATAAAACCTGAAATCAGGGGAAGCCGTGAGAATCACGAGGAAGTAGTTGCGCCCGTTACAAATTTATTGAAAGATTGATAATGCAAAGTCGCTAAGTTTTGAAGCGTCACCAAAAACAAATGCATGAACGTCTTTATAATAAAAAATAACTATATCACAGCTATATCGAATTTTTTGATTTCTGCAAATTAAATTGACATTCCATTTGGTTAGTTTCCATTGTGTAAGAAACGATGATGATTCCCTCTCCTTAACAGCTTGAAACTAATTTATTTGAATAAGTATTGCACATAACATTTTGTGAGTAATTTTTTTCAAAATGGAAGTTGTGAGCACATGAACATATATGAGAGAATCGCAGAACGAATGTTCCGGAACGAGGCGTGCTCTTGAGAACACTTTACTCACCCCTCATAGGATTTCCTTTCAGCTCCGACAGCAGGGAAGGCCACAAAAACGCCAACAAAAAGGAGAACATTTTTACAATGCATTGTTTTATGTTTCCTGAAAGAAAAATTTCACAAAATTGTCAAATAAAAAGTGATATTTAGAATAAAACTGGATGAAATTCAGATTCCGAATGCATTTTTTACAGAAAAACACATGTTTCTTAAATATATTGAATCTTTTTTTTTTTTGCCATCTATCCTATAAGCCCTCTCACTGCTGTTCACGCATCATTTCTTTCATTTATCTGTTGTTTTTTCTTCCCCATTTACAACCCAATATTTTCAATTCTTATTCCCTCCAACGAACAATTCATTTTGTCTGTTACCTGCACAATAAATAATGAACGACTTCTAAACTCTTGCAAACACTCGACAAGGGGGTATGAAATGTGAAATAAGGATATAGGACTTTTGGGTAACCATAAAATGCTAACCAGGGAAATTTAATTAGCCTATAAAAATATTTCTAGTTAATCAGATTATTTCAAAACTTTTCGCTCTCCTAAGGTCTCAATCCTAAGGTCGACCTTCATCATTTCAATGAGTACCAAACATGCTTGGGAGCTCAATACTAGGAGTTTCGAGTCAGACTGGCCACCTGAATAGGACGCCCTTTGTCAGGAAAACAGATATCTACTCTGTAGTCCGTGGCCCACATGGTTTGTGGTGCAGCAGACCTTTTACAGGAAATACGTTTTATAAATATCAAAGGAATCAGCACTGATAATATCAAGATGCTGTGTTTAAATGTCGGATTCTTAAATGAATAAATAGAACCTGACATATTTTTTCAAAAACAATACATTTTATCAAAACATGTTTCATTTATTTCAATATACTTTTTCCGAAGTTATATCCGTAGTTAACAAATCCTTAGAATATTCAAAACAAATATTGAACAATTTTGAGAAACAATTCTTTGTTGAAATGCAAGTTTGGCAAAGCACAGCGCGTCTAAAATCTAGGTTATGCCAAATGCCAGAGCATAGCGAAAACATAGAATCAAAGGTAGCGCAAATAAATAGAGCGCAAAAAAATAGCGCAAAGAAAATCCGACACTTCGTATGCACAAGCCTAATTATATATAGGAAAAGAAAATATAATACCCAATATATTATGAAACAAAATTTTAACTGAAATATACAAATGACATTCTATATAAAAAGTGAGAGTTATTATTTTATGTCGTGTAGCACAAAGAAATTTAAAAAAATAAAATCGCAAGCAATTTTTTTTAAATTAATATATAAAATATTTTTAATATTCTAAGCGAAAGTGGACAATTTTATTTTCGTAGTTTCCTGCTTATTTGGGCTAAGCTGTGGCTTAGAGGTAGGGCATTGATTTTAAGAGTATAAGGTCTTAGGTTCGATCCCAGCCATTGTGGAACAACGAGAGGTAGATGTTGCGCTTCTTCCTTCTGAATACACTTCTGTCAAGATGCATGCTTGAAAATATTCAAGATTTTATCTCTTGCGGCTCGTGAATCGGTGAAAATGTTTCCCTTGAATCTTGAAATTATAGGGTGGACGCGAAAATACCTAAGGAAGGCCTTTGACCATCCGGTTGTACACTACTGAAAATAAAAAGAGATTAAATTCTCAACAAATTTGGAATCACATAAATTTTCGCTGAAATACCTAGAACAGCTGTCTTTGGCAACGAAAACTATATTTAAACGGTTAATCAATGGGGAAAAAAGCTTGGAGTGGATGTTCTGATATAGATATATGCCAATGTTGCATCCACATAGTGCTATATTTCATAGACCATAGTGATTGGCATAGGGTGACGAGCCATTATCTTGATATTCATGGAAATAACCTTTTTAATTAGTGGAAAATAAGAATTGCTGACCAAAGAAGCAGGGTTTTCTGTTGGTCTGTACAATGCCGGCAACATGCGGTCGTGCATTGTAGAAACGTAGTATTTTTCGAATATAAAGGATAGAAAAATGAGCTTTAACATGATAGCGATGTTACAGCCACTCATAAAAATGTTGTCCCTCCACACAACAGATCGAATGATTTAAAGCACCCATAGCATCATTATACTCTGTGTTGCAATCTCGGATACACGATGGCAACGTGCGTTATCCCCGCCAAATGCATTCTTCGTGATGCTAAAAGCAGAACGGGTGTTCCTGTGATACGCCGTTTAAGACGCTCCCAATTGTGATCTGCCGCCTCGGGCAGTGAGTCGAAGGGACCATGCTGCAGTCCTCAAAATGTTTGTAGAAGCGCTCTTCCTTGACTCGGGTCTTATGATAGAATTGAGTGAGGGCCATTCAGGCCCTGAAGTATTTTCCTGACTGTTAGTGATATGAAAACTTTGAGATTAAGCAGTCCATAGAGTTTCTTTGGATGAATAGATTCCTCATATAATGATCCCATAGTCTGCAGAAAATCTTGCAATTTTGAACGACACGAACATTGCAATACCTTAAACTCTAATCTACCAATGTTTAAGCAGATAAGTGTGAACATGAACCAATAATGCACATTTAGGATCTTTGCTTAGCATAAATCCCATAAAAATTACCAGCGATAAGAATAGTGTAAGAAAACTATGCGATCGGCGGAAGTTCGAATTAGCAATTTAGAAAATTTAGGCATTAAGTTCAAAATAGTACGTTATCTTTTAACCCTGATAATTTTAAAAGTATTGCCCGCTGATTTAAGCCTAAAATTTAGTAGAAAAAATCCATATGATAGTTGGAATTTGAAAGCTCTTCCTCAGTTTTTGGATAAGTAAATCTATAATCGCGAAAGAGCTTTCTATTTTCCCGTTAAAGAATAACAAAATTCGATTCTCTATTTTAAAGGGGACAAGATCCTTTCATCGATTCGAAAACAAAAAAGCAATATTTCTCCGGTGGCGGAGCTCTTAGTCATAGAAAGCCTAATAAAATTACATTTTGAGGAGAGGAATAGCACGATTCTCTTTTCCTGTGACTCCGTACAATAGAAATGAAACGAGATTATTTTTAAAAAACGAGCTTTATCTTTTTTTTCCGAGCGGACACCCAGCTTTATCTTGTCTAAAACTTAAAAAAAAAGTAAAAGAATATTCCTTTTGGGGTTTAAAATTTTACCCAAAATCATATTTTATTGAAACAATTCTAATAAAACCGCTTCTATCATACAAAAAGAAGAAAATAATGATATATTATTCTTGTCTTCTCATAAAACTGAAACTACGTCGGTTATTGCTCGTTAGAGAACCTAATATAGAAATTGCCGGTTTTTAGTTGACACATAAGCGCAGTGAAGTTTTATTGAGGAAAAACTGTCAAGATTACTGAAATTTCCTGTGATTCGGAAAGAAAACCTTTCTGTATACACAATTGAGGATAAATCTCCGATTGAAGAAACATTTAATATAGTTAGAATAAAATCAGAAAATAAAGAATATCCAAATCCATATTCAGAAGCAGAACAAATATCCGCTGTGCATATTCCCCGTCTGACTTAGACATTTCAATTTATAACAAACATTCGAAAAACAAGATACACCAAATGAAAATGTTGCGATTTCAGATTAAGTAGGCTCAGACAACCATTATGACACCATGACGAGTAGAATTAAACGCATTGACCGGAAACTTGCAGTTGCTGAATCTCACTCTGGATGGCATTTGACTGAAGTACCAGACCCCCCCCCTCCCAATAAAAAGTCTGAGGATGCTTTCTCTATAAAAGTAGCTGTTGGAGAAGAGATTTCAAAGCAGAGACATCTTGGCAGTTAGAAAATCTTGGAACTGAACCAGCAAATGATATTTTAAGTTGTAATGACAACAAAAAAATTTTTTGGGAGAATTTGAAGAGAATATTTGGTTTCTCGAGATGGTTGATAAGTATTTCAGTTTCTTTAGAGAGATAATTTGGAAGAGTCACTTGACAATAAATATGAAGTAGCATAGAAAAGATTTTCAAAATTGTGTTATAGTTTTCCAAAAGATCTCTCTTTATACAGTGAATATAAAAATGTTGTAGATAATAGAACAGAATAAAACTTTGCGGAACCCGAGTTTAGTGAAGTGCAGAATTTTATTTGCCGCATTGGTCATGATAAGCAAAAACTCAGAATGGTTTTGGATGCTTTCTCACACGCAAGAAGCAAGCTTTCATTAAGCGATGGTTTGTAGGTAGGTTCTAATTTGTATCCCGATTTATATATTTGAATTTTTAGTGTCCTTTCGCAAACATCCGATCGCATTTAGAGTAGATATTAAAGAAGCATTTTTAACTATAAAGACAGATGATTCAGACGAAAATGCAACAAAGCTCTTTTGAACTGATTCTTTCTTCTTTTCGGATTCTAATATTCTATAAAGTTTTATTTGTGGAGTAAACAGTTCACCCTTCCTTTTCAATGCAACGATTAAACACCATTTGAAGAAATATTTTTCCTCCACATAATCTCATGAACGTTTGAACAACTCTTGTTAGGTTGATGATATCATCGGAGGACAAAATACTGTTGCATCTGCCTACACAACTACTGTTGAATGTGTCCAGAATTTTAGCGAAGCAAATATGTCTCTACATAAATGGGCTACAAATTCTGCGGAGTTACGTGAGCTTTGGATGAAAATCGGTTTCTCTACTGAAACAACTTCAATCCCAATCATTCAAAATATGATAAATTATGAAGTGTTTGGCATTTCATGGGATACTGATAAAGATTCGTTTTACTTTGGTACAGAAAGTCTATTATCCTTTGTATCGTAAGGGACTGACACAAAAAGATTTTTGTTGCTGGTCGAATCTTTGATCCAATAGGATTTGTGGCTCCCTATGTGATTCGTTTGAAAATTCTTATTCAGAAAGCATGGGAATTTTGTCCTCTCTGGGAACAAGAAATGCCCCAGACTGTTCAAAGCCCATTTAGAGAATAGTGTCTTGAACTGAAGGAACTTAATTCAGTGACAATTCTTTGTTTTTATCATTTCACAGATTTAGATTCAACTCATGTGCAACTTCATTCCTTTTAGGGTGCATCTAAAAAGGTCTTTGGTGCAATATTATATTTCAGGGTCTTCGAAAAATAGGGTTGCTCCGTAAGACTCTTTCTGTGTAGAGATTGGATTGATGGGAGCTCTGCGCTCTGCTGGGTTCAGGGATAAAGTTTCCAAAACATTAAGGTTTCAGAGTTCTGTTGTTTTTTCATATAGATTCTTCTATCCCTTACCCCTGGATAAATAGGGAACCATTCTGTTTTCGATCATTCATTAAAAACGGGGCAAAAGAAATTCAAAAATTGATTGAACTATCGAAATAGAATCATTATCCCAGAGAAGAAAAACCATCTGATATTTTAAGCAGAGGAGTGTCCGTTAAGGAATTGGAGAACAAAGAACTTTTGTGGCATGACTTAGATTCACAATTTCACGCATCTGGACTTCCTGCTTAAAGTGGCCTACTTGAGCGATAGATTGGAAAAACTAAATTCTTTGAATGTTTCTCTTCTGGGCTGTAATATTCGTATACTGAAGATTGAAGAGAGACTTTCTGCATTCAAGAGAAAACTACAGATGTGGGAAAGAAAAACGAATGATAATCTCGAAGAAAAGATTGTTTCTCCTGCGTTGCGGAAGTGCATGGCCTCTAGTTCAGACGAGCTTTCCAATGGTAAGCTGACATTTTTAACGAAGCACAGCCGACTGGTTCTCAAAGTACTGATCAAAAGCACAAACCGAGAAGTTTGCGTGAATCCATTTCATGTTAAAGCTGTAAGAAAATCTAATAGAGTTATCAAATGTCAAAATCCAGACACAAAAATTTGCTTGTTTGGAGCAGGCAGAGTTGTGAATATCTATTAAAACGAATACCCTATTCCAAATGCAAAAGCAATGAGGGGTCTTATTCAAACAAGCTAGAAACATTTTTTTTAATTTTATGCCAACATATTTGCAAATTAAACAGATTATGTTTTATACTTGACAAATATGAATTGCATTTATTAATCTGAATAATTTTTAAATGTATCATTTGTTTAAATTATTTAATTTAAAACCGGTTATTCAAATATTTAAAGCACTCATATTTAGAAAAAAGTAATTCTTCTAGTTTCATCATTAGTTGACAGATTAGACTCTAATTTGTGAGAGAAGTAAGTTACCAGAACTTTCAATTAATTAACATTTCAAGAGAAATAATTAAAAATTCACATTGAAAAGATTTTTAATGTTAACAACATTTTTATTTGGAGAAATGTATTTTTAAGAATACTTTTTTATGTAATCATACTTTAGAAAATGTGCTGAAGAAATTTCAATGAATTATAAAAAATAATTTATTGTTTTTCATTGGGAACATTTTATGCCAAATATTTATGTTTAAGAAATATTTAGAATGAACAAAATTATAGAGAGTACATTATTTTGAGAATATTAGATGCAAATAAATTTTTAGCGAACTGAATTTTTTTTAAAAAATAATCATGCTCATAGTTATAATAAAAATATTTGTAAACGCATGAAAATGTGGATTGAGCAGCGATCTTTAAGGACACTTCACAGCACGCAAAAAGATATGAAGAATATTCTGGGGATATTCGCAAGACCCTGAAAGCGTCTCTTATATACATACAATATTTTCTTTAAAACTTCTATCAATCATGTGATAATGCATTATATCAGTTCTCGGGAAATTTGAATTATATTTGTTATTAATAGTTAAATCTATTGTTGATTTTATAAATAAAGTTATAATTTATATATTTATTGTTGCAAACAATAGAAGCTTTTAAGCTTGAGATAAAAATTTAGTAAACTATTGGGAAATGGTTCTTTCTAAAAAGAATGTCTTTAATATTTATGAATACATTAAATACTATTCGAATTATTGAATAATCAAAATTTATAAATATTGGTAATTATATAATAAATTAAATATTAATATGTAATTAAAAAAGAATTGTTGAACATTGTAAATTAACATATTGTAATTATCTATATCAATATTTTAGGAAAATAAACTTTCGTGATTTATTGTTTTAATTGTTTGAAAGAAGAAGAAATTTCTCATGCGATTTCGTTAAAAGATAAAACATTTATAATCAATAATAAAGAGCTATAAGAAAGTTTTTCGCAAATTTATTTTATTTCATAGTCTTTTTTATATTTTTTTTGTCTCCATTATCATATACCTTTTTCTGTTATTTTCAATTTGTCTGATCATTTTTGCTATTTTTGATTTAGATTAGAAAGTTGTAGAAGAAACTAGTAACAAAAAAATTGCAGTAGTTTTTCTTATTGTTTAATGTATTTCTATAAAGGATTATGTCCATTTATAATCAGAAATAAAAAGAGGTCTTTAATAATTGCATCTTATTTGTAATCGCTTATTTTTCGTTAGTACTTTTATATCTATTATACTAATATTTTTTCGTCTTTGTAATCTCCAATTTGTATTCAGAAAAAAATAGAAAATATAACCATAAAATTTCAGGAAACTTTTTTATTGTTTTAAAATCAATAAACAATTGAATTTTAATAAAATTTATCTGTAAAGTATTATAAAATGAATAAATATTGAAGCATTAAGACATTCTTCCTGAGTTCAAAAAGTTAAAGTATCTATAAAGTAAAAAAAGAAAAGAACATATTACGATTAAAAAGGAATAATTGATTTTTAAGAAATGCAAAGGACCTTAAAAGAATATTAAATTACTATTATATTATAACCATTTTTGTAAATGGGAATTTTTATGAAAAAGTATGCAAAGAAAGAAAATAATTTTTTACTCTAAAACTTTAACCTTGTGTTATGAATTTCCTAACAGGCTAAGCCAGTTGGGTATAAGTATGATATATATACCTCAAGAGATTACTCGCCAAATCGAATGTCCTTTGTTTTGATTGCAGTGTTAGCCAATTTAAATTTTTGTTGTTTTTTGAAATTTTTTTGTTGCCATGTTTTTTTCTTTTGTCTTACGTCATTTTTGTGTCACATATATGACTTTTTAAGTGGCAACAGTGTTTGAATTGCTTGGTGATGAAAAAAGTCGCACAGGTCGCCAATTGGAACGTTATACCCTACAGGCTCCGGCCGTTGTAAGGCCACCGTGTAATGGCTTTCTAAACGAATTTACATGCGAAGTGGGTCATAATAACGTGTCACAATGGAGGAAACTCCCAAGCACTCATCTTGACAGGCGAACGTGCAATGATTCAACATCCACATCACATTGTTTAACAATGACTGTGATCGAACCCGTGACCTTTCCCTCTGAAAAGCCTTGTCCAAACACTGGATCAACAACTGCGCGCAATTGGCCTTTGTTCCGAGACTTATTAAAATATTATAACATAATAAAATTCTGAAAAAAATGAATGATTAATTTTCATTAAAATACCTACGTTTTGATAATGAGAATTTAAAGAACAATTGCTGAAATAAAACCTCATATCTTACACGCAACTGAAAATAATTTGTTTTTCATCACTAGCATTTTTAAGTATATAAAATTAAATAAATAAGTATTTCATTTTTTGTTACTTCTACAATATGAATAATTATTCTTTATTTCATATGTACCAAAAATAAAATAAAAGCAAAAATATACAGATTACAAGTATTCAACTTTGAAAATTTACGTATTACGCAAAGCATAAAGGAGAATTGCATCGTTTGCGCTTGACTCATAGCTATTACCCCTAACTATTAAAAACAAATATGATGATTTACTGATGTCATCATTATGTAAATTTAGCTCATGTAATAGTCAATCATGCATTATCACAAGTACTGCATCTGTATTGAGTATTTCGGGGGATGACGCTTACATTTATTAAGGTGGCAAACAAAACTTTAAACACAAGCATAAAAAAATTTTAATATAGGAAGTTATAACTCACAAAATTGAACTTACTTAGATTTACACCTTTTTTATTAATGATGGATTCGCTTTCGTCCCATTCGGTGTTTCTAAATAAAAGACGATTATAAAAATTCAAAAGTTGTGTAAATAAAGATAAATGAAAACTTTTTCTGGAAAAATTACGTCACAGAATTACATCTAAATTTCTTTGTTTAAAAGCAATAATTTATGATATTTTATTGAAAAGGTATTTCTTGAGTTGTTTATTTTCTTTGTTAAATTTTTTTTCATTTAAACAATTTTACTGAGAATTATTTGAATGCAGAGTTGGATCACTGTTTTGCTTAGTAAAGCGTTTCTGGAAAAGATTTAAAAAATGAATGAATACATAATCAGAGACATGCACCATAAAAATACAAAACGTGTCTCTTGTATTGTTTTACAGTAAAAATAAAGGTATATTTATATTTCAAGCCTTAATTATTCTTATTGTTCAAATTATTTTCCATAAAATTTTAAAGCAGACTAACCAAAATACTTTTGAAAAAGTAATATTTAAAATAAATTTCTCTTAAATTCAGGAATGATTATTTGTGTGTGATAATAAAAAAATGTAGTAAATTTAAACTGTAAAAATTCACTTAATTATCAAAATTATTCATGAATGAATATTTAAGGAAAGCAAGTTGAGTAATTTTAATTTCAATTCATGTCAAGTTTTAATCAGCTCATAGGATGAGATCTCAAAATTCAATGGGTGGGCAGATCATAAGAGAATTGCGATTGTAATTGTGTTTCTATATTATTCACATTTCATACGCAATAAAAAGAATATTCTTTTCTGTAGGGAAGTAATGCTAAGGAATAAGAAGCCAAAAGAATATTTATAAAATATGAAATAACACTTTCATGACAAAACATCAAAACAAATAATTAATATAATATTTTTTTATAAAAACTATTCATAAGTTATTTACAAAGATTTTTTATAGTATTTATAAAATATATCTCATCAGGCAGCTTCATGTTACTTTAAAATCACAAACAAATCAAAATGCGTGATTGTAATGCTTCGTTTTTTGTTTCAGCATTCTATCCTCAGCCTCAAGAACTTTGAATGGGCTGGGCGAGTCCTCTGGAACGGCCTTGAATGAGAAGAAGAGGTGCAGGATCATGGACAGGAGGCAGTACCCGAAGAACAGGAAGCACGGCCACGCGAACTTCCACGAGGTCGTGATTCGGGAGATGTCGTCGTCCAGCTCGTGGCAGCCGGATCCGAGCGTCGCGAGCATCAGGTAGTTGAGGAAGAGGCCGTCCTCGATGGCGACGCCCGCCGCGAAGTGCGCCGCGCACCCCAGCACAGCGTAGGCCGCGAGGAGGAGGGCGAAAACGATGGCGACCGCCCGGTTCAGCTTGGACGGCCGCTCAGCGGACCGGAGCAATGTTTCCGCGCACCCCACAGTCCTGTGGTGCCACTTCTTCCCGGGGTACTCCGCAGCGCACGAATCTGCGACGTGGTCCCGTGCGTCCTTGAGGAAATATGGAATGTGCTCCGGATGCCTCAGCAGCGTGTCAACCGCGGCCACCCTCCGTGTCCCATCGTCCCTTGCGCTTCGTTGGGCCTGATAAGCTGCAGTGGGAGAGACGCTGTTCAGCTTGAGTCTCGGCGGCCTGCTGGAGGGGCGGCACTGGAGTAATCCGTGACTGGACAAAGGAGATGGAACAAATACAGCCAGAGCACTGAGAGGTAGAGTCCGCATTTGTAGAGGCATGAGAACATCAAAGGCACTCCGCACAATGAGTAACCGACAGCTGCTGCTCTACCCCAATCTGATCTCAGCGACATAGCTCCAAATCCTAGAGAAAAACCACAAAATTATTATATTTTAATGAATTATAGAAAAATTTTTAATCATACCATGGAATCGAATCACTGACAAAGGGAGAAGATAATTTTGAAAATAATTGCATTTCAGCTTAAGAAAGCTTCTGTAAGAAAAATGTATTTAGAAACCTGTTACACAATCCTTTACGTTTTGTTATTCGCATCAATGGTTATTTCATAACAATTGATTTCGGACCTGCCACTGAATGACTGCACCATCTGAGCTGCTTCACGATTTCTGCAACCTCGAAGTGACACGCGCATGAAGGTCGCTTTCCAATGGGCTTCTAACAGGACCACAAGTTGTGGAATCGTGGATTTCGAACAAATTTCATTCCATGTGAATCGGCTGATGAATCTCGTACGATTCAAACTTGTCTCGATGAATGTTACTGGAAATCATCTGGTGATGTCACGAATGTCATCAATATGCTTCCAAGGGAGTTCGAATGGCTTGGGGTCATAATGCACGTCTCTCATGAGTAGACATTTTTCATAAACGAGAGATTCGGGGCGTTCGATGAAGGACCTTCGATTTGAAAAAGAAAATTTTGGTAATCAAGATAGTAAAGTCAAGTTCACTGCCGGAAAATATTCTTCAAATGTAACGTGATATTAACATAGAAACACAAACAGAAAACACAGACATTCCACAGACACTAAATGACAGTACAGAGACCATCGAGATCCCTGAACACTTACAGTTAAGACCACAAATAGCAGATAGCCTCAAAGACATTGTAGGGAAACTCACACGGGTAATTCATAACAAATCAGGTTCTAAATACAACCTGAAGCAGTCACTGAGAGACACTGCAGATGAGCTATTAGAGCGCATCGCAGATATATACAATGATACACTGAACGAATTAAACACCCGGAAAGCCCAATCTCCTCAAAGCCCTCTCGCCCCCACAATAGGAAGAAGTATACTTAGAGTCAAAGATACAAGAGAAGGGCAAGAAAAAATAAGATGTTATGAGGAACATGTAGTCCACCGGGTAGAACAGCTCTACGATAAGTTAGAGAACATTGAAACACAAATCACAAAGGTACATGAGAAAGTAGAGCTCATACACACACCAACGCTGACTGCACAGGCTAACAACACTACTGCATCTAGGGAAACCTATGCAGACCGTGTGAAATACAAACCACAGCCACCCAGTACACTTGCCATAAAAACCACTAAGACAACACCACCAAAACAAATACTCACCACACTACAAAAGATTCAGACACCAGTACAACCACGAAAAATACAAGTCAAACACAACAAAGTCATCATTACATGCAGAGACACTGAACAAAAAACAGCACTACAAAACACACTTGAGGAAAATAAAATGGACATTGAGGGAACACCTACACAAAGAATAATACTTTTCAATGTTCCAACACAGGTCAACGACACGGAAGTTATTAATAGACTACACGAGGAATTAAACACAAACCAATCACAGTTTCCTATAACAATTACACAGTTAAAAAGCCACAGAACAAACACAGAATTGCAGCACGTGATAGTAGAAACAACACGTAGGTCTGCCTTCTTATTGGCAAAACAAAAATTCATCAACTTCGGTTTCTATACCGCTAAAGTTGACTACTATAGAAGAATAACACGCTGCTTTAAATGTCAGGCATTCGGCCATACCACTACACAATGTAAAAACAGAGACTTTTGTGGAAAATGTAGTGGACGGCATAGGACACAAGATTGTAAACTCAGACACACAGACAGACACACATGCATCAATTGTGCACAATCAAATCGTGAGGAAGGAACAAGATACAACACGGACCATCCTGCATATGACACAACATGCAGCTATTATAGGTACAACATTTGCCACAACAAATACACACCAAGACACAGAACATGAACACAAAAACACAAATATACACAAACAAGAAACACTCTTCCATAGGTTTTAGGAGTACAGAAGAAACAAGGAACAACAAGAAAGGTTAGTGGAACAAAAACTAATTCAAATTCTATTTCAGGAATAACCTTTTCTTTCAGTGATTACATTTAGTACACAATTAGGAAACCATAAGAACAAGAAAACTGTAACCAGAACTTAATGGAAGAAACTACACAAACAAACAAGAAACAAATGCGGATACTACAGATCAATCTACATAACAGTAGGGCAGCAACAACATTAGCAGCTACATACATAAGAGACAATAACATAGACATAGCACTGCTCCAGGATCCATACGTAGGCAATGGTAAACTGTACGGCTTCCCAAACAGTTGGACGTATAGTCACTCTATCAACAAAGAAGCGTGGATAGTATTAACAGGAACAACAATCATTAACATAATACCACCCACAGAAACGGCAGTATTTATAACCTTAACTACACAGGAAGGAGACATCACTATAGGTACACAGTATGCAAGACCATATGGAGACTTGGCAGAAGCCCTCCAAGTGTTATCGGTTTCATACTATTTGTCAGATGACGAGTCAGTAGCTTAGGAGGGGAAGGAAGAAGTTCTTATAAATTTACTAATATTTAAAGGTTTATTTACAGAATATTTACAGACATCTTTTAGGTAGCTCCTTCATAGTGAGCTCCTTCTTACAATCTCTCTTCTCTCTTACTTCTACACACCTCTCAACATGACCTCTTAAACACTGCCATCTAGTGGCCACTCATTTTATAAGTAATATTACAATTTGTTGCTAACATTCGGCCAGACTGACATTACAATTGTCCTCAATTTATGTAATAATACTAAATTACTAATTAATACAACAAATATTAACATTAAAAATTAAATTAAACACAGCAGATTAAATAAAATTATTAACTACATAACTAACATTTTTTCATTCACACAAACAAATACTGTAATTATAATCATTAATAATACACATCTTCCATTAAAAGTAGAAAATTATTATGTTAGATTACAAAAAAACTATAATAATATATAATACACTTTTTTCCACAAAAGTAATTCTTGATACAATTCTAATAAAACTACTTACAACAAAAGTTTAATAGAAAATAAATGAACTTAGGAATATTTAATCATTCACAGAATAAATTTAACAAATTTTCATAATACTTGATGAATACTTCAGTATACAGTAAATGATCTTTAAAGTTATTTATTTTTAGAGTCAATAGTTTATGATAAGTTCATTGTCTTTTAATTGCAACGTTTTCTTTAAATAAAATTGAAAAGATCTCACCATTTAGGATCCCTCATTCAGCTTTAGTCCTTGCGAGTGGATCTATGTGGATTGCGTCTAGGGCTATAGTCCTCATCATCACTATTGGCTCATCTTCACTCAAGGTCAAACAAACTTCAAATTTTCTCTCAATAATACTGTGCAAAGTATCTTCTGGCTCTTCAACAGCTGCTCTGCTTAGTGCATCCACGTGTTTCATTCGTTCACCTGATCTATGCCGGATCTCAAAATCGTATTCTTGCATGAGGTTAAACCATCTTGCCATCTGAGGATTTGATGACTTTTTAGCGTTTAAATACACGAGTACTTGACAGTCTGTAACGATTGTGAACTTTATTCCTATCAGAAACTGCCTTAACCTTTCTAATGTCCACACAATTGACATCAACTCTAATTTACTCGAATGGTACTTTTGTTCAGTTTCTGTAGTTTTCTTGCTAACGCAATAAACCATCCTCCAATTCCCTTTACTATCTCTTTGAAACAATATTCCGGCCAATCCAACTGAACTTGCATCACAATGTACCTCAGTTTCACTTTGAGGATCATAATGAGCTAGGATCGGTGCTTTAATTAGATTACTTTTAAGTTCCTCGAAAGCCTCACTTTGCTCTTTTTCCCAAACAAACTTTGCATCTTTTTTCGTAAGTTCAGACAATGGTGCTGCCTTGAGAGAATACTTTGGAACAAATCTTCTAAAGAAACTAGTAAGCCCTAAAAATCTTTGGATGTCGTGCGTATTTTTCGGAATAGGAAATTTTTCAATAGCTGCTACTTTACGTGGTCCAGGTTTCAAACCATCTTTACTAAGTGTGAAACCGAGAAATTCAGTCTCTAATTTTCCAAATTCACATTTTGGTAATTTTAAAGTTAAATTGGCTTTTATTAAGCATTCAAATACTTCAGTAAGTTTTTGTATCATTTCGGTCCATGTTTTAGCTGGAATCAATATATCATCTAAGTAGCACAGTACTTTTTTGTTGAATAATGGGCCCAAAACAAGATTCATGAGTCTTTGGAATTCTGCTGGAGCATTCGCCAATCCAAAGATCATTCGCTCAAATTGACCTGTATCGTCTGGAGTTATGAAAGCAGTTTTCAATTTTGCTTCTTCAGTCAATGGTAACTGTAAATAACCACTAGCTAAATCTAAAGTAGTATAAAATTGGCTTCCTCCCAGACATTCTAAAATGTCATCAATTTTAGGTAATGGAAATTTATCCTTTATTGTTTGAGAGTTTAATTTCCTATAATCTATAACCAATCGCTGTTCCCCTGTCTTTTTCTTAACTAATAATACAGGACTGGAATAAGGAGATCTTGTATCTGAAACTATTCCATACCTCTTCCATTCGGATACAATTTCTTTTATTTGCTTCCTCTCTTCAGAGTTAGTTTTAAATGGTTTTTGAAAAATGGGCTTACTGCCCTCTATTTCTTTTATGTCCATTTTGCATAAATTCGTGCAGCCTAACTCGTTTAAGTTTAAAGCAAAACAATCACGATACTTATTTAATAAATTCAAAAGTTCCAATTTTTTATCACTTTCTAAGGATTTGTCGAAATTAATATCTTTCATTAAAATAGGAGACTTCTCTTTGTTAACTGTTATAACTTCAACTTTTTCATTATTACTTTTAACTTTATTAGATAGTATTAAGCTTTCCTCACTTACTTCCATTCCTCTACCTAAGCACTGTCCTTTCCTAAATTTTAAGTTAAATTCTTCTTTATTTATTACTGGCACAACTGTTTCACCGTTAACCACTTCAAGAATAGAATCGAAATTCTGTCCTATACTTTTGACTAAAACTGTTGCATTAACTATCGAATTTTCGGTTTCTTCAATTTTCGCTCTAATTAAATTAATTGAATTACTTTCGATTTCAGTTTCATTTAATGTTTTCAATTTAACTGTATTTTCCTTTAAATCTACTTGAATTTCTGAAAAAACATCGTCATTTGCGTATTTAAATTTTAGATTACCCCCAATACACGTAAAAGCAATGTATGGTAAATCTAACCATGTTCTACCTAAAATTAAATCGCATGGTTGGGAATTATCTTCGACAATTAATAACGGAATAAATTTTCCAACTACATCATCTACACGAATATTTACTACAGCTTTTCCAAGAGCTTTAGTTACTGGGTTATTTTGATTTCCAAAACCGAATAAATTACTGCTATCTGGGGTTATATTCAGATTCATTTTTATTGCGATACTTTCTTTTAAGAGGCAACAGCTGCTTCCTGTATCAATTAATGCAACCATTTTATTTCCATAAATATAAGCATCTTTCAAGTAGTTCGTAGGCGCCAACGACGCACTTGAATCCGAATTGTTTTGACTGACAGATAAATTATTCCCCTCGCGCTTTTGATCTGTTTCAAACTTACACATTCTCTGAGAATGACCTACTTTTTTGCATTTCTTACAGTAAGCTGAAGTCTTCGGCGCCGGGCATTCACGAGCTATATGACCATAATCATTACAATTAAAACATTTAAATTCCCCTTTTTCATTTCGAATATCCGAGCTAACTAGCTTTTTTCGATTAACACCTTTATTTTCACTAAACGGAAATGATTTCTTTTCTACCTGAAATTTATCATTACGAGAATTATAATTCGATGAGTTTCTTAATTTAAAACTGTTAATAGATCGAACATTATCATAATTATCCAATTTATCGGCTAACTGGTCTGGAGAATTAATTTTAGGCCATTCATCTACAAAATGTTCCCGAGTTGTTGAATTTACTTGTTTCTTTAATTGTTCAGTAATAATTAAATTTTTTAAACTATTAAAATCTGAAATCTCGAGTCCCGTTATCCATTCCTCAAAATAATTTTGTAATTCGAATGAATAATCCTTCCATGTACTTTCTGCATTTTTAACATGATTTAAAAATTTTAATCTAAACTTATCAGCACTTAACTTATATCTCTTAAGCAATAAAGATTTTACATATTTATAATTATTTGCATTATCTTCGTCTTCACGCGCTATAAGTTGCGTAATTTCATATGGGAGCAGTCCCAATAATTGTGACACCCAATACTCTTCATTCAACCCAATTCGTCTTGCCTGCCGTTCAAATAAAACTAAATAAAAATTTATATCCCCATCTTTAATTTTATATTCGTGCATTAACTTTCGAAAATCTACGTGTACATTTCTACTTTCATCGTTGCTACTTATATCTGAAATATTTACATTTTGAGCTCTATTTTCGATACGCAAACGTTCAAGTTCATGTTCACGGTCAGCCAACGTTTTGGCGGCTATTTCTGATGCAATTCGATCTTCAGTAATCCTACTTAATAAGCTCTTACTAAACTCTTCATCATACGTCTCTGATTCCGTTATAATACGTTTTAAATCAATTATTTTAGCATCTTCAGGTAAGGAGAGACCTAATTCTGTTGCTAACTCTATTAAATCTACTTTTTTAGCCTTCCCCCAAAATGCCATACTTTACAAATTATAATACTTAATTACTTTATACATAAAAATACTTTATATCAATAACGAAATTATTACTTTTACTTCACCCAAAACGAAAATAATTGTTTCTTTAAAAACGAAATTACTTTTTGCAAACGAAATTAAGAAAATACTTTATACTTATACTCAAAATTCTTAAATATCGTTTACTACTTCAAAATACGTTACTTAATACGTTAATATACATTTCGAAACGAAACAATTAAAATTCGCCTACCTCAATTCCGAAAGCGTCGCGAGTTATATCCCTCTTCTGATTTGTTATCGGTTTCATACTATTTGTCAGATGACGAGTCAGTAGCTTAGGAGGGGAAGGAAGAAGTTCTTATAAATTTACTAATATTTAAAGGTTTATTTACAGAATATTTACAGACATCTTTTAGGTAGCTCCTTCATAGTGAGCTCCTTCTTACAATCTCTCTCTCTCTTACTTCTACACACCTCTCAACATGACCTCTTAAACACTGCCATCTAGTGGCCACTCATTTTATAAGTAATATTACAATTTGTTGCTAACACAAGAATGGAAACAAATAATAGAACACACCAGGCCATTTTTTATAGGAGCAGACCTCAATGCTAGATCTCAGCTATGGGGATACAACTTTGAAGATGACAGAGGAAACACACTAATAGAATTTTTAATAGAGAATGATCTCCACAGAGCAAACATCCCAGGCAACATACCTACTTTCCGCACAACACAAGCACAGGGAAACCCCGATTTCACAATTGCAAACAGTAGTGCGCTAAATCTGATTACAGGCTGGAGGGTAGAAGACACACATACGGCAAGCGATCACAACTACATAAGATTTGAAATAGAATATAGCAAACCAACTATAGTAAATACTCGCTTTAAAACAAAATTTGGCAATCATGAAAAATTTAAAAAGCAAATCAAAGCTAATACTAGGAATTTAGAAAAAGAATTAAGAAAAAACATTAACACCGATCAACTAGACAATTTAACAACTAAGCTAATAAATATAGTACATAAAATAACGAAACAACACTATAAACTAAAAATAATAACTATAATACACAATTCAAATGGTTTACTAAAGAACTAGCGACACAAAGAAATAAAATTAAAGCATTAAATCGCAGATTTAGAAAATGTGATGAAGATGAGAAAACGAAATGGAGAACTTTGTTCTGCAAAGAACGCTCCAAATATAACAAAGCAATCTTAAAAGCAAAAGCTAAAGCGTGGAAAACATTTTGTAGCAATCAAACAGAAACTTACGGTACAGCATTTAAAATGGCACACAATAAAACGTTTAAACCCACAGAATTAAAAATCAGCTGGGATGAAAATGTAGCCCCCAATAAAAAAGCAGCAATGGAAAAAATCACAGCACACCACTTTCCTAATATTCCAGTGCCCTTCCAACCAAATACACCAGTGAACAACACAGATGAACAAGTAATGCCAACAAGGGAGGAGGTACGAAATGCAACCTATTCATTTAACACAAATAAGGCTCCGGGACCAGACGACCTAGATTATCTCATATGGAGACGAGTCGTGGACGCGACACCACAATTGATTACACAATGGGCAAAACAATGTTTCAAACTACAACACTTCCCAGCACCACTCAGAACAGCAAAAGTCATTTATTTTGCAAAACAAGGAAAGGACCCAACACTCCCGGAGTCATACAGACCGATATGCCTACTCCCGACACTAGGCAAAATACTGGAAAAAATTATCTGCCAAAGACTAGTACACTTCCTTGAGAAAGAAAACAAATTAAACAATAAACAGTTCGGTTTTAGACAGGGCAAGTCATGCGAAATGGCGCTCAAGGAAATAACTAAACAAATTAGACACAACTGGGACAATAAACTGTATACACTTCTAATCTCAGTTGACATAAAGGGCGCGTTCGACTCAGTTCACTGGCAGGACATAAACACTAAACTAATAGACCTAAACTGCCCAAAAACAATAATAAATCTAATAAACACTTACCTAATAAACAGAACAGTTCAATATGACTGGGGCACTGGAAAAGCGACACAAAATATATACAAAGGCTGTCCACAAGGATCATGCCTGGGACCAATACTCTGGACAGTCATAGCAAATGACTACTTAAATAAAACAACACCACCAGAAGTCAACATTACAGCTTTCGCTGACGACTTTCTGATAAGCGTTAAAGGAAAAACAAGAAAAATATTAGAAACAATAGGCCAGAGGGCAGTTACATCCTTCGAGACATGGTGTAACGCACACGAACTGCAAATCTCAGTACACAAATGTAATATAATAACGTTTGCCAAACCGCACAAGTTACAAAGACAACCAATTATTAGAATAGGAGGTACATCACTAAAAGCAGTCACAACAATTAAGTATCTAGGTGTGACGTTAGACCAAAACCTAAATTGGCTCGCACACATCAACACACTAAGACAAAAAGCAATAACAGCACATGGACATCTTATTAGAGTAGCACCGCGCGCCTGGGGAATTAAATCAAATCTTCTTAAAACATGGTATCACACAGTAGCAGAACGAATATTCACATACGCCTCATCAGTGTGGGGAACACAATTAGGAAAACAAGCAATTCAAAAACTACAGACAGTACAAAGGCCATTTTTACTGAGAATAACGAGGGCCTACAAAACAACCTCAACAGCAGCGCTTAACGTCCTAGCGGGTGTGATACCACTTCATCTCCAGGTACTTAGGGAAGCGACCGTGGCAAACGTGCTTAGATACAATGAGGACACAAAAATAGGATCACTGTTGTTAAAAACAGAAGAATATCAAACCAAAGCTGCTACAAACCCGATTCACGCAGCTGAAAAAACTATGGAAAATTATATAACTCTTACAACCAGACAACAAACACTATCGCCACAATACAACATATACACGGACGGTTCAAAAACGGAAGATGGTGTTGGCGCGGCAATATGCGTATACAATAATACACAATTAATTAATACCACTCATTTGCCCATGAACAGTAACAACTCGGTCTTCCAAGCAGAAATTTATGCAATAAACACAGCACTTACATGGATAAAGGAACAAAGCCCAGTTAGCACACACATACACACGGACAGTCTGTCAAGTCTGTACGCGTTAGCTAAACACAAACAGAGGAATAAATACATTCAAAAAACGCAAACATTACTCATTGAGTTAGTTAAACAACACGAAGTTAAACTATACTGGGTACCAGCGCATACTGGAATTGTAGGAAATGAGGAGGCCGATAAAGCAGCAAAAAGGGCGACACAAATGCCACAGGAAAACACAATAAAGCTACCCCAGTCGCATCTAAAGAAAACTGTCTTAAAAGAAATCCTGAATCGATGGCAAGAAGAGTGGGACATTGCAGACACTGGCAGGTATACATACACCTTCTTCCCGAAAGTGAACACAAAGCGACTAGTGGGCCAGCAACAACTAGCCCAATATTTCACAGGCCACGGCCAATTTCCAACCTTCGTTCACAGGCTGGGGAAGGCCACAACAGGAGATTGCATATGTGGGGAAGAAGGAAACCCACAACACTACGCATTTGATTGCCCGCTAACATCAGCTTTACACCTAAACAGGCCAACGGACGCCAATCTACCAGCATGGAGCGAAGTAATTTTAAACAATAAAACTGCGCAAAATAGACTCATTAACATAATTAAGAAACTAGAAATAATCAAACCGGTGGCGGTAGACAACGCAAACGACTAAGGTTCCCTGTGCTTCACACGATACAACACACCACAAACAACAAGGCAGACCTCACCTTCTTGAGGATTACAGTGACTACAAACATAAAATACACATCTGGCAGCCCTCACCAACTTGAGGAATAGGCACGCCTCACCTTACTGAGGAGCACATCCACCATGCAGTGGACAAAAAGGACAACAACCGGACGTGACAAAGCTAAAGAGCCCAATCGACCTGAAATCAACGACACAAAGCCTTCTACACCAGCAAGATTGAGGACTCAATGCCTAACAGACAAAGATGACAAATTGCCTGGAGGCATGCAGGAGCAGCGGCAGTTCCTTACAAACTTTTGTGTAGTGCCACCAATGCAAATGTGTGCTTTCAGAGACAATCCAATACACTAGTGACAGTTGACATTGATCGGCCACAGCTGTGGTTTCTCAGACGATCAATGATCAACATACTGAGAAAACTACAAGCAAGTGTGTGTGTGCGCAACCAATGTGATAAACTTTGATCCAGAGGAAAGCGGCATCACCTGCAGTTACAAAGGACACGCGAGAATGACGCCTTGCAAAACTGAAGTGAACTTTACTACTATAGCAAGGTAAATTCAACCGCGTCCGCCAACCCAAATTTAGACAAAGGAAGAGGTCGACGACTTGAACTTTTATTCCGGAGACCAAACCTACAATGTACCAAGACTAACGTCATAGAGCGTACTGCAGCTCTCCCTGTAACCGCAGTAGAGTTGAAAGTCAGCTCGGGGTGAGTTCTAGAGGTTTTCATGGTTTCCCTCTAGACTAGCGTAAATACGGCTCACCTTCCCACAAAGTCCCCCATGAAGGCATTCAAACCCCAGCCTGCACATGTAAAGGTGACGCTCACTGCGTGGGCCTCACCTCGCGTTCGGGCTTTGTGTTGTGCAATAAAATGTTTCAATAAACGGGGAGTGATGCATATACGTTGGGTTGGCGGAGTGGCTTGTCTGGTTTGTTCCGGAATCGAGCCCAGAGACTTTAGATGACAGACCAGATCATCGGTCAGTCAGAGCAATAACCCGTCTGTTCAAACCGGCTACTGGATCAGCTATCATTTCCAGGCCCGGCGGGGGTGGCTTGTTGCCTCTCCGTGATGGGTTTTTTCTACGCAGCGGACATCAACAGCCTCACACTCGCTTCGCGAGTAGGCTGTCCGCCTGCGGCGTCGAAATGTAACGTGATGTGTGAGTGTTTGGAGACGGAATCTGAAGATTATTCGAAAAGTTCTTTTGAATTTCAGAAGAACACATGAAATGATTCTGCAATAATTAGGCAGCCAGACAAGAAAACACAGGAATTGGTTAAAAACTCAATTTAGAAAAGACAACATATTCAGTGTAACAGGAAATTTTAAGAGCAATTTCGTTAAGGTTTTTCAGATTCTCTTTGAATTATAAATATTAAAAACAGTCTAAAATCTCAATTATATTGAAAAGTATAAAAAATAAATTAAAATGACGTGAACAAAAAAGCGTACCTGAATGAAGTAAGCTATCACTTTATAATTAATAAAATAGTTAAAAAATAAGTAATTCTATAATATAATTGAGAAACTCTTCTATTTTTCAAAAACACTTAAAAAACACACTCAAATGTAAGGTCCACGAAACTCTTTCACGACTAGCGGATGGGAGCCGGAATCGAAT
The DNA here is from genome assembly GCA_037975125.1 of Latrodectus hesperus. NCBI lineage: Eukaryota > Metazoa > Arthropoda > Arachnida > Araneae > Theridiidae > Latrodectus > Latrodectus hesperus. The sequence goes on along the minus strand of CM075857.1, from coordinate 18,849,092 downwards.
CAATGGAGAAGAGAATTATGAGAAGAATTGTCGATGTTGTCAGCGAAAAATGCGTGTGGCGCACCACTCTCGAGATTTACAAAAAAATTCCATAATCAGTTAGAAAATGGCTCTGCAGACAGCGAAAGCAAATGCAGCTCGAAAGAGAAGCAGCAGGTGTGTAGAGGAAGACCACCTGCTGATCGTGTCCAACAGGGCAAGATCGTGAAACCTGCCCTACCCTGAAGAAGATACGAGGTCATTAAATGCTTTTCATATTCAAAGCTGAAAGGAATTGAATGTACTTAATAAATTAAATCATTATTATAAAATACGTTAATATGCTTTCAAAAGAGCTGCTGTAAAATTTAATAATTTAATAAATATGTTGCACTGTCAAGAAAGACAGAAATAAAGCAGCTCAATTGCTATTGACCATCCTGCAACTATTACTAAAAATTGTTCCTTTATTTTGCAACATTAACATTTTTATGTGAACGTAGAAAAGAAATATTGGCGCAGTTCAGAGATATTCACTTCAATCTCTTGGAGTTAGATTGAAATTTTTTTTAAAGTAAGGTTTTATATATTTCTAAAATAAATTCTCTGGTGACGTGAGTATGATTCATTTTTGTAAGATTCAGGCTCGAGATTCCGTCAAAGCTCTTAAGAATTCAATTGAACGAAGTTCAAATAACTTTAAATACAAACAGTGAGAATATTAAAACCTCGCCTTGAGAGATATTAACATGTGATTAATTTTTGAGACACCAATTAACAGAAATTATTTATGTAATTAAACTGTGAAACTCTTATTAAAATTCTATCTTTATTCCAATTCTATAGTCCGTGATCATATAATAAACAAATAATTCTTAGGCGCAAATTATTAATGAGTATTTATGTGATTAAGTTAATTATGGGATTTCTGGAATTCTCTCTCTCTCTCTCATCAATAAAATTCTTCCTTAATTCCATATTTTGAAAAAATCAGCTGAATTCCATGGAATTTTGAAATAGTGAGCGAAAAACGAATCCATGACGCGTCATCCCTTTATTCAACAAATGACTTCTGATTGAAGTGCAGAATCTCGGAATTTCCTCTCGAAGGCAGAAGTAAAATATTTCAAACCAAACAAACCCCAGTTACCAACGCAAGGAATTGTCTGACATCAAATAGTAATGAACAAATAAACTGTGTAGGGGCAACAAATAAACAACTAAAAATGTATTTCTTGTTTTTTCAGTTATTTGGCTATATTTTTCGACTTCGGGAGCATGCGATATTCTAATTTACTATCGTGACAAAATAGAAATAAATACTGTCCAACATTAGGTGGTAATTTATTCGAAAGTCCTTTCAAGGGGCCACTCACTTCCGCATTGCGACTTCCGCTTCCCTTCTAAATAAGTATTATTGACTTCATTTGCATACAAGTGCCTCCTAAACGCTGAGAAACATCGGATCTTTTTGTCAAAATAAAATTTTACTTTTTAAGAAACAGAAAAATTTATTTAGGAATTAGTTATATTCTTTTTGAAAAAAAATACAAAAAATAACCAAGTAAATTTGTGAATATTTCTGCCACTTACATACCTGGACTTTTTAATCATATCCATAGAGACTCCATATCTACGAGAAGAGTTTGTTGAGACGAGAATGACCGGAAGTTTAATCCATTGGTTTGTCGCTCAACGGTCATTTTTTGCACACGATATTCAAGGTGGGGCTCGAACCCATCAGTTGTTGAACTAAAGGCAAGAGCACTAACCATTTAGATACTAGCTCGGCAACATAATCAGACAATTCTGAGAATATTCGCTGCCGAGGAAATGAAATCGGTCGTTATTCGAACTTATCGTTATTCTTTTGTTAACTCTTGTTTGGTGAACCGATAATTAATGAATGCACTTGAATATGTCCTAATGAAATAGGGTCTTCAGGGCCTTGACTTATCATCGTTATGATTTCTTTGTAGAATGTTATGATCAAAGAGATCAGCTTTTCCCAAGCAAATACTTTATTCATTGAGTAGCTACAATAACAGTCGCTAGAACACACGCTAAGATTGTGTGCCATTTCTGTAATGCATTAAAATCAACTATCCGAGCCAACAGCTTTCTTCGCTCGCTGCAAAGTCAGTGAGGGCGGTGTCATCAAAGCAGAGGCTCTACAAGTTTCCAGAACACTTCTACAGCAATCGCGTATGGTAACCCCTTCACTCAAACATCGAAAAAATGTTAACTTGTATTTTCCAAACGCCTCTGAACAGGTCGCCAAATGTCCCTTTGTTGTCTCAAAACTTATTTCCAGCTCTGAAAACCGCTATGTTCAGACAATAATTATTTTATAGTAAAAATAACTCGTTGAACAGAAGTATGAGACATTTATACAGATTTTGACACTATTTGCATTTTTAGTAACATATGAGACGAATCCATTAATGCGTTGTACTCTTTCAAAGTGACCTAAGACAAACTTAATGATTCAAATATTTACAAATAGAAGTTTTAAAATAATAGTTCTTTGCTGATAAAAGTACTCTTTGCAGCGAACAGAAACGTCCTTATTTCTTTTTACAATGTCAGCAACTGAAAAGTGATTCATTTCTATATCTCACAGGTGACGTTTGTTTATTTATTTTTTTGCAAAGGAACTTTTTTTATTGATCCTATGGAAAAGTGGATAGCTTACGAGTTCTAACATGAACATGGTTTTCTATACATTTGTAACATTGCATCCATGTTGCATGTTGTCACTTGATTGCGAAGGCCGCAGTGGTAAGAGCATCGTTGCAAAGTTCGAAAAACAACTGAACCGAAGACCTGTCGTCTTCACTAAAGTCTGCTGTGGGCCCGCTCGGTAGGTCGCCGAGTCTTCCAAGTGAAATGATACTTCTGGAGTCAAGTATTCGGAAGTCTTCTGGCAGATTTCCGCCAGGCGGCTTCCACCTCAGTGGTTGTGCCCAGCTCTGGGCTACGTACCGAGGGAAATATGCAATAACAAAATATAATTATTATTTCAAAGAAAAAAAGTTGTCGCTAAGTATTGCGCAAATCGTTTCAATCTTGTAGTAAGAGCCCCACTACCAGAGGCGGAAGTGCCACGCCCCCTTGGGGGTCACGTGACTTCCGGTTTTCTCGTGTAAGAGTACGAGGGTATTTTGAGGGGGGCGTGTCACTTGACTTATACGAGGCAGAAGGAAGAAACAACTCAACAATGGGGGTTTTTGGAGGGGGTAGCAGATTTTGTGACGTCATGCCTCGTGTAAGAGTATGGGGGTATTTTATGTGGTGTCATCAAGATGTTAGTTTCGGAATTGAGTGTTTTATAGCGCCATCTAGTGTTTAAATGAGAAAATAAAATTATTTTGGGAAAACAATTTTTCAGAAATTGGCCTGAGGACCCAAGATTCCTTGGTCACGTGACTTTCGGTATGTGACGTCATGCCTCTTATAAGAATATGGGGGTATTTAATGTGATGTCATCAAGATGTCAGTTTCGGAATTGAGTGTTTTATCGCACCATCTAGTGTTTAAATGAGAAGTAACAAATTATTTTGGGAAAACAATGTTTTAGAATTTGATTTCAAGATCTGCAGTGCTGTCACAAGGCAAAAATTAGTGGTGCCATCTATTGATGAAATATTTACAGGAATAAATTTACACTTTATTAAAAAAATGTTTTTAAATTAAAATTTGTTAATTTTATTCATTGGTTTTTTTAAAATCAAGATCAATATGTCTAGTAGTGCCAATTATTAAATAATTTTTAAAATTGTATTTATAATTCTATTTGTTGAGGAATTCTAACGTTTTTAAATATTTTTATTCATGAAAAAAAGAACGTTTTTTTTTTAAATTATGCTCACCGAGATTCGAACTGACATCAACAAAATGAACTCGTGGCCCAATAATTTTGTCAGATACTTTAACCATTGGACCACGAGCTCATACTAAATCTTATTTTCATAACTAAATCTTCTTTTACTTTGAAATAGAATGTTGGTGACATTATAGGAAAAGTTATCTAACCCTACTTAACTTTATTCTTGTTTAACCATGTTCAATCTAGTATAATCTTGCTGATTGCTATAACAAGTTTAGAAAACCTGTTTACAGATATATTTTAACACTAAACTGCGGATGAATACATGATATCAGCCAATCATATGAAAGATTCCTTGAAATCGTATTTATAGCAGAGTTCTCTCAGTCACTCCCTTGCCAGTGTCGATTAAAGATTGCAACTGCGTTTCATATTTTATCTATATCTTAAACATGGAAGACGGACTTTGTATTGTGATACATGAAAATGTGTTTTCTTCACCTAATGATATTTTTGAAAGACTAAATAATGAGATAGAGTATTTGCCAATAGAACAATGTAATGTTCGTAATAAAGATAAGTCATGTAAAATTTCACGAAGGACTGTGGCATTTGGCGATCCTGGAACATCGTATACTTTTTCAGGACTAACAATTAATAGTCAACCTTGGACAACTCTTTTACTTGAAATCAAAAGTGCAGTGGAGAGCTTAATTGAAACTGATTTTAATTTTCTATTAATTGATCGCCTGGAGAATGGAAACGACTGTATTGGGCAACACAAAGACATGGGAAAGGATTTAGATGTAAATCATCCCATTTGCTGTTTGAGTTTTGGAGAGACAAGGAATATGTTATTCAAAAGAACCGATTTCAAAAGCCAAAGAATAGAATTAAAATCCAATTCATTGTTGGTTGTGAATCCTCCGACTAATAATCTTTGGAGTTATGGAATCCCAAAACAGCAGAAACGTTCTGGCGTTTGCGTTAACTTAACTTTCAGTAAAAGAAGAATCACCAGACCTGAAAAGAGAAAATTGATGGATGATACACTAATGGAGGAGAATAACAAGAAAGTAAAGGAAAATGAACGAAATGTAAGTATTTCTTATAATTGTCTTTGTTCCTAAATTTCTTATAAAAATAAATTCTTTATTTTTATAACATTTCTTTTTCTCACCTTAATTTTTTTCCTTTTAACAGGGACTGGTATTTCCAGAAGATAGAATTCCAGAAGATATGTTTAGTCTTGGTGATTCTGTGTTCGTGTATGTGAGTATATTCAGAGGAAATGTTTCCGTACACATCCGAAAATTTCAAAAATATGGGAATATTTTTTATCCAACAAAAGTTGGAATTACACTTCACCCTAAATGGATTCCTTGTATCATGGACCAAGAAAATGTACCTCAAACTCCTCAAGAAATTGATGCAGTGAATCTTTTGCAGAAAGATCGAATGAAAATAGATACTGTGGATTTTGAAAACTTCACTTTTTCAAGAATCAGAGCTTCACAGAATGATGTAAAAACTATAAATTTAACGTCCGTACAGTGGACTGAAATGATGAGACAATATGATGATATTTCTACAGTTGTTGTGGATCATATTTACGCTTTTATGGATTTTTACACTGCTTACAGTAATATTGAGGGAGTTAATATTGATCAGACTTTGCCTTCTAGTTTGGATATAAACATTGGTACTCAGTGTCTATTAGAACAGTTGAAAAACTCCATCGCAGACTGTATAAAAGAAAAAGGAGGCTTGAAGGATCCTTTAATATATGCTGAAGATCTGTGGGCAAATAAAATTAAATCTTTCAATTTGGCTGCATTAACCATAGACGTTGTTGAAATTGCTGATTCATTTTACCACAAACTATGGGAAGATAAGGACTTTTTGTTGCTATCAAAACCTGCTTTGTATATTACTAAAGATTTTCTTTGTAATATTAAATTACAAGATGTATTAAAAGATGTAAGAAATATCCTATGTCCACCTTATACGAGTGAATATTTTGAATATCTGTAATTTATGTTTCATGTATACTTATAAACGTTATTTAATGATTTGCTTAGTAAAATAATAAAATTATACTTGCTTTTAGTTTGTTTTGAAAAGTTATTTTCTATTTTTATTGTAACTATATCTGTTTCTCTCTTTTTTAAAATTACTTCATATGTATTTATTCCTCGCGATGATGCATACTTTAAAATCAAATTATCTTTTTATTTAGTAATTTTTAGGATTGCAAAAACAGATTCTAGTATAAATTTTTTTTCAAATGATATAAAAACAGATTGTTTCTCCTAAAGTTTTATCATTTATATCAAATCCAGTATTGGGTAAACAATATACGCTGCTATAATGGAAGAAACTTTAATTCCAACATATAAGAACCCAGAACATCCCGCTAGTTTTGGGGGTATAAATGCCTTGCATCGGGCTTTAAAAGGTCGTGTTAAAACTAAGGATATAAAGAAATGGCTGCAAACAAAAAATTCCTATACTCTACATAAACCTTTACGACATAAATTCAGAAGAAATCGAGTCATTGTGGGAGGTATAAATGAGCAATTTCAGGCTGATTTAGTAGACATGCAATCCTTAGCCACACATAACGACGGTTTTAAATACTTACTTACTTGTATTGATATTTTATCAAAATATTCTTGGGTGATTCCTTTAAAAGATAAAAAATCTGAAACTGTAAAAAATGCGTTCAAAAAAATATTCGCCGAACGCTCTCCAGTGTCCTTACAAACTGATTCTGGGAAAGAATTCACTAATAATGTTGTTCAAAACTTTTTAAAAGAGAGAAAAATTAATTTTTTCACAACACATAATGCAACAAAAGCTTCTGTAGTTGAACGTTTTAATCGAACTCTTAAAACTAAAATGTGGAAATATTTTACCGAAATGAATACAAAGCGATATATCAATGTCATTAATCAATTGGTGCATAGTTATAATCATACGTGGCATCGTAGTATTAAAACAGAACCCGTATCGGTTAACATCAAAAATCAACATATCATTTGGAATATATTGTATGGTCAAGAGCAATCAGTAGAAAAACGTGTGACCTCTAATTTAAAGATTGGAGATACCGTTCGCATTAGTCGCGAAAAAATGGTGTTTGAGAAAGGGTATGAACAAAATTGGACAACTGAAATATTTACTATTTATAAAATTTTATCACGCATACCAGTTGTTTATAAATTAAAAGACTTATCAGGGGAGATTATTAAAGGAAGCTTTTATCAACAAGAACTGCAAAAAATTGCAGATAATGGATTATATCCTGTGGAGAAAATTTTGAAAAAAAGAAAACGCCGCGGGAAAATAGAATATTTTGTGAAATTCGAAGGTTATCCTGAAAAATTCAACTCATGGGTTGAAGATGTCGAAATGATATAAATAGATCATTTCACGCTGTTATCTGCCATTTCATTTAACAATGTCCTTCTACATAACACTTATCAGTGATAATTCTTCGAATATTTTCCCAAATAATAAAATATCACAATTTACAACTCAACTTCCCAGATCGATTAATTTAAATGGGGAATGGGAAATGGCTTTAGTTGATTTGATTTATCCCCATACTTGGTATAACGTTCACCAAGATAATAATTTATTTGGCTTTGACTTGGGAGATGGAAAAATGGAAGCAAGAAGAGTTCCTCCAGGCTATTACGAAACAATACCAGACCTTATCCAAGCCATGTCGATAACATCACATAAAAATAAGATACAATTCCTATATAATCCAGTTACGAAAAAGGTTAAAATTAAAACGAATGAAAAATCAAAAGTTGTTCTTCACGAAGGTATAGCTGAGATTCTAGGATTTGAATCTGGTGTATATACAGGTTTAAATCAAAGTCCTTTTGTAGCCGATCCAAGTTCTTCTTTTCCAGTTATGTACGTCTATTGCGATCTTGTTGAACCTCAAATCATAGGTGATGTGCAAGCTCCTTTGTTAAAAATTGTAACAGTAAATGGGAAAGATGGAGAAATAGTTAATGCACACTATCCAAGACCATTCTACTTACCAGTTATTCGTCAACACTTTCAAACAGTGCATATTGATATTAGGCTTCATTCTGGAAATCTTGTCCCATTTGAGAGAGGCACTGTTTTTGTCGTATTGCATTTCCGTCTCCAACAAATCATATAAAAGAGCTAGTTTTTCATTATACATTTCATTTAAAAATTGTTTCCAATAACAGAGGATAAAAAAATGTTAGTGCCATATGCTTGTTGTACAAAAAAGTTTGAAGAATATTATGCATGACAGACTGGAAGAGGTTTGCCTTTCTACAGAGGTGTAGCTTTACAAAGAGGATATGGAATAGGAGGATTCTTTGCAAAGCTTTTTCGCAGAGCTTTGCCCTTTTTAATTAGTGGTGCAAAAACAATAGGGAAGGAATCCTTAAGAACTGGAACAATGGTTGCTAACGATGTATTGATGGGTGAAAGTTTCAAATCGTCTCTCAAAGCCAGGGCAAAGGAAACCGGAAAAAATTTAGCTAGAAAGGCTATTAAAAAAGCAGATGATATGATTGGTCGTGGAAAGCTTAAAAGGAAGCGTAAGCCTTCCAAACGTGTCATTTCATCAAAAGTTCGGAAGGTCCAAGGACGTGACATTTTTGATCGGCTTTAATATTTAATTACATGATGGCTTTTCTCTGGAAAGATTCCCCAGAATGCGTAAAATCTGAATTGGACTTGTTTTCACTGCCTCCTACTCAAACAGTCATTGAAAGGGGACATTGGGTTGAATTTCATCCTTTAGCTAATGTTTCAAATGCAGGTCCTGTAGAATTTAATATCTCAGGCAGCGGAGATGATTATCTCGATTTGTCACAAACTCAAGTATACGTCAAAGTTAAAATTTTAAAAAGTGATAGTAAACCGATTACCACTGAAAGTAAAGTGGGGCCTGTAAATCTCTTTTTACATTCCATGTTTTCTCAAGTTGACATCAGCTTAAATGAAAGACTTATTTCTTCAAGCGATAATACCTACCCATATAGAGCTATGATAGAAAAGCTACTGAATCATGGTTTCGAAACAAAGACGTCACAGTTATCATCAGAATTATATTTTAAAGATACAGCAGGTCGTATGAATGTTTTTGATACCGAAGATCCTGACCCTAATGAGGGATTTAATAAACGAGCTGAAATGTTTAAACTTAATTCATCAGTTGATATGATTGGACGATTACACCTTGATATGTTTCATCAAGAAAGACTTCTTCTCAACATGGTCGATATAAAAATCAAACTTATACGCAGTAAACCAGAATTTTGTTTATTAGGAGACAATGACTTTAAAGTCTCACTAGAACAAGCTTCTTTGTTTGTCCGAAAAGTAAAAGTCAGTCCAGGTGTTTTATTGGGACACGGAAAAAGTCTTGAGAAATCAACTGCCAAATATCCTATCAATAGAGTACTTTGCAAAGCATTCTCAATTCCTTGTGGAAATATGAGCTTTGTCCAAGATAATATTTTTACGGGTCAGATGCCAACTCGCATCGTTATTGCATGTGTTGATAATGACGCATTCAACGGCAGTTTTAAAAAGTCACCCTTTGAGTTTAAGCATTATAATATTAATTTTATAGGAGTCTATGTGGATGGTCAACCAGTACCCCATAACCCACTTCAACCTAACTTTGACACCAATAATTTTATTCGTTCCTATAAGAATTTATTTTTAAACGCAGAAAATCGAGGACTGTTTCTTTCAAGATCAGAATTTGCGAAAGGTTATTCTTTATTCCATTTTGATTTGTCTCCTGACTTGTGTGATGGTTCACATTTAAATCTTATTCGTCACAGCAATTTAAGATTGGAAATAAAATTTAGTAATCCTTTGCCACAAACTGTCTCATTATTAGTTTATGCTGAATTTCAAAATTTAATCGAAATTAATAAAGCTAGACAAGTTCTGTATGATTTCAGTAATTAAATGAATACATCACAAATTTATAGCATTTTATCTCGCGATCCTGTATCGATGAGATATTTCGTAGGTGTTTTTCCATCCGACCAAATTCCTGACATTCAGAATTTTCCAAGTACAATAGTTGTGAATACAGATACACATGATAAAGAAGGAACTCACTGGTTAGCAGTTTACATACCAAATAAAAACACCTGTGAATTTTTTGATTCCTATGGATTTCCACCCGAATCATATGGAGAAGATATTTCAAGATTTGTTCATCAATATCGTTGCATTCGTTGGAACAAGACAACACTTCAAAGTTTAACGTCTAATGTCTGTGGACAGTATTGTATTTATTTTATAGTGAAGAGATGTCAAGGATTCTGCATGAAATCTATAATTTTTTCAATAGTAAAAAAATGAATGATTTTCAAATGCTAAAGTTTGTAAAATTAAGATATGGTGTAAACATGATTTTTAAGAAATAGTAATAAAATTTGTTTTGCAAATAATGAAGTTTCCTCTGTTATACATTTTTTATTTTATTTATTTATTTGAAATAAAATATTTACTTTATATTACTAAATTAATTTATTCGCATGAAAAACATTTTTTTAAAATATTTTTTATCATATGAATGTGTATTACGATATTTTTTTCTATTTTTAAGTTTAATAGCATTAAACATGAAAAAAGTCAATGCGTGCATACATCACTTATTATTTCAATCGTTTTTCAGAATAGCACTTTTATTTTTAAAAAGTATTTACTATATAAAATTATATCTATTCATTCTCTGAATTTTATTTTGTTACAAATATAATTAAAAGTTAGAATATTTTTTGTTTCCTATAAAAGAATGAGATTTTTAGTTTTATATCTTATTACTTAAAATGGAACTCCCAAAGCTGGTTCATCCTTCAACTTGTCTTTTGTGTGGTCCAACAGGTTCAGGAAAGACATTTTTTGTCAAAAAATTAATAGATCATAAAATGTTTAATCCTATGCCGCCAAACGTTATTTACTGTTACGGGAGCTATCAACCACTTTTCCAGTCGATGGAAAATGTTCAATTTGAAGAAGGCTTACCTTCTAACCTGGGCTCTTATCAAAACGTTTTAATTATTATAGACGATTTAATGACAGAATTAAGTAATGATGTACGTTTAAGCAAACTTTTTACAAAAGGAAGCCATCATAGAAATCTTTCAATTATTTTTATAACGCAAAATTTGTTTCATCAAGGTAAAGAAATGCGTAATATTCATTTAAATTCTCATTATATGGTATTATACAAAAACCCTAGAGATAAAAGTCAAATATTGCATTTTGCAAGGCAAATGTTTCCTGGAAAAATTAAAGCTTTTCAGGAAATATTTCTTGATGCTACTTTGCAACCTTTCACTTACTTGTTCATTGATTTAAGAACTGAAACCATTGAAAGACTGCGCCTGCGCACCGGCATATTTCCAGGGGATAAACATTACGTATATGAGCCTAAATGAAGTATATTGTAAAAGAACTGACTTTTTACGCATGACTGGAATAAAGTACTTTTATTGAGCTGTTTTTATTATCCTTTGACAATTTACTACTGTGTTCTGACCAAGGTAGGTGTTTGCTCTGCATATATAAAGAAAGGCTTACAAGATCAATAATTCATTTCAAAGTAGAATGCTTCACCAGAAGGACGTAGAAAGCTTGAAAATTCTTGGAAAATGTAGAAAAAAGTCAAATTTATTAAAAAATGTCCAAATAGTCTTATTAAATCAATATGTGAATGCGTGTTAAACCTATTGAAAGGAAACCTTCATATCAGTAAAAGGATAAAAAATAAACTAATTCCTTTTAAGAGAACTTTACGAAAACTTGCTGAGAAAAAAATTCCGCTTTATAAGAAAAGACGATTGTTAATTCAAAAAGGGAAAGGATTTTTATCTTTCATCATTCCAGCTGCACTAAGTGTTTTGTCATCCCTCATTCATGGAATATAGTAAAAAGTTTGCTTTAGTACCTATGGATCGCTTGCAGCAATTTGAGGAGGAACATTTGAGTGAATTAGACACACAAATGAAAAACATTTTGAAAAAAAAGTTAATGATGATGAAAAAGCCAGGTTATACAGTCAAATTTTACAAAAATATGTGTCCTTTCCAAATGTTAATGCAATTAAACCAGAGGAAAAGAAAGTCGATCCTGAAAAGAAATTAGATATAGAAAATGAAATACTGAAATCAGTTCCCACGAAACATACAGATATCGCTACAAAAATTATAGATTTCTTAAAGCATCATGAAATTTCCTGGAATCAAAATAAAGAAATCAGAATGGACAATGTTGTTGTTCCAGAATCGAATATTGTTGACCTCATCAATTTTCTGTTGAGAAATAGAGCTAAAAAACCAGTTGCTTTCGATCAATTTAATGAAAAGCTAAAGTTTTATAATTTATCTCAAGATTTAATAAAAAATAAATACTTGACTCATCCGAGAACTATGTATGCAAGGCCAAAGTTAACTAAAAGACGAAGAACATCTTCTAAAAAATGGCTCAATTTATGAAAATTAAAATTTTGCACCTTTTTGAGAATACGAATAAAGTATAATTTTTTTCATTTGTTTTATTCTTGCAATATTTTCTATTTATGGTTTTAACACCTTTTTCAAAATATTTTAAAATTGATAATCATTTATAACATTTTGTAAAAGAAAAAAATACCTTTATGTTTTTTCTTTTGAGTTACATGAAATTATGAATAAAATAATTAGACAATTTAAAGAGACGAATAATTTTCTCTAAAATACATTTTTTTTATTTTTAAATATACTTAAAAGATACATTATATACTTGACAGAATATGATTTCTTTTACTTTGTTTAGTATTGGGACAATTATAAATAATATTACAATTACATTTTTTGGATACAAGTAATGGAAAAGCTTATACACTCTAACATTTATCACTGATGAGGGTATCCAGCATCTCTACGTACAGTTATCACATCTACGGTAAATCCAGAATCTAATTGAATACCTTGTTTTGATTGAAGAACTTTTATTACTACCGCTAAAAGTTTTTCAATGGTCAAGGCAGATACAGGCATAAGATTTGTAGGTATGGGTTTATCAAGTTGATCCGACTGTACACACATCCTAATCAAATCGGTTGGGTTTAGATTCTCGGTAGATCTTTCAATTAAAAGTTGGAAAATTGTTCTCACTGACTCTGTTGCGCCCAAAAGTGGATTGTTTCGCATATGTTGCGGAAGACGATCGGGATCAATTTCAGCATGAAATGTAATTTCTTCACCGCTGTATTTTTTATTCTTTCTACGTCTTTTTTCAGTTAGAATAATGGCATCTTCCAACTAAAAAATATCATTAAATGTAAAAAAAATAAAATGACTTCTAAAGTAAAATTTTTCCTAAAGAGCAAAATTTACATACGTTTTCAGATGTATCATTTTCATGATGTGATGCGGTTAGTGTGGATGGATCTTGTTTATTCTTCAAAATGGAAACAAAAATGAATGTGTTATGTAAATACGAAATGCACATAAAATGAAAACAAAAATATTTTATAATTGTATACCTCAAATCCTGAGCCTATTTGGTTATATGCTGGCAAGTTATAAAAAAATTGAGAGGCCTCTATAAATCCTTGCGAACATTCACTAATTATCTAATAATTAAAACAACTATAACATAAAAACATTTTCAAAACGTCAAAAATATTAAAAAAGTAAATTATTAAAAAATATCTTACGTCGTCTTCTGTTTCAAAAAATTGTTGAGACAATTCCCCTAACAACTAAAAAATTTATTTTATTTTATATCTGTATGTGCATTTTAGAAGAAATATTTTAATTTAAAATACATATTTTTTTACAGCATTAAATACTTTTGAAATTAAGCTTACCTTGTCATCTGAATCTGCCATACAAAACTCAGAATCTTCAAAAACTATATTAGAAGAAGAATCCGATTCACGTAAATGATTGTTTTCCATATTTTTTAATAAAAAATATCCAGATGATTTGTAATAGTAAGTAAGTAATAAAATCTGAAGATTATCAAAAACTTCGTTCAAGTAAAGAGAAAATAAACCTTTAAAAAATGTTTATTTTTAATGGATGCAACTGACTTCGGCATTCAGAGTGGCCACTTTTATATATTTCTTACACTGAATAGCCACAACCAGTAGCAAATTGAAACATCAGATTCATTTACTGCAACACTAAATATTTTAATTCACCCCTCCTTATTCAGAAACGCAGAATTTCATTGGTAAACTAAGTAAATTTTTAACTATGATTGGTAGATTGGGGCAAAAACTGGGATAAAAGAACTTTTCTAGCTTCTGTTGAGTCTTAAGCGGAGACCGCTCACTTTTCAACCCACCGCTACACAAAAGAAAGTTCCCCACCTGGCTATCGATGTCCAAGTGGTCATCCAGATCGAATGACCAACAATAATGTTCTCATGGCGGCAAATGAAAAGAATTCTTTAAATGTGGTAGCAGAATAAAGCTGAGATTTATTGCAACAGATACGATGCGGTGTCATCTTAAATACTAACTTTTCGACAGAAAGCATTCTCACCTGACCCATCGAATTACCTACAGATAACTGATAAACAGTCAGATAATTGAAAAATAGATTTCTTTTGGTTGCAATGGAACAAAAGGTGAAAGGCATTGCAATACACAATTGATTGAAACATCTAACCACTGCTGGACATTTCTTACAAATTTTTTTCCTATGTTGAATAGAGCCGCAGTTTGGTCCTAAGGCCAATTTCTGAAAAATTGTTTTCCCAAAATAATTTTATTTTCTCATTTAAACACTAGATGGCGCTATAAAACACTCCATTCCGAAACTAACATCTTGATGACGTCACATAAAATACCCCATACTCTTACACGAGGCATGACGTCACAAAATTTGCTACCCCCTCCAAAAACCCCCATTGTTGAGTTGTTTCTTCCTTCTGCCTCGTATAAGTCAAGTGACACGCCCCCTCAAAATACCCTCGTACTCTTACACGAGAAAACCGGAAGTCACGTGACCCCCAAGGGGGCGTGGCACTTCCGCCTCTGGTAGTGGGGCTCTTACTACTACTCTTGTAAATAAACTGAGTTATTTTCTCAATGCAGTGCTTCATTTTTATAACTGTACTGGCCGAGGTATTTTTCAAGAAATTGCAATGGAATGCAAATTCTTTTGCAATATATTGTTTCAATTTTGTAAATATATTGACGAGCTATTTTCTCAAACTCACATTTTACACACTGCTAGCCACTCAAATATCAATAATAAAATTTTAAACATGGCTCTAACACCCTGGTCGTCCATCGGCTGTAGAATGCAAGAAGATCCGAACAAAGATTCAGAAGATACGAACAAACTATTCGTTATCGATTAGATTATCGATAAGTTGTAGGAGTATAATGATTCACACACACAAATAGGAACTTCCTTTTCCAAACAATCCAACTCTTCTAAAGTAATCGAAAATCAAATTATCAAATGACGTAAACATCATTCTTGTCTTTTGTATCCTATAAATGGTTCTTAGTACTTTTAAATGTATTTTTTATATTTTATATTTTAAAATGTTATAAACTACGATGGCCGGCAATGAAAATTCAACACCAAGAAGGAGTGGGCAGGAAATTACGCAAATTTCAGAGTACACGTACCCTACCGAGTTATGCAAATGATGCGAAATGCGCTGCTTTCCAGCGCACGTAGGTTAAGATATAAGGTGAGGTACCGGCAGAGTAGGTAATATTCGCGGAGCTATTGCTGCTTGGGAAGGAATCGTTGAAAGTTTGTCGCAAAGGACACCTGTAACTTCAAAGAATGCCATCGTAGATGGAGTCAGTTCCAGCAGACAGACGAGAGGCACGTCTGACAGACATTTGAAAGCGTTGATGGCTGTGCAGGTAGTTGGAACTGAGAAACGTATCCGGAGCGCCACTCAAGTGACGTCAGCAGGCGTGTCCGCCAATCACATCTACCGAAATTCTGTAGCATGTGCAAGACAACCCGGTGATAGAGTGGATCTGCTTGCCGTCGATTGGTTGCTCGTGTCAGCACTCCTGGTTTCCATTAAGAAGACTGCCCTTGACCCCGTAGCGCAGACGTCTGGAATGATTTCGGATTAGAGCGACACAGAGTGGATCGTCTTCTAGATGAGTCACGCTTCTTCAGAGAGAGTCGCGCGTATGAGCGCGGTGTCGCCGTGGAGAGAGGTCCAAGCCTGCAGAACCGCGCTACAAGGCGGCATCGTGGCTTGGGGTGCCGTTGCGTAAGATTCTAAGTCACCTCTAGTTCCAGGTCACTCGCTCTAATAAAGATATATTTATGCTAAATATATGTTTATTTATTAATTAATCAATTTATTCATTTTATAATCTAAGTGCTTATGTATATTAATCAATCAACCCATTGCTACTTATAGTCGGAGGAATTGATTTATATGAAAGCAGTCCTTGATGTAGAGATCTTGTGATAACAAACGTCGTCTTCAGGGGGAACGAAGAGTCCCTTGGCGATGGAGGGAATTCCAATGAACCTCCCGTTCTTCGGAGATCTGCTGAAAATTGGCTCCACTTTGGTGTTTCCCCCCCAATTCATGGCTGTTTGGCGGGGCTTTTAAAGTGCGCGCAACACTCTATCAAGACTCATAAATGGAAGCCTGAAATGTCTGGAATTATAGCAGGGAAGCAAAATCTTCCCCATGCATAGGAAAATCACGTATTTCACCACTGGTTATCTATTTTCCTGCTTGAAAAAAAGGACTTATTTCCTCTTCTTGTTTTCATGGCTTAGCCCATTTGCTAACCAGATAGGACAAGAGGGAATAACAAATATATAAATAGTGTTTTATATAACACTTGAAAAATATTAAATTAAATGATGATGATGTGCAAACTTCTGTAAATTTTTAATATCTTTTTCATAACAAGTTCATTATATTAAAAGTTCTTTCATCCATTCAATTAATTATGATATTCAAACAACTATAAAAATTATTTGTTTTTATAGTTGTTTTAATACATAGTTGTTTAAAATATAGTTAATAGTTTTATAGTTGTTTAAAATTAAATGCTACATTTTAATGAACGATTTTTATGCATTACGGTTAAATAATTTTAAAATGAATGGGAAAAACAAACGGGGAAGCTGCGGTTATTATTTATGTTTACTTTTTATCCTATATAAATGTATTTTCTTTGTAGTACACATGACGCGTCCGTTCCTGAGATTTATAACAATAACGTGTTTTTTTTATCGATCATTGTTATTTTAATGATGATTAAATTTCAATCATTCGCTAAGAAAATTTTTAAGTATACACACAAATGCATTTATTCTAAAAAATACTTATTAAATATTGATTTCTTAAGAGGGAGGACACTTGGGAACTTAAAGGTGTTGCTGCTGTTCACGAGGAAGTATTAGAGTTCCGATCAATACATTTTAGTGTGCCATTAGCTTTAAGTCTTGCGTTCTGCGAGATGGGTGTTGCACATGCATTCAATTGATCGGGAATTATTTGCAGATCAGCAAAAAATATCGAGAAAAAATGTGTAAAACCGAAAAATCTATTATTTTTGTGATAAGGAAGGAAAGGGATATTTATATATAAAAGAAATATGTTCGGGACATTTCATATTAAAAAAAAAAAGACCTTACATTGCTCACAGCCAATGGAGTGCGCGTCTTTTATGCTTGAAACTACATTTGTTGATATACTTAAAAGAATCCTGCATTTCCGAGCACCACTGGTGTAGTGGTAAGGTAATGCAAGGTTCACATTCTTCCGATTCGGGTTCGATTCCCGGGCGACACACATTTTTCGTCTTTTACAATAATTATTCATGGAAAGTATACCGAAATGATGGTTTTGTTTGTCGCTCAATGGTCATTTTTTGCACACGAGGGCTAATTAGACCAGTTTACAGTGGATTCAGAACCAATATAAACATCCCTGCCCAAGGTGGGATTCGAACCCACGAACTGTTAAACCGAAGGCAAGAGCGCTAACCATTGGGCTGCAAGCTCGGAACGGAAATTATGGTATTTATTGTAATAATTCTCAGAAATAACGATCCTAAAAAAAAGTTCCTAAATTGATGATATGTGATTGGTTAAAAATAATTTCAGTAGGTATAGCATCGTTTGAACAAGTATAGAAATTTCATTGTTATATATATATATATATATATATATATATATATATATATATATATATATATATATATATATATATATATATATGTTGTAACTCCAGAGAGTGCAGCGCCACCGCTACTGCCCACTTTGAGAGCCACTCATCTACCGACACATTGCGTGGGGAGAGGGAGCACTTAGTGAAAACACACCTGTAATCTAATCTTTTGTATTATTAAATATCTTTGTTAGTTAACTTTAAATCCTTATTCAACAAACCCCTAGACATCCCCACTACAACATATATATATATATATATCTTTCAAATAAAACTGAACTACCGTGCTTCCTTACCACGTTTAACCTGTCCTAATGGGGTGCGAAAAAATCTTTGAAACACGTAAATATATCAAAATAAGAAAAAGAGCACTAATCAGTGATGGGTTGAAAATATTGGCCAGAGATGATATCATCTGTGAGCATGCGATTTCTTCATGCATACTCGATAACGATCATTTCAACAGTAAGAATTACACCTTAATAGCCCACACCATCATTAAAAGTGATTTAGTATACAAGACAATAAATACGTGATATACGAAAGACAAAGTTGGTTCAAGTATACGTGTCATTCTTTTTAATGAACTATTAGTTAACAACTTCTCATTCATGACTATATTGAACTATACGTATAATATTCATATGTGGTGATTAATATTCCTCTATAGTGTGAGGCGCAGGTGTAAATGCATGCAAATAAGTCCCGTGAAAAAGAACTTCGCGAGTGAGTGAAAAGAGCGACGAACCTGTGGTGCTCATCAAGGACATGGAAAAGGCAAAGGCACTCTCCAAACTCCATCTCTGGCAGCCGTCCTCCCTTCCCTTGTATCCCAGAGCGCTGGCCTTCAAGAGATCTTTCTCGAAAACTTCCAGGTGGCGAAATATTTTCTTCACCCACACTTCTTCGTGAGGGATGACTTGGCGCAGCTCTGTCGCCAGGAGGATGGCCGTGTCGTTTTTCCACTTGTCAATGTGTTCGTTGTAGGCAATGTCTCGTTCTTGTTCCAAATTCAGAAACAAAATGGCGCCAAGTATGGCATAAGCAAACACAGCAGCTATCAACAATCCCGCGAGGCAGAATTCTCGAAGAATGCGTATCACTGTGACGCTCTCTCTTTTCCTGCGGCGGACTCGCCTGTTCATTAAAGGAAATGGAGCGTTCATTAATCACTTTTTTTATATTTACATCTTGTATTGTAATAGTACAAAATAACATTTAACTAATTAATGTGTTTTGTATTGAATCAGTATGAAGAAATCAATCAAGAAATGGCTGTATAACAGTATGAGAAAGAAAATGAAGTCATGTATGAAATATAAACTATGTTTCGCAATGGATTGACTACAGATGGGGTTATGATGTGACGCATTTTATAGTGAATGAACAAATTCTACTCAATTAAATTTAATAATGAGGCAAAAAAGTATCTAGGCTGTTCCATTAAAATGTGTCAATAGTGAATATCATATGCAAACAGTTATCAAACAATTCTTCCAATTCTATAACAGCTGTATAAGGCTTTTTGCGAACAGCAAGGAGAGAATCAACACCTGAAAATGTTATTGAAGTTCTTATACCATTTGGTTTCTGTAAGTTAATTTTTAAAGGATATTTAATATTGCAAAATGTTGTATCTTATGTTGTTTCGAAAATAAAAATGTGTCCAAGTGGCTGAAGATATGCTCTCACAAGTAAAATCTTTTTTAAACACTATGATTGGTGATGAAACCTGCATCTAAACTTTTGACATCGAAATTTTTTAACAATTAACTGTTTAACAATATATGTGAAATTGTTTAACAATATATGTGAAATGTGAAGCAAGTCCGAGAAGATTAAATCAAAGTCACTCAAAATCAAGGTAAAAGCGGTTGTTTTCTTGGTGGTGTTGAGCTGTCGGGGTAAGCATTAAAGATTATTATTAGAGTATTTTTCAGAAAAAACGTGTTGGAAATTATTTGAGTTGTGGCCACAAAATTCCTCAATGTTTTTCTCACCATAACCCAGATCATTTTCAAGAAGATGATAATGCGCCTTTTCCCAATAAGTTACTATTCATCAATTGTTGCAAATACTCAAACGTGACATTGCTTTGACTTCTTGTCATTGTTACATTTAAAAGTATCTTTCCGTATTCATAGTTTAGATTGGACAAAGGAAAACTCGCAACGAATTCTGAAATATGTGTTCGCAAAGTTGATTATAACTTTGAAGACAGGAAAAAAACGTTGACGGAAGGCTGATGAAGTTGGAACAGAATATTTTGAAGAAGATGAAACAAATATTTATAAGTAAATTTATAGCTTCCTGAGCACCTTTCGATCAGAGTAAAATTACAATCACACAAATGATTAAAAATCCAAAAATGAACTTTTTAAAAATAAACGTCTCACTTATAAATCCTCACAGAATTGCATCTCTCATCCGAGAGTGCAATGGTGTAACTTTTCCGAGGCTTTTTAAGACGTCTTATTTTTTAAAAGTAAATAATATGGGAAATACGTTTGCATCTTAATTGTAAACTTTTTTGAAATTGCTTCAGGTGAATTGAAGGAATATTCGTGAAATATAATGTGATTCTATGCATACAGCAAAAAGCTAAATTGTTTGACTAATTACTAATCTCTAAAAAAGAATCCCTCATTATTTTAATTAAAATTAATTTTATAATTTTAACAACGAAATTAAATTTTTTTTAATGTTATATAACTTTCCGTTGTTAAAGTGATTTGCTCTTCTATCCCGGGATCAGGAAATATTTCAAACTAATGAATTCATATGTAATAATGAAGGCTAGTATTTTAAACTAGTATTGATTAATGAGATCTTTATTTTATTGCGATATGTAATTAACAACATTACTTGAAAGCCTTTTGAGGTTTTAAATGGATGACGTTAGGCCATCGCTTGAATAAATCTGTAATTAACACCATTCATATGAGTTAAGGACTTGAAATCTATCGAGTTCACATTAAAGTTCTTTTTCTCCATTTTTATTATGAAATGATTTCAAATTTCCACTCAACTATTATAGTGTTCATGCACATTTTCCACTTTATTCTATGAAATAAAGTACAAATTGTTACAATTTTATTAAAAAAATTTCAAATGTATATCATGATAAATTGAAATAATTTTAGTACCTAAAATCATTAATATTTTAAAGACAATCCTTCAGATGGAGCTTAATTTTTTTTATTCGAATCCCGAGGAAAACACTGCTTTCTCCCGTGCGCTGGCTTTATTCAGGGATTTAAGTCTTCAGAAACAACACACGTGTCGCAAACCAAATTCTAATTTAAACTTTAAAAAAAAACGTTTTATCTGAAGTTTTACCTGCGGCCCACCAGGTGGCTCGAATGTCAATGCAGTGGAAAAGTTAATTTATGAAGCAATACCCACTAGGCCATAGGTTCCGAACGCGGGCTGAGGCTTTCAGGAGGGTGATAAAAGGTCCAGAGAAAATCAGGCGGCTTTGGTTTGGCACGGAGGGACGTTGGAAGATTCACCAAACAAAAAGACTTAAAAATCACGCTGATAATTCATTTCTATGGCATGTGCGATAATTCACATATTTAGATACGAGACTTCCCTGTTGAGAGGAAGTGATACCTCTCCATGTCAATTTGAGCGATACAATCCTCGTCCAATCCTGACAGAAAACTGTTGACTCATTCTCCTTTGCTACTTCAACTTATTTAAACAGGCCTCCCTTCACTTGGATCAAGAATAAATAAAGAAAATCCCAGGAAGCAAAATAGAAGAGTATAGAAAATTCTACAATTTCATCATCGTCACTGTGCCTTATTTGTCAAAAAACATTTTCGAATGAAGCGATGACACCTTCTAGGCTTCAAGATCATCTTAATAAAAAACATCCAAATAAGAAAGAAAAATTATATGACCTAATTTCTAGACATAAAAAAACAAGTTTGAAAATAAGCCAACTCTATCAAGGTGATTGTCATCAGCTTCTAAACAAGATGGTTTATTGTTGAAACAGACAAGCCACATACCATTGGGGAAGATTGAATTTCACTAGTAGTTAAAGAAGTAATAACCACGAATTCCATAAGCCAGCTGCAGATGTTATTCAAAACTTCCTTTGAGCAATTATTCTGTGCAAAGACGAAATTGATGAGATGGCTGAAAACACTGAAGAATCGTTGTGCAATTATCAGCAGACAGGTCAGTTTTCAGTTCAGCTGGATGAGTGCATTCTACCAACTGATGAAACATTGTTATTGTCATGCGAAACATTGTTATTGTCATATCAAAGATGAAAAATATGTCAATACATGTCATTTGCTATCAACTTAGAAACAGATATAAAAGGAGGAAACATATTTGATAAGCTGTAAAAACTTTTTGACGAAAAGGAAATCCATTTTAATAACATTTTGTCAGTTGCGACGGATGGTGTGACAGGGCGTCACAAAAGCTTCCTCGCATGCATAAAAAATAAAGTTCCCGTGAATTGCGTCATTCATCGACAGCATTTGGTTGCGGAAAACTTTGGGCGAACGCCTTCGTGCATCACTGCGATATGTTGTCAGAGATGTTCATAAAATCAGAAGCAACTCTTTGAATGGGGAGTTATTCAGCCAGCTTTGTATTGCAAATGATTTCAACTCATTGCTGCTTCAAAAGGTACTTGTTTGACTTGATTTTACATCTGTGATAGACTTCCCAGTAAACAAAGACATTTTTAGGAAAGACATATTGCGTACTTTTCAAAAAGTAAAACATATTGCGACATATATATATACAAAGACATATTGCTTACTTTTCAGCCCTGTATAAATTGCTTAATGATGTCAATATCAAACTTCAAGGTGTCGACTTAAATTTGTTTAAGGCCTAAAGTAACGTTGCTGCTTTCGTGCCCAAACTGCTATTGTATACAAGAAATATAAGCGCACCCACACAGAGACGTGAATTCATGTTTATCAGGAGTGTCATTCAAGCACGACGACCTGCTTGCTTACTGTCGCTTGGAAAACCTCGGCAATGACCTCAAGGAACGATTCCAGGACATTTTAAGCGTGGACATACTTGACTGGGTTTTTTTTTTTTTATCCTTTTCCCAATGTCAACACCGCAGGATCATCTCAGTTGGAAGAATGAATAGAACTGATGACAAATGAGGAATTAAAAATTAAATTCAAGAATGTCTACCAGGAATTTTGGCTGCAGAGGTCGATTTCGCAATTGTAAAATTGTGGTCGACTGTTCAACGATTTCACATATTTAGCATAATGTGGCAACATTGGTAACGAAATAGAGAAATCAGCTACATGTTACGCTACAGAACGCGGCGACACACGGTGGTTTTGAAGTAAAATCGAGCCTATTAATAATTCTTAAAATGCATCCAATTCAGCCTTCTTATTACTCATGTCAGATATTCGACGTCTTTAAATTTTAATTAAAATACGTTTTTATATAATTAAGTATGCGTTTCTATTGTTTTCTGAAACTGACAATTTATTTATTTAAAAGGCAGTTGTTTATTATGGATTACTTCGTACCATCAAAAACCCTGCCTGTCCTTATAAGAGATTAGCTAAAGCTTTTATTCCTCTTTTTTTAAATAAATAATAAATTCAGTAGCGTTTCAATTCCACCAATATTCTCTCTAACAGTCATTGTTTTTTATTTAATTCACGTTTTGACCATGTATTACGCACGCTCTTATTTCTCTTAGAAAAGCAGGCACCCGTTCAAAAAAAAAAAAAAAAAAAGGTTAAGAATCTATGCTCACGGCAGTATTATTGGAAACAAATAAAAATCTTTGCATAATTGAATTCGATTAGGAAATATTGCATCTTCCGAATCGATAGGGTCAGCAGACAGAAGAAGCAGAGTATAAATTCATTTTAATTATGAATGCAGTTATTTGCTTGTGCCATGAGTCACGTGAGCGATACTTTGTGATCGATCATCTGATATGCATGTGATCGCCGCCTGATGACGCTCGCAGCGCATTTCCCTCAGACATCGATTTTTGAAAAGATTCAGAAAGTATGAATGCGCTCTCCAGTAAACAAAACCCGCAGAGAGTGAACTAAACATTGCGCTGCGAGGTTTCCCTTCATATGTTTCTGAATTGAATTACTATAGTTACGAACCTTGGGGTAACATTATTGCAAAAGGAACGCTCGTTGTTTTGAGTTCAAAAGAACAACAGCGATTTAAATGTGAAATCGAAATATTACTTAAACAGAAAATATTTTAATTTCATGGGCAAATGTTAAGAATAAGCATAAAAAAGCTTTTTTTTTAAACCCAAAACAGATGTAAGTATATTAATCGCTGTGTTTAAAATCCAACGAGTTCATCGACTTATGGAAAGCATTTCTTCTCTCCGTATAACAACAAATCTAAATTAAATGATAATTGACGACTAAGGGACAGAAAGAAAAAGATAGAGAAGTATTTAATGTATATTGTAGAAACCCGGGTCTACTTGTCCTGTGAGTTTTTGACTGGACGAGAACGGCTTCCGCGAATCGTAGGAAATGATGTTGTCCTCGTGACCATTCAAAGCTTCGTTTGGAAATTTTGATTATAATTCTTTTCAACCGCAATGAAAGAGCTGCTCTGATCTTTCTTACTGTAAAGGGCCCACTGTGACTTTGTTGGCGTCATTCTTATGATCAGAAGGTAGTGAATTCGATTCCCGACTTAACCGAATGTACGTCGTGTTCATTCCAGAAGGCTGGGGAACGCCCAATGGATCGGAGTCGCAATGAACTCTGGGAATGTCGAGTCTTGTGAGGAGCCCACCTGAGGGACAACGACCCACACTCACAATAAAGTTGCGGTGAGATAATTCTTTAAGCGAATATGCATTTCGTTTGGATGTATTGAGCTACGGAACTTTTTTCGCTTCAAGAACGGAGACACGCGATTTTTATAGCCCTTTTAAAAGTGTTTCCTATGCATTGGGTGTGAAGAGAAACACGTGCAGTGTGGAAGCTCACCTCCTTCCGACATTCTCACATTTTCTTCAACACAAATAACAACAATTACTTTTTTAATTTCGAAAAATTCCCCTCCCTCAGGAAATGCATCGGTGCGTGGGTGCAAGGAGCTCCATGCAGGCTCCTCATCTCATGCTATTTGTTTTTAGAAATCACATTTCGTTTTAGTTTATAACAGATACTGTTAGGTTTCTCAATCGCAATTCTTCCTCGGAAGGTGAGCAAACAATTAGCGGATGCCTGAAAGACGCAGTTTCTTTGGTTTGCTTCAAAAAAAAATCAATGTAATATTATAAAAATCCAGCAATAACTGAGAGAAGGCCGTTGTCGTCCCGCACCTTCATTCAATGCATGCGAATTCTCCTCTTCCTCCACAAGTGCAAGATGAAAATATTTTTGAAGAAAGTCGCATTTAAAATTGTTAAACTGGAAATGCTGTGGTAGCAGTTTAGGATCCAGATAAATAGACAGTTGCAAACATATCGCAAAAGCAAACAAATATAACTTGTTTACTAATCCATACAAATAAAAAGAAAAAAATCAGCCATAAGAAGCTCCTAAAATACGGAAACAGAGTTATTGAATGCATTTTATTTTGCATGGAGAATGTAAGAATTAACATTTGAATTTACTCAGACGTGTAACTGTGAAAGATGGTCGCTTCTTATGATCCACTTCAGAGCACATTCAACACAACTTAGAGTGCATTTTGGTTTGGTTGGTTGTTTGTCGCTCAACAGTCATTTTTTTGCACACGAGGGCTAATTAGACCGGGACCCCGGTTTAAAGTGGATTCCGAACCACTACAAACATCCATGCCCAAGGTGGGATTCGAACCCACGAACTGTTGAACCGAAGGCAAGAGCGCTAACCATTCGGCTACCAGCTCCTCTAAAGTGCATTTTGAGAGATCCGCATCTTTACAGGAAGTGGGAATCGAACTCACGAATTGATAATTCTAAAAAACATATTACTACTCAGATATGTGTAAATTAACTTTAACCACTAGAGTATTTGCAGTGAAATAAAACATTCATAAACCTTTTTCTCAATCCTATAAGAGCTTGAGACAAATTCATTTGAAGTGTTTGATTTTGTTAGTTTAAAAAATGTATTGAAAAGATTTTCTTTGCAAAATAAAGCTTTCTAATGGATAAGCGCAGTTACGAAAGATGCTATGTTTGGATGCACAGCTGTCAGGGCGAGTGCTGTAATGCAATAAGGACAGTTACTTTTTAATAAGCTTTTAGTATTACAAAGAGTTCCGGGTTGGATGTAGAATTGGGTACCTCTTCGTTTGACTGAAAACAAATTTTAATTTCTGGTAACTCCTATCTTAGTTTAGCTTTTGTGTAGCGGCTATCTTTTTAGTCGCATCTTGACGCCTATCTTGGCCCAGAGGCGTAGTGACGGGGGGGGGACAAGGGGGCTATCATGCCCCGGGCGCAGCTAACAGAGGGGCACCAAATCATTTCAAAGATAGACAAAAATTTTCAGAAAGTTTCAATCTTAGTTTTATCATAATATCAATTTTATACGGAGAAATAAATTTTGCATTTGATAATTATTGTTTCATGCCCAGGAAAAAAAGTGCTAGGGAAGAATCCAATTTGGAAAAGGGAAGAGGTTGTTGATGAAAAATGAGGAAGATCTGCTGGAGCTTGCCATATACGAAACTCTTATATTTCCTTATTAATAATATTTTTTCATAGTTTACTTCCTTTTAAAAATTGTGTTTATTTAACCATGCTTTCAGTTTTCATTTCTTCATCAGTTAGATTATCGGTTTTCTTTCATTCTTTTAATCCTTTCCTTTTTAAGTTTCATACTTTGCTCAAAGTTTGTGGTCTTGTTTTGGACAACAAATCTTGTAAATGTGTCAATAGCAAATAATATCTTCATTTTTTAATATAAAATTTCTGGAATATTAGATTGGTCAGTTCCATTTTTATGCGTATGAGAGGTTTTAATTTTAGTATAAAGTTATTTACCAAATTATTTGTGTTAATGTTTTATAGGGTAATTCTTGCATCTAATAACTCAGGCCGATTACAGAAAAGTAAGCTCATGGAATACACTTATTTAATTTTGTGAATACACCAAGATTCACAGTGCCCTTTATGGCTCCTAATTGTTATACAGATTTTCTAAGTCCAGTTATATACTAAAATTAATGATAACAATAATATTAATGCAGCAAATAAGTTTGATTTACTCAAAATAAAAATAAAAAAACGTTGAAAGAATATTTCCACTCTGGATGTAATAATTATTCAAAAATACAAAATGTAAAATATTTTTGACGAAATTTTAGTCTTTTAAGATATTATTTGAGTTTCTATATTTAATTTATTATAACAGATTAAATCATTTTATTTAACAAGAAAAGAATATGAAAAAATTTAATCTTATTTTAACAATAATATAATAAAAAATTATTCGCAAATAAGAAAATTTCATATAACTGAAATAGTATTAATGAAAATTTGTAAGAATTTAAATTTGCTCATAATAACAGAAAAATCAGATTTTACTTAAATTATCAAGATGCGATATAGAAAGATCAGTTTCAGTTGTTGCTGAGACTTTGTAAAATTATATTATCCATAGCCCCAAACTAAAAATAAAAGTAACCCTGTATATTTTTATTTCAGGTCTTTCAGTCTAGTGTCGTCGTGAGAAAATTTCTGCTGAAACGTGCTTCCTTTAAGCGGCTCCCTTTGTCCAAAACATTGTGTCGGCCATCAGAGTGACCTTCAGAGAAAGTGGGGAAATTTTTCATAAAATAGCACTACAGTATGCCGCGTAGGGAATTGTCTACCTGGAATCGAAATGGAGGGGATCGAGAACTAATTACTTCCAAATTCAAGGAAAACAAATTCTTTTTATTGTTCAGACGGTTAGTATTTCGTTTCTTCACAAACATCGCTTCATCGGAAAAAAAATGTAAACTTTCGGAAATCTGGAATTTTGTCATTTAAAATAAAATTGTATTTTCTGACTACTATGTATTATTTCGATTTGAATATTTATTTCATATTCTTGCTGGTATAAATATTTACTAACATATGCTTGTAGAGTTTTGAAAATAAAATACTGAATTACACTTTAATTGCACGTAAAACTATTCATTTAAAAGTTATTGATTTAATGTTTAAATGTTTTTATTCGTGGAAATAATTTTATTTGACTCGTAATTTGGCTGGCTTTAGATTAGCATTTTACATTGAAAAATTCTTTTTTCAAATGGTAAAATCTATAAATGTTTTTTTCTCTATTTAAATGTTTTTTCCCTCTTTGTATGCATAAATATACAGAATATATTTTTAATTAATTAGTTCAATTTATGTAAAAGTTAATCTTTTAACTTGGAAAGAATCCTTCAAGAAATTTATAAGAAAATCTACATATATATTTCTTATTTTGTAAAATTTTAAAAATTAAGAGCGTTTTTAACTGATATATATTTATTGAAAAACTTTTTTTGTGCCCTTAAAATAAAGCCATTTAATAATAATTCTTAATAGAAATAAATTTGATTTCAGTAAAAATTATCCCTTATTTTAATAATCAAATATATTTCAATATCTTAAGGAAACAGGATTATTACACGCCTTAAAAATGCGAAGAAAATTTTCACTTGTGATCACTAATTGAGAAAATTTCTTTAAAAAAAATTAGGCGATATAAAGTTAAAAAATTATTTTTATATCTCAGCCCTTGTAATTCTTGATAACAATTTGAATCAATGAAAAACTTGAAAAAACTCATAAATTATCAATACTACATTTTGTGATTTAAGTTTTTTACAATAAAAAATAGTTTTGGTTTACATTAATTGTGTGAATGATAATTAAATGTGAAATTTCCCATGAAGTTAAAGTTAATTTTCACTGGAATTTTTCTGAAAAAAAATGAAATTAAATTTTGAGTTTATATATAATCTATATTAAATGAAATGTTTAAAAAGGTATTGTGAAAAATCAGAATCAGGTGAGTCGATTCTAAATTAGGAGTGTAAAGTCTAACTCAATTATTTTTTTTCCAATAAATATAGCTAAAGTTTGTAAAGTTAGTAAGATTATAGAATTTTTGAAAATTTGTTAAAATAAGATATAGCATACCTTCACATCTAATGATCCACAATTTGTTGAGTCTTTCTTAAATAAGATAATGCACAATTAATAAGGAATAAAAAAATTTAATTGCTTCATTTGGTTAACAAGCTAGAAAAACATTTAAAAAATTTTAAGACATTGTTATGGAAATGTTAAATTATTAAAATCGATTTTCTTATTAGTAAAACTTAATGGATAAACAAATAAATATCCCGACTTGAAAATTGCAATATCAGGCCAAGGTCTATAGTGTCTATATCTGTTTTTCTAATCGAGAGCCTAGGGCTGCGAAACAGGTGTCCCGGGTAAGTGGTCAGCCCAAAGCGAAGTCCCTGGTGTACAGTCCCCAAGCATGATTGGTACTCTGTTTATCGGCCTACTTAAAGGATGAAAGTTTGAGTCGACCTTGCCCAAGAATCGAACCTAGGACCTGTGCCTTGGGAGCGCTAAGTCACTGTGCTTAACAAATGTAAAAGTCAGAGTGATTTTTATCATACAGATTTCCATGGAATAGAACTCTATAGAGAAATGTTGGTACTGAAAGCTGTTATTCTACAGTTGAAAAGAAATAAAGCTCATAACTCCATTAGAATTTCTAACCTACCTTATCTCATACAATGAGGATTGGGAAGAGAAGAGGTTGCTATTCAAATAATTTTAATTATTTCTACACCAATTGCAAGCTGTCAACGTTCATTCAGCAAATTAAAAATAATTTTGGCGTATTTATGATCCTCCATGCGTCAAAACCGTTTAAGGGATATAACATTTTTAAAAATAGAAAAAGACAAATTTGAAAGAATTAACTTTGATAAAATAATTGATCAATTCGCTTCAGCAAAGGCAAGAAAAATATGAATAGTGCATTTATATTAGATTACAAATAATTGGTACAAGGGATCAAAGCCGGGTTTGTCCCTTGACCTCCCGTGTGACAGACGTACCCGGACTGTTCTCTCAAGACTTGCTAGCGGTCATATTAAGTGCCTCACTTTCAACGAGGGCAGGAAAACTCTCGTCATCTGCACCAAGTGCCAAATTCATCAGGCTTCTCCTGACGCATCTTTTGGATGGCATGGATCTCTAGAGAGGATCTCTTTAGCAATCCTCATTTAGTCTTCGACTTCCTTACAATCAACGTAACTCGTGGATCTAATCTGACTCCGTCAGACATGGAGTATAAGCATTAACAACAACAAATAATTACGTCTACTTATATCTGTAATAGGTAACGAATTATTTCATGCTTAAAAATTTTGTTTTGTTTTTTAAAATAATATTAGTATATAAAATAAATAATTTCTATAATAAATTCTAAATCACATAAGTTCGATTATTCTTTTGACTCTTTTCTGAATTCGTTATAAGTGTTATTTTTTTTTTTTTTAGAATTGAATTTTGTTTCAAATTTAAAGCTTACCCTGAGAGATTAAATTAATATATTTTCGATTATTTTATAGTAAGTACAATATAGTATGTTATTATTTATATTGTATTCTAATTACAAGTATACTCTATTTATTATAATGTATTATACAAAGTTATAGTATACTCTTATTGCTTAATACATTTTATTCCCATATTTTTATATTGTATTATTTGCATTATTTTTCAAGGAGGCGCCGAAAAAGGTATCGTACCCGGGCACGAATTGTATTCACTACGCCTCTGTCTTGGCCTCAAAAAAATGCCAAAAAATCAAGGGGTACCCGGTTATAAACTTTTACCAATGTTGTTGTTGCTAATCCCAGATGATCAAGCAATGCTAGACCATCTCCATAAAACCCATTATTTCCAACAAGTCCAAAAATAGTGTAGGATCTTTAAGAATGTCACTTTTGGCAAAATCCAAGCAGTTTAGAATATGGGTAGGGGCCTGCACGGCTCCGCACCAGTGGCAATCCGGGTAGTTCTTCTGTCCCTGATGAAAAACGAGAGCTTTAATATGTCCACTAATGAAGCGAGAAAGAACTGTTTGTTGCTTTCTGGTACCCTTGGTTCGAAGTGCCCCACCAGGGCTTCTAGGGAAGTACCAGGAGTGGTTCGGAGGAACACGCCATCTCATGTTCATCTGTACTTTAATAACTGAGGATATCTCTGTATAAGTGAGAGTACTTTCCTCACACTCGCCATCAGTAGAAGCCTTCCTCGCCAAGGCATCAGCTATTTCATTGCCATCTATTCCGACGTGGGATGGGACCCACTGGAAATGAACGTCATGAGTAAGGCGATGGATGATTTCCAGAATTCCCAACCTTGTTTTACCTCCCACCTGCGTCCAGTTTGATAAATGCTGTATAGAAGCACAATTGTCAGTCAGAATCCAAACATCCTCATAGTTCAGCTCCGTAGCAGTTTCCATCAGATGCAGGCCCTTGTAGATTGCCAGTAGTTCAGACTTGAACACTGTAATATCGTAATTTATTAATGTCGATAAAACATCGTAGATTTAACGTGATGAAGTCAATGTTCTAAGACATTTAGTGATTTTTAAATTGTATGTTAAGCATTTTTATTACATATTTTGCCTACCGAAAACAGATTTCCATACACTGAGAGAATCAGAAAACGAAAATCGCTAGTTCTGATAAAAGTGCACGCAGAAATGCTCGGCATAATCCCACTTCCCAACGATTGTTCAGTTTGGCTTGCTTTCGTTTGCTTGTCGCTCAACGGTCAGTTTTTTGCAAACAAGGGCTAATTAGACCGTCCCGAGTCGTTAGAATTTTTGAAGTTCAAATTTTCTATTCAGGGAAGCTTTGTTCTACCCCATAATTATAGCTAGTTTTCAAGTACTTTAATTGTCTTCACATAACGGATTAGTATAAGAACTTCATGTTATTGTCAATATTTTCAATAAGCCGAAGTCCTTCTTATAACTCTTCCTGTCCAAAATAAAATGTGTCTTGTTATGATGGCAACAAACAAATTATCGAAGCTGTTCTTCTGATAAACAGACAGTGCAACCATTCTTACAGTGATCAAAATTTTAACTGTTAATCCCTTTCACCAATATATTTTATAAAATTTGTAAAAGCCTTAAATACTTACTTTTGAGCTAAAAAAGTTTGCTTTCGAGTTGCCGAGGCAGGAGCTAATTCCAAGGGGACCACAATGACCTCGGGAGGTGCGAGGACTTCTCCAGGTTTACCCAAATCAGCCGTTCGAATGCGGACACCGATATCTGCTGTCTGGAGACCTTCTCTCACTTCGACGATTTGTTCGTTTTCCTTGGAATTCTCAAGAAATTCCTCGGCCTGCGACTCCAGAGTTTCCACGCCCTCAATTTTCTTCACTTCCTGCTCTGAACGCTTCTCCACAAATTCCTGAACTCGAGTCTCTTCCGCCGTGTTCTGTTCTTCTTCCGCGGTTAGGCTTCTGTCCTCCATTTTAACTGACGTATTTAATCAACTGACGAAGCAGCTCCATTTTCCAATTTTTCTTTCTAGGGAAGAATTAAAGCAGAAATCAATCATCCTATTGGGTGCAAGGCGTCAACCACGTGATCATATTAGATAAATACGAGCTCTTCCGACAGGCAAAACAAAACCATTTTAAAAATTATTAATTAATGTATTAATTGTAATAAAATAAATTTATTATTAACATCTAGAATTAATGAGTAATAATAATTAATTAAATAAAAGAGAAACAGATGGGGAATGTGTCTCCGACTCATCCTCAGCCGCAGTTGAGCAGCAGGAGATTGCTTTCAGATGCAGGGGTGGGATTTTTAATCCCTTGTGTACAAAGAGGAGCGTCAGAAATTGCAGCACTTCGGCTGTTGTACTACGCTGAGTCAATGTGGATGGCAAGACCTTTAAATTATGAATAATTTATAAATTTAGTTTATGACATAAAAATTAAAATGACTGTGGAACATTATATGTAGACATTTTATGAACCAATTTGGGAATGACCAGTCGAAAACTGTTTTGATATTTGTTTCCATAAAATAATACATTATTTAAATATATTCTCGTTGAAATAAGATTCTCTCTCTCAATAAACTAATGAATCCTGTCGCAGTGTTGGAGTGTCTACATCACAGGCGAGCGCCCAGAGAAATAATGAAGCGAGCTCCACTTTGCGCAGTGTGTATCTCATCACAGACAACCATCAGCCATTTAGAATTTAGTCTCATACCCATGAATATCCTTCCCAATACGAAAATGGTATCCTTTGGGCTCCCTCGGTTCGGCGCTGGATCCATCGCCAGAAGCGTCCGATGACTCCTTTTGAGATGCGAAAGCCTGTAAGCGAAAGTGCTTGGACTTGGCTATTGTTTCTGGCGGGCAGCAGTTTTTAGAGATTTCCCTTCCATTTCTGTCATTATGGCTGGAGGCTGTTATCGAAATTGTGTTTTTATTATATACACGCGTATTATAGTGTTTCCAAAACTAAATTTTGAAGTTAGGATACATTGAAAAATATTCTTCTTCTTCATCACAAGCTCAACAGCCTATTGCAGGCCAAGGCTGACTCACTGATCTTCTTCCAGCTGACCCTATTAGCCACAACAGCCCTCCATCGGTTGACTCCCATTATTTTGAGGTCTTTTTCAACATCGCCAGCCACCGCGTGGGTGGACGTCCTCTACGACGAATCCCCTCGATTTTTGAGAATGTCACTTTTTTGGTGGGAAAAGCATCGGTGCATCTGTACAGGTGGCCCAGCCACCTTATTCGTGATGTTTTTATAGTTCTTACAATATCGGTCCCACCGTATTTGCTATATTTTCTATTGATTTCATAATTGAATAAAATCCTCCACTCATTATTCACTTGGATGGGTCCAAAAATCTTCCTCAAAATATTTCTTTCAAAGATCAATAGCTTTTCCTCCTCTGTCTTAATGAGGGTCCAGCATTCACTACCATACAGAACAATTGGCCTGATAAGGGTTTTATATAGGTTCAATTTTGTATTTATAGAAATTAACCCAGATTTGAATTGACTTCTGAGGCCATAAAAACATCTATTAGCAAGAAAGTTTCTATTATTAATTTCGATTTTTAAATCATTGTTACATGAGATCAAAGTTCCTAAGTAACTAAACTGTTTTACCGAATCAAAAGTATAATCACCTATCCTCAAAGGTGTTGGGTCAAAGTTTTATTTGTTGCAATCAGAAATTTTGTTTTGTGTGCATTAATAATAAGTCCCATTTCCTTTGCCGCATTCTCAAGCGCTACAAAAGCCTCAATGATAGATTGAAAAATATTCACTTATCCCTTTAATGACAATGCTTGTATTTGTTATGCTGCTAATACGATTCTATCATTAAACTCATTTCTTATCAGACACGTGTATCATTGAAAGAAAGATATTCAAATATCTTCTCTTTTTCCCCTTCTTGCTTTTCCTTATTAGTAATATCCTGATATCATAAACAGGGGAAGAATAATGCATTATCCTGATCATCATAAGAATAGAAGAAATTCTATATTGCTGATTTTGAAGTGGTTCCACATTTTATTATAAGCGAATCAATATCATTGAGCGGCGATCAACAGAAGCGGCTGTTGGGCGGCGGAGAGATGCGCGGCGCTCTCAATTCCTTCAATATTTAACTCGTAAATAAGTTAAATTCCATGCTGTCCCGAAAATAATGTTATTTCATTTCCTTCATCACTCTACACATAACAATTATGCTAGTTTTAATGGTTCCTGAAATTGTTAATATTTCAATTATGAATTAATATAAATTACTGCACAATTATCAAGTCGAGAATACATCAGTTATGAGAACACATGGCAGGAACCACTAATAAGACGTGATATATCCGCAATACAGAACTGAGAGTTTGGAAGGATTTAATATGGATGCTTACTAATGTCAAAGCCTTTTGTTGTTGCTTCCGTGGACCAGAGTTGGGCTCTGGCAGAAGCAACAGGGTCTTCAGAAGATCCTCAATGACAACCCCAGAGTTATCGCTTCCTGTCTTCAAAGGAACTTTCAGCGGACAAGGTAGGAAGCCCAGAAGAAACAAACAACCCCCATAATGATTAGGCGTGCATCTTCCACTATTCAACAAGCAATTTCCTGCTAAAAACAAACCTTAATAATCTTTTCGGTCATAACTAGTGATGAAGAAGTTTATTAAGTTTTAACAAATGCGTTTAATAAAACCATTGGATATCAATTAAGCAAACTATTGGGTTTTTAACGTCCTTTCTCAATGTCTAACAAAAGCATATCAAATTAAAATTACAATGCCAATAATACGAAGCATCCCTAAAAGTGTAAGGAAAACATTTCACGTATAACGCTGGAAGGAAACTAAATGCGTAAAAGGAGTACAATCCTACATGAATAAATTATAGCTGTAAATAATCATATGCGGAAATATTTAACAGAAAAGAGGAAAAAGTTTCTCATAATTTCCAGAAAAAGCCTTCAATTTATGTAAATGCCATAAAAAATTTTAGTCAAAAAAGACACAAATATTTGTTTGTATTGTATGTTTAAAATGTTACAAAGAACAGGAAAACTTAAATTTTTCCTATTTTCATCTAAAATGATCATTCTTTCCTTTTTAACTCTACCTATTGGAGAAAGAATACTCTCCACTTTATCAGTACTTCTTCAATATTTATTTTAGGTCTTTTACGCTGGCTGAAATATTATTTCATCGATATAATAATAGGTCTACCAGAAAAACGCCAGTATGTAAGTAGATGCATAATAATAACAACCCGAAATCACGAAATGAATAATCGGAACACAACTATTGATCTTTTTCCCTCCGTACGGGCTTTCGAACGGGTGTTCTAATATTCCACTGCTGTTCACATCGATCAGCGTTTGGAACAATAAGTGCTTTTGCACGAGAAATGCATTCAGCCCACCTGCTCGTCCATCGATGATCGTTAACTATTCGGCAGAATTCACTTGGATTCGAATTAAGTATCTGTCTTGTGCATAACTCACTGCGCGCTTGTATTTATGTGACAGTTTACCGATGCGAATCGCGCCGTTTGGTGCCACCTTCTGCTCTTCCTCGAATTCAGAGAATGGACGAGTCAATAAAACTTGTTTCCTTTTCGCTTGTGCACACAGTGCTCCATGGTAGGCCATTGAAAGTGCGCCTAAAGTGGAAAGGGAGCCAAGCGTATCCCAGGGATATGTAATTGGCTGAATGCGCCATTAAACTATAAGTTGTGTTAATATTTGAAAACGGCGACATCAACAAAGGATGTAAATTTGTATTTGTATTGAATGGCAGCCATTCGCATCACTTCAATGTAGACACACGCAAACATCGTACATTACACAATGAATTGTACGTGAAGAGATTGAAGTGATTGCGCATGAATAAATTTAAGCATTATAAGCAGAATAATATTTAATTAACTATTCAAATATTATTCTATCTAAATTGCTGAAATTTATCCAATATTATTCTATTTACATCACTGAAATATATCTAATATTATTCTATTTACATTGCTAAATGAACAAATTTATTTTTTATGTGATAAAATAAATCTCTTGTTAACTATTTTTTGTTTTTAGAATATAACTGAATTAAATGTGGCATCTTCGTAATATAATTTAGTAAACCACTCTTTTACGCAGTTAACTGCAACTTTAAATACTTAATCGCGATATTTTCCCTTTATGTATGAAAAGAATTTTAAATAACAGAATAAAAACAAAAATGTTAAAAACAAAGAATGCTTTTAAGCGATAAACGCATACATTTGTGTGTTCGATTAAATGAATAGAAATATGTACACCTCTAAAAAGAAATCATGACCAATTTAAGCGTATGTATGTATGTATACCAAATATGATTAGAAATATCATTATCATAATTTGAAATAAATATAAGAATTATAAACACAAAAGTGTAACACGCTTATCAATACATTCAGCGCGAAATTAGCTTAAATGCCAAAATATAAGTACATTTTTTTAAATGAACGAATGCCAAATGAAGAGCAGTGGAGTGGAAAGGCTAGATTATTTACAGACGGAGCACAAATCCAATACAAAATTTAAAAGGACATACAGCACAAAAGGACAATGGACACCTCAATAAATCAAATGAAATGAAGGACCGATATCTCCAGCTTCTTCAGACCGCATTGTCGTCACATAGAATGGCTTTCTCTGCAGGTATGGCTGGCTGCAATATACATACATACATATATATATATATGTGGTGGGTGAACCACTTAATAGCTGACGTCACTATTTCAAGTGCCCACTTGAGATGGAGCTCGAGAGGCGCAACAGCTTCCCCAGTGAGCGGGGCAGAAGAGAAATTATCTGAAAGACGCTAAGACGTTCCTTTTTGATAGCAGCAAGACGACTGCTCCTGTCCCCCATAACTTTAAACTTGAACTTTAAATTTCAATCTATTAAGATGATTAATTGTAAATATCTCAAACTTGTATATATTTATATTTGTAAATACATGTTAATTAAATATTAGGCTTTGTATAAGAATTGTTAATTAGTTAATCTCGCCTTGGCCACTCCCCGTCCCACAAAACTCAGAAGCGGGATTCAGATGATTAGCTGGATTACAAAAATTTTGTAGTGATTGGAATGATTATCGCATCAGATAGTTGGAAGGATTTTCATTAGAAGAAGACGTTACGTTAAGTATCGGTTTGGAACGAGAGAAAGACGTGGATCCTCATCGAACATCTTTGAGAGGTACGTGAACATTTTTCAAAGTACATGATGATATTAAACGATATAAAAGAAATAAGCGTTGCATTGAGAAATTTTAAAGCAGATAAAATCAAAATTTTGCATAGATTGATTTTTGATCATGATGGAGATAGATTAAATCGTAAAAGAATTAGAAATTTTGATGGTTTTGATTTTGATATCGAAAGTAATGAGTATCGAGGCAAATTAAAAAATATAAACAATGAGTTTTCGCTTGGCGAACTTATTACTGCATCGAACATTTTGAATATTTCTTTTCAAGGATCCAAAGCAGAGCTCGCAGAAAGAATTTTGTCTCTGTTATGTGACCTTGAACTCTTAGCTCAAAACACTAAAGAGGATTCGGAAACTGCTGACTCGGAAAGTGAAGTGGAAGAAGAAATAAGTAGAAATGATTTTTCAATGCAATGCAATATAAGTAAAAAGAAAAGTGCATCTGACTATTTTAAGAAGAATGAAAATGTTTGTGAAAATGATTTTTATGCACATACTGTTATTCCAAGTGTTAATATTAATTATGAAGATATCGAAAGCACTATTACTAAATTTAATGCAGAATCACATGAAAATGTAATTAATTGGATTGATCATTTTGAGGATATGTCGAAATTATTTAATTTATCAGACTTACAAAAATTTGTTATGGCTAAAAGATCGTTAGGAGGAAATGCTCTATTATTCGTTCGAACAGAACCACAAATAAATTCTTGGGAAAAATTGAGACGAGCCTTGATCGATGAGTTTTCGTTTGAAATAAACTCAGCTAACTTACACGATCTTTTGCGTAAAAGGAAAATGCATGATTATGAATCTGTGCAGGAGTATTTTTAAAAATGAAGGAGTTGTGCAATTGCGGTAAAATTGAAGAATCTGCCTTAATGCATTATGTTATTAATGGAATTAATGATAGACAAGAAAACAAAATTATTTTGTATGGATGTAAGAATTTAAGTGAATTTAAAGAAAAACTCAAAGTTTATGAAGTAATAAAAAGTGATTCTGTTAAAAGTAAAAATGCTTTCGATAAAACGAAAACAAAATATAATTCTCATTTTAAATATGATAATTTCGATAAAACGAAAACAAAATATAATTCTCATGATAATTATAATAATTTTGATAAAACGAAATCAAAATATGAATATAGTAATAGAGTTAATTCTAAGAATGAAAATGTAAATAAAATAAGGTACAATGATGGTTTTGGAAAAATGAAATACAGTGATTTTGATGATTGTAAAGATAAAATTTGTTTTAATTGTGGTGAAAAAAATCATATTTCTAAATTTTGTAAACATAAAGAGAAGGGTATTAAATGTTTTCGATGTAATAATTTTGGACATAAAGCTTCATTGTGTCCAGAAACTAATTCTAAACCTGAAGTAGCAACAATGAATGTTAATGTTAAAACAATAATGATTGATGTAATTATTAATAATTTGAATGTTAATGCATTAATAGATACTGGAAGCCAAGTAACTTTGATTCGTAAATCTGTCTTTTATAAATTAAATTTTGTAGAGTTATTTCCGTTAAATTCTTCTCTAAGTGGTTTTGGTAAATGTGTTGTAAAGCCGTTGGGCTATTTTAAGGGAAATATTAAAATAGATGATTTTAAGTGTGAAGAAGATATTTATGTGGTTGAAAATAATGTTATGTCATATGATGCCATCATAGGAATGAATGTACTAATGCAGGGTGAAACCTTAATTAATGAAAACGGAATTAAGATTAAAAATAAATATCAATGTGTAAAAGAAATTAATACTTTATCAATTCTACCTGTTGATTTAACTTTTAATGAAGTTGAACTGAACATTGAACCTAGTATTCCAAAAAAATTTAAATATAAGTTGCAACAATTAGTTTCGAGTTATGTACCACATAAAACAAAATCAACTAATGTTCAATTAGATATTTTGTTAAAAAGTAATGAGCCTATATCTAATCAACCCCGTAGATTACCATTTTCAGAGAAAAAGATAGTTGAAACTCAAATAGATGAATGGTTAGAACAAGGTATAATAGAACCCAGTTCTTCAGAATATTGTAGCCCAGTAGTAATCGTAAAGAAAAAAGACGGAACACCTCGTTTGTGCATAGATTATCGGAGATTAAATAAAGTAATTGTAAAAGATAGATTTCCCCTCCCATTGATTGAAGATATATTAGATAGATTGCAGGAATCGTGTGTGTTTAGTACAATTGATCTCAAGAATGGATTTTTCCATGTAGATGTAAAGAAGGATAGTAGAAAATACACTTCATTTGTAACTCATGAAGGACAGTACCAATTTCTTAAGGTTCCTTTTGGACTGTGTAATTCCCCAGCCGTGTTTCAAAGATTTATTAATACTATTTTCCGACCACTGATTAATGATGGTATTGTTTTACCTTATATGGACGATATAATTATTTTGTCTTCCTCAACTGAAGAAGGAGTCGAACGGCTTGAAAAAGTCTTAAATCTTGCGAGCGAATATGGATTAGAAATAAATTTTAGAAAATCCCATTTTTTGAAGAAGCGCATTGAATTTTTAGGCCATATCATCGAAGAAGGGAAAATTTTTCCATCTACTTTGAAAACTAAAGCTGTGCTTCATTTCCCTGAGCCACTTAATTTGAAACAGGTCCATAGTTTTTTAGGATTGACTGGATATTTCAGGAAATTTATCCCAAAATATTCCATTATTGCTAGGCCATTGAGTGATCTTTTGAAGAAAGATAGGAAATTTAAATTTGGTGAAGAGGAAAGAAACTCTTTTAATCAATTAAAGTTAATTTTAGCTCAAAAACCTGTGTTAGGTATATACAACCCAAATTACGAAACTGAACTGCATTGTGACGCCAGCATAGAAGGATATGGAGCTATTTTATTACAGAAATCCCCAAATGATAAAAATTTTCATCCCATCTATTTCATGAGTAAAAAGACAACAGATGCCGAAAAGAAGTATTCCAGTTACGAACTTGAAGCTCTTGCAATTATTGAAGCGTTAAAAAGATTCCGCGTTTACTTATTAGGAATTCCATTTAAAATTGTCACTGACTGTTCCGCATTCGAAAAGACTATGCAAAAAAGAGATTTGTCAACTCGTGTTGCTCGTTGGGCTTTATTGCTCCAAGAATTTAATTATAGTATTGAGCATCGCTCCGGTACAAGAATGACTCATGTTGACGCACTAAGCAGATCCCCTGTAAACATATTTTGCATCTCAAGCGATAATATCATACCGAAATTAAAATCAGCCCAAGATAATGATGATGAAATAAAAACGATAAAAGAATTATTAAAAATCTCTAGTTATGAAGATTATTTTGAGAGAAACGGAGTTCTTTATAAATTTGTTGATGGTAAGGAGTTAGTGGTTGTGCCAAGAAGTATGCAGATGGAAATTATTAGAAGTGCGCATGAAAAGGGACATACCGGAATCAAATATACAGAGAAAAGCATAGAGGACCATTATTTCATTCCCAAACTTAAACAGAAAGTAGAAAATATCATATCTAATTGCGTTCACTGTATTCTTGTAAATCACAAAAGAGGAAAGAAAGAAGGCTTATTACACCCATTGCATAAAAATGACGTACCACTATACACATACCATATTGATCATTTAGGACCTTTAGAAAGCACACATAAAAATTATAAGTATATTTTAACAATTATAGACGCTTTTACTAAGTTCGTTTGGATTTTTCCTACGAAGACCACAACATCTGCTGAAGTCATTTCGAAATTAGAAACTCTAAAATCAGTCTTTGGAAATCCCTACCAAATTATTTCTGATAGAGGTACAGCTTTTAGCTCTGGTGAATTCAGAGATTATTGCTCTAAAGAGAATATTAAACACCATTTAATAACCACTGGTTTGCCAAGAGCTAACGGACAAGTTGAGAGGATCAACCAAACA
Organism: Latrodectus hesperus; assembly: GCA_037975125.1. NCBI lineage: Eukaryota > Metazoa > Arthropoda > Arachnida > Araneae > Theridiidae > Latrodectus > Latrodectus hesperus. The sequence goes on along the minus strand of CM075857.1, from coordinate 18,807,373 downwards.
ATCACATCAGTTCTTTCAAAGCTATCTTTAGAGAATCCAGCTCAGTGGTATAAACTTACGAACGAACTGCAGCAGACGATTAATTCAACATATCAACGAAGCATAGATACCACACCTTTTGAGTTACTTTTTGGTACGAAGATGAACGTTGGAGGTATTGGTAAGCTCCAAGAAATGATTGAAAAGGAATTTCAAGCTAATTTTGAAGCTCAAAGAGATGAACTCAGAAAACATGCTAAACAACAAATTTTCAAGATCCAAGAAGAAAACAGGAAAACGTATAATTTAAGAAGAAAAGAGCATCAATCTTATGGAGTTAACGATTTGGTCGCTATTAAGAGAACTCAGTTTGGACCCCACTTAAAACTGAAACCAAAATATTTAGGACCATACAGAGTTACTAAAGTTAAAGGAGGCAACACCTATGATGTAATCAAAGAAGGAAGTCATGAAGGACCTAACGGTACCACGACTTGTGCTGAATTTCTAAAACCCTGGTACAGTATGCCAAAAGACGAGGATGTTATGCAAGTTGGAGTTAAATTAAAGTTGAATTGTGCTGAAGGATAGTCGGAAGTCCAACTGACTATAATGAAGCTAAAAGATATACTGACTCATTTCTTTATTTCAGATCTAAGAAGATGAATATAAAATTTGTTTCTTTTCAGAGAATTATTCTGTTCTGCTTGTTTCTTTCCCTGTTTTGCTGTTTTTCTTTTTTTATGTATTTGCAGTGTCGTCTGGAGGGCCAGCCGATTTCAGGACGGCCGAACTGTGGTGGGTGAACCACTTAATAGCTGACGTCACTATTTCAAGTGCCCACTTGAGATGGAGCTCGAGAGGCGCAACAGCTTCCCCAGTGAGCGGGGCAGAAGAGAAATTATCTGAAAGACGCTAAGACGTTCCTTTTTGATAGCAGCAAGACGACTGCTCCTGTCCCCCATAACTTTAAACTTGAACTTTAAATTTCAATCTATTAAGATGATTAATTGTAAATATCTCAAACTTGTATATATTTATATTTGTAAATACATGTTAATTAAATATTAGGCTTTGTATAAGAATTGTTAATTAGTTAATCTCGCCTTGGCCACTCCCCGTCCCACATATATATATATATATATATATATATATATATATACTTATACTTTTCCAGTAGCGCATACAGCGTGATTTTGTATTAGTGCGTACACATCCAAACTTCCATGTTCGGTTGCTTTTGAACGTGCTACGTGGTGCAGCACCTAGTACTGCACGCACTGCGGAAATACAAGCTAGCACAAATCAACATAATATTGCACATCATATATAATCAGCATACATAATCAGCACAAATCAACATAATATTTGAATATATTATAAATAGTATTTATATTATATACCATATAAAGATAGGTAGACATAGGCGCGGAAAATTATTGTCTCTCATAATTTTGCCAGGGTGTGCACTGCACACCCTGCACATATGGACCGCACGCCACTGATATATATATATATATATATATATATATATATATATATATATATATATATATATATATATATATATATATATATATATATATATATATATATATATATAAGCTAAGAATAAAACATTTACTAAAACCAATAAAACAACTGATGACAGTGAATAGTCTGATGTTAACATGTAAATTAGGTGTGTCAAAAAAATTATTTATCTATTTAAAAAAAACCCATTCTATTTTTTTAAATGAAAATCGTGATTTTTTAATGAAATGAAACTTTGTTTAAAATTTAATTTTAATTACTATACTTGTTGATAGAATTCATAAAAATATCCTGGTTTTCAATTTTTCTGAAATTGCAAAATAATTTAATACATTTTGGTGATCAAAAAGTTTTAAATATTAGAAATAAATTGAGCAATTTTTATTTAAAATTCCAATATTTAAAGAGAAAGTTATCTCTTAACGACACTATTTCCATATTTAAACAAACAAAATGATAAAGCTGATGATAAAACAAACAAACAAATCGGCTGGAATTTGATAGTAATATTTAAGACTTCCTTTTCAAGAAAAATCGAGAGAAATTCAGAAAGACTCTACATCGGTAATTTACATTAACTCTCATATCAACAAGAATATAAAATTTTCTAATTTCTAGCTTCCGAAATATGTGCAGAAAGGCAGTCATTTTGACGACATTAACACAAGTTCCTTCTTGATGTCCTGTGACTCTTGTGAAGTGAGCTCATGGGCAGCGTGGCTCCTTCGTAACGTCAGATGATTCTAAGCCCACGTGGATTCACGAGGATGGTTAAGAAAGCAATCTGTTTTCGTCAGGACACATATTCAATGAGAGTGGTCCAAAAACTTGCTAATTGAATTAAGTTTCTTGCTACCGATATTGGTACAAAAGACGAGCAGTACTATTTGCAGATAGCATAACATCTGCTTTCAGTGTGAAAGTATCGTCAGTTTCAGTAGCTCATGAACGCATAATAGCCATCTCTGAACATGCAGAGTTTCTTACGGCATATCTTTTAACCTATTTCAAGTCATTTACCCCTAAAGCCTGCATACATACACTTTTGCATGTACTTAGCAAGACGTTTGAGCATTTTCTTTTCACCAAACATAAATTATATCAAAGAACAAGACAATCCCGCAATGGTTTTCAGTTAAGTTTGCAAGACTACATACCCAATTTAAACTTACCACGTGTTGAAAGGAAGAAAACGGAACATACAATGTTGGTTGTCCAATCAACAGCGTTACTATTGATCCAATCTTTTGCAATCTGTCGCAGTTGCAACCATTCTTCATAGAACAAACCTGTTGACGGATCAATTTGAGTTGAGTCCTGTATAAGAGAAGTGAACATCTTCCGTAGCATTTAAGAAATCAGTTATCGAAATCTGCAACCCACTTACCACGTAATTGTTGACATTTAGATATACTGCAATTATGTTGCTGGGCCACCACTAATGCAACTCTGCTAGAAAATGCTACTTCGAATACAGTTTCAAACTGCGAATGGCTAGAAATTTTCGAATCCATTGCAGTTTAGTGAACGTCCGTTTCTCTTTGACATTTGGTTTTGGGCGGAATCCTATTTACACAAAGCGACGGAGGCCACTACAACTCCACTCAACGCATAACAAACCATCTTATCTACATTTCCAGAATGTTGAACTATTTTTATTCGAGATATTTCGGTTGGTTAATTTTTTTTTTTTTTTGCTAGATGTTTCAAAAATATGACTATTAGAAACAAAATTTAGATTATTTAAAATGCACCAAAATCTCAAAGTGAAGACATATTGGTAGCTTATAATGTAGTTCGGAAATTTAAAATAATCAATACAAGTTTACAATCGGCTACTCCTTGATTCTTTGGCGATTTTTTTGACACCAAGATGTGATTTACAAGATGGCCGCTACAAAAATAGCTAAGAAAGGGTTACCAGATATTAAAGTTTATAGCTAAGACGTATCGCCAAACTAAGGAGATCCGATTTTACAACAGACACAAATAAACTAATCATTAATCATATGTAAATCTAAAACAAACTAAAAAATAAAACAGAACGGGGTTTTCTATAATTAATTTATTACTTAGGAAATTTCAAGCATTAGATTATGTAATATGCAAGTTCAGATCTAATTTCCCAATGTGGTTTTCCTTTAACAATCGAAATCAAAGTTTAGAGTCAATTTGTTTCTTTAATCACATACTAAAAATTTCCTAATTAAAAATAATGTTAACTTTTTTAATAATTATAGTAACATGCAAACTATTTTTCTTAGCAAATTAAAAATACCACACTGTAATCTGAACTCTGAAGCACATATCCATAAAATTTTATTCGTTGTTCTAAAATTTTAAAAATTATATCACATTTATACTTATTTCCTAACGAATTATTTTTTATTTTTGATCTTAAGATTCCCAAGATTAAAAATAAAAATTTTATTTTTAATCTTTATGTTTTCCAAAGGTGAAATCGGAAAAAGCATTTGCTTTACTCATGTGCTTTGTTCATAAATATGATTTAATTTAAAAAATGATGACTATTTCAAAATGTATTTTAAAACGAATTTCCATTCTCAAAAAAAAATTTATGGTGAACTAATTTAAAGCATCGATTTGTTTCTTTTACACCCTGTTATTGCTAGTTTAACTGTAAAACTGGTAAACACAATGAGACTTTCACTTCCAGAAACGCAGTTTGATTAGCTTTGGCAGCGACAAAACATCGCATTTTCCTGAATTATTCCAGTTATCTTGTGGCAGCTAAGCTGGCATTATGGGGTGCTCCATTTCCCACCTAAACCCTATTTTGGTGTGGAGTCCGACTTCCTCAGCACACACAAGCCATAGGGACCCGTTTACAGCAGAGCCCCTTGATTACCCAGGCCGACGCATGAGATTTCCGCTGTCCAAATATTGGCGACCGTAATGTATTCTATGGAGATTTTTGCTATTTGCCTTGTGAAATAAAGGAATATAAAGCAAATTTTTTAGAATTTTTTGCTACTAAACGTTAGACATAGGCCATAGGATTATTTTGTGTGCCATTAAATAATGAAAACGGCAAGATATAAACCATTAATAGTCGAAACTATTTTATGATCATTAAGGTTTGCTATTTTCGCTTTAAAATCGCCCTTTTGGCGTAGTTTGTGTTTGCTTATTTTGATAAAGAAACTTACGTGTCAAAAAGTAATATCACTATTCTGAGGATAAATAATGTTTTTTAAGTACTGGAAAAGCTTATTTATATATAAAATGTAATTAAGTTTAAAATTAACATTTTATTACTTGGTATCTTGTTCGAACTGTCTATCATTTTATTTAAATCTGAATTAGAGTTTGTGGACTAATTTTGTATTGTTTTTAAAATTTTGTATTTTTTCGTCACCAAATAATTTAATAACAAAAAATAATAAAATGAAATAAATGGCTCAGTAAAATGCAAATCTTTAAAATTTATTTTAGATTATCTTATATGTGTTAAGTTTGTATTTTTCTCAAATTATATGTTGTTAATGTATATTGCACTTACTAGTTAGTTTTAATATACTTAAAAAAAGTAAACTTTTTTGCATATTATATTTTTGTTAGTTGTGTGTATGAAAACTGTTGTTATATATTCCTTATACTTATTCAGTTTAACATAATTTAATTATAAAAAAGTTTCTCTACTAGTCCTTTTCTTTATAACACTATGTTAGTTTTAACATAGGATATTATATAGTAAATTATTGTATTAATATAATAAATTATTTACAATGTACAAAAAAATATTTTTTTTTTTTTTGCATTAGTACAACACAATTTTATTCAATTCTTAAAACATTAGTAAGAATTTCTGTACATTGCAATCTTTTTTTAAAAATTATAACAGGAGGAAACATTACTTTTAGTAGGAATTATTAAGAAAGTTATCCCCTTAAGTTTATTATTCTTAAATTGAAAAACTATATAAAAAATGTTTTTATTGTGTTATTTTTATTGCTACAGTCCTAGAATGCAGAACTTTAAAATTTATTTTAGATATTTTATGCTAAGTATGCATTATTCTCAAATATTATGTGTTGTAAGTATAGATTACTTACTAGTTAGTAATGATATATATTTACAATATGTAAGAATTGTTATTTTTATTATTTTTGTTTGTTATTATATATGTGTGAAAACTGTTATTATAATTACTCTCATAGTTTAACATAGTTTAATAAAAAATTACTTCCCACTGCCATTTTCTTTATAATACTGTGTGCACATAGATATTAATGTGATTTATAACATAGGTTTATATATAGTAAGTATGTATTATTGCTTGTCAGAATAATAAAATACTAATATATTTACTACAATGTACAAAAAAGATTTATTTCTGATATTATTGTTTGGCAAATCACAATTTTATTAAATTATTAAGAAAAGTTTCTGTACATAACAACCCTTTTTAAAATTTATTACAGGAGAAAATATTACTTTAGTGAGAAATATTGTTCCAAAATTTATCCATAATTTTATTATTCTTCACAAATTGAAAAACAATAGAAAACTATTTTTTATATTGTTATTCTTATTGTTATAGCAGACCTTTTTCACATAACAGGAATCTTAAATAAAATTTTCAAATAACGTTAAAATTAAATACAGCTTAAAATGTAAGAATAGTGTTAAAATAATTAAATAAAAAACATCTTTCACACTATAAACAATTTATTTTACAAAATGCATTAAATATAAGCACTTTTATATTAATGTTTGACAGTTAACAAGTTATGATAGTACAATATTATGGAATTTAAAAATTATTCTTATATAAAGCAATTTATTAACATGTTTGCATGAAGCAAAATGTTCAATGGTTGAAAGAAAACAAACGTATCAAATGTAAACTAACGAAAGTAAGAATGTTGCGTCATGCGAAGTTTTTTGGCAACCATAGTGTTTGTGACAGGGCGGGAAGTTCATGCGTCAGCTCCTCTTTACAGGAGCCTTAGTTTATAGGGTAGGCAACCATTCCACCTCATTCATACAAGGAAAGGAGAAAGACAGGATAGATAGAGAGAGAAAGTACATCCATGCCCGAACCAGGATTCGAACCCAGGACCACCCTATACACAGTCAGGCATGCTGATCATTGTCAAGCAGCCTTCCAAAATATAATAAAATATTTAGTCATTTCTATGAAAATAATTAGCAAATTCTTTGAAAGAAATATTGAGTCTATAGAATTCATATTATTAAACAATTAAAAAAGGCTAACTTTTTTGGAGCAGTGCTATAATTGTTCTTCCATAACAGATTTTACATAAAAACATCTACTTTTGTTAAAAAAAATAAGTTTTTCATGCGGAAATTAATTTAAATAAAGTGTCGTTCTTTCATCCATGAAACTTATGCGATGAAATGCATCGATGCACAAGTATTTCTGTCAATTCCTTTCTTGTTCAAATATCTTCCTTCTGAGTGATGCTCTAAAAATGTCACCTAATCGCAAGGTAGTTACTAAAAGTCCTCGTGGGTATTTGGCACGCAAAGGCGCTCTCAGTGAATGGATGTGCACTTGAGTGAAGAAGAAAATGAGGCAAATATCTGTGCCCCCAAAGCCGTAATAAATGAGATTGTCTATCAAGTATCGGCGCAAACACGGATACAGGAAACGAAGAATTACCAATCTGGTTAAACTATTTCGAGGGCCAGAGAAACTGGTACTTTTACCATACATCAATCAGTAAGGCCACCAGAAGCATGCACAAATGGCTCAGAATGACGGAGGATGGACTCGATTCATGTTTAAAATTACGCTGAAGGCAATTCACGCCTTCAATCCCTCAAAGGAATCTAAAAATCCGAGTGGTTCAGGTGAGCCCCCGAGCTTTATCCAAGGTTGCCGGGTATGGAATTCTCGCCAATGCACCACCCTCCTCTCCCTATACACGCCCCACCAGTGGAAGATCAGCCACTTTTGACGGCACATATTGACATGGACACGTTCCCAGCCAGGGTTGCCTCTTGAATTTAGTTAGGGGAGAGAGTCGCCCTGCGCTTCACTCTGCTGATGTTGTGGGGATCCGCTGCGCTGCCTCAACCAAGAAATATATAGAGGCACACTAATTCCAGGCCAAGAAACAAGCACTGAAGGAATTATCATCTACAACACTATACATGTGTTTGCATACATACATACATACATCTACATATATATATATATATATATATATATATATATATATATATATATATATATATATATATATATATATATATATATATATATATATATATATATATATATATATACATATATATATATATATATATATATATATATATATATATATATATATATATATATATATATATATATATATATATATATATATATATATATATACAATGACCCAACCACGCGTTGCAGTGGTGGCTGAGTTTTTATAATGCATTGAATCAATTTTTTACTAATTCTTGGGTATAATCAAATTAATATTTTCTAAAAAAATTTAAAATAGGTTCATTCATATGAGATTAAAAATAAAACGTTTCACCGAAATTTAAAAGTAATAGGTAAAGTATCGAAATTTTGAAATTAAGCACAAATCAACAAATACTTTCTGAATTTACATTTTATTCATCTTATATTAAATTATAGTTAGTAATCAGTGACTTACTTATAAAATATACTATATAAATTAAAAACATCTAAAAATAAATTGTTATAAATGAGGTAGATAACATTGACATCGAACTATCATTTTTTCAATTTTTAATTATTAAAACTAAAAAATTTTTCCGCGGTATTATACTGAAATAAAAAAATTTAAAGAATTTATCATTTGAATAAATAAATTAGATCAAAATGTTCTACTAAATAAATTAATAATTATCAAATTATAAAATAAAAATAAAAAAATAAGAGGCTGTCAAGAAATATAGGGTGGCGCGCGGCAGACGGATGGATTTCAAAAGGCTCGCTTCCTAACCGTTGGCGCTGCTCGAAGAAGGTGAGGTTCGAAAGAGCGAGATCGGAAATTTGTCTCCATATCAAAGTCAGTTCACAAGATGGAATAGTCTGTAGGCAGCGTGTGTTTTGCGTGGAAGCATATTTTTCAAACGGCCGTTCTATTGTCCACGTGCAGCGCGCTTTCCGTTCAGAATTCCGCATCGCCCTTCGCTGTCGAGTTCCCAATCGGAACAGAATTCTTGCGTGGGTGAAAGCCTTTAGGGACACAGGAAACGTATCCTCAATAAGGAGGGGCCCTAGGAGAACTGTCTCAACCCCGGAAAACATCGAGAGAGTTCGAGCTGCGGTTGAGCAGTCTCCTAGGCGTTCCCTTCGTAAACAGGCTGGCGTCCTTGGAATTTCATGACTTTCCCTTCAAAGAATCGTCAAAGGACACCTCCATTTATACCCCTATAAGATGGTTGTTGCCCAAGAGTTAAAACGAATGGATTATGAAGAACGTCAACGCAGTATCGAAAACATGCTTTCTGCGTTGCCTCCAGACTCTGTTGTTTTCTTCTCTGACGAGGCACATTTTCACCTCAGCGGTTGTGTAAATAAACAGAACATGCGCTACTGGAGTAGGACAAACCCTAGGGAGCTCCACCAGAGGCCCCTACACTCTGACAGAGTCACAGTTTGGAGTGCTTTGTCAAGCGTGGGGATCATCGGGCCCTACTTTTTTGAAGAAAATGATCGAGTGGCAACTGTGATTTCTGTACGTTACCTCAATATCATTCAGACATTTTTCTTGCCTGAACTGGAGCAGATGAACCTAGATGACATCTGGTTTCAGCAAGATGGGGACACGGCCCATACGGCAAGAGTTTGTATGGATGTTTTGCGTGACCCATTCCCTGGGCGCCTCATCTCCAAGCGAAGCGATTTGCACTGACCAGCGCGGTCTCCAGATTTGGCCCCCTGTGATTTTTCTTGTGGGGTTACCTAAAATCCCTAGTTTACAACGACCGTCCTAGGACCCTGGAAGCTCTTAAAGGCCAGCATCCAACAGATTCCTGTAGAAATGCTGGAAAGAGTCCATGAAAATTTCAGGAAAAGGCTTAGGCAATGTGTGGAGTGTGAGGGCCGCCATTTGGGCGATATTTAATTCAAAACAATCTAAACTCTAATTTCCCTTGTCAGTGTATAAGAGCAAAATTAAAAATATCGTTGTTCTTTAATATTTTGCGTTTTATTGACTTTTGATATTCATCCGTCTGCAGGGCGCCACCCTGTACTTACATGTTTTGGAGGTGATATGAAAATTAGTAGAGAAAAACAGCAATAAATAAAATTTTATTTTACTATTTATAATATTAAAAATATTCAAACTGAACACGCACAATAATAACACAATACAAAGTATAATTAAGAAAATGATTCACGAAAAATTGTTATAGTATGATTATACATCATGAAAATATCTGTATCATGAAAATATATGAAAATATATGTACATCATGAAAATATAATAATAAAAATATATGTAAATTCTATATTTAACCACGCGATTGCGCGCGCACGTTAATTTTCTCGAAGATGTACAATCTAGAAAAATAAACACGTCGCCATCTGCCGAATACCTGTGCAACTTAGATGCTACACCGCCATCTATTAGGAACTTACAGAACTAAACAATAAATAAACATTAATGTCGTATATTAAATATTTAGAATAATAATTAAGAGATAAAAACTCATCTATCTTTTAAGTTGGACTATATTATAAATGGTTACAAAATTTTATGAAAATCCGTTCAGTAGCTTCGGAGTTTATCGGGAACATACATCGTGACACGAAATTTATATATATATATATATATATATATATATATATATATATATATATATATATATATATATATATATATATATATATATATATGTATATATATATATATATATATAGATGTATGTATGTATGCAAACACATATATAGTATTGTATAAGGTCTGGCTTTTAATTTCCAGGACTGACATAACTGTAAGCGAACGAAAAGCCGGAAGATGGCGCTAGTGATTGCATATTGAAGAGCGTTTTCTTGCGCATGTGCAGTGCAATCGGCGCTATACTGAAGTAAGTGGTTCTCTTGGAAAGACGCATTTAAACGTAGCTCTTAAATTCCTATTGTCAAAGTGAAAATGGAGCAGAAAATTAACATTAAATTTTGCCACAAATTGGGCAAGACAGCTGCGGAAACCTACGAAATGTTAAAACAAGTTTACGGCAAGGAAGCATTATCCCGCTCAAGAACTTTTGAATGGTTTAAACGCTTTCGGGACGGGCGAGAAAGTGTCGAAGATGATCCACACACAGGTCGGCCGCAGTTCATACGCACGCCGAAAGCAATTGAAAAAGTTCGCGATATGGTGACATGTGATCGTCGATTATTAAAGGGCATTCCAAAAGAGGACTTTAAAACTGCTTTCCGAAATTTGCACAGACGTGCATTACGCTGATGGGGATTACTTTGAATCATATTAAATGACTACGTGTTTAACTTTTTTTTTCTTCTGAGTTATTCTATGAGTCCTGGAAATTAAAAGCATATATATATATATATATACATATATATATATATATATATATATATATATATATATATATATATATATATATATATATATATATATATATACACACACACACACACTTCCAAAAGTTAAGCACGAAGATGTAAAATACAAAGAAAATATACAAATACTGCTTTGATTGACATAAAATTCAGCAGGAAAGTAGCATATATATATATATATATATATATATATATATATATATATGCATAAAATAAAATCAATAATTATATACAGAAATGAATACAATATTAAACTTTTGTAAGTTATTAGATAATGACACTCTGGAGATTTCAACAGAATTATGTATAAAAGTGAAAATAAACAGCATAAAATGAAAAAAGGACATGAATAGGGTATGTGATCCCCCCTCATCTGTATACAAAGTTTACACCTTGTGACCATGCTTTCAATCAGGTGGTCAACCACCGCAGAATTAAGCAATAGCCATTCTTCTTGTAGAGCAGTTTCCAGCTCAATAAGAGTGGCTGGAGGTGGGAAACGTGAAGATACTGCACGGTCGAGAGTATCCCAAAGATTTTCAATGGGATTAAGGTCGGGAGAATATGCTGGTCACGCCATACGCACAATGCCTTCCCTGTCCAGGTAATCATCGACGATGTCAGCTCTATAGGGACGTGCGTTATCGTCCATTAAAACAAAAGTAGGGCCAACTGATGCAGCGTACAATCTCAGAATGGGTTCTAGGACTTCATCTCAATACCGGACAGTCGTCACAGAAGCCCGTTTAAAGATGTGCAGTTGGTGCGGTATCCTAACGAAATCCCTGCCCACACCATAATGCTTCCGCCTCGGAATGCGTGATGTTCGATGATGTTTTGGGTCTGATTGCGTGTTCCTTGTTCTGGCCGTATCCTTATACGCTTGTCATCTAGCTCCAGAGCAAATCTTGACTCATCTGTAAACATGACATTCCCCAGTCAGACACAGTCCAAATAGTATGTTGCCGGCACCACTTTAATCGTGCCTCTCTTGATTGGACGGATAGACAAACACAAAATCGAGGTACCCGGGCGTACAGTCCACTCATATGTAATCTTCGGCGTACAGTAGCTGTAGATATCACCTTACCAATGGACACTGTAACCATAGATGTCACATGTGTGGAGGTCGGTTAGCGATTCCGCCTGGCTAAAATCGCAATATATCGATCTTCCGCGGGGTTTGTAACCCTTGGGCGACCGGCTACGGGCCTTCGGAAAACTGTCTGTGTGGTTCCGAATTGCTTCCATAAACGTGAATTTATAAAATGATGAACGCCGAAGAAAAGAGCAACATCTGAGACCGACTGTCCTGCTCCAATACGCCCCACAGCACACCAGCGCTTAGAATCTAGCATTCGTCTTCTGGAAGTCAAGAAACACGTATGTCTTGAAAACAAATTGTACGAAAGTTCTAAACACCTTCTATCAGCATTTACAATGAATTTCTGTAACCCTTCATAAAGCTGGTATCTTATAAAACTGCTCTTTTTGCATATTTCTTGACATGTATAAGTTTGTGAATTAAATATTGGATAGTAACATTTTAAAATTGCTTAGTTAAAGTTTGAATTTTATGCCCATCTCATTCTCAAATTTAAGCAACAAATTTATTCATTTAATAGAAGAATAAAAACAAATTCATGAATAAAGGTGCAAATTTTAAAGATAAAAATGAATACAGAAAATGGTTAAGAAAAATGAACGAATTCACCAACTAAAATTATAAAAAATGAATTTATAAATAAAAGGCTAAAAATGAAATAAATTTTTTCCATGCAAAAATGTATTTAAAAATAATATAGGATTTTTTCTTAAATAACTCATTTCAATTTGAATAACAAGATAACTAAAATTCCCTGATTGCCAACTTACTGCGATGTGAGTGGGTGGTCCATTTTTTAAGCTTCACTTTTTTTACCTTCATATTATTTTCTCTAATGCATTTACTGTCATTAGGATAGAACAAAATATTTTTTCTAAAACAATATCCAAAACAGATTTAGTTTTAATTTGATAGATTTTCAAGTATTTCTGCCACAGCTTTACGAAACATCAATTGTTAGCAAATAAAAATTAATGTTCTTTTTTATCTGTAGAAATGATGAGTGATGCCGGCAGGGAGCGGCACCGGGGGAGTTGGACTGGAAGACGACGGAATGGCACCGGAGGGAAAAATTATAGAAACAAATTAGTTACAGAAATAATTTAAAATAATTGGGAAGATATTGAAGAGACTGAACAACAACTGAGAAAAAGTTACATTAGAGGAATGGAACATATAATACTAAATTTCACAAAATTGTAACAGGTCTTAAAACAATAATGATTCATTTTGTATAAGTTGGTGTTTGAATATGAGGATTATGCATACATAATGCAGTATTGCCAAAATGGAGAAAAGATTATCACATTAAATGATATTTAACTATTGCTGTTGTGCATAAAATCAAATGTCACATACTACAGAAGATGAGAATACAAGAGAAAATTCTTTGCAATTATTTACAATAGTTTAAATAAGAAATGCAATTAACGGAAATAATAAAAATAAGGGTTGCATATGTACTGAATGAATTACAGTTTTCATGCTGATAGTGGAGAGAAAACACAAAAATATGTAAAATAATACAAATAATATGACATACATTGCATTATAATGCTTTAAACGCAAAGTTATAAAATAGTGATTCAAAAGCCAGCGAAAATTAATACAGATTTTGTAATTCAGTAATACGAAAATAAATTTCCAGGCACTTGTACAGAATTGAAGAAATAATTCTACACACATGTACAAAAAAGGTATCAGGTGATAAAAAACTAAATAAATGCAATAAAAAACGGAAAAACTTTATTTTTCAAGTAAAATATAGAATATAATAATTTAAGTGAATTAGTTCTGAACTGTGAGTTACAGCTGCTAACCGATGCTTTTTCGGCTTAAAAAGTACCTAAAATCTACTTTCGTCAGTCAAAAAACAAAAATTTTGATATACAAATGCTTGATTCGGCCTATTCTCACTTACTCATCTGAAACGTGAACATTGACTGAGAAAGACAAAGAAACCATCTCCATTTTCGAAAGAAAAACTTTAAGCATCTTTGGTGGAATAAAATGTGAGAATACATCGCGAAGAAGAACTAATTCTGAGAGCTCTATAAACTATATAAAGAACCAGATATTGTTAAATTTATCTCAATACAGAGATTAAAATGGGCAAGACATTTGAGCCGGATGAACGACAATCGGGTGACGAAAAAATTTTCTTGGCTCGCCCCATGGGCACCAGAAGAAGAGGACGACCGAAACTCCGATGGCGTGACTGTCTTGAAAACGACCTAAAAACACTAAAAGTGACAAACTGGATGACCTTATCCAAAAATAAAGGGTCCTGGTATGCACTTCTGAGGAAGGCAAAGGCCCACTCTGGGCTGTCAGGCTAATGAAGAAGAAGAAGTTCTGAACTGAAAGCCAGCAAGTGTGAGAATTTCATTATTTATCAGGAAATTCATTAATTTATTAACTAAATTTCTAGGAGTTTCGTTTTTAATAACCTTCTTTCACCAAATTGTTTTCTATTTATCACTTGGTGCGGTAAGATGCCAAGAAGCTGTTAATGGACAGGTGGTTAGATAATGAATGGGGTTGCCTTCTGAGCCCCAGGTGCAATTTTTTTTGAGAATGTTATATTGAACCTGTGAAATTGCGAGGGAAAGAAATTCGAGTCCAGTTAATGCCTTTAATTTGGATATCATCTGATAAATGTTTCGTCCTGTGGATCCCATTCTGCATGCCTGCAGCTTGAACTCAATCTTCCAGAAATCTTTTTATAGTTGACTTTGGTAAGGTGAAAAGAGCACCGTTTGATTTTTCAGTGTGTTAAGCATTTTTATGTGCCTTTTCATTGTCATACATGGACTTTTACCCAACTAATATTGACATTGTTTGTGTCTTGAAGAAGCATCTGAATATCACGAACCAATGAGTTTATTGTTTACTGGATTCATGATGGCTTTCAGATTCGCTTGACTATCAGTCCAAATGGAACATCTTTGTTAATAGCGTATGAATTGCAAATTTCAGGGCTTTAAGTTCTGCCTGACATGCTGAATTTTTCTTTGCCTAGCTCTATGTGATTCTTTGGGAGTTAGCAAAAGCTGTTCCAGTTCTTTCTCCCAACTATCTGTGTAAAAATCAACATTTTCATTTCGGTAATTCTGGGTGTTTTCTGGAGAGCCTTGCTTTCATTAAAAACCTTTCGCCAGGAATTTTGTTTTCCTCTTGATTTGGAAGATATGGGATTGAGTGTTCCACCTCTGGTTGATGGGACGAGCTCTGCTTCTATGAAGCGGGGAAATGCCTGATATTCTTGAAAGAGCGAGCGTAGGAGTCGTTCTAAAGGCAAATTTAATACTAAGGAGAAATTTTCCTTATATTGATGCTAATTTGTGCTTATTTCTCTGGGTCGAGGAGTCTATAGCCGAACCATGAGAAAACATCCTTTTATAACCGTCAGATATAAAGTGATTTTATTGTATTGCAGGAAGCCCTACGTATTTCCTGCAATTTTGAGAAGTTTTTGATATAAGAGGATGGCCTTATTGTTTTAATGATTTAAATATGCAGATCAGTTCAAACTTTTTGTCAAGTACTATGCTTAAAATTTTAACACTGTCTTTCCTTTTTATTCTTACATTGGATAGTATGATCTTGGCCTTGTTTTCAATTTAGTAATGAGAAAATAGTTTGTTTTGTTAGAAAAGATAGTTTATCTGCCCAGATTATGGAAAGATTTAGGGCATCAGGTGCCACTTTTCCTAATTTCTTTTCATTTTTTACAGTGTTACAAAGGTAAAATCATCTGCAAAACCTTGAAGAGAGATTTCGCTTTCTTCGTCAATATGTTTTCCAACTCTTTTCCAATTGTATTTGAGAGACTCCTCTGCCACCTCGTTTCATAGGATGGGTCTATTACATGAACCTTGTGAGCTACTAACCTCTTGTTTTATTTTTGTTATACCGTTGTTTAGTACAATAGGTACTTCGCTATCCATAAGGTAGTTTTTTAACAGTTCTCTGATGCTTACACTGGAACCATGAAGATCAGGAGAATAACAGAGCATTAGAAAAGATCGCGGCATTGCAAACAGCCAGGAACTGGTTGCCAGCAACAGCTTCCAGCAAGCAAAACTGGTCACCAGTTCCGGGCGGCCGTGAGTTAGTTACCAATATTGTCTTCCTAATTTTACTATCTCGTCTTGCTGGCCCATTGTTTGTCATCTACTTTAATGACAAAGCTGATTTGCTCTAAATATGGGGGGCTGCAGCTTGTCAATACACAACACACTCGAATGTGTTAGATGTCTGTTGATATACAGAGCTAAGAACAAATATTAAGGGGACAAACATGAGCACTGTGTGGATCGATCGTTATTGTGATAATCAATAGCCATCATCGAGTCTACGTGACTCTGGAGTGCAATGCGTTGATTGTGCTGCTTTTTAGGTGTGCAAAAGAAGAGAGTTGCAGGATTCTCATTTAATGGCAAATATTACATATTGTATATCCATAATAGTTCCAAAAGAAATTTTTTTCAGATATTTGGTAAATTTGATAATTTGCGTTTTAAATAGTTTCATAACTTCCACTATTCCATTCGAATAAGAGATTAAGAGAAGAAGCTAACAGTTCTAATAAGTGATCAGTCACATTTCTTCAATTCTTGAAAGATATCCTGTAATTACAAATGAAATATTTCCCAGTAGTGGGCTAAAGCATGAATGAGGACAAGCGCGTCATTCATACACGGACATGAGTGCGCATCATCACACACTGACTATCATCACACTTTTATTACTCACAACTAACAAATGAATAAACTAGAAAATAAAAGAATGATCAGCAGTACTGAAATATTTATTTTTATAGTTTTGCCTTTACACAAGAGCATGTTCCACGCCAGCATTACATTTGCTCTTTCCTATGTGAAATTATTTGACACTTTGAAAATTTAAGCGAATATTTTTAAAAATCAAAGTCTTATATATTTGTAATTTTATTCTAAATACGTGAAATCATTTATTTAAATATATTACTTTATTTTGAAGATTTTTTAAGATAAAGTTTTTAATTTAAGATATTAGATTTTAAAATAATTATGAAATTTTTGATTTTTTTCTTAAGATTTTTTATGATTTTTTCTCAACTCCCTTTTTGCGCCTACTTAAAAAAATAATGAAGTTCATTTTTCTATATTTTAGTTTGTTGCTATAAATAAAAAAATGTAACACCCTTACATCTTTTACGTTATATCAAAAAATAAATAAATAAAGCGATTTTCAGCAATTTTCCGATATTTGGCAAGTTTTGGTAACTGGGCAAGAAATAGATATGTTTTGGAAAAATCCATTATCAAAGCCCTGGGACCAATACTAAGCGAGATATCCTGGAATCTTCTAGAAACTTGATGAAACTCTTAGAATTTCACGCCAAGTCTGGTATAAATCCCGCCGACCGGAACAGAAGACTTAGTAAAAGGGAAGAGAAGACGCCTGGCTTATTCTTTTTCTTGAGGTTTCTTATTGTAATCAGCTGAATTGGAGCCGAGTGATTTCTACAGCTGGAATTTCCTTCCATGTTGAATTTCTCAACGAACCCCGAAATAATATTTTAGATACACAAAAATACAGGTTTAATGAGAAAAAAAAACATTTATACTCCGACTTTTTTAAAATTATTTATTCATTTTAAAGTGTCAAAATATTTGCATTCAATTCTATAGTATGTATGTCTCAAATATTTATAATTTTGTGTTGTAAATCTGAGAAACAACTCTTAGGAACTGAAAGAATACTTGTTTAAATAAAATTATCAAAAAAAAAATCATGATTTTAGGAAGTAGTTATCTATACTTGGCAAAAAATCGGGTTGTTTGGAGCGATATTTTTTAACTGATGAATGAAATTTTACACAAGCATTGAGTATTAACATAGCGAAAACTTAATACATTATAAAGTATATGTATGTAATCCCCTGTGTGATAATTTTCATCAATCCTACGAACTGCATGCTTTGTAAATCAGAAACGTTCTTATAAAATACATTAACAAATACAATAGCAACAAAACAAAAAATTATATTTTTTTTTGTTAGAAATATATAAATAAATCTTCGAGAATAAATGTCGAAAGAAATCAATAAACTTTCAGAAATTTCAAATGCATCGTTATCGACTAATATGTTTAAGAACAGGGATATTAAAGAAATAAAAAGGAGTCGAAGATTGTATATCAAAATGAAAGCTCTTTTTATATTTTAACTGTTTTTCTAAGTTTTTATTATCTGTTATTTTAATAATATTTAAGACAATTTATTTATCAAATGCATTTTTATAAAATATACATATCAAATAAATTAAATTTTTACATAGGAATTGTAACTTATATTAGGTAGAATATACCATATAAAATATTATTTACCAAATGAAATTGAATTCTTATAAATTATAAATATATATGCAATTAATTTTATATAATTTTCTGATATTTTATTTGCTAAATAAAATTGAATTCTTAGTAAAAGTATCACTCTCTTCTTAAATTTAATACGTTATTTCTGTAGTATTAAATGTATATAATAATTAACATTAAACAAATATTTATATTTTATTGTTTATGCTTAATGCTACATTTGTATGGTACAATTTACGGATAAGAGGTGTCTTCGGGTAAATTAAGTAAATATTTTTTACTTAAATTCCCCCTATATCCAATTAAATTTAATCTTAGTTTTATATTAGAAAGGAATAATTAAGATTGTATTATTTTCTTATTTAAAAGTAATAAACTTACGTTTTAAAATGATTATTGAAAATTAACATAATTTATTTTTTCGAATTGAAGCATCATTTTTCTACAGAATAATTGGAATCTATCACATTCCTCAATACGAGTTGCGGATTACTTATAAACATCTCTCGATGATGCTGAGTATATTGGTACTTTATTCTATTACATGTGTGTGTGAGTGGCCATAACCACAAAATATTTTAATATTTAATGATTATTTATTAATTTATGAGAAGAATTGGTCTGGCTTTTGCAGAGCAATTTTATAGATATTTAAAAGACTTTTCTTTTTATTGCATATTTTAATGAAAATAAAAAGGCATTAATGCAATATTTAATAAATATTACAAATAAATGTATCGAGAGAATTTTATGTAATTAACTAATAGAAATTTTATTTTAATTTTTAAAATTTGTATTTATAGGTTGCATTTTTTTGTTTCTGAACATTTATTTGAAATTCATTCCCCTATTTTTTTTTCTTAGATATAAATCTCAAAATTTTAGTTTCATTTTGCATTTTATCATTAATCCGCAGCAGTTTATTTATTTTGTTATTAATAATTTAAAAAAGTGATTTTTATTAGCTATGAAAATTGGTGACATTTTCTTTTGTTCATCAACAAAATCATGCTCAAAGGGTTATATGACACCTGTTCCATAAACAAGTGCTGCGTGAAGCATCGATTCATTGAGAACATCGAATTCCAATTCATAACAAATCATTAGTTTAGCGTGAAATTGTTGTTTTTTATTTATTTATTTTTTGTTTTATCTTTCCGTTATGTGCATGCTAATAAAATTTCAAGATGTAACATGCAAAAAATACTTAAAGGAATAGATATAAAATAATTATTTCTTAATAAGTAGTTCTTTTAATTATAAAATTGTTAAAGAAAATATACCAATGGATAAAAACGGAAACAAATGCAAAATAAATTTTAAAAATCGATAGAATTTTAGCTGTTATGAGAAGTTGAAAAACGTAGGTAGAAATTTGGGTGGAAAGAATAAACCATTTTTTTCTATTACACATAATTCGAAAACTATCTTCTATCTTGATAGGACATAGCTTAATAATCTTTGGATATTTATTTAATGTATTATGGAAAATAAAGATGATTCCTTTAAAATAAAATGTACTAAAATATAAATTAAATAATGTATATTTTCTTAAATCATTTCATATAAAAGTCTATTATATATTTTTATTTTAAAAGAGATTTAATTTTTAACATATATTGCAATTTTCAAATTTTTATTTAATCATTGAATATTGTTAAAATAAAGTGTTATGAAAGAGAAAACATTTTTGTTTAAACAAATTAAGAACTTATTTATTTAACATTTATACTATTCAATGCAAAACATCCACTGCAGAATTGAACCGATCCCTTTTACACCAGCTGCTAAAATAATATTGGTGCACTAAATTATAACATTTTGGAGCAAGGGAATCATTTTTTAAAACAATAATCCAGAAAAGTTAATTCGAATGATATTTATTATATTGTTCATTTCCTGAAAAATCTATCCTGAAAATCCTTATAAATCAAAACACACACAATTTGACTTATTTCATCTGTAATTTTAAAATTTCGATGAATGATAACTTACTTTCTACAAAGTCAAAACTATATAAAGTCAATTCAAAACAAATTTAAATTTCACTTTTTATAAAAAAAAATATCCATCACAGAAACGTTATTTTTCTCTTTTACAACTGATTTCCGTGTACATTGTAACATCTGAATAATAAATTTCTCTATAAAATAAAACAGAACTTTTTTGGATAATAACCAAAAATTTAATATTTAAATTATCTCCTTTAAAAATTTGTCATGAAAACATAAAGATAATTAAATTACTTCTTGATCAATAATTTTCGAATGCTTGAGTAATGAATCTAGAAAAAAAAATGACAATTTTTACACAATAAAATAGTTTAGAAAATGTACTTACTCTTAAACTTACTTACTTGGTCTAAAAATTAATCTTGGAAACATTATTTGAAGAAGCAATCTCCCTTTCTGGTCTTACAGAGAGAACCCATTTTCAAAGGCAAACTCTTACCAAGAAATCTGCCACCCTGCCTAACTCCGGCGTTTTCCCCGCTGGAACTGACGTTTCCCTTCAAAAGTCTGACAAGTTCGCGTGCCCCGTCGATTGACCGCTCGTTGCCATCTGCGGCCTTTCACAAAAAGTGAGAGCCTTGCTTATGTTGGCATCAACTGTTCCCTCTCTCTAGGAAGCCACGAACTCTTCAACAATCAATACATTTTTCTCCGATCTGTTCTACAAATGTTACTTGCTTTTATATCTATCCATCTTTAACATGTTAGAGCAAGGGAGTCATTTTTTAAAACAAAAATCCAGAAAAGTTCATTCCAACGATATTTATTATGTATTATACTGTTCATTTGTTGAAAAATCTATCCTGAAAAATTCCTATATATGAATAAATTTAAGAATATTCGAAAATATATTTTCAAAAATCTGTTCGAATCTGCATTAACTTTTTTATCGAATATTAAGAGTATTTTTTGCAACAATATCCAATTTATATATATTTTTCTCCAATCTGTTGTCCAAAATTTACTATTTGTCTATGAAATAGAAACAATTTTGAAATTTAATGAAGTAATGTTTGCTTTTATAACATTTTCATTGAAAACTGAAAAAAAATTATTTTTAAAAAAAGACTCCTCTTAAAATGGTTGAAAAGGACTTTATCTGTATAAGTGTTTAGTAGTTTATTCCTTAAAATTGTGCCTAAATAACATACACATCAAATTTCTCAGAGATTAAGCTATAACATTTTTAGTTATTATGTTTTGCGATCAGATAAACATCGCAAAAAATGGTTTTGAGAAAATAAGAACAGCACTATTTAGAAATAATTTTTGTTTTTAATAATCACAGAAACCTAAAATTTGCCTGCTTTATGTGCGTGCAACCACCTTTACTTTCATAAGAAATAACTTTTTTTATTTCTTGAATCTTTCAGAATTATTTTTTCTCGCCTTCTTTCTTTGTTCCTTCTTTGGATTTTTATTGACGAGTTCCAAAATTTAAATTTTTACATTAAGATATTTATATAATCATTTTTATTATCTTTTTGCATATATTATAACTATTTCATCACTATATATATATATATATATATATATATATATATATATATATATATATATATATATATATATATATATATATATATATATATATATATATATATATATATATATATATATATATATATATATATATTATATATATATATATATATATATATATATATATATATATATATATATATATATATATATATATATATATATTAAATAACCTTAGATATTTTAATCATGATATTATAAACCTTAAGGACTTTCATTTGATTAAAAATGCTATTGCTATCAAACGCTTAATGGTACGAAATGATTCGTATTGAAAGAAAATTATTTACTATAATTTATCTTATACGTGGGAATTCATAAAGTTTCAGAGTGAAATACATTATTTTTTATGTTAAAGTTTCATTAACTAGAATCTTGTGTTAAAACGTATCAAGTTTAAGTGCTAAAATTGAAATAAATCTCTCAATGAATTCTAATCCCAATGCATTCGTTTTTAGTGAACTAAATGTTATTTATTCAACATACTTTTTAATGAATTCATTTAAAACTAAGTGAAGACGAAATATTTCTGAACAAAGAAGAGCTCAATTGCTTCTCGTTGTTTTGCAGCCATTCTTAAAAGCGAAAGTTTGCAGACCTAAAGGGAATTGTAACTACTAAAGAGTTTAACTATTCTGTTTAAAAGAGTTGCCACAGCTATTACGGGAAAGAATTTTAAGTTTCTTGAAGCATACATACAACCTTATTCCATTGAATGATAGTCCTTAAACTAATTTATAATTAATATTTATTCATTACACAGAAGAATTATTTTTTGAATTTAACATTAACAGAAAATATTAGTTGGAAATTGTAATTGCATTCATATACATATTGGTGTATATATACATACTACAGTGAACAACATACTAAAATAGCTTTGTAAAACCAGGGTAATAGAAATGTAAACATTTTCATAAAATTCAAAATATCTTTTTAAGATAACAATGATGTATGAATATGAAGATTTTCAAAATATAAAAATTGACTAGCATAGATGAAAAATGGAATGAATATTATGATTCATACTATGAAATATAAAGTAACATAAATATAGAGCAAAGAAAAATTTATCCCAACAAAATTAAAAATGCATATTTAGAATGTACAATCCTTAAAATTAATTAAGAATTAAATTACTTAAGTTAAATGATAATTAAAATGTAACGATGATTTTATAACTTTTGCTGCTTTGAAGAATATCCATTCTTATTAATATTTTATTCTTCCATTTTCTGTGAGTATTAAAAATAATTTATTCTGTTTCGAAATTTATTTATGTATGATAAATTTATGCAATTCTAAACCCAAAAATATGTTTTGAATGAAGAATTATTTTCATATAATTTTATCTGGAAGGATTTATATAAACGTAAAACTATTTTTCATTATACTTTTTTGAATGTATAATTTATTCCCTCTCTCTTTAACTTTAAAATATTCTTTTGAACTACTTATAAAATTATAAAAGAAGGAAATATTTTTAAAAAGTGATAAGTAATAACTGTCGATTCTGAAAAGTTTATGGTACTTCCTTTTCTAATTACCTAACTTACGAATTTTTATATATATATATATATATATATATATATATATATATATATATATATATATATATATATATATATATATATATATATATATATATATATATATATATATATATATATATATACATATATATATACATCTTTGTGGGACCATATATATATATGTATATTTATATATATATTTAAAAGTAATAGGTAAAGTATCGAAATTTTTCAGTGACAATTTTAATTTAAGAATTTTTAGTTACAGTGTAAAGTCGTTCTAATGTCTTAGCTTTAAATATGCCTGGGATCGATGGATGTAGTTTTCCTTGCTTACGTGGCTCCCACTTTTTCACTATTTTATACCATGTAAAATAGCGTGGAACATCAGTATATAATAATGTTTTTGCGAATTGGCCGAATACATCAGATTTTTGACGATAATGTAAAGAATTCAGTTAGTGTCAGTGTCTCAAATGCTTATTGGAGAATATTTTCTTCGGTAAAATATACTCGTTGACCGTTTTCGAGATGTACTGCAAGATGCTGGACAAAAGGTTCTCTTTCGTGGATGAGAAAACTGAAAATACGCCATATAGCTTCGCTGCTGCTTATATATCATTCCAGTAGAATTGAACCTGCGATGCTACATTTATCCAGAATGTGATAGACCCTACGTTAGCATTTTGCGTTTCACCATGAAGACGCTTTGAAAAATCTAGACGCGTTCTTCATTTCATGTAATGC
Source organism: Latrodectus hesperus (assembly GCA_037975125.1). Lineage (NCBI taxonomy): Eukaryota > Metazoa > Arthropoda > Arachnida > Araneae > Theridiidae > Latrodectus > Latrodectus hesperus. Next base: position 18,783,004 of record CM075857.1, on the reverse strand, counting down.
GGCTTACCAATATTCAGTATATTTTGGGAAAGACCAACACATGCTTATTTTCTTTAACGCGTTTTCCTTTATGCAAGGCTCGTTGAAAATAGAAGCAGAATATATCTTCGCCGGTCGGACTCTTCTCTTTCAAGGATTTCTTCGATCTTGATGCACACTGGAACAGTAATGCAATATCATTTTGCTTCTGAACTCCCCACGTTACTACGGATTATAATTCCATAATTTGTTGGAATTTCATCAGTTAGGGAATCCGTCAATTTTCCTTTCGCTGGGAGGCACTTGATACTTTATTTTTTAATTTTCGTATGTTACTCTTTTCTGAACATGGCTAATATTCAGAAATGAGTAGGAATAACATTATTGCCATAAACCTCTTTCACTTCCAAAAATCCTTTTGAGTCTCCATCACCATAATTATAGTATGATTTTATAGATGAAAGGATTAGAAATGAGAAACAAATTGAAACCAAAACTGAAAACAAAACTACATTTTTACCCAACTTCCGGTTTTCAGATCTGAATTTCCAGTTTCTTTAAATTGTCGCAATTTCATATCTAATTGACATATCCACTTATCAAATTATTTCTCTCGTATCAAATATAAACATATCAAATTATTTTTCTCGGTAATTTTTCTATAGAACCTGTACATTTAGATTGTGCACATAAATAAATTTCGATTGATGTAATTTGTGACTCAAAATTCGTGTAGCAAATTTTGAATATTGGTTTCTAAAAATTTACATAAATATACGTAAAACATTTCATAAATATCTCATGACTTTAACCATTTTTAAACATTTTTCTCTTCTCTTTTATGGCGAAGAAATTACGACGGTTGTGTTTAACATTGAAAATAACTTCTCAATATCAGTCATTCGAAATCACTCGTATACGGAAAAAAAAAGCTTTTTGATAAGTTTTTATTTGTTTTTATTTTCTATGTCATTCAAAAACTGTGGGAGAACAGAAACTGATCTCAGACAAGAAAGGATCACTCTCGTATTTAAGTAATCATCTTTTCCATTGTACGAAGTTATATAATGCTACAAAGTAATTACAACACCATTTTATATTTACAAATTATATTCTTGTATAAGTAAAACGTCTATGTTATAGTAATCAAAGAAATGAGGGAAAGATATGTAATCGGGAAAATTTAATTCAACAAGAAGGCATGTATTTTCCACTTCATTGAAAATACTGATCAAGCGTATTAATATGTAACAACAAACATTTTATAACGTAACAGTGTTTGTGTTGACAGAGATATTAAATGATGATGCTTGTACCAATCTCTTATATATATAATACTAACTTTCAAACAATTAATTCATTATGGAATTATATATTAACATATAAGCTTTAGAATAAATTGTAAAAGATATATTCTTAAAAGCTGCCTATTAGTTTTATTAACAGAATTAAATAGGCGAGAAGGGACCCTGAACTATACCAAAGGTTATCAGGTTGAAATTCCCACTACGTCAATATGAGCAAAGACACCCCCAGGAGGACCCAGGGGCACCCCGCGAGAACCGTAACCCGGTTTAATGTATTGGAATATGGTAAAAATTACAAAAGGTGGGGCACAAAAGGCCTGCATTGATCTACTGCGTAGATCAAAGCATCACAGTTCTGTTACATTGAATAAACGACATGATAAACATAGTACAAAATTGATTATGTTATATGAAATATAAAAAGAAATAGAATATTTACAGATAATTGAATGAATATATACAATTAAAGAACAAAAGACAAAACAATAATACAATTATAGTAAAAACCAAGTATTGGATTAAGATACGTTATTTTAATATGTTTAATCAGAATCTTGGCTGTTATCTGTGGTATAGTTAACAGTTCTATTGAATGGGTCTTTACAGATATTTAGGACTTTTCCCATAAGGTACTCACTAAGTTCAATTATTTTCTTTTTTCTATAATTGTTAGAAATGCAAAATTTTATAAATTGTGAGTTAGTTTGATTTGAGGATTGTGTAAGGTGAAAGTTTGTAGTTAGTTGGCATTCCTTGATGTAATGTAAACTTGAGCCTTCTGAATCACAGATACATTTGTCAGATGAAGCTTTCTTTATTTTTTTATAATATATCGGAAATTGACCGTGATTAGTGAGGAAATAATTAATTTGTGGAATATCAAAACAAGCGGTTGTAGAGACGGTAGGAAAAATATCGTAGAGGTATCTTCCAGTTGTACTGCTGTTCCAAATTTCTTGCCAAGTAAACAACAACCATGTATCGAATTTGAAAAGAACATTTAAATGAAATGGACATTACGAGTAGATTTTGGCAATTCGTAGACACAGTTGTGAATCCTTCGATCGTTCTCATGAAAATATCATCTCTGTATAATTATGCAATGAATTACGTTATATGGGTGGCTATTCCTTTATCTTTAGGTTTCTTTATGGCTAATTTCAATCGCTCCCAGAATAATTTTTGTCCAATGGGATTTAATGTCCACTGTATACAAGTTCTCGTTTTTATAACGTATTGTAGATTCTTAGTCACTTTAGACTTGTGAATGGGTTCAAGAAACACTAAAATCAAACCACTTCTAGTGTCTTCGAATAGTTTATTCTGAACCATCTGAACTTCAAACATTCCCCAGTTGGATTCTATATACTGATTACTTAGGATCAAAATTGTTGTTCGACTTTTCTCAATTGCAGCAGCAATGCTTTCGAATAAAATGTTCCCAGCGTTGAAGTCGCGGTCAGGCAAACATAAAACTACAGAGCCGTCTCCTTCCACGGTTGGCATCAGCTCATGTATGACCCACGGCAGGTCTGTCTCACAATAGCTCACAAAAGCATCGTACGTGTATCGGTCGGCAAGGGCTTCTTCTTTGTACCTTTTCATTTTCAACTGTAATGAAAATAAACAGTACTTTATGTTCCATTTCCAACGAAACCACATCACCGTGACCATCAGGATTAGCAGGACGATGCTGACCACTGCCGAATACGCGACTTTGACAGCATCCACTTCCCGTGGAATGCAACTGGTCTGGAGGTGGGAGAGATCCGCCCCTTGCACCGAAACCCCGGACGCCGAGGGCGGGTGGTGGCACTTGTATCTGTGGGAGTCCTCCGAGAGACCCACGATAGTCGCATTCGTTCGGTTCATCCAGTTTTGCAAATCAAGTGTGGAGCACTCAGAACAGTTGAGAGGGTTTTCCGAGAAATCCACAAATTCCAAGCTACTCATATCCTGGAACATTTCCTTAGTGAAATGGGCTATGGCGTTTTTCGAAAAAAGAAAAATTGTCATATTTGGATGTTCGGGTAAAAGTTTTTGAGACCAGGGCCGGATTGCATTATCATCCACTTGTATCATTTCCAGAGCATACAATTTTGAGAAAATGCCGTTTGGAAACTGTAAAATTTTATTTGATTTCAAATTTAATAACTTCAGTTGTGGGGTATATGCAAAGGGATCGATTGATTTTATGAAAGAAAGTGCGTTATTTGACAAAGTGATTGATTCAACATTTCTTAAGCCATAAAATGATTTATTAGAAAGCTCTGTTATCACATTATAAGATAAGTCAAGTCTTACTAGTTTGTTTAAAGTCTCAAACGCATAATCCTCTATTCGCAATAGATTACATCGGTATAAATTAAGAGTTAATAAATTTGATAGACCATAGAGTATAAAACGACGTAATTTACCATGAATCGGTATTTCATTCAAATGTAAATTTTCTAGATTCACTAAATTTTTAAATGCATAGTTTTCAATCGTAATATTCTGTGTAGGATTAAAACGTATATTTTTACTTAAATCTAAAGTTTTCAAATTTGTATTCTTATAAAACTGTTTCCCAATACGTTCTATTTCGTTTCGGCTCAGAATCAAAATTTCCAGATTTGGCATTCCTACAAAATCATTTTCCAGAAATTGTTTTAACTCGCAGTCGTTAAGAATTAATTCTTTTAAGTTCGAATGATTCCCAGAAGGAAAATGAGTGAACCGATTACCAGAGAGGTCCAAAAACTCAATGTTAGATTCTCTCAAGCGACGTAAGAACTGGGAAGAAAAGTAAGACATGGATTTCATTTCTCTTCCACTAAATTTTCGTAAGGTTTTAAAGTTTAAGCTTTCACTCAAATTTCGCATTCCTTCTTCCCCCAAGACATTCATGGATATGCTTAAGGAAGACAGGTTCGGGAAATTCCGAAAAGCCTCAGCAGTTATCGTTTCAACACTGCACAAGGAAATATCGAGTTCCTGTAGTGGAAGATTTTTCAAAGCTGCAGTTTCTTCTTCCGAAATCCATCGAATAAGTTTATTTTTGGACAAGTTGAGACTTGTCAGTGATTTCAGATTTTTCAAAGATTCTGTTATAGCTCCGAACGACAGCAGGAAGTTCGAGGATAGATCAATTCTAGAAAGAAGCAGATTGTGTTTGAATGCGTCAGCAGGAAGCTTTCTCAGATTGTTTCTCTCCAGAGATATGGCGGTCAGATTGTGCAGACCGGCGAACATCTGGCAGGACACGCTGCTGAGATCGGCCTGCAGCACTTCCAGCTCCGCCAGCATCGCCAAGTTCGGAGCCAGTGGCCGGCCGAGGGGGAGGTCCTTCACCTGGAATATCTGGAGCTTTGTTGTGCTGTGAGGCAGCTTGAAAGAAGTGGCGCTTGAAGTGAACGCGTTGCAGAAAGCCACGTAGCCAAGTGCATCCGTCCTGACTGACACACGACATTCGGAAGTTCTCTCTGGCGTTGTTTCTCCGAAATGGATGATCAAGAAGTAACTGAAAGCAGCAAAACCAGTTTGGACTCTTTCTTTCATACCTATAAAAACAATAAAACGTATTCTTAAAATTCATCGCTTAATCTAGAATTAATAAACATTTCCTTTCTAATACGAAGTAATAGTTTAAAATCAATTACTTCTTGCAGAGTGTAGCACAATGTTTCCATAGCGGTAGCGTAGTTATGAAGACGTTAAACAGCGCACGCACATCATCGATTTCCTGCGCATTTTTTTTTTCCATTTGGCAAACATGTCGATGAAAAATTGAGTCATGGCTTCATTTGTATACATTTGTAAAATACATACCACACGGCATATCAATCCATTTTTTTAAAAAAAGAATGTCATTTTGAAAGTTTTTATGTAAAATTTGGTTGTAATAATTCAATGAGATATAAATCTAACTATATGTAAGGCGTGAGAGAAAAAATTCGAAAGTGAGCAGAATGTGGTACAAGGGTCCATTATACCGAGACAAGAAATCCAGAAAGGGTTTTTAGGCTTGAAAAACTGATAAGAGGGGATTCTCGTCGATGGCCGCTGATGGCGGTCGCTCCTTCCTACCCCGCGAGGGTAACCTGCCTAGACGCGCTAGTGTCCTGCAGGCTAGTGCCTGTAAATGGCGCGTCTTTAACGATGGATACTATGGATTATGCCGACAATTCTGCTTCTTCAATTCATGGAAATGCTAGTGATTATGTTCCTGCTACTCCCGGATTGAACGATGACCGAATGGATTTCAACGACCCAACTATGGATACCACAGGAGGTGAATTTATGAGTGCAGTTAGTGATGTGAATGTGCCAATGTGTTCATCTTCTAGTGCTACCAGTGAAATTTGTGTATCGCATAAAAGTGAAATTGATATGTTGCAAAATGATACGATCAGCCCTGGGCCAAAAGGCCCTTTTCAGGGCCACCAAATTACGAGTGATAACCCAGGTGCGAGTATCAGTGAAAAATTAAGTGTTCCAAATTCTTCAATAAGTGCTGCGGATAAAAGTCTCTCTCAAAAAGTGTGCCCTATTTCTGTGGATTACTCTACAATCATAAGGAGTTATGTACCTAATTTCGACCAACTAATTGCCGTGGATCCCAGTGTTCCCATTACGAAAGTTGAACGCTGCAAATTATTGTGTGACTTAAACAAAAGTAGCCAGCTGCTCGCGATATGTGCTACAGCACAAAGACCGATGATGGACTTGTTTGAGAAAACAAACAAGGACTATTGGAACCATTACAACGGGATTTATCAGGAGGCCTTCATCGCGTCACAAATGTTAATGGGTAAGTACTCCCAAATGGGGTATTGCTTAATTTCAAATTGTGAATTGCATAATGATACTAATGTTGACAAATTTATGTTTAAAAATAAGGATCTTAGTAATTGTGTAACTAACAATAATATTAGAAATGTATTAAGTAATAATAATAAGCAAACTAATAGTGTTGCTAATAATAGTAATGAAAATGTATTAAGCAATGTTAACCAATCAAATAGTGTAAATAACCAATGCAACGAAAATGTTTTATGTAACAGTAATGCTAAGAACAGTAAAAATAAACTTAAAAGGAAAAATATCAATAGAAATGGCAATGTCAAAAACATTAAGACCTTTAATAAAAACTGTACTAATGTTTCTTCTTCAGACTCTGAAGATAATATAAAAATTAATCGTTCAAATACTGAGCCACTGAAACTAACTGTAAACAGCAAAGATAATGTAAATAATACAATTGATAATAGCTTAAATAATCCAATTGTAAACAATGTTAATCAAGTTAACGCCAGTGAATGCGTTGAAAGCCCCGTAACCAATTATGGTAAAATAAATCACGTAATCGTAACCAATATTAATGCTCCTACCACTAGTAAGGAAGGAATTATAACAAACATAAATACAACCAAAGGTAAAAGGTCCAAAGATATAGAAACAGATGGTGAAGGGTTTCAAAAACCAAAGAAAACAGCAAATGCTACAGTGCTAATACCTCAACCTACACCTATTGAGTGTCATAAATTCAGTGCCCTCACCATTAATGATAAGGAAACCGATATAGCACCTACTGTGCAAAACCCCACAAATAACACCCCCCAATACATATTAAATTCGAAACCAATTACAACACACTCATTAAAAACTTAAAAAACAATTTTGATAATAATTTAACTGCCAAACTTAATGGAGAATTCCTTAAAGTTTTTCCATCGAATCCAGAATCTCACAGAGCAATCACAAGATACTTAACCGAAAACAACATTGAATGCTTAATACTCAATTTTAGTAAATACAAACCAATTAAGGCAGTAATTAAAGGCCTCCACCCTAGCACCCCAACAGAGCTAATCAAGGAAGAACTCATGGACAGAGGTTTCGACATTGAAAAAGTCGCAGTTATGAAAAAGCACAGAAATAAACATCCCATCCCCTGCTTCCTGATTACAGTAAGGCATAATGAAATCGCGAACCAAATATACAATATAACTGAAGTTTTGAATGTTATAGTAAAAACCGAAAAATACATTAAAAAAAACCCATTCAATGCTACAACTGCCAACAATTTAGCCATAACTCAAGCGTTTGTTTCCTAAAACCCAACTGTGTAAAGTGTGGTGAGAAACACATGACGAGGGAATGTAACCATCAAAAAATTGAATCCATCAATGTAAGCATCAATGAGGCCAAAGAAAATAGCACCGCCAAAAAGGTAGTCAAAAGAGAGACTAATCTCCCCGCAAGTATAATCAATTTTATCAAAAGTAGAAATAGATTAAGGAAACAATATAACATTTATAAAATCCCAAGTATTAAAAAACAAATCAACGAACTTAAAAACAAAATTAAAATTGAAATAAACGCCCATAACGAAAACAAATGGAACGAATATCTAAGCAACCTAGAAACAAACGACGGATCTCTTTGGAAAGCAATGAAGAGAATTAAAACACCAAACTACTTTTTTCCAGTACTCACAGATGGCGCCACGGTTGCTAAAACAAATGAGGATCAAACAGAGCTTCTAGCCAGTAGTTTAGAATCACAATTCAAACTAAATAATATAGGCGATAGCATACATCACAATTATGTTCACAACACTGTAAATAATTTTATCAACAATATTACTCCCCAAACACTACCTAACTATGAGCCTATCCGAGCGTCAGAAGTGGAAGAAACTATCAAAAATCTTAAACCCAAAAAAAGCCCAGGATATGACAAAATCAGTAATAAAATGATCAGGCAGCTTCCAATAACAGCCTTATGCTACATTACTGACATTATTAATGATATTTTAAACACAGGTTACTTTCCTAAGAAATGGAAAAACGCACTAGTGGTGCCAATCAGAAAACAAGGAAAAAATCCCAAAGACCCCACTAGCTATAGACCTATTTCCCTACTACCAACTCTAGCCAAAATTATTGAAAAATTTATTTTAGAAAAACTAAAAATCCACGAAGAAGATAAGAAAATTATTATCCCCCATCCATTCGGTTTTCGACCCCACCTTTCAACAACCCATCAACTCCTAAGAGTGACGGAAAAAATCGCACATGCATTAAATACTAAAAAATCAACGGTGGCTTTATTGTTAGACGTCGAAAAAGCGTTCGACAGGCTCCTGCACAAACTAATTTCATATGACTTCCCCCCACAACTAATTAAATTAATTAAAAGCTACCTGGAAGATAGGACCTTTCAAGTTAAGGTCGGAATTCATATATCTACTCCAAAAACAATTGAGGCAGGAGTCCCTCAGGGTGTCCCTCAGTGTAAATTTTTGTTTTTATTCAATAAACGGATGTAGGGCAGACTGGATAAGGTAAGTACATCACTTTAGCATGGAACCCAGACAACTACATTTATGTTCAACTCCTCAACTATTCAGCAAACTATTATTCTGGACTCGTAATATTGTTATCACTGAGGTAAATGGCCGAAGCTAGAAACCTCACACTAAAATCTAGACCATAGTGATAAGAGGGGATTCGGTTAGGTAAACCACTGCGGTATTCACTGGCTGTGGATATTTCTTGTAAATTAGCTAAATCACCCTTTTTTTCCTGGCTCCCTTTCTACGCATCATTCCCCCGCAGTCCTCCCCTCCCGCCGAGTGGGACACCAGGGGGGGAACGAGACACTGGACGCCGCTTCAGACCGCAGAGACTGCAAAGCAATCGAATCTCGCGAATGCGATGTAGCACGGGTCCGGAGTGCAGGAATGAAGCAACAGGTGCTAATAAGTCCCCCGCTTCTTTCACATAGAAGTTATTCTTCCGGTCAGTACGTTTATTTTTATTGCAGTACCACTCTTACTTTTATTACTTTAATTAGTTAGGGTAAGTTCTGAATATCGCGGGGATACTTGCTGTTAGTAAAACTTAAATGCTTGGAATAATATACGTAAAATAAATTTGTATGTATGTAAATGGATTGGTCAAAGCAATGTTTAATTACAGAAACAAAGTCAGTTTCTGCGTCTGTTTTCAGGTTTGAATCTGGGAAGTAAAATGATAAATACATAACGCAATGTTAAAAAAAATACAATATTTCAATTCAAAATATCATTCGTAAGCACTATATGGTAACGGTACTTATCTAAACAACACCACTGCACAATACAATTTAGTTTAAATATAACGATTTCAAATATATTATTTGTATAGAGAGAATTCAACAAAAGAACATGTGCATAAATAAACAAAAATACTTGATTGTTACTTTTGGTTACTTCAAATAAGTTTAGTTGGTTCTGGTACTGCTCAGCTGCTGTTGTTACTGTACCAATATGCTTCCCTGTACCTAGTTCTGAGCTGGAATCAACCAGTTAAACAAAAGCAGCCGGATTTTGAAGCAGAAGACCACCAATACTGCCCTCCCAGAGGTATTTCATTTGGAGAACACTGCCTAGTTTTAATCTGGCCCAGCCGCCTTAAGAGAGAGAACACGACGGATCTTCAGTTAAGCCGTGATTCGAACCAACTGCCTTCCGATAATGAGAACGACGTCCTAACCAACCGCTGACCACTCAGTGGAAGGTTTAAGAGCCACTGTTCAGCAGTTTCCTGCCCACCGCATCCGGAGGGGGACTCTCCACAGAGGGTGGGCGAGTGGCATGCTGAAGAACTCTCAAGCACCCACACAGACAAACGTGCATGCAGCGGGCAGAATCGCAGCACCCGTCTCTCGATGTTCAACACTGGTTAGGATTGAACCCGAGACTTTATGTTCCGAAGTCCTACCACTCAATGCACGGTGAGCCGGAGAGTTGATTCGAATGGAAATAAGTAACAGTACTTGGTGTAAAATACTGTCGATCTTCAAAAACCACTAAATAACACGATTTTTCACCAACCATAAAAAATATTATATCTATAGGAGATATCTAGAAAAACCACTAATTTATACTAAAGTAAGAGCAGTTATTCCTTTTCTGTGTTATACCAAAAAAATGATAAAAATTTGGGGGATTTCCAACTACAGAACAGAATACGATTGAATATTTTCAAAGATTCTTGCGTTTTAAAACAGTGCTCCAACAGGCTCGATATGAATCTTCACTAGAAGTCAAATAATAACGTTAAAAATGACGACCCACAAATATCCATTCAGAAAGGAATTGGGTTGGAAGATTTTTTTCCATCTTGACTGCACTCCGATTTATATTTTGCTGACGCAAAGACTTAACAACCATCAAATGGAATTCAAAGTCATTCTTTTTAGCTTTTTTTATTTAATTAATCTTTAATTGCTACTTTTAAAATAAAGAGTTCACTAAAATGAAGTCAAACAAAACTTTTCCAAAAATCGATAAAAGAGTGTCGTCTAAATTTTTTCACTCACTCTCTGCTGCCGTGGCGTGCTTCTCTGCCTTGATCCGCCAGTTCATTAGAAGCAGCTGGATAAGAGGCTCAGATCAGACCTGCCAACTTCAGATGCATCATTTCACTTGAAAGACCTGTTTAACACGGCCCGTTCGCCTTTAGTGAACAGGACGGATTTTTGATATAGCTGGTATTCACACTCACAACTTTCCGAAACTAAAAATGACTCACTCACTAACCAGGGCACAGCGGCCATTTATTATTAAACAATTTTAAAAAATCCTAAAAGCGGTAAAACTTGGAATACATGAATGCAGTTGGCGACAAATGGTTCAAACGAAGCGGGATTTATTTTTTGTAGAGATAAATGTTTCATTCACTTTTTGTCAACAGAAGAGGCTTCATGCATTCAAATCCCAATCAATCTGCAAATCAGAGTTCTATAAAATTCGGATATATGACTAACAACTCATACTTCACGCACTCTGTTACTGGTGCACATATAAGTTTCGTATTGTGATGTTTACGCGTTGAAGGAAGGCCTCGAAACACACCGGGTGAATCTTTATGAAGGTTCAGAAAAGACTGAAGAAAAGTTCAGGCTCCTGTCGGACTTCTCAGAATAAAGCGGCGTTTTGTGTGTTATCGCCCTCACATTCATCGGGGTCTTCCATATCCAAGGAACAGCCCACGGGCACGCAAGAAGTGACACGAGGAACCCCAGACATCGGTCTTCCGTGGCTTGTAGTCATCTCGTCCGCTCTTATCATGTGACGCCAATGAACAGGGTGTCTTTTTACTCACAACACTATCTCCTGGATTGGTGAGGATCATTTCTTCATTTTACAGCTCAGTCAATATCCCCAACAGTCGCATCCAGGCAAACCTTAACATTCCCCACGCGTGACAGTTTTGGCTTAGGTTTGCGGCGTCCATTATTAAGAATCAATCCTTTTTCATTCGAAGAGCAAAAGCATGGCTGAACGTCGGTCTATCAAGAACACTACTCTTAATGCTGCAGACGAAAGTGACACCGCTCTTATCCCCACGTGGTACCATTCATGCAGGACACTTCACATCGTCTTTCCCGTGAAGTAGTTCCGTTGGGTGAGGATCAACAATTCAGCCGAGAGAAATAATTGGCTCATCGAAGCTGACACTAGTTGATTTTTTGGGTACAAAATCCAGAAGGCGTTGCCGCGTGTTTCCGTGGATCGTATTCACTGCAAAATCTTTCTGCATCCATTCGAATATGCTTTGACTGCAGTCAACGGCGTTATCACTCGGTTGCAAAACGTCTCACGACTGGTGGACTCCTGAGACAGCTGTTGCTGCGCTCTGAGAGTAAACAGCTGCCTGCGCACAAATCTAGACTTAAATGAAATGTTCTTTCATTACAGTTCATTACAAAAAACTAAACTGAAAGTTCTCTCTATCCCAAAAAAATATATATCATTAAATAAAATATCCCAATTTCGGAATCAATTTGCCGATAACCACCTTAACACATTCAATCTCTTTCCAATTTTATAAATTTTAAAGTCGTTTATGAATTTATGGGACAACCTAAAAAAAGAAGCTGGAGATCCAAACTTTTTATTCTGCCTTAGTGGTTCTTTACCTTACCAATTGGATACTTTTCTCTGCTTTCCCTTAGTGGCTATGTGCACTGCGTAAAAAAAGTAGAAGGACACAGTGTTTTTATTTATTTATTTTTTTTGCCAATTAATATCTCTTATTTTGTCCTAACTACCAGATATTTATCCAGATTTAGTTTAATGACCTTTTTCTCCTCTTAGGCAAACATTAAACATCTACTACTAATATTAATAATAAAATTAGTATATGTAATTTCTGATGCGTAAAAAAAGTAGGTCACTAATATATCTAAGTTAGTGAGAAAAACTTTAGTTAAATAGTGATTTTGTAGTTTGTTTTATCCTTTTCTGTCAAGAAAATCTAATTTGTTTGAAAGTTACGTTGTTTCTCCGTTCTCAGAAATGCCTAAAGGAATACCTTTGAATGATTTTCAAAAAGGCCAAATTTCTGCATATCAAAATGATGGTGTTAGAGAGATTGCTCGATTATTGCAGATGAGCCCCAATACAGTTTCAAACTTTATCAGAAATCCTTATAAAAATGGAAAGAAAAAGAAGACTGGTAGGCCGAAAAAGTTAACACCACGTGAAGACAGAAAACTTGCTTGTGTGCTTAAGAAGAACAAAAGAGGTTTCAAAGGCAAGCAGGACTTGAATCCTGTGACGAAACAAACAGTTTAAAACTACATTAAAAGATCTCAAAAATTCATTTTCAAAAAACGGAAACATCATCCTCAGTGGACACAGGCTCACATTGATGACCGCTTAGAGCGTGGGCTGAGGATCACGTGTCCTGGACTACAGAATGGACTTCTGCGATATTTTCCGATGAAAAGAACTCTAACTTAGACGGTCCATACGGATATCAGCACTACTGGCATTGTCTGGGGAATGAAGACAAATACTATTCAACACGACAAATGGGAGGAGGGAGTTTAATGGTTTGGTTGGTTGTTGGGTACGGAGGAAGGACAAGTCTGGTTTTCTTAAATGGTAGGCAAAAACACACAGACTACATTCAAGTGCTGAATTCCGAGCTTCTTCCTTATGGCTCTGACTTGGAGGGGGGTGAAAAGTGGAAATAACAGCAAGACGGAGCTTCAATTCATACCGCGACTGGAGTCAAACACTGGTTCCTAACAAATATCGTGGATGTTTTACCATGGCCCGCCAAAAGTCCTGACCTTAATATACATCTGGGGAATAATAGTTCGTCGAGTTTATGCTGATGGAAGGCAGTTTGATTCGCTAACTCAGCTTCGAGAAGCATTGAATGACTCGTAGGATAATTTTTGTCAAACACAAGTTCAATCTCAATACAATTCACTTCCAAATAGAATATTTAAGTTATAAAGGTCAATGGAAGAACATTCCTTATTAAAATCACAATTTCTTACAAAGTTTCAAAAAAGAGAATTTATTTTTGTTCCCATTAATATTTTATGTTTAAAAATCATAATTCTGATGTTCAAATAGTATTTTTAAAATATTTGTAAAATGTTTCTGATAAAAAATTTTAGTAAAAATAAAATATTTTTCGGTTATTGTTACAAAATCAAGTGTCCTTCTACTTTTTGACGTAGTGTATAAAGAGATGTTTAAAAACAAGAAAAGAATAACACCTCCTTATATGCTTGAAGTGATCCGAGTTCCGGAACATCACAACTTTATGGTGCATTCAGATCAGTGCGGTTAAATTACGATTTAAATGTAATAAAACTGTTTTTGAAATAAAATATCCCTAAGTTTGTGACCTATACAAGGTAGTTAGAGATTAACCTCTTTATATATATATATATATATATATATATATATATATATATATATATATATATATATATATATATATATATATATATATATAAGTTTCATATATCCTTCCTTGATAGAGGTTAACTCAACCGCGATCAAAAATGCTGCAAACATTCACATAAAGATTCCATTTACATAGTCTACATTTTAGAAAATTATGCAACTCAATATCAAATTCAGAATGGACTTGTTGGTTTAAGCAATTTTTCTTTCCTTTATATTTATCTTGACGTAAATATATTAAATTTTCACTTTAAGATATATTGTTTGACACCAGGTATTTTTTAGTATTCGTATTCAAATTTATCATACGTATTTTGACAATATTTTTTGTAATTGTTTCACGTTTGTGATGGTTTTATTACTCCTTTGATGCACGTATTTTGATCAGAATTGTGAAACGGATATTCGTTAATTTATGCCAAAATTTAATTCCTATTAATGGAAAACAATTAATTGTGACTAAAAGCAAACGAGTTTAAAATTTTAAGAGCATTCTTATTTCTAAGGTTTTGACTTAATTATATTTGGCTTTATGTTATTATGTAATTTTTCACTTTTATACGAAATCATTTCAATCCAAGTAAGAGTTAATTACATCAAAGATAAAGGGTTTACAATTACTAAATTCCTGCATTTCGAATACGCGATTACAAGTACATAAGAATTAGAGACCGCTGCGGCCTGGCGTCGGCAGGCAGTGCGCTCGAATCTCACCCCAGCTGAAGGTTCTTCGTGTCCACAAATGGAGACATTCAACATCTTCCGTGCGAAATGGTGCCTCTGGGGCTTCTGAATTGCGAAGGGTCACTTCAAGAGCTACGCCCACTCACCCCCTCTCTTGTGCTGCAGGCTGGAAATCCCGACAGCAGCGACACACAGAATAAATGTTAAATGAAGATTTCGATTATAATGCTATTTATACAAGAAATATTTTTAACTGTGACCATTGAATAATGAATAATCGTTTTGAATAGAAAAAATTCATGTATTTAGAGCATAGACAACAAAAAGATATTAATAACAAATGGCGATTATAATGTTTATTAGGAAAGGAAAAAAAATTTGAGCAATGACAAACACTCACTATCGAAAATGTTGAATCGATTCAACAGCAAAACAACATTGATTGGAAAATTTATTTTTGCCACTGTCACATATTTCTGAAACAATATTCACATATTCTGATACTACATTAAAGTACTAGGTTGCACTTGATTCTATGTGTGTACTATGTTGCAATGAATTGGAAATGCCATGTTACACTTAGTTATAAGGACATATGAAAAAGCGAGTCCAGAGAGAAAGAATGTCTGCAGGCGAAGAAAGTGTCTGAAACAACTTCGGGAAGGAATCTGGAAATGATGAGGAACGTCATGTTGGGTGTGTCTCAGCCAGGAGGCGCTCTTCCTGTGGCCGGTGCGAGTGTCGGCGTGACGGAGCGGCTTTCGTCCCTTCCTGCGCAAGAGATCGCGCAGAGGAGGCTTCTGGGAAGACTTTTCATCCACAGCTCCAAAGGAGGAAACCCTGATTATCCGAAAGCGCCCAACAGGGATCTCGATCTGAAGACCCCGTCACACGTGTGAGGGCGTGGAAAAATACGAATGCTGACGCGGCCTCATTCTTCCTCAAGAGCACCGTGAGCCAGAGCACCGTGCCTCTTATCGCATGATGAAGAATAACAATGCGTTAGTCGTAATTTAAAAAAATTTCCTTTTAGTTTTCTTTAAATTGTTCAGAAGGCGTTGGACCCTACGAGGTCAGCTGGTATCCACAGTCATGGCATGCAGTTCGATTCCCACTGCATCATACTCAGCTATAAGTTTTATTGATTGAAACAGAAAAAAGGGGGGAGAATACATAGGGGTCCTGCATTCTGAAGGCAGGACCTGGTACAGTTTCAATATTGCAATAGATATGGAATAGATAAATATATATCGAATAAAATAATATTTAGAGAATTCAGATGAGATAATAACAACAGATTTAAACTAGTTATACAATATATCAGTCACATTACCTTGGTTATAATAATTCTGAGATTTATGTGGGAAAAGAGAGTTTACACAGGATTCATATGAAATAATATAAGTTACGAAATTGAATAAGATTTAAGTAGATCGAATTAAATATCGAATAGAAAGTTCTTGGATATATAATGTTAAAATTTACAAAATATAGACTATTTGCATTATTCAGATCGGTAATAATATTTAAAAAAATAGTTAGATCTCTAAATATGAGAAATCAAATGAATGTGGGTTACTATAGTCTGGTTTATAATGAAATAATCCTGTGCAACAGAATAGAGGATCTGCAGAGAAGAATAGTGATTCATAATAAGATAATATGCACAGTCATCGGGTGTATTGATAGCAAGTTAGAAGACAGATAAAATTTTTGAAGTAGCGGGTTCCAACGACAAGAATTGTGGCAATGTACAGAATAGGAAGCGTGCGCCCGAGGTAAGAACAGGAAGCCAGCCGTTCAGGTGGTCACCTCGGCTCCTTCGCTCACAGCATCGGAATCCGAGTGACAGGTGTTCTGTCGAAGGATTTCTATTACTGTGCGATGAATTTCGAACATTCAGCTGCAGCAGCAGATGTTTCAAAATCAGCGCATTCATAAGAACTTGTTGTTCTCGTTTTTTCGTTTTCAGAGTGTCGGCAAGCATTTAACAAAGATAAAATGTTATCAAACTCAGAGCTCTCCAAAGCGCTTCATTCAGAGACGTGTCAGCTTTTTCACTAAAAAGAATGCACAACATTTCAGCTTTGCTAAATAAATGTCTTCATAAGAATGCAAATATTTTTACTACGGAACACAAATGGGTAAATGGTACCCTGTATTAATTCCGAAATAAAGTAACAATTTCCTTGTTTTAATGACTTTGTAAGTTATCTCACCTTTATTTTAATTGTTTTAATTTCGCTCTATTAATCCTTTTCATATAATTGTGTCTCTATTTTTTAAAATACATTTTTCTCGTTGAGCAACTGAATTTTTATAATATTTGTTACGCAGACTGCTGCGCATGGACTGCCCCACAAACAATGCAGCGCATTCCTGTTTACGCAGGCAGGAAGTCCCCCAAGCACCCATCCCGACGCACCCAGAATCTTCCTTGGTTCAGCAGTGGCTGGAATCGAGCCCGGGACCAAAGCGTTTTATTATCACTCAGCCAAGGTAAACGCAATAAATGGCCATTTCATATGGAATGACATAGGGGTCACGTTATTTACTTATTTAAATTGCATTCATTGACCAAATACTTTATTCACCAAATTTTGGATAAAAAATTACTGAATGTGGCTCATCGTCCAGTAAACATGGGTCGTTGAACGTGTAGCATGAGTTGCCATAAAAGTTATTCTTTAATATTGCATTACTTGCACCCAATTTTCATTTGGAAAAGGAAACTGGTTATTTTATACGTTTCAGTAGAGCTTTTGAAACAACCCCCAGAAGAAATGTTCGTGTTCCCCAAAACCGTACTAGATTTGTGACATGTTATGAGATGCATGAAATCAATGGACACACATTGTATGAAAGTCAATATATGAAAATAATATGCAATCATTGCTCCTACAAGATAACTAAGGTCAGTTCACACCGCGATATCTTCCCTGGATCCACTCTTACGAAGTCTCAATACAACCGTCAAGTAGCGGGTTCAACACCTGACACAGAAAAAGACTTTCATGATGAAAAGGGCTCATTCAATATTTCCTGAAAGTTCCAGCGCGTTTATAATGGCATAGCGTGGTGAGAAGAGATGAGTATCAGTTCAGGTACCGACGTAATTGAAAGTAATGAGTCTTAATGAGTAATTGAAAGTAATGATAAGAGTAATTGAAAGTAATGAGTGACTGCGAGACGTGTCTCTCTACAGACGAAACGCAAAAGGATAATTTAATCTGTCTGCAATGCTGATAAAACCAGGAAGAACGAGACCAGTGAAGCACAAGAACCATTAAATCCTAAGGCTGATAGGGAAATGATGCATTGCAATCCCATTCCAGACGCCCTGCGCGCGCACCCATGCAGTGTCTCATGAGACGAAGGAAGCCCTCTGCCGACACAACTCCATCCGGATGAACAACGCAGTGGAACAGTGCTCTTCGGAGTGTAAGGTCCTCAGTACGATTCCAATCGCTGTTGAGCAATGGGACATTGGTTAATATGCGCGGCTGCCCCCCTCAGCAAAGTGAAGCATCGCTTGTTGCGCACGAGGAGAGGGACTGCATTCGCCCGAAGAGGGGCTGTCTGGACGTGCCTACGTAAGTCTGTGAAGTCCAAAGTTCCAATGCGCGCACGAAGAAGAGGGTTCAGTTTCTGAACCTCGTCATCTGACCGTGGTTCAAAATCATGAGGAGACGACCACTGAGCCTCGACTGCAGTCGGAGCTCTTCCACACCGCTACGCACGCATGTCGGTCGAAATAGCTACTTAGGAATTTTCTAGGTTTTCTCCCTTGCAACACGTGAATACAGGCCTAAGCGAAATTCCTATCTGAAGATAACTGCGCGGTCGAAGTTAAAATACTTTGCAACAGCCGAGCGACAATTTCTGTGTTCGATATCATGTGTTGCTGAGTAACGGGAGATGGGTGCACTCGTCTGTCGGAGGGTGCTTGGAAGTTTGTTTTCCAAAGTCACACGTATAAATGCTCACCCTCTTTGAAAAATTCTGCAGGAAAGCAATATACGCACAGGTAATTCAGAATTGCCATTAGGTTGTCACCGACGATATGTCCCTTGCAAGCGACAGTTTTCCTATTCTCCCCTCCAATCTTTTTGATTTTGAACAAAAAAATAGATTAATTAGCTTACCCCGATTAATGTCCTATTTTCCTTGTCCACAACAACACAGCCACAGAATGTGTTCGGTGACTCTTTCGAATAAAATCGAGAATTGTTCCATTGACCACACATAACTGTATCGGGGCAGATTATTTCGCGCTGAAGGCTCCCTCTGTCTCTGTGCGAGGGCAGCCGCGCTTCCTTTCATTGAAAGTGCCTTCTCCGGAAGCAGCATCGTCCTTCGCCCTCCGATAACGTGAGGAATTTGATAGGATGAGTCGAAAAGGCGGAGAGAAAAATAAAACGAAAAATCACACAGCAACAGTGTTGCATTTTTTTTTTCTTTTTTTTTTTTTTTTTTGTAAAATCTATATAAATAAAACCTTTATTCTGCTTGTCTGCCAAATTTTTGTCCAGAGGTTGAACCAAAAACGTTTGAATAAAATGGCATGAAATTGATGTTGTTGGTCTCCTAAAATAAATTCAAAATTTTGGTGACAGTGTCTGTAATTTATTTAAAATGTAATGAACGCTGATTTGAAGTCTCTGTAAAGTGGTTTATACTGACACGTCATTGATTTAAACGAAGTCCCATTTCCAATGCTGAGATCTTATTCCATATTTCCATACAAAATTTTCATCTTGGCGTAACCACTTTAAGAGAAAATATACTTACGACAAAAGAGGGATCTCTCTTATTCCAACATTAGGACTTCATTCCCGGAACTGCAATTCCGCTTGTCGCAGAGACTTGGAAGACAAAAGGTTTAGATCGGAATGCAAGAGCTCAGAGCCATCAGCTCAATTGGAGAGCTGGTCCAACTGAAGAGGCTTGTGAGCCGCTGCCACGATTGCTTGGCTTACCTCGTTTTCATCGTCGACCTAGACTCCAGAAAAAGTCGTATCCCTTTCTAAAGATTAAAATTCTTGTTGTTGAAAAAGCAATCAGTTTCTGCACGTTGTGTTAGAATTTTCTTTTTAAGAAAATTCCATTTTTGTCCTTATTTATGTGTCAATTTTTTTCTAACTTTTTCCCCCATTTTTATATTTTGAATATCTCAAAACACGATTTTAATTGACAAGGAAATCCATTGAATAACATTTCTTTAGATAAACCATCCTGTTTTATTTACCTATAATTTTAGGTCATTGTGGTTCTACATACCATGAATTAAATGAATCATCAAAATCGCAAACAAAGAGAAAGATCCGTTTGATTAAGAGTCGATCTTTTTCGATAGTTCCTTCCCTTTCCTATTATTCCCATCGCCCCTTTGTTTCGTTCCATATCCACGAATAGCAATGATACTCGTTGCTTCCGACTGTTGCACCACCCAAACTTCCCCGAGATTGATTCTTCGAATTGGGTGGAAGCAGCCGGTTGAGCGGCCATCATTAAGATCCAGGGAGCAAACAGAAGGCACCCAGAATGATGGACCTGATACCCCCAGGTATCATTTCACCTGGAGGACATTGTGACCCACATGTCTCAACCGCCTTTAGTGGCTTAACCGAAGACACAACGGATCTTCGGTCACTCCCTTCTAATGATGAGGACGACCCCCCGCAACCAACCGTGCCTCAACGGCCTTTCACCGATATCCGTGAAAAACATTATATGGAAATTATTCTGCCAATAAATAAAGTTAATGACTGGGAGGGCGACACACTTTGGTCTGGCTGTGAGTAAAGCTTCTGTAATATTTTGTCTTAAGTGTCATAAATGCAGTTGAATCTGTACGCAAATATATTTATGCAAATGTCGTATTGCTAACCATCTACAGAAACAACCTCAGGAACAATTTATGACTTGTAAGATTTCTACGTTGTCCTATACTTTAAACTAATGATGCTAGGCGTTTGTTTTCGAAAGATGACGGGTTCGTTGTCCCTACCATGCAGCTGAAAGCGTCCATACACATTAAAATTCTTTCGGAAATTGTAGCGCACATGGATCATCGCAGAAATTATCTGTGGAAATGTGGGCTTATGCAAAAACATTAGTTTCGATAACAGCTAACAGAGGTTGACTCCCTTTACTCGCTGGCCGATCCAAATAACCAAAACATCTTGGTTAATAAAGTCAAGGACTCTTATCGGGAGGTGATTTGCCGAAGGGAGGTATTCCTGCATTATGTACGTGCTCATGCAGGCACTTTCGGTAACGAAAGAGCCGATGAACTGGCCAAGGAGGCTGCGGACTTACCAGAGCCAACGCTGGACCTGTCACGTCCAAGGTCACACCTTCTCAAGGTGTTGCATAAAGAAGCACTGCGTGTATGGCAGCAGAGATGGGAAAATGAAGTAGTAGGCCGCCAGACCTACAGACTCTTTCAAACAGTGACTGAAAAGAGAGTTTTCGGTAATGCCATCATAGCCCAGATAGCGACTGGACACGGACGTGTACCGGAGTATCTTCATAAACGAGGGTACCCGATTAGTGAGTTATGTCGCTCGTGCAATGTGGTGGGGGATTGCCTCCACTTCGTGCTGTCTTGTACCAGGACCTCGGAAGAAAGGAGCAAGCTGGTGTACGATAGCGAAAGCTTGAGTACCATCTTAAACCGGCGCAACTGGTCGTTCCTTAAAAGGATCATGTCCATTGTGTCGGATGACATTCCAATGATGGAATACCAGCGAGCCACCGACGATGGTCCGGTCGAGAACTGGGAAATAGAGGAATAGTATAGGATTTGACGGTTAATAGGAATTGACGGATGAAAAACTGTTCTAAAATGAGAGAGTTCAAAATATAAATTTTTATGAGAGAGTTCAAAACAAATCTTATGAGAGAGTTCAATTTGCCATGAAAAGTGAGTGGGTGCCGACGAGTTTACTCGTCTCATCAGAAGTATGGTTCGCGGGCTCGTCTACCAAGGCAGGTGGCGGCTGCTGGGTGGTAGACTGGAGTCGAATTTTTCGGGTGTCTTGGTACTAGAAATTAGTTATAGAAGCCTCGACCACTCGATCCCCTTCTGTCTCCAGCAGCTTTGATTGGTAGAAATGGACACACATTTCAATAACTTATCTCGGATGCTTCCCTGCACCAATCGGTAAGAGGAAGGAAGCGGCCGCTCTATGCGGAAGGCAGCCTCAAAGTGGCGGAGGGGTGCACCTGGGCCGAAGGACGTCTGGAGGGTCACAACGAGGGGGAAAGCGGAACTTGTGCATCGGGGCCTTTTGAACCTATTGTAGACTTTCCTACACCAGGGGAATAAGAAATAGCAGAAGACATCCTAACTGTCACCACCAGGGGTATCATTTCACTTGGAGGACATAGCGACCTCGTCCTATTCGCCCCCAGAGAACACAATGGATATCCTTCCAAGTCGGGATTCGAACTCACCATCATCCGATAATGAGGACGACATTTTAACCAATGAAGCCACATCTTGATCACTTGTCCCTGATGCACTTCAGTGGAAAATCTGCGTCTTCAATTGAAACAACCGCATGGGAAATTTTATCTGCATGGCAGGCTTTGAAGATGATGTCCAGTATAAGACATGAATTAATCTTCTTTTGAAAATGAGACTTTTGTATCGTCATTTCAACAACTGTTTGTGATGACAAAAGATTCGAAAACAAAAAAATTGAATGTTCAAATCAAAACTTTTTCTCCATCATTGATTTTATGAGGAAATTAAAATAATGAAATTGGAGAGAATATTGATAAGTAATAAAAACATTTTTAATTACAATTCATACATATATATTATTATGTAAAGGAATTGTGTGCTACCGGTTCACTTGTCTAATCCTTTTCAATTTGGAGAATCCAAATTTTTGTACTCGTCAGCAATTTTGTTTTGAAAACATAAATTAAAATAATTTTCCATTTTTTTATATTTTCTTAGAGGATATTATCAAAAAATTGAAACAAACATTTTAAAATTATTATTAAAATAATACTTCAAATTTATTGAAAAGGTCTTTTTTAATTTTTACCTTATAATATTATAAGATTTCATTGTAAATTTTATATATAATAATTGATACAAATATATATATTATTTTCGTTTTAATAAATAACATAAGCAAATTTATAATATCCAATGCATATATTCACATTTAAAAACACAACATCTTGCCATCAAATTAAATATGCAATACATTATCGATTCAAAATACTTTGAGTTAGATATTGCATTATTCTAAGTAATTTGAATGAATCCTGTCGTTTTCCTGCCATTGCTTTTAAAAATTTAGCGAAAATATAAAAATAAAATATAATGGCGCAATTTTCTTTGAAAGAAAATTGCTCTATTCTCATCATTGTTGTGATGGGGTTCCAGTTAATATGGGTATTTCTGTTTGTTTATTCATGTGAGAAGATTTCGAAAAATTCTCTGGATTTGAATAAAAATAAATAATTTTTCTTTTGCTGAAGTTCCATTAACGCTTTCAAAATTTGTTTTATTTATCCTTATATATTAACTATATACACACATTCTTTTAAATAATACACAGTTTCAGTTCTTATAATCACCTCAAATATTTTTTAGCTTATAATTTTCTAAAACTTTAATTTGTTTTGATTTTTGAAACTCAATTTAATGAATGCTACATATGATAAATACCTTAACTAACAAGTTCTATTTCCTGAACTAAAGCAAAGATTTTTTATCTAAATCTTTTTTAATATTTCAATATTTTAATGTTTAATTTCTTTTAAAGAAATTTTTTTGAGAATATAACATTTAAAATAATATATTTAGTCAAGAAATAAATTTTAATGAATTGACATAGGAAAATCCCCTGACACTTGAAAATAAATTTTGAAATAAGAAAATCCTAATCTCAATTAAATTTAATAATAATGTATACATTTTTTGATGAATAATTTAATAAACTATTTATTGCTTCAATTCTAATTTTGAATGAGAGTTATTTTTATATTTAACCAATAGGCGAGTGTTCTTTTCAAAAGTCAGGAATATTTTTGAAACTCATTTTTTAAATTTATTTATGACTAATACGCATAAGAATTTTTAATGTTAATAAAAGTTTATATATGTGTTAGTTTTCAATTTTTTATACAACTTCAATTAAATAACTTTTAATATTATGTAAATATTTTCCATATTATTTTTATAATTCTTGCAAAAGAATTTTAAAGATTTGCTTTAAGATGCAAGAAAAATAAGAATTTGGTTATAAATATTTCATTTAAAAATTATCTTTATATCATTTGTATATTACCCTAAAAGTAATGATCGTTTTACTTAATCACTAGTTTTGGAAATTTTCGGCTTGAAGTAGTTTATTTATATTGCGCTAACTTTAAAGCTAATTTCTAGCAAACAATAGCGAAAACCAACGAATGTAAATAGAAAATAAAGCACTTACCTTTGGCTGTCAACCAAGGAATAAACTTGCAAAGCAAGTACATGAATTCTTTTTTAAATGACAAAACATATTTCTTCTCATAGTTTTCTTTATTTTTAATTTAATATGAACCAACATGATATTCTCATCAAACATATAATTAAAAAAAATAAATAAATAAAATAAAATAAAAAAAACAACCAACGAGAATAAACTTTTCAGCATTTCCGTTTTCGCAGGAACATTGTTTAGGCAAAGTGCGCGTTGATAAGGAGTGTATGTGTGTCGCTCTTCGCCAAAGTTTAGCGCAGACAAAGAACTCATTTCACCAAATGAATGTTTATTGTGAAGTAAGAGTAGAAATAAGTGTTGCGTCACAATGTTTGAAGTTATTAACATAAAGGTTTTACAATTTGTGAAATAGGTGTTTATTTCGTAAGGAAGAAAGGAATTATATTTTTCGTAGAGTAATTTTTACTTTTTTTATCAAGATTTTATCAAGATGAATCATTTGAAATTTATCTATACGGATGTATTTAAGTGAGAATGTAAACTCTACTGATACAATTGAAAAATTATCAATAGATTAACTCATCAAAGATTTTTGCTGTCTTTCTTACTAAATGTTACTTCATTTTTTAAGAGTATTTTTTTTTATATATTTAACGAATACCAAAAAATTCAGAATATAAATTCCCGTTTTATAGCGCGTTTATAATGTTTATTTTTATTTTAGATTTTTAATTTCATTGAGTTAAAGAAATGTTCCAATGATTAAATTTGTAGCTTGGAATCATTATAAAATATTTTTTAATTATGTGAAAAACAGTTTGGATTTTAGATAGCCAATTAACGTAAAACATAAATTTCAGTCCAGAAAACTAAAATAATTTAAAACGGAGAAAATTTAAAAAGATATCTTAAATTGAAATAAATCTGAGCAATTTATGTTTTTCAATTATAGTGCTGTTTAAAAATTTATAAAGTTGTTGGAATTAATATTTCCGATGAAATAAAAATTAATTTAACATTCCACATTGTGACGATTTTTTTTTTTGGTTATATAGAATTATTGTGTGTACAGCGTGGTGTCCAAAAGTCATGATTAAAATTGGCAATCATCGGGGAAGAAAGAGAACAAAAGAGAATAATTATTTGAATTTACTAGAGAAGAGGCCTGAAGTGGCTGAATCTAATTGTACAAACCTATTCTGTCAGAACGTTTGGGAGTGTGGTTGGAATAAAAGAGCCTGATATATTCTTAAAGGTGCAGCGAAAGGCTCAGCAAATGACATCAGCAGTGACCCAAGGGATGCTATCGGCACAACCATTTCTCTGCGTGTTCCTTTCTTGCCTCGACCGTTCTCGTCTGATGATGCTTTCACCTGAAATGCATCTTAAATCAAACATTTGAAAAACTTTCTATCATGTTTTATTCTGCAATAAAAGTAACTAATTGAAAACTACATAAAAATTTATAAATATAACAAAAATAATAAGAATTTCAATTTATTAATCTAAATTCGAGAGAGTTTAATGTGAATTACATAAGTACAGAGCTTAAAAAATCCATCTAATCAGTATAAATTATATGAAGTCGTCTTGTAACTAAGCAATTTACAAAATATTCTTTACTCAATAATTGTTGCTTTTCATTAAGTATGAATGCATTAATAATAAACATTCAGTATAATTATGTTCTAAGTTGAAATATTGTTTATAAATATCAAATAGAATATTATAGGTTACATGTTGCTAAATTTAAAAAAATTTAATAATAATTCAAGTAAATGTTTTCAAAATTGTATTATATTTATATCATTATTTATACCTTTTTGAGCTGTACTGACTCATACGTTTTATAAATTAAATTGTTAAAAATTTTAAGTTCAAATTTTGGAAAACGTGCTTTATCTCTTATTTTTGAGTAGTAGAGATGACACAGACAGTTAATGCTTCTGATCTTCACTCTTACTTGAAAAATTTAAATGATTTTTTCTTATTAGTTAAATTGAATATATTTTCACACTATGATCTAACCTGTACTAGCATTATTCTGAAACTTGTGAAGAATACAGATACGAAAAGTCATAGAAACAATTAAAGATGAGATTTGAGATTAGGATCTGACGATTTTTTTCATTGCCCTTTTACAGTGGCTCAGCAGACAGAAGAAAAAAATGGAGTTGACGCCAGAACTTTGATTTTAATGAAGAATTAAATCAAGAAAAATACGTGTAGCGTCAAGCATTTTAGTTTGGTGATAAAAGATCCTCTTGTGCTACTGCCGTTTGCAGAATTTCAAGATGATGAACGCACAGAAAGGTCAGTTGTAATCTGGGATAATGCGTCGGCTACACGTTAATTGATGATAAAGAAGAGACTTAGCTAGCAATAAATCTTCCACATACATAAAATGGCTTAAAAAATTGTTTATGTAATAAAGTTTGTTGTTTTTCCCAAAAATTAAATGATTATCAAAAAGAGGAGTAGGCCAGAATCAATAAAGGATGTGTTTTTAAATACTTAAAAATTTTCTAGTAATGAGACACATATACAATTTTTTTACATTTTCTACCACAAAAAAGTAAATTATAGATTGTTGAAAATAATACCTTACTCATAACGATGAAAAGACAGCGTTCCATGAAAAAAAGTAATGGTAACGATGCTTTCTTCATAAGTCCAGTAAAACCATCCATTTGGTAGGACATTGGATCATAGCTAACTGGTACATAATATTGTGAAAAAATTAAGTGCTGTAAATATTTGTATACTTGCTTTACTTTTATGTGTAACTAATTGCTTTATTGTGTTATTATCGTTCGATTTGTAAAATTACAATCTGAACAACATACATTGTATTATAAGAACGGTTTTTAGAGGTGTGAAATATAAAGAAAATATTTGTGTGGCAAGACCTGAGATAACTTGGCAGCTATTTTGGCGACATTTTTGTCATTTTAAGGACAATATACAAATCTCATCTATATTTTTGATTAAAAAATTAAGTTAACAATTCTGAAGTTTTCAGTTGATTAGATCATTATGTACATAGCGGTGCAGGGGATCCCTGGTGGGTACCTTCAGGTTTAAGGGTACATCACCAAGTGCCTCGTCATTTTGAACCACGGTCAGGTGAAAAGGTCACACTTCAGCTGGCACACTCCTCTCCACATCCACGCGACACCAGGGGAAGGACACTGGACGTCATGGACACGACCCCAACCCAATAGATCAATACGAGCTGGACTGCTATAGGTATCATCGAAGAAGAGCTTCCATGGGTTGGAGGAGTGTGAATATCAGCCAAGCAGTCAGTTAGACGCCTCAGACACTGCACTCTGCAGACTATGTATAATAGAAACTGTAAAGGTTTTCAGCCTGCATAAAAGGTTTAAGCTGGAGCCATTGCGGAGGAAGGAACTGCAGATGAAGCATCTGTTTATAAAAGAAAATTAATTTTCTTTATTTCTGAAT
Source organism: Latrodectus hesperus (assembly GCA_037975125.1). Lineage (NCBI taxonomy): Eukaryota > Metazoa > Arthropoda > Arachnida > Araneae > Theridiidae > Latrodectus > Latrodectus hesperus. The sequence goes on along the minus strand of CM075857.1, from coordinate 18,755,366 downwards.
CATCGCAATCTCCTGCCTTGAATGGTTCATGCTCTCTGACAATGCATTTTCTCATTCAATACGATTGACAAAACACGTCAAAGTGATATTCTATTCTCTTGATCAAGATATATGCAATTTTTGGTTATACCTAACCTAAAACAAAACTTAAGTGGACGCTGTTTCATTCTGCACCATAAATTAATAGGGCTAATGTATTTTTAATCGATTCCAAGAAATAAATGATTAGAAGCATCTTTAAAGCATTCGCCTGCACACCTGCTGGAGCAGACAACTTTAAACTCTCCTGAAATGACGCTTTTAAATACTAGGTGAATCCTAAAATTTTAATTAACCTTCATAAAAAAGAAGAATACCAGGAAAATTTTATGGAGCGTAATAACATTTTTACTTGAATTTCATTATGAAATATTATGCAGAAAACTAAAACATCTCTAGTTATTAATTTTCTCTCAGTGACAGTAGCCATGTTTTGGAGGATTTATCATAGATTAAGCAAAATGAAAATACATTTGCAGGTGATTATCAAAATAATGGAAATACCTCGGATTTATAGAGTCCGTTATTGGTATTATGTTAGATCACCTTTGGCATATAATATTGCTTGAATTCGCTTAGAAATAGACTGATGTCAGTATTTCGGCACAGCAGGTGGACAGCCTGCTCTCGAAGCGAGAGTGCGGGGCTGTGCTGCACAAGATCTCCCTGCGATGCACAACCGCTTCAGCAGCTCCCTCCACCTCAACTTGGATACACCACTCCCAGAATTTTGCTTAGAAAACTAAATCACAGAACTATGCTTCGATACGCCCTCGCAAAGAACATCACCATTACATTTGCCGGCTGGTATCACATGCCCTCAAGGATCTTAGTTTGAAAGTGAGTCGTCTTCACGTGCAACTAGAGGGAAACCTCCTGCACTCACCCCGAGCTGACTTGCAACTCCACTGCTGTTGCAGAGTAAGCAGCAATCCGTCTGTGGAAGATTTTCTCTAGCAAATGATGGTAGCTTGATTTGCTTTTACCAGACGAGTCCTGATGATTGGAGTGGCATCAAATTTTACACTAACAAATAAATTCAATATTCAAATATGAATATCCACCGATTGCGAAGAAATAAAAAGAATGCGGTAAGAAATTAATATTATTCATTCGTTTATTTAAGGAATGTCTTATTCATTGAAATATTCATAATTATGGTATTCTATGAAAATTATCTTATATACTTACTTATCTTACATGAGGTAGTCGTAGCTGATATAGATGATTCCGGTCGAGTAATAAAATAGTTCATACCTTCACCTGACAGCGGCATCTGAACGCTGATTTCTGAGAAGTAGTTATGTATTATTTGAATCTATATATATCGCCACCGGTTTAATAAATTTAATTTTTTTATGATTGTAAGGAGTTAACAGTCGGTCGAAAAAATGTGTGAGCACCGGTTCCCCTTCCTCGAGAACATAATAATTTTTCGAAATGAAATAAATTAATTTTTTTAAATGTTTTAAAACATCATTTCAAATCTAGCAAAGGAATTGTAAGCGTAATGAGAAAAGATGGATTATAAAACTTGGGGGGGGGAAATCTTATACTTTATGAAACAAGTTGCTTGAGCAAATCTTTATTTATCTGACAAGGTTCACCTTGTTTCGAAAAGAACGTAAAAAAATTTTTTAAGCGAAAACAATTGTAAATTATCGCATACTTTTGAAATCTCACAAGCACGCACGAGTTGCTTGAGCAAATTAAATAAAAAAATAATATTGTCTCACAAGGTTGTTCCGATTTTTTAAGCGAAAACAATTGTCATTCTCACAAGCACGCACAGTGTGGCTTACAAAAGCGGTCGATACGAAAAGGGATTATTGGACGATATTCAATTTGGAAATTTATGATTGTCCGAAATTCAACGTGTCAGTCCACACGGAATCTGAATTTAATGAATTTCCAAATTTGAAGAACATTCTATTTCTAAGCTTTCAATAATTTTGAATATATTGCTTCTATTTATTTGTTCTTTAAAAAAAAAACTCTATACTGATAGTGATTATTTATTTCTTGTACGCTCTGTATATTTTTTCCATGTAATAAGTTTTTTTTTACAACAACATTTTTTCGTAATGTCCGACGTTGAGATAAGAATCAAAGATTCTTTATGATAAGGACTTCCGGCTTGTCCAGTGTAAAAGGAATAGCTGAAACGGGAGCATTTCATATTTTCTTCTCAGAGCTTTCTTTATCGAAAATGACTCCATCTTGAACTTCACCGCAAGACTGAAGCTCGTTCAAAATGATGAAAACAGTTGCCGGAGAAACAGATTTCCGTCTATTTTGGCCTGTGAGAGACATATTTCCAAATGCCAACAACGAGTGACGACTGTCATCTAAAGTTCACGGTTCCGATCAAAGATATTGAAGAATTCTTGAAAAATGTACTGTACGAAAAATTTCTGAAAGGAGATGACGGATTGAATCCAAGCATTGCCAGTGAGGAGCCCTGGACGGTCAGCTAATTGCGAAATTATTTGCCGTTCGTATATTATTTTCCCAAGGCGACAATCGACGAAATGTTAAAGGATTGGTGAAATCCTTGAAAGGTTAGTTCTTTAGCCTTAGAAATTAAAGGAGCAAAAAAAAAAAAAATCACACAGACACTCATGTGTGCCCTCTGCGATTTTTTTACGTCACACAATAAACCAATTTTGGAAACACATTCAATATTTCTCTTGTGCTCATTTGTTTTTTGTCACATAATAATAATAATAAAAATGGTCATCAGAAATTATTTGTATTATCTTGAACTAAAAGAATCGCACCCGTTGCAGACAATTAAAAAAAAATTTTTGTACGTTTTAAAATGGACGCAGTTGAAGATAGTTCGCTCTGCTCCGTGCAAAGTGAAATGAACTTTTACGCGTCTGGTTTTTAGTCAAACATTGATATTTTGTGAGGAAATAAAGAGCTGTAACATGAGTTCTCTTGTGAATCTTCTCGAAACAACTCGCTAAGAACATGAATGGATATGGTTTAATATATATCCCGTTTTATATGTTAATTGTGCATTTAAATAAATTCAAACACGAATGGTGAAACGTATCTATATAAACTATTGTATTAAGAAAAAGCAACACACTTTCGATGTTTTTTTCATTTTTAAAATATTTGCTTTCACCCTGAAATATTGGAATCGGAAGAGAATGACTGTCGCTTTCCACAAATTCATTCAAAACTGCCTTGAAAGACAAGCATTCGGAAAAGAATACAATAGAAGAGATTCCATCTTACAAGTTTGATTCTTGTGTCAAAGATTTTCATGCTGATAGTGACATCCGGCTCAGCTAGAGTATAAGGAGACACATTGCTTTTTATTTTTTTCAGAAAGGATCTAGCTCGGAAAGGCCTACAAAACAAATTTCATCGCTGGACTGAAATTGATGAATGACGAACATGGAGAAATTGTCGCCTGAAAACTGGATTTTACAAACGCTGAGGACAAGACTAAAATATCAATCATATCTGGACCGAAATATTTCTTACTACCAGGAGAAAATGTGAAAACATTCATCGCACCAATTCACGATTTCGAAAATTCTATCAGAAAATTGTACGAAAAATGTTTAAAATGTGGAATATGGGACTCAGGCATTGCGACTGATGTACCAAGGACTGTGAATTATTTGAAAAAAACTTATTGCGGTGCGTCTATTACTTTCCCAAAGAAACGATCGACTCAATATTAGATGTGAACATTTATGATGAATGAAATTGTATTTTTCTTTCCATTCTGACGATACGATTAATTTTACATAATCGACTTCTTGTTTCATTCCCTTTTGTTGTACACGGTGTATTAACAAATGTTAATTCTAGATTTTTCAAGAAACGTTGCTGAAAAATATTTCGATCAGATTCTTGAATATCTTTAATCATAGCCATAGATTGAAATGTTAATGAACCGTAATATCAAAAATGGTAATATAGGAGAAGCGTATGAGAGACGTTTTTCCTTTTCATTATGGAAAAAAATCACTTTTTTCTTGACGGCTAAAATTCTAAATTACAATGTCTCACAAATTTTTCTCAAGATTCTCATTGGACCATCATGCTAATAAGGCACATTAGAAGAACTGGTAAGACAATTTTTTTTTCATTTATAAACCAGCTGATATCTTATTGAATTCACGGAGAAGTAAGACAGCTCACATTATTCCAGCAGAAATGATTGTTCTCTGTCAGAGAAGAATCTCGAGCCAAGTAAGAAAATTTCAATTGAATTTTATTCACTGTCATGAAAGCCTTGTTCAAATGATTAACATTTCAATTCTCAGCTGTGTCTCTCAGTGCGAACATTTTATTCATGATCCCATAATTGAGCAATTTTGGATAATCTTCCAAATATGAAAATAAAAGTTTTTTTAATGAACATTAGAATATTGTTTCAAAATTATTCGTGTCACAACAGAAGCTTTTCTAATGGCCAGACTAATAAATTCTACAAACTTTTCAATGCAAAATAATCTCGAAACAACATTATTTGAGATAATAGATTAATGCATTTTACTATAACAATGAACTTCATTTCCAAGTAGTGTTGTAAGGATGGGAAAAAACCCGGTTTTTTTCTGGGAATAAACCGGGTTTTTTCCCATGGGAATTTTCAAAATTCCAGGGAATTTTAAAAATTTCCAAATTTTAAAAATTGTAGAAAAATTTTAATTTTCTTAAAAATTTATAAATTTTTAACCACATAATATATTTAAAAAGATATATTTTAATGATTTTTATTTTCATTTATGGCAATAGAAATTTCTCAAAACATATATAAAAGGATGATATAACAAATCAGTAATTTTGTTGGGTTACGTGACAAGAATATTAAATTTCATTCATTATTATGGACCTTTTAAAATTTGAATAATGCATGTTAGTTCCAATAATTTTAGATTTGTTGAGATTTATGTAATAATTTTGCTTTTACTGAAAGTTATAAGTTAAATAGTGGCTGTTGATGCTAATTGATTAATTTGAAGTTACTTAAAATTTTGATGAAGTGTTTTTTATAATAAATTTTTGTAAATTGGTCCAGTTTGTGTTGATATAATAAACTTCTTTATCACTATTACAACCTTTAAATCATGTTTATCCTAGCTAGCAGAACCTGTCTCCTATTAGCATTTGCCATTTCCTCTTTTTCAACATCTTGAGATATCTATTTTCCATCTTTTAGGTGGTATTATTTAAATTTTAACTTGGTTGGACAGTATTTATAATCGTAATTATTCCAAGTTTCCTGGATGTGGCTTTTTGTGTTTGTTACATTATAGTTTCAAATGAACTAGATAATAGACAAAACTATTGATTTTCACCATAATTTTTACCAATTTCATTTTGATTGATTTATGTGAGCTGAAAAATGTTTCTAAAAGTTCTGCTTAGTTAAAGGATTATGTCATAGAGATATTTATATATATGTATGCAGATTACATAATTTCAAATGTGTATACACACATAACATAATCAGGGGCTTAGTGAATCATGATTGTTTCTCACTTCAAAAATGTGTCTTGTGTAATTTCACTATAATTAACAACTATTATACAGAATATGTTGATGGTTGGTATTGACACACTTATGTGAGATTGTAAATAATAATGTTCATGTGCGATATGTTAAATGTTTCTTCAAATAAAAGTTTTTACAAATTCTAAATTACATTGTATTTTACATTTATTCTAGAAAAAACAAACTTTTAATCTGTATTTGAAATTTTTTAAAGTGAGCTGAAGTTCACACACTACTCTTCCTTCTGACAGCATATCTATGACCTACATGCATTAATTTACAATGCATTTAAAATGCTTGAAACTTGCTATTTTAAAATCAGCAATTAGTTTTAAGAAGCCAGAAAGGAGGTAGGATATTGTTTCTAATACCTCGCTACAAAGATTTTCACTTTTCAGCATTATAAGGGCTTAATGTTTTACAGATTTATATCATTGGGCATCAAGTTGGTTTTCCATCATGAAAGAAGTAGTATAAACATTGAAAAACTAATATTTTTAAACTATTATTTATGATATTTAGTATCATTTGCTTGTTTTAAATATAGTATTACTGTTGTTACAGTAAAATAGGTAGCTTCAATTTTATACATTATTTATTACAATTTTTGTTATATTCACTTCAGTTGTCATGTTGAACAACTATATTCATAAAAATCAATCAGTATTTATTAAGCAATATTTTTATATTTGTAAATATTAGATATTTTCTACCATAGATATAATATCTATTTTTATTTCACAAGGTAACAGGTAAAAACATATTTAGATGGGATTTTTTTACTGTGCAGATTTCTAAATGCATCTGTACAATTTTAAAATCCTTTCTGAACAAATTGTTTATGGTTACTTCAAGTTTTTGAATTGGAAATATACAATTCACAAAATTACAGATTTGTCAATTGTCCTAAAATTTTTGTATTATGTACAAATTTTAATCTTGTGTGTAAAAATTCAACTAACTGAACTAACTCTTAAAAAATATAAGTTTTCAAGTTTTTATAACAAGATTATAGAAAAATAATATACCTATTTTCTTATATCAAACTGGCATTAATATTTTTAGAGCTAGTATTTTAACCAAAAATCTTCTTTTGAAAAGAATAACACATTTCAGCCTTTTGAAAAGCAAGATGCATTGAATTAAAAAATAATTTTAATTTTTTTACAAGATTACGTGAGTGTAACATGTTAAAAAAGCAACACTTTTTTTCAGAATTTGTTTGCTTGACTCTCGTAAATTCTTTTCATAATATCATAAAGTTATTTCTATTTCTAGTAGTAAAGTCTGAAAAATGAAAGTATTTTCAATGACAGATTATCAATAATTTTTTCAATTCACCCACATTTTCTGTCTTATTTAGAATTGATGAACAATAGTTTAAAGAGATTTTGATTCTACCTTACTGTTTTGAAATCATTTTTAATGTTGTAAAAAATTTTCAAAAACTCAATGAATAATTCAACTGTAGATATATTGTAATTGTGTAAATTAATGTATCAGATCCTTGCAAAAGAAATAAAAATAGTTTTATTTAAAGTCTGCATTATATATATTGTACTTAAAAATTGTTAATTAATCTTAAAATATAAAAGAAAATTATTTTAAATATTTTAACTATAATAAAAGAAAAAGTATTTTTATTCATGATTACATTTGTGGATAAAAAATTTTTTATATAAATTTTTTTACACATTTTTTGTTACATTAATTCCTACAAGATATTATTTAAATGATGATTCGCTGGAAGAGCTCTTTTTTGTTCACAACTTACACATGTCGCCTCACCACATACTTTCATTTACATATTAATTAAATTTGTGCACCATTAACCCATATTCAGTTGAGAAGAATACATGAAACGGTATCGTTTTGTATCACTGATAAATTAAAAATTTGTAAGTTAGAAGTCAAAACAAAAAAGAAAGCAATTTGCTTGGCATTATTTATTTTTCAATCATCAATTTTCAATTTATTACAAAAACTGAAAAAATCAAGTACTACCTTACTTTTTTCAAATAATTTGTTTATAAGAAAAATACATTAAAATTAAAGTGAAATTATTATTTTTTTTAAAATAAAGTAATTTCGAATATATAAGAAACAAATCTACTATATAAAGAATGATCGCAAAAAATAATAAATCTCTTACAACCTAAAAGAACTGAAAATGGAAAAATAGATAAGAAGAAAATAATCACTATTTGTTACAATGAAACAATATTATTTTTGATCAAATAACAATTTTCAGTTTATTTTCATTATTTCATTAAATATGTATTTGTGAGAAACATTGGCTTCCCAACAATCTTAGCGACAGATCTCGCCATACACCGATATAAAAATATCCCCTAGGGTTGAAATTTTTCAATACTGTATTTTTTACAATTTTAATATTCATATTTTATGCTTTTCACTGCTTTTATGAATGCTTATTGTAGAAAATAAAATTTCACTTTGTTTAAAAATTATTTAGATATCAAATTTTACTTCACTTCGCTTCAATATATATGCGAAAAAAGAATCCCTAAAACGAAATATGATTGGCTGAGTTTATTCCCTCAAAATTCCCAATATTCCCCAAAATTCCCGGTTTTTTCCCAAAATTCCCGAGTTAATTCCCAAGCTTCAAAATTCCCGGGAATTTTACATCTCTATTTCCAAGATTCGAACAAGTTCGGCAGGAAAAGATCACACCCATCTTATCAGTTTTCTTCTTCTTCTTCTTCTTCGAGTTGGGTTTGTATATCATTGAGCACCTCTGCTTTTATCAGCATTTTGTACTGTTAACTCCAAACCCAATGTTTCTTAGTTATAGTTGCTCGGATCACCCTCTTTATTAATAAAGTCTGATAACCGTTTAATGGAATCTAGGTGTAACTCTCTAGTATGGATGATGCCTAAAGAGGTTAATCTAGGGAGGGCAAGAGCCTCGCATTCATAAATGATATGCTTGGCCGTTTCCTCTTGCATATGACATTTCCTGCAGATAGGGTCTTGCTGAAACAGTCCCATTTTATGGAGGTGTTTTCTGAAATAGTAGTGCCCAGTTATGAAGCCTACGATTAAACGTATCTTCTGCCTAGAGGATCTTAGAATTTCATAGGAAATCCTCGCTGATGATCTACAGTACAGATCATACTTTTAGCGTGGGTTTGACCAGAAGATTTGAGCCAAACTTCATACATCTTCCGTTTTTCCCATCTAAGAACATTGGTTTTTGCGGTCTTCAAATTGATCCCACAAAAAGGTTCTGGACCAATGGGAACAAAAGACGATCCTCGTTTAGCAAGCTCATCAGCCCTTTCATTACCTTCGATACCTTTGTGCCCTGGCACCCATACAAGGATCACCTTGTTTCTAGTTGCCAGTTCTGTAAGAAGGTTTCTACACTCCAGAATCATTTTAGATTTGATTTCGAAGGAATTAAGCGCTTTTAAAGCGGCTTGACTGTCACTGAAAATGAGAATCCGCTTATCGTAGTAGCCCTTCTTCATATTCAGTCGCAGACAGTGGATAATGGCCAAAACTTCTGCCTGGAAGACCGAAGCGTATCGCCCAAGGCTTACAGACAAGCTGATTCTTGGTGAAACGCCACAAACTCCCAGTCCTGAGAGGTTGTTCTTCAGTGATCCATCTGTGTACCAGATTAGATCTCCTGTTTTAGTTTCAAACATGTTGTTATCCCATTCCTCTCTAGTTGGAAAAACTATATCAAATGTCCTATCAAACATGTGTGTTTTTCCATGATGTCAGATGGCATCAGAAAAGTAGGGTTTTGAATTTTCGTGGTGATGCCCTTGTGCCCTTTGGCAACAGGCTGGTCATACCAGTGGTTTTGCAGCTTCATTCTGTATGCATTCATTCTTGCAACGCTGCAGATGAAGATGTCCAAGGGAGTCAGATCCAACACAACCTCCAATGCTCTGGTTGGCGTGGTGGAAATTGCTCCTGTGATGCAGAGACAGGCTAGTCTTTGTAGACACCCCAGTCTGTCAATCACAGTCTTCTGTTCCACCTTATGCCACCAGATCACACAGGCATATGTGAAAATGGGCCTGACAAAAGCTGTGTACATCCATAACATCAGTTTTGGATGTAAACCCCAGTTTTTACCAAGCATTCGCCTGCAAATCATAATGCTTTTCTTTGCTCGGTTGATCCTATCATCAATGTGCTTATTCCAGGTGAGTTTCTGGTCTAAATAGATGCCCAGATACTTCACCTCTGAAGCCACATTGATCTTATCAGTTTTACTTCCTGTATCTTGCATATATAAACGCTTGCGACAAAAAGACCAGCTCGTCATTTTGAGTTTTGAGCTCGTACTGTCAACATGTCCTCGAAAATTTGCAACTGTTGTGTGAAGAGAATCTTAGATTCTCGTCCGTATTTGTTGTCATGTGGACACGTATTCCACGTTTATTGTTTGATGCTGTATAACATTTACACACGAAAGAAAATCTGTCCGAAATGTGAAGCGGACTTTGGCATACTGGAATATGATCTATAGAAATTAGATTTTCCACCAGAAGATGTGGAAAACGAATTGAGATCCGTAGACGTACCAGAGCCGGCTTGTATGACTTGTGAAATTCCGTTTGTTGATGGAAAATGCAAGTCATTCTCTGAGCCTTTTGTCTTGTGGCACAAATTTCATTTATAGTGCATAAGAACTTGGGTAGAAGATGCGAATCGGCAGTGTCCGCACCAATCACATCAATGGACTTGGCGTTCCTTGATATTTATCCAGACTCCATGACGATTAAGAAAGTTTGTCATTGTCCTTGGTCCAGCGAAGACGAAATGGAAGTTGATTCATGGAGCGATGATTTAGAAGATCTTCGAAAAATATTTTTTTGTCTTTCCACTTTACAAAATAAAATATGAAAGTGGGGGAAAAATATGGCCTCGGGTCTGGCTTTGCGGCCATGGCTCGAGGCCATTTTTTATACGAAACTTTATTTACCAATCTCGGAAAAATGTATTCGTCAAACGAAATAAAAGCTTCTTTCATCGAAACAAGTTTCTTTCATGATTATATGGAAAACTTTTGGTCTTCAAACGAAACAAACTACTTTTATGACATTCTTCAGGCAAACAAGCGTCTTTTATGAGATGAGATTTTGTCCACGATTTGTTCAACAAGCTTCTTTTATGATAGCCACACAACTGGTTCAACAAGCTTTTTATTATTGAGCCATTTTAATAATTTAAGAAAATTATACGAGAATAAATGAAGCTCATGTAATAAAAGACTTTCTAGAATGTTCTTCAAATTTGGATTCCATGTGCCTTGACACGTTGAATTTCGGAACTGTATTTCTAGAACGTTCTTCAAATTTGGATTCCGTGTGCATTGACACGTTGAATTTCGGGCACTTATAAATTTCTAAATTGAATATCGTCCAATAATTCCTTTTCGTGTCGACCGCTTTTGTGGGCCACACTGTGCGTGCTTGTGAGAATGACAACTGTCTTTCTAGAATGTTCTTCAAATTTGGATTCCGTGTGCATTGACTCGTTGAATTTCGGACAATCATAAATTTCCAAATTGAATATCGTCCAATAATTCCTTTTCGTGTCGACCGCTTTTGTAGGCCACACTGTGCGTGCTTGTGAGAATGACAATTGTCTTTCTAGAATGTTCTTCAAATTTGGATTCCGTGTGCATTGACTCGTTGAATTTCGGACAATCATAAATTTCCAAATTGAATATCGTCCAATAATTTATTTTAATTATTGGACGTCCAAATTTTTTAATTCCTTTTCGTGTCGACCGCTTTTGTAGGCCACACTGTGCGTGCTTGTGAGAATGACAACTGTCTTTCTAGAATGTTCTTCAAATTTGGATTCCGTGTGCATTGACTCGTTGAATTTCGGACAATCATAAATTTCCAAATTGAATATCGTCCAATAATTCCTTTTCGTGTCGACAGCTTTTGTAGGCCACACTGTGCGTGCTTATGAGAATGACAATTGTCTTTCTAGAATGTTCTTCAAATTTGGATTCCGTGTGCATTGACACGTTGAATTTCGGGCACTCATAAATTTCTAAATTGTATATCGTCCAATAATCCCTTTTCGTATCGACCGCTTTTGTAAGCCACACTGTGCGTGCTTGTGAGAATGACAATTGTTTTCGCTTAAAAAACTTTAACGTACTTTTTCGGAACAACCTTGTAAGACAAATATTATTTTTTTTAATTTGCTCAAGCAACTCGTGCGTGCTTGTGAGATTTCAAAAGTACGCGATAATTTACAATTCTTTTCGCTTAAAAAAACTTTTTTACGTTTTTTTCGAAACAAGGTGAACTTTGTCAGATAAATAAGGATATGCTCAAGCAACTCGTTCTATAAAGTGTGAGATTTCCCCCCAAAGATTTATAATCGATATCTTTTCTCATTACGTTTACAATTCCTATACTAGATTTGAAATGATGTTTTAAAACATTTAAATAAATAAATTTATTTCATTTCGAAAAATTCCAATATTCTCGATGTGGACAAAATTCGAAAGGGTACCGATGCCCACACATTTTTTTGACCGACTTTATTTTCCATCGCTTTATTAGTTACAAGTAACTAACTCCACTCTGGAAAATTATCGTTTGTGAGTCTTTAAGGATGGTGAATCTCTCTCTCTCTCTCTCAGTGGACAGTTGAGCACGGAGTGATCTGGGTTTTCTTCTTCTCCGCAGATACAATCTACTTGGTGGCTTTTCCCAGCCTGTGAACAAATGTGCAAAATCGGCGTTCCCTGTGAAGAATTGGGTCAACTGGGATTGGCAAACTAGCCGCTTTGCTTTCACTTTGGGGAAGAACGTCCCTCTCTGTTTCTGCGCTATTCCATTCGAATTGCCACTGATCTATTATTTGACTAAGTATAAGCTTTTTAGCATGTTACTGTGGTGATTTAACTTATTTTTGGTGGCATTATTTTAGCGTGTTTTCTGCCTGATATGTGTCTTCATTTCCTGTGACGCTTGTACCTACTGGAACCCAGCAGAATTTGATAGAACATGTTTTTGTTAAATCCTTTAATAACTGTTGTGTGTTTTTTATGTACATATTCTTTTGCCAAAACACATAGGCTCGAAAAGCTGTCTGTGTGTATAAGTGTGATCGATAGGTTTTCAACTTCAATCCAATTTAAGACATGACGTACAGCATATATTCCTGCATGGAAAACTGAGTTGTTTGTATTGAGAAGCAGATGTGTACTTACATTGTCACTGTTATTTTGTTATGGAGAATCGGGGTGCCACACCGATACCATCGTTTGCCTTTGGGCTGCATATGTAAATGCTATATTGTAGTGACGGTGTCTCTGTGTTTGGTGGAAAGTAAATCAGTCTTTCTAGTAACTTATCAGCTGGGTGGAGTTGGCCTTAGTCTTGTAATCACTTGCATTGATAGTCGTATGACCAAAATGTATATCATCATGGCGTACGTTTGCCATGGTCAGAGTACCTGGAGACGAATGAAATAGTATCACCCCAGTTAATACATTAAGAACCGCAGTTAAAGTTTCTCGTTATTCTGAGTAAAATAGCCATCTGCGTCGTGAGAGTTTTTATATTGCTTGTTTATACAAGCTTTGTTCCCAGATTAATAATGCTCATTTAAGTATTATTTTAACCACTAAGCTTTAAGTATATTTTAATTAAATTTCCATGAACAATTATTGTTTTCTGTCTCAATATATTAGTGTGTGAAAGCCGATTGAAGTTTTGGTTCAATGTCACACCTAAATATTTTATGCTTTGAGTGATTTCCCGCTTACTGTTATGATTGATTCTCGTAATTTGTGCGGTTTGCAAACGCAATTATATTGCATTTATTCCGTTAAATGATGCTCTGTACAACAAAATAGAATATATTTGCACCTGAGCAACATTTATTCGAATATAATGTTGAGTTCTTTACAAATAATGTATGAGTTTGATCATATTTTATGTTGTTTCGTAAGAAAACAAAAAGTAATACTTTAAAATTTATAAATGAGATGTAGACTAAAGCTACTAATTAATATCTAATTGGATATTTTTAAATAAGATTGCTACAAATTTTAATACTTTTCTGCAGAGGTAGGGCTATAAGTCAGAAGTATTAATAAAATTGTGAATTTTCTTTTTTCTTCATGAAAGTAGAAAGATTGCTTTAAGTGTATAATTCACAATTTAGTTTCTTGCAGGAAAAACTTTAATATTTAATTTAATTGTACTTTACTTTATATAAACACAAAACATTTATTGAGTGAAATAAAAATTGTGTCAAATGTAACAAATATACATAGTTATACAATGAAATTGAAAGTTAAAGTTCACAAGTCTTAAGCAATGCAGAAATGTAATTTGCTTTTAAAATCTGTATGATAAATAGGCAATGTATTCAGGTAGGTAGGTTATGGCGGATACTTTTGGAGCTTTATGCTAGGATGCTTGTAGCTCTCATTGAAGAAGGTATTTGGAGAGGATTTATGTAGTCAATCGACTAACCTTATTTAAGTAAAGTTAATTGAAGTCGGTGATCACTAACAGAAAAAGTCTTGATATGAGAAGAAAAATTCGGATTTATAAATTCATATTAGAAAATAGTTCAAGGATTTTGAGTTGTATCTTTCTTTTTTCATTAAGATTAGAATCTGTAGACTGGCGTAGAAATTCACAGCATGCAAGAATTTTAATTTCAGGATTTGCAGAGAGTTTAAATATCTAAGAGAATGATAATGTTCCTATTCCTAATTTTTTTCGTAATTGATTCCTCAGATGTTCGTATAAGGAAGAATCTAGTAGAATATGATCTATGGTTTCTGGTTCACCACACTGACAGTGGTCTGTATGACAGAGATTAAACCTAAATAGCATAGAATTGGTAGGAAAGGATCTTGTTCTTGTTCTGGCCAGCCATACGTCTTCTAGTCGCGATTTCGTTAACAGTCTATGATTTTTGCGAATAGATGTGAGATGAGTGAATGCTTCAGCATATTTGCTATTTTTCCATTGATTGAGACTTTCTTTAAAGTAATATTTCTTGATGTGTTGTTTCAGATCTTCAGGAGAAATAGATCGAATAGCATATTGACTCACTGTTGCTACTTCTTCTACTTCTTAGAATTGGGTTTGTATGTCACTGGGCACCTCTGCTTTTATCAGCATTTTGTACTATTATTAACTGCAAACCCAATGTTTCCTAGTTCCAGTTGCTCGGGACACCCACTTTATTAATAAAGTCCGATTAACCTTTAATGGAGTCTAGGTGTAATTCTCTAGTATGGATGATGCCTAAAGAAGTTAATCTAGGGAGCGCAAGAGCCTCACATTCGTAAATGAAATGCTCTGCCGTTTCCTCTTGCGTATGACATTTCCAGCAGATAGGGTCTTACTGAAACAGTCCCATCTGCTCAGAAAGTCAGTCATGCTAGGGATAGCTTCCTGACTTTCACCAGAAGAAGATGGTTTGGAGGTCATTTCTTCCTCAAGTGAAGGATTCATTGCTGCCCCTTTACAAGATTTCCTCTGAGTTCCCTTGTCTTTTTCAGCAAGGTCTACATCAAAGGCTTCGACTGCAAATGCATAAAGGTTTGTTATTTCTTGTGTCTTTTCAGACACAAGATAACAATAAAAAAGCTCAGGTAATATAAGTCAACTCAGCATTGCCTGAGTTACTGGGCAAGGGAAATTACTCTAGAAGTTCGCCAGGCAACTAGAGGCTCCGTTAAGACACCAATTCCACGGTGCCAATTAGCCCTAAGCACGGATCGCATAACATCAGGGTTTACGGGAGCTGGTTCGCGGCCTCTGATTCTATATTCAAGGCTATCCTGTCATTCCTACAGGACATTCGATGATCCACCACCTGCCGACGCGCCTGGTGGCTGCTCAAGCCCCAGGAAGGTACACGTACCCCCTGGTTCCAGGCTGTTGCTGCTTTCGCCAGTGAGTCTGCAATTTCATTACCTGCAATCCCTGAATGTCCTGGAACCCAAACTAACTATTGACAAGCACTTTTGAGTAGATTGAATCATTTGGAATCGAAGCAGTTGAATGATTGTTGGTGATGTCTTGGAACAATCTGAAAGAGCAGAGATGCAAGAAAGTGAATCTGTGAAAATGACATCTTTTTTGGGTTCAGTGCAAATTTTAGAGACTGTAATAAGCAGTGCCATAGCCTCTACCGAGAATATGGAGTTTGTGGAACTAACTTTCGCTGTTATTGATAAACTAGTTGTAAAATTGACTATTGCAATACCCATATTTGATCCCGGCTTGGAAGCATCTGTAAAAATTAGCGTATCTGTCTGCCATGATGACTCACAAACTTGGTGAAATAGCTTACAAATTATCTCTTTTGGTAATGATTTAGTCTGAAAAGGGAGACTCGAGGAACAAATGGAGATTTTTTTGACATTTCTGGCCAGTCTATTGGGACTTTTAATATGCACGAGGTGTTTATTCCTTGTTGGTCGAGCCACAATTTGGCTTTAATGGCCTGAGGATGATTACGATTAACTCGATTGTAAGTTAGCTTTTCCCAAGCTGAAGCACAGGGGGATAGTGATGACTTGCTTAAATTCCGAATGTAAAAGTTTAAGGAGAGCATTTCATGTCTAGAGTGAAGAGAAGTTTCTCCTGATTCTTGTAGAACTATCGGTATAGGGGTCCACTTAGGAAGACCTGTGGCAATTCTTAGGGCAGTGTGATATATAGTTTCAAGGATTTTGTGATCTGTTGTGCATGCTTAACTTAATATATGACAGCCATAATCCAGACTGGAGACAATAAATGATTTCACAATTTGAAGATGAGCAATACGAGCACCCCATCTGCGATACCTTTTAAAGCATTCAACTTTTTTGAAGTAGCTTTTCTCTTTCCTGAAAATGATGACGGAAAGATAAATTGTGTGAAAAATGTAAACCCAAAATTCGAATATTTTTACTCCAGGAAATAGGATGAATGTTGATGAACAAGTTGAAATTAGGTTGTTGTCGTTTTCAAGAAAAGTTAATCATAGAACATTTTTGTGGGTCTATCGATAATTTCCATTCCTGACACCAATTTTGTAATATTCCAAATGCAGATGTAAATTTCTGCTGAAGTTTCCCCAAGTTAACAGATTCATATGGTAGAAATATATCATCATCGTACAGAAGCATTTGATGTCAGGGGGAAGGATATCGTAGAGGTCTGCCATAAACACTGAGAACAGGAAAGGTGATAACACGCTCCCCTATGGAACTCCCCTATATGAGGTGGCTGATGAAGATAGCTTATTTCTCCACTTTACTTGAAAATAGCGAGTTGTAATGAACTGTTGAATCCACAAAGCAGCGTTTCCTTTGATGTTTGCTTGAAGTAATTTATAAACTAGGCCATCTGGTCAAACTGAATCGTATGCCTGGGAAATATCCACTGCTACCAAATGTGGCAGATGTTATTTCTGCCTCGATGTGGCAGAAATCCGTGGTGATTGGGATGAAAGAAAGATATGGTTGATATATGGTCAATAAATCTCTTCAAAATCATTCTTTCCATTAATTTACACATGACACTAGTCAGAGATATACGACAGTACGATGCTACAAGATTGGCCATCTTTCCCGGTTTTAAAATTGGAATAACAATAGAGGATTTCTATATTTCTGGTACAATACCTGTAAGCCACGATTCATTTATCAGAGAGAGGAGGTAGTCTAGGTTGGTAGTAGTAATGCCTTTTAATGTTTTTGTAGATATCTTATCTGGACCAACAAACGAGTTTTTGCATCTGGCCAAAGCTTCTTGCAGTTCAGATGCAGTAAACGGTTTATTGTAAGAGAAATTCTCACTTGTATTTAAATCCAGTGGAATAACCTCTAAAATTGGTGAACGAGTGTAGAAGTCTGTAAACATATTAGCTTGATGGGTGGGATCTGTCACTGGAGAATTATTATGTAATAGGATCATATGTGAAGTTGGAGATACTGCAACTCTATTTTGGAGATTTTTTAATAAATTGAAAATACTTTTTGATGTTCCAGCTGAAATTATTATTTCGTCCCAATATTTTCGAGAGAGATATGTTAGTAGTCGATGTAGTTCTGCAGCAGTTCTTTTATATGCCATCCAAACGCATTTATCACATGTGCGTTTAGCTTTACACCAAAGACGCCTTTTTTGGCCCAGGAGATAACCACATCTAGAAGACCACCATAGAGAATAAGGTTTACATAGCATTTTCTGCCATCTTCGAAACTTGTGAAGTGTATTTATGCAGAGATGATTGAATTGTTCAATAGAGTGAAGATTAGAAATTTCATGATTAGTATTGATGGAAGCAAAGAATTCTGACCACAGGATACGTGATTTGTTCGGTATATGGTGATCAAAATCTCCAATAGCTCTGCTAGTTTTAGATGGTATATGATCACTTCCAAAAGAATCTGGGTGAACTTCAATATGACTTAGGTGATAAATGTCTGGTGATACAAAGGTGAAATCAATGAGTGAAGGTTTATGGTGTGGACCGTAATGTGTTGGAATTTCAGAGTTCAAGAGGCAGCAATTCTCTTCCTGAATCCATTCAAGAAGGTCATTTGTCTTTGATGAAGTAGAACAGCTTCCTAATGATGTATGTCTTATATTGAACACTCCTATGATGATAAAAGGAGGCTGAATTCCTTGAATTATGCTATGAAGCCACTCTGAAGAAAAATTGCCAGAAGGAATGTAAACATTAATAATAGTTATTGTAGTCGTTGCTACTGTGATCTTGACTGCTAAGAGTTCTCTGCCATCATCTGAGAGACGGATAGGAGAAAATTGCCTTGTTGGAATGTTTTTATTTACTGCTAGGATAAGGCCGCCACCTCGGCTACCTTCTTTATCTTGACGAAAGATTATTTTATTAAATAAAGTTATCTTGTCAACTTTTTTTAACCAAGTTTCTTGTATTGCAATAACGTCTGCAGAGTTAAAATAATGAAGTTTCATGTATGGGCGCTAATTGAGAACACTACGAGCATTCCACGAAATTAATGAGAACATGAAAAAAGTTACAATTTTTATGATTACAATTTGACTTCTATAAACTCGTGCACCCAGGATAGAAGTTGCGTCCCATCTGTTAGGAAATTTTATTACTTCCCTTTTTGAGTTTTGCATTCTCAATTATTTCTGAACAGCTCTTCAGGAGAGTTACTAAAATTAACCGACTCAGCGGCTCAGAAAATTTCAAGAATCTGCGAAAAATGTTTCCTCTTTAAAACCAGATGTACCACTTTTTCGTTCCACAGCCACTTTCCTAAACTATACAAAAATCGTCGACTGTTTCCTATTCTCATGGGGAACATTTCCTACCCCTGAACACTTTCACATCCCTCAATTTAGAGGGAGGGGATGTCACTTACTACTAACTACCCTATTTAAGTTTATATGTATTTGCCAGAAAGAATTGTACTTCCCAATAAAAGTGGTTAAAACGAAAACGTATATCTTTTTTTTTTTTATAAAACTTAAAAAGCAAAAATTATTAATAAATAATTGTTTTTTGTGTAATTGAAAATGATTGAAGATATACCTCAGTGTTTTTAGGTTGAATTGGTAAATATGATATTCAAAGAAAAACGGTATCCACAAATTATGATGTTTTAGATTTCTTACGCAGTTTAATTAAGAAAGTTGCTTGTCACATTTTTTTGTATATTTATTATTTTCTGTATAATGGAAATTTCTCTTTTGAATGAGACACAGAAGCTTTTCAAATTTTTATTACAGTAAGATAAAATAATATTAGTAAAAATACATTTTCTCACATTATATTTTTCTTAACACAAACAAATTTTTACTTTATATGAATACATCTATCTAGTAATTAGTGTGGTGTTTATATGAAAATAAAAGGCTTAATTATTTTTCAATTTTTATAATGTTATTTTCAAAAACATTAATTATAACTTTTTATTTTATTCATCTATAAATGTTTTGATTTAAACAATTAAACATAACATTAGAAAATTTGCATAACATTGTGAATAAATGTGTGTAATGTTCTTGGTTTATACTATAACTGAAAAATTACTTTCACTTTATATTTAAATATTTGGTAAAGTTTTTTAGCCCAAAAAAATTAAATGTTTACAAAAAAAGGATTAATTTTCATTTCTGTAATATTGTATATGAAAATAAAACTATTTAATGCAAAATACATGTATATAAACTTGCATTAACATTTTTCTGTATAAGAAATTTTAACACATTATATTTGCTGATTGTGTACTTTCTTAATTATGATATTTCTTATACATTTACATTCTAAAACAATATTATAAAATCATTTATTACTTTTACAATTTTTTTCTTTTATATTAAAAAAACATTTAGATATTTTTAACAAGATATTTATTAAATTAAAGTTGTATTTTAATCGAAAAGAAATCCAAGTGATGGACGAAAAATAAATTGCCTAAAATACATTATTTGTTCAGTATTCAATGTACTTATTCCCATTAACTCAAAATAATATTCTATTATTATGAAGCAATCTGTTGAAATAGAAAAAGAATTTGAAACTCAAAAGAATTTAAATTAAATTTTTTCAATTTCTCATATGTCTACTTCAACTAGAGTAATCGATAAAATCCTCTTTCATTCCATCTGTAACTAAATGGAAACATCTTTAAGGCCCTGCTAGACCTCCGTCGGGGAAAATCGAATCCTATGTTAATCCTATGGATAATATTTTAACGTTTCACAAGTGCTATTTTCATGATAGAAACTTCCGGTCTTTTGCAAATTACAAAAAACAGAGCTACTGTCACCTCGACGCCCATTTTTAGCGTTTAAAATTTTTTCAAATATTTTTAAAATGTCAAAATATCTCCATCCGAGTAAATTTCAACCAAATTCTAATTTCATTGAGGTTTTACAAAATTTGGCTTAAAGATATTTCATTTTTTCTTCGTACAGTTACAAAATGAACATTTTTGTTTTTTTTAAGCTAAAAATATTTTTGATTGCATTAATATTTCGATACGAATTTTTATTACAAATCAAACTCATTCTTATTTCTAAAAATCCTTCTCTGTACACAACGCCACCTATGAAACTGGAAAATTTTTAACGCCAAATTTGGCTGATTTTTCTACTTCACTACGGTAACCTAAAGAAGGGGGAATTTCTGAGAAAAACTTCTCTCCATATGATTCCCGCTGTTTTAACATGTGGTTGGCAAACACTTCCAAATCGAGCAAGAAGAATTAGCTTTTCTTACTCATGAAATAGAAAAGACATCTGGAAATAATGCATGTTAGATTTCTGTTTATTAGCGTTGGAAAAGTAGCTATGAAGTGGATCTAGTTAATAATTTCCTAGTTAATGTTAGGTTCCTAGCCTAAATGGCCATGTACCTTCTGTTCCTAAGAAATTTTTCTACACCTAACTTTAGTTGAGATTAACATAATGATTTCAAAACATAAGGTTATTTAAACACAAAAGATTAAGAAAATATTTTGCTTAGGTTAAAGTGCTCCCAACGAGAGTTCTTTGCATGAGATTGAATAAACATAAAAAAGAAAAATTTGAATACACATTACAAACAAAAATGCAAAAAAAAAAAAAAAAATTTAATTACAGTTATATACATAGTAACAGTATTGATATAACTATATAAAGACAAAATATTTTTTTTATTCTATTATATATGCATATATATAAATACAATTTCTTTCCTTTTCTGTATTTTATTTTATTTTAAGTATAAGAAGAAGAAATTATTCATTTCTACTTTTTGGGAGGCGAATAGTTTCTTACTTTTTGGGAACGAATAGAATTTTTGGGAGGCGTTTGAATGTGGCTTAGCCCGCAGAACCGCCCTTGGTCTGTGGAAATTGGAAAGTTCATAGGGACTGTAGTTTTCAATTGCTTGAATTTCAGAGTTATCAATTTCATAAAGATTGTAAAAGTAGCTATGATATGTACTTTTAAATCAACTTTGTTTATTTTCATTATAGTAAATTTTAAAAATGAAATATTATAAACTGTTTTGTGTTACCTTGTTCAATTATATTATATACTACGATTTTGAAATAAGACAGAATAATAAGAATATTTATTTTCAACTTATTTCATGAAAAAAAGTACTCTATAAGGTATGATTAATAAGCATACGATACCAGCATACTAAAATATTGCGTCTGATAAGAAATTAAACATTTTAAATTTGAAAAACTATATATATCTTTGAAAAAAATTGGGTTTGTAGTAAAACTCTCAATTTAGGCTGCCATAATTGGATATAACACAAAAAAGGTATTATATCTTGGTGTCAGAAACAAATATTGCTCTTCTTGTGCTATAGCGGAAAAAAGAAACTTGGAACCCAAAAGTCACAAATGTTCTAAGAATTGGAATGGCAGTTCATCTGGCATGGAAGCTGACATAATTGTTGAAGGTTTCTGCCACAGTTTAAATATGTACGGCTTAAAATATGCCACTATGATAGGTGATGGAGATAGTAACGTATATAAAAAAATATTAGATACTAGACCCTACGACGATTTGGAAGTCGAAAAAATAGAGTGTAAGAATCATTTGCTTAGAAATATGTGTAATAAATTAAAAGAAGTAGCAAAAAACACAAAATCGGGTTATAATATAAATAACAGGAAACTGCTAGGGAAAAATATTTTAAGAATCAGGAAAGATGTGGTAGCCAGTGCCAGTCATTGGCGCAAAGAACTGCTAACCTTTGATCAAAAAATAGTTAATTTAAAAACAGATATAATAAATATCCCAAATCATGTGTTTGGAAATCATGAAACATGCAAAAAGTATTTTTGTAAGGAAAATGGTAAAAAAAGTGATCTTCAGCCCCTTAAAAGCGATGGTATTTTATATAAAATATTAGAAATTTTAGAGTCCTTAGCCCTGCATGCAAAAAGTCTATTGTATAACGCTAATACTAACATTGTAGAACAATTTAATTCAATTGTTGCCAAGTTAACGGGTGGGAAGAGAGTGAACTATTGTCAAAAGAATTCCTACCAAACAAGATGCTATGCTTTAATTCTTTCCCACAATACTAAAAAAAATATATTGAAATGCACAAAGCACTTAACGAAAATAGCCCAGGTAAATACTGCAAGCAGTTTGAAAATAAAAGAATAAATAAATTAAATAAAGCAAAAAATAAGTCAAAGCCTAGGAAATTAGCAAATATTTTTCCAGGTCCCGACAAAAATTATGGACCAGCTGCTGAAAAGCCAGATTTATCATATAATGAATACGAGGGAAAAAAATCGAAATTATTGACTAGTCTAGCTCTTACTTTGAAAGAAAGAGAAGATTTAGAAAGAGCTACTGTACTTCAAAGTGAGAATGCTGTTTGGAGAAAGGAAAGAAGAATTCGATTGACAGCGTCGAATTTTGGTGCTGTATGTCGGAAGTTACCCTCTACAGGATGCCAAAATTTAGTGAAAACAATACTATACTCTAACGTAAAAAATGAAGCAATTTTACACGGGATTATTCATGAAAAAACTGCCATTCTCGAACTAGAAAAAGAAATAGGACTTAAAATAGAACCATGTGGGATATTCATAGATAAAAATTTGCCTCATTTAGCTGCCACACCAGATGGAATAATTGGCAAAGAGGGTATTGTTGAAATTAAATGCCCATATACATGTCGCGATATACATCCCAATGAATTTATAAAGAAATCTAAATTCAATTTCTGGCAAAAAGATAGAAAAACAAAAGAAATTAATGGCATAAATAAAAATCATAAATTTTACTATCAAATCCAAGGACAATTACACATTAGTGAAAGAAACTTTTGTTGGTTTGCCATTTGGTCCCCAAAAGGAATTAAAACTGAACATATTTTTAGAGATGATGTATTTTGGGAGACACAAATGAAAACTAAATTAAATAATTTTTATTTTGACTGTCTTTTGCCAGAACTAATCGATCCACGTTATCCTAGATCAATGGACATACGAAATCCCACTTATATAATTGAGGAGCAAACAAAAAAAGACAAAAAAAAGATGAAAAATTAAAATCCAAAAAAATAAAAGTTTAACTATACGAATTTGTATGTTTGTGTTTGTATATAGTTTTTGTGTGTTTATATATATATATTTAGTTTCTGTTTTTTCTTCATGAAATGTGAATTGCTCAAGCATTTCTTTATTTTATTAACAGATTTATTTTAATTACTATTTTACATCATATATATTTCAAGGTACTAACTAAATTTCCCATGTGCTCATGAAATTGTATTATATTTTACTCGTATTACTATGAAATTATAATTTTTCTCGTATGCTATAAGTTGTATTTGCATTTGATTATTTGTTGACAAATAAACCTAATTTATGAAATTGTATTATATTTTACTCGTATTACTATGAAATTATATTTTTCTCGTATGCTATAAGTTGCATTTGCATTTGATTATTTGTTGACAAATATAAACCTAATTTATATTTCTCACAATTTTTTACTAAACTTATTTTAATCTAATTTACCTGTGTTTTTTATATGGCATATTTAGTGCTAATCTAATTTTGTTTTTATCAAGCCAGGGGAAAATATCTAATAAAATAATTGAAGAGTTTTAAAATCTTCAGAATTAAAATATATTTCACAACACATTTTACACCAGAATATTAACTTTTTAAAAAACGTGTACTTCTAATTATAACTTAGTTAATTTTATTTATATAGAGGAATAAAGTTAGGGACTTGTGAGATAAAAGATAAGAGATGAATCTCTCTTTCAAGCTCTAAGTAATTCTAATTATATAAAAATAGATGTAATGATTATTATATAAATAATTACAGTTACAATATTTTTATGAAAATTACGATACGATTATATATATATATATATATATATATATATATATATATAGATAGATAGATAGATAGATAGATAGATAGATAGATAGATAGATAATCGTAACGTTATTTTCATAAAAACATATATTGTAACTGAAATTATTTATATAATTTATCATTTCATCTAGTTTTATATAGTTCACCACACAGGAAGCCACATGTGCAATGAATTATCTTCCTTGAAATGAAGTCTTGACGTATATACAGGTGATATATGGGAAGCTGTTTGAAACAGTACTGTTAATAGTCGAATAATTGTAAAAATTGTAGAGAAAATAAATTTAATACCTCATCCTTTAGTATTCAACTATCTGTGATAAAAAAACTTCGCAAGGTTTTAAGGAAAGGAAATAATTAAGCGAAAAATGTGTGAATACTATAGGAGCTATTTATAACTACTGCTGCATAACAAAAATTATAGTAGTATCAATATGATAGAAACAAAATGATACGAAACAAATTTTGCTTATCAAATCATAAAAGATTACAGGAATCCTATAAAAATTTTCAACTTTATAAATATTCTCTTTTTTTATATAAGTAAGATTTTGGATAGAAAATTCCAAACAGCAATTTATTTTAAATTTTAAAAATTCTGAAAACAGAAAATTTCAAAAAATGCGTTAATAATTCAAATTTAATATCCTTCATTGCATTTCAACTACACATTTTATTTTTTGAAAGAATAATTTTATTTCAGTTTTTGTTATTTTGTATTGTTAACATTAACATTAATAAACGATTTAATGACTTAACAGATAAATACCTAAATCCGAAGTTAAGTCTGAAAATTAGAATTTAATCATATAGTTCCTTTTTTAAAAATTATCTCAAATGTTTTAGTTCAAATGAATTTTTAAGTATAAAAAATGCAAATATTCTTTTCTATATTGTATGGTCGTTGAAATGGGAGCCGGCGTACAAAAAAATTTATATAAAATGTGCTAAAACAGTATTATGCTTTCAATATAATGAATATCACAAAGTTATATATCAAGAATAAAAATCGAAAAATATTATCAAAATTGAAAAAGTAATCATTATTTAAATTGACAGAGGATATATTCTTAAGAGTTGAAAAGCTAGGCAACAAAAATTTTTATAAGCAATTATTTTTCTATTCTTAATATTTATCTATTACTAGTTTAGAAAAACATTAATGTTTTAGATTATCACAAATTTACTTAAGGCGAAAAAGTTATGTTTCGTATCGAAAGATTACTCATTTATATTTATTTTATAAATTCAGAGCACGCTTTTAATTCTAAATTGATCAGTTTTATGAACGTTAATGAATATTCAATAATGAATCTTTTTTTATAAATATATATTTTTAGATCATATAACTAATGTACTATAAGTTTGCCTTGAATTTGTTAACTTTAATATGGTTTATTTTTACTCAAATAAATAGCACCATATTCCTATAAAAAAGATTAGCTAGCAATTTAAATATTGTATTAATATTATATTTTATAATAAACAATGATTATTTTGCGAGCTCAAATTCATATGTATTTTAAGAAAATAAATTATTTTTTTCATAATTTGAACAGCTAATTAATTTATTTCTAAGCCAATATCGCATTTTGAACTTCATTTTATTTCTGTAATCAATTTTGTCCCTTTAATAAAATTCATCATATTTATGTCATCTATATCCTGTTATCGTTAATTCAGATTGTAACAACACAACTAAATTTAAACATTCTATGATTTCTATAGTCATATAACTTTAGCATAACTATTTCATTCAGATTTTTCAAAGTGAATTGTGTTCTTTGTTTTCAAAACTTTAATTTTTTAAAAAAGAAGTTTATTTGAAATATATAATGCGTTTATTATATTTTTAAATTTAAATAACACAATCAATCGTATATGGAATATACCATTTTATGTTTCAAAGATAAACCAGACAAATTAATTTTTAATTCAAATAAGAAGAGTAAAGTAAATATATAACTACATTTTACAATAAGAAATTCTCTGTGGTTAAGATTATTATATTTAAAAATTTCTTTTATACCTAATATGGATCGTGTTAATAGCTCTGTTTTAACTGAAATAACACTCACTCAAGGACTGTATAAAAACACACATTTTATTTCTCCGACCCTCAATGGCTACTGCCGGTTTCTCTTTCATGATTCAAAGGGGGCGCTGCGCTCGCAGGCGCCAACATTCCGCCCGGCGTTGACATGGTACATTCTACAATTTGAAATCTCAAGAAAAATATTGACACACTATATATAATATATAACACACAATATAAAATATGAGTACAATAAAACACACTATTAATAATAAACTACACAAAATACATAATGATACACAGATATATTTGATAGAGTTCTCACTCCTTAATTAGGCAATGGCAAAATGCAAATTTTATTGATGCTCCTTTTAAAAACCCCATTCTTCGTTTTAACTAAAACTACTCTCACCTTCTTATCCTTTCCTGGGAATGTTTGCATTATTCTGCCCAATGGCCAGTTATAAACCGGTACATTATCTACTTTTAAAATCACCATAGTGCCAACTTGTACATTCTCTTCGGCGAACCTTTGATCTTTCTTGTATAGCACTTAAATAATTGTTAGACCAATGCTTCCAAAATGTCTGCATTATCTTAGTTAATTTTTGCCATTGTTTTAATTTATTGTCATGTAAATTTAGGATGTTGGGTTCTGCAATTGCTGTGATAGGTCTGTCTATCATAAAATGACCAGGTGTCAAGACATCATAATCATTTAAGTCAGATGATAGGGGATGCAATGGGCGGGAATTAAGAATTGCCCCAATCTGATCAATTACAGTTAAGAATTCCTCAAAGGTTAGTTTTAAATTACCTACTACACGTTTAAGATGGTATTTCGCGGATTTGACAACCGCCTCCAAAAGTCCACCATGATTCGGGGATCTAGGGGGAATGAAAGTCCACTCAACCTTTTCTTTGGACAAATAATTACTCAAGTTTTCATCTGGACTGTAACTAATTTACTCAATTTCTTTAATTCGGAGTTTCTGCCAACAAAATTAGTAGCATTATCAGAAAATATGTGGGCACTTTTCCATCTTCTGCTAAAAAATCTCTTAAGTGTAGCTACAAAGGCATCACTAGAGAGGTCTGTTACCATCTCTAAATGACAAGCTTTAGTCACAAAACAAATGAAAATACACACATAAATTTTGTTATACATTCTCTTTCTTTGATTGGAATATTTTATATAAAAAGGACCAAAAAAATCGACCCCTACACAATTGAATGGAAAGTTTGGGGTTACTCTCTCTTCAGGAAAATGCCCCATGAGCTGTTGACAAGGTACTGGTTTTGCTTTAAAGCAAACAACACAATCATGCACTAGTTTTCTACAAAGGTTACGTCCACTTAAAGGCCAAAACCTTTGTCTAATAAGAAACAATAACCCTTGTGGGCCAATACGTAAATAGTTCTTATGAAATATTTCAGCAATCATCACAATCAATTTATGATTGGCAGCTAAAATTATGGGGAACCTTTTATCAAAGTTAAACTTCCTGTTAGCTAGTCTTCCACCAACTCTTACAACACCCCTTTCATCTAAAAATGGGAAAAGATTTTTTAACTTACTATCTACAGGCACATTACCATCCTTCTGAAGGCCTGTAATTTCCCTTTTAAAACACTCTTGTTGAACTAATTTTATTAAGACAAATTCAGCATCTTTAATTTCCTTACATTGCAGGGGGCCAGTTACCTTTGGCTGTGATTTGCAATTATTCAGGAACCTATAAAGAAAAGCTAAAACACGAACAAGTTTAGTATAATTGTTAGTAATACTAAGTAACTCCTCAGTTAAACAATTAAAAGTCACTAAGAAAACAGGTCTCTTGAACCTTCGTTCACTCTTAACCATTCTGTATTAAAATGTTCTAAGTCCTCGTTAATTAGCTCTTCACAGTTGTTAAGTATCTCTACTTCTTCGATGATAAGTAGTGGTCCATGCCACCACAAGGAATTATTTCTCAGTTGTGCTGGATTGCAGCCACGAGAAACGATGTCTGCAGGATTTCGCTCCGATGATATATGCCTCCATTGTGAGACATCTGTCAGAACTTGTATTTTAGCCACTCTGGTAGCGACAAAGGTTTTCAATTCTGCTGGAGACTACTGAATCCAGGACAAAACAATTTTGCTGTCCGAAAAATACCAAATTTGATCTATCTTAAGTTCTAGTGAAGTGCTAATATTTTTCATCAATTTAGATAGCAATACACTTGCACACAGTTCAAGTCGTGGAATCGAAAGTGTTTTGATTGGTGCAACTCTTCCTTTGCTGCACACTAGATGTGAAGTTAATTCACCACTCGCTGATTCGCATCTTAGATAGACTGCTGCACCGTAGTAGTCCTCTGATGCATCCCAGAATCCAAAGGGTTCAATTTTTACAACATTCTCTGGTAGCATACATCGATTTATTTTAATACAGTTAATGTCACACAACCCATCAAAAAACTGTAACCATTCTTGTACGACATCTGATGGCAGTCTTTCATCCCAGTCTATTGATAACCTTCACAGACGTTGCATAAAAACCTTAGCCTTTGTAAGCACAGGTCCTATCAAACAAAGGGGGTCAAAAATGCGGGCAATTATGGACAAAATTTCTCTCTTTGTAACCATAGAAGCATCTTTTTTGGGCATATTATAGGAAAGCTCATCACTCTTGGCCTTCCAGAGCAACCCTAATGTTTTTGTTTGATCAAATCTATAGTCATTTGAATCTTCAGAAATTTCTCTTAACTCTGGACAGTTACTTTGCCATTCATGTAGTTCCATACCACAAGTTTTAAATATTTGAGTTAATTCTTGCTTTAGACACTTAACACTTTCTAAATTTGACCCTCCACTCAATATGTCATCCATATACATATTCTTCTGCACTACTTGAGAAGCCAATGGATATTTCAGCTGTTCATCCGTACCTAACTGAAGACATCTGAGCCAAATATGGAGCTCTAGTGGTTCCATATGTCACTGTGCATAATTGATATGTTTTAATATTCGCTTCCTTACAATCTTTCCATACAATTCTTTGCAAGTCTCTTTGTGCAGGCAGGATCAATCCAAATCATTTTATACATTTTTTGAATGTCGGTAGTAAAAGCAAAAAGATGTTTTTAAACCTCAATATTATAGCAAATAAATCATCTTGAATTACACCACCATTTAGCTGTATGTAATTATGGAATTTAATGGCTCACCAGTTGAAGTAATTTGTGAAGCGTTGAACACAACTCTACATTTCATACTCGTTTTCTGTGGTCTATAAACTGCATGATGAGGTAAATAGTAGACCACTTCAGGTTCTTGCGTCATAGAAACTTCTTGCATATGATTCAAGCACTCATATTCACTCATAAATTGACAATATAATGCCAGATGTTCTGGATTTCTTTCTAACTTATTCCACAAGGAATTTAATCTTTTGACTGCAATCTCTCTGACTCTCCTTACAATTTCGGATCTTTTTTAAATGGCATCTGTACCACAAATTTTCCTGACGTATCCCTTTTATGAGTTTTTATAAAATAATTATTAGCTTCAATTCTTTCAGCAGTTTCAAATTTCTGTGTTTCTTCAATTTGTTCTATTTCCCCAAAATCCGGCATAGTTTTGTTTAAGTCGGCACCCTCGTTTATAAGCCCACAGTGTACTTTAGTCTCAGTTACTATTGGTACACTACCACTCACTACAAATCCGAATACTGTGTTTTGTAAAATTAAATTAGTATTAGTAGGGTAAATTCTGTAAGGTTTTAATAGTTCATAAAAATTCTCTGTTCCCAGAATCAAATCGATTGGACCTGGAACATTAAATCCCGAATCCGCTAACTTAATGTTTTTTAATTCCGGAACGCAAATATCAATTTGCCTTAAAGGGGTCAAATTTGTAACACTGGGAACAACTAAAAATTCTAAATCTAATTTGAAATTTCTTATATCATTAACAATCGTAGCATTAACTTTAGATTTAATTGTCAGAGACATTCCATTTAAACCTGAAACTCCAATATTTATTTTTTCCTTTCTTAAATTAAGCTTGTCAACGCAACTCTTACTCGAAAAAATTAGCACTGGTTCCAATGTCTAATAAACCACGAACACGTAAAACATTTCCCAAGTCATCGGTTAAAAAACAAATAAAAGTGCTAAGTAGTACAGACTTCGAATTTGTTGACGAAGTATAACTAGTCGCCGCCAAGCAATTTTGATCCTGACCTCGTGGCTCTAGTTTATTGCTAGTAGGAACAAATTCTAAAGCTGTGGGGGAGGGGAGGAAACTCCCTTTCACATTGAGAGTATTCACATTCTCATTAGGCGCCGATAAACGTTCTTGTTTTTGCTCTGACTGAAAGTGAAGTGTTGCATGATGACGCCGCCTACAGATATTGCACGAATGTTTTGATTTACAAGTCGTTACTCTATGATTATTCCCCAAGCAATTAAAACAGAAGTGATTTGATTTTACAAACTCAATACGCTCATTTACTGACATATTTTTATAATTAGGGCATTTATATTTGGGGTGATTCTCATTACATGATAAAACACACTTATTAATTTTAACTTCCGAAAGGAAAACTCTTGACGTGTATTTTGACTCGGACAATTTATTAAACTTTGAGTTTTCCACCAAAGTCTTACCTCGGGAAGTAAAATATAAATCAATTTCTTTCCCTAATTCAGAGGGTTTAAGCCATGTGTCAGCCTGTCTCATATTAATATGACACATAGTTTCTCTATCTAAGGTCTGGCATAGCAACCTTAGATAGAGTAACTATGTGTCCTACATAATTAAATCTTTGAGAGTTTCGAAATCTGTTACTTTCCTCAATTGTAAATAATATTCCCAGCTCGTCGTTAATCGCGATGCAAATTGTACGTATGTTTCATTTGGTTGGCGGTGGGCTTTCCTAAAATGTTCTAAACATGATTGAGGGATAGGTTCAAATTCTCGAAGTACTATTGTTTTTACTTTAGAATACTCATTTAATTCGTCATCCTTTATGTAAGTTATCACATTAGTCGCCCTTTCCCCTAACAAATTTAACAAAATCTCCGCTTTGTATTTATCAGGGACGTTTTTTGAAATAAAGGCCCTTTCTAAAGATGCAAAAAAATAACTCAAACCCTCAGGTCTACTAGGAGTTTTAATCGTTAAAGTACGGACACTTTTTATGAGAGAGTCTAAAGATTCAGTCTGATTATTTTCAACATTTTCACCTTCTGAATTTGACTTAGATTCAGCTTTCACGCGAGCAATTTCTAATTCCATTTTCGTTCTTTCAAGTTTAAGTTTTTCTCATTCTAATTGTTGAAGGTCTTCAGATTTCTCTGTTCGAGCTTTATTTTCTCTAACTCTAGTTGCCGCAACTCTTCGGACTTTCGCTCTTCAATTATCGTATTTGCTAATTCTACAACGGAATCTTTCTCTGTCACGTACTTCTGGTTTTCTTTTATAATCCTGCTTAATTCTGAAACAGTCATTTTCTCATTGGCATCTTCTCCTAACTCAATAGCAATTAATATCAAATCCTCTTTTTTTACGCCTTCAAACATTTTGGATAGTTATTAATACTTCAATATGTATATAAAGAGCTATTCTCAGAACATATATAAATTACTCAGTCACATACTTCAATTACGTTGACGATACTCAGCAGAGGCGTAAATTATCACTCATAGCCATTATATAGATCCATAGGTTGCTTATTTTCTCCGGTGAGACTATGACCAATGTTAATAGCTCAGTTTTAACTCAATAAACACTCACTCAAGGACTGTATAAAAACACACACTTAATTTCTCCGACTCTCAATGGCTACTGCCGGTTTCTCTTTCATGACTCAAAGGGGCGCTGCGCTCGCAGGCTATTTTCGTTCCAACAGTCGCGTTAAAAGATAATTATTTGTAAAAGTAACGAATTAATAATTTGCTTATTTTAAAAATAAATTTTGTAATAAAATAATTATTTTCTGTAGGTTAAAAATTTAATTGCTTAGATTGTAGCATTAATATGATTTCGATTCACTAATACACTATTTCGATAGGATCATTCCATTTAACACGCCTTCTAAAATAAAAGGTCTAAAAATATTTTCTGCATTAAAAAGTTTAGTTCATCTTTAAATATAAAATTCCATTATTTTGCTTCTGAACAGTTTACTGTTTAAAAATTTGATTATTTATATTCCTCATAAATCTATTTTGTTTTAAATCTGCAATAAATTTCTAGTAAGGAATTTTATTTTATTAAATATTATCGTTACGTCATCTAGAAAAATCATTACATGTATGCAAATAAAATATATATATATATATGTATATATATATATATATATATATATATATATATATATATATATGTGGTGGGTGAACCACTTAATAGCTGACGTC
The DNA here is from genome assembly GCA_037975125.1 of Latrodectus hesperus. Classification (NCBI taxonomy): domain Eukaryota; kingdom Metazoa; phylum Arthropoda; class Arachnida; order Araneae; family Theridiidae; genus Latrodectus; species Latrodectus hesperus. The sequence goes on along the minus strand of CM075857.1, from coordinate 18,722,472 downwards.
ACTATTTCAAGTGCCCACTTGAGATGGAGCTCGAGAGGCGCAACAGCTTCCCCAGTGAGCGGGGCATAAGAGAAATTATCTAAAAGACGCGAAGACGTTCCTTTTTGATAGCAGCAAGACGACTGCTCCTGTCCCCCATAACTTTAAACTTGAACTTTAAATTTCAATCTATTAAGGTGATTAATTGTAAATATCTCAAACTTGTATATATTTATATTTGTAAATACATGTTAATTAAATATTAGGCTTTGTATAAGAATTGTTAATTAATTAATCTCGCCTTGGCCACTCCCCGTCCCACAAAACTCAGAAGCGGGATTGAGTGAGATCTAGATAATTAGCTGAATTACCGAAAATTTCATATTGTGTTTGAATGATCATCGCATCAGATAGTTAGAAGGATTTTCATTAGAAGAAGACGTTACGTTACGTTGTCAGTTTGGAACGAGAGAAAGACGTGGATCCTCATCGAACATCTTTGAGAGGTACGTGAACATTTTTCATAGTACATGATGATATTAAACGATATAAAAGAAATAAGTGTTGCATTGAAAAATTTTAAAGCAGGTAAAATCACAATTTTGCATAGATTGATTTTTGATCATGATGGAGATAGATTAAATCGTAAAAGAATTAGAAATTTTGATGGTTTTGATTTTGATATCGAAAGTAATGAGTATCGAGACAAATTAAAATATATAAACAATGAGTTTTCACTTGGCGAACTTATTACTGCATCGAACATTTTAAATATTTCTTTTCAAGGATCCAAAGCAGAGCTCGCAGAAAGAATTTTGTCTCTGTTATGTGACCTTGAACTCTTAGCTCAAAACACTAAAGAGGATTCGGAAACTGCTGACTCAGAAAGTGAAGTGGAAGAAGAAATAAGTAGAAATGATTTTTCAATGCAATGCAATATAAGTAAAAAGAAAAGTGCATCTGACTATTTTAAGAAGAATGAAAATGTTTGTGAAAATGATTTTTATGCACATACTGTTATTCCAAGTGTTAATATTAATTATGAAGATATCGAAAGCACTATTACTAAATTTAATGCAGAATCACATGAAAATGTAATTAATTGGATTGATCATTTTGAGGATATGTCGAAATTATTTAATTTATCAGACTTACAAAAATTTGTTATGGCTAAAAGATCGTTAGGAGGAAATGCTCTATTATTCGTTCGAACAGAACCACAAATAAATTCTTGGAAAAAATTGAGACGAGCCTTGATCGATGAGTTTTCGTTTGAAATAAACTCAGCTAACTTACACGATCTTTTGCGTAAAAGGAAAATGCATGATTATGAATCTGTTCAGGAGTATTTTTTAAAAATGAAGGAGTTGTGCAATTGCGGTAAAATTGAAGAATCTGCCTTAATGCATTATGTTATTAATGGAATAAATGATAAACAAGAATACAAAATTGTTTTGTATGGATGTAAGAATTTAAGTGAATTTAAAGAAAAACTCAAAGTTTATGAAGTAATAAAAAGTGATTCTGTTAAAAGTAAAAATGCTTTCGATGAAACGAAAACAAAATATAATTCTCATTTTAAATATGATAATTTCGATAAAACGAAAACAAAATATAATTCTCATGATAAATATAATAATTTTGATAAAACGAAATCAAAATATGAATATAGTAATAGAGTTAATTCTAAGAATGAAAATGTAAATAAAATAAGGTACAATGATGGTTTTGGAAAAATGAAATACAGTGATTTTGATGATTGTAAAGATAAAATTTGTTTTAATTGTGGTGAAAAAAATCATATTTCTAAATTTTGTGAACATAAAGAGAAGGGTATTAAATGTTTTCGATGTAATAATTTTGGACATAAAGCTTCATTGTGTCCAGTAACTAATTCTAAACCTGAAGTAGCAACAATGAATGTTAATGTTAAAACAATACTGAATGATGTAATTATTAATAATTTGAATGTTAATGCATTAATAGATACTGGAAGCCAAGTAACTTTGATTCGTAAATCTGTCTTTGATAAATTAAATGTTGTAGAGTTATTTTCATTAAATTCTTCTCTAAGTGGTTTTGGTAAATGTGTTGTAAAGCCGTTGGGCTATTTTAAGGGAAATATTAAAATAGATGATTTTAAGTGTGAAGAAGATATTTATGTGGTTGAAAATAATGTTATGTCATATGATGCCATCATAGGAATGAATGTACTAATGCAGGGTGAAACCTTAATTAATGAAAACGGAATTAAGATTAAAAATAAATATCAATGTGTAAAAGACATTAATACTTTATCAATTCTACCTGTTGATTTAACTTTTAATGAAGTTGAACTGAACATTGAACCTAGTATTCCAAAAAATTTAAATATAAGTTGCAACAATTAGTTTCGAGTTATGTACCACATAAAACAAAATCAACTAATGTTCAATTAGATATTTTGTTAAAAAGTAATGAGCCTATATCTAATCAACCCCGTAGATTACCATTTTCAGAGAAAAAGATAGTTGAAACCCAAATAGATGAATGGTTAGAACAAGGTATAATAGAACCCAGTTCTTCAGAATATTGTAGCCCAGTAGTAATCGTAAAGAAAAAAGACGGAACACCTCGTTTGTGCATAGATTATCGGAGATTAAATAAAGTAATTGTAAAAGAAAGATTTCCCCTTCCATTGATTGAAGATATATTAGATAGATTGCAGGAATCATGTGTGTTTAGTACAATTGATCTCAAGAATGGATTTTTCCATGTAGATGTAAAGAAGGATAGTAGAAAATACACTTCATTTGTAACTCATGAAGGACAGTACCAATTTCTTAAGGTTCCTTTTGGACTGTGTAATTCCCCAGCCGTGTTTCAAAGATTTATTAATACTATTTTCCGACCACTGATTAATGATGGTATTGTTTTACCTTATATGGACGATATAATTATTTTGTCTTCCTCAACTGAAGAAGGAGTCGAACGGCTTGAAAAAGTCTTAAATCTTGCGAACGAATATGGATTAGAAATAAATTTTACAAAATCCCATTTTTTGAAGAAGCGCATTGAATTTTTAGGCCATATCATCGAAGAAGGGAAAATATTTCCATCTACTTTGAAAACTAAAGCTGTGCTTCATTTCCCTGAGCCACTTAATTTGAAACAGGTCCATAGTTTTTTAGGATTGACTGGATATTTCAGGAAATTTATCCCAAAATATTCCATTATTGCTAGGCCATTGAGTGATCTTTTGAAGAAAGATAGGAAATTTAAATTTGGTGAAGAGGAAAGAAACTCTTTTAATCAATTAAAGTTAATTTTAGCTCAAAAACCTGTGTTAGGTATATACAACCCAAATTACGAAACTGAACTGCATTGTGACGCCAGCATAGAAGGATATGGAGCTATTTTATTACAGAAATCCCCAAATGATAAAAATTTTCATCCCATCTATTTTATGAGTAAAAAGACAACAGATGCCGAAAAGAAGTATTCCAGTTACGAGCTTGAAGCTCTTGCAATTATTGAAGCGTTAAAAAGATTCCGCGTTTACTTATTAGGAACTCCATTTAAAATTGTCACTGACTGTTCCGCATTCGAAAAGACTATGCAAAAAAGAGATTTGTCAACTCGTGTTGCTCGTTGGGCTTTATTGCTCCAAGAATTTAATTATAGTATTGAGCATCGCTCCGGTACAAGAATGACTCATGTTGACGCACTAAGCAGATCCCCTGTAAACATATTTTGCATCTCAAGCGATAATATCATACCGAAATTAAAATCAGCCCAAGATAATGATGATGAAATAAAAACGATAAAAGAATTATTAAAAATCTCTAGTTATGAAGATTATTTTGAGAGAAACGGAGTTCTTTATAAATTTGTTGATGGTAAGGAGTTAGTGGTTGTGCCAAGAAGTATGCAGATGGAAATTATTAGAAGTGCGCATGAAAAGGGACATACCGGAATCAAATATACAGAGAAAAGCATAGAGGACCATTATTTCATTCCCAAACTTAAACAGAAAGTAGAAAATATCATATCTAATTGCGTTCACTGTATTCTTGTAAATCACAAAAGAGGAAAGAAAGAAGGCTTATTACACCCATTGCATAAAAATGACGTACCACTATACACATACCATATTGATCATTTAGGACCTTTAGAAAGCACACATAAAAATTATAAGTATATTTTAACAATTATAGACGCTTTTACTAAGTTCGTTTGGATTTTTCCTACGAAGACCACAACATCTGCTGAAGTCATTTCGAAATTAGAAACTCTAAAATCAGTCTTTGGAAATCCCTACCAAATTATTTCTGATAGAGGTACAGCTTTTAGCTCTGGTGAATTCAGAGATTATTGCTCTAAAGAGAATATTAAACACCATTTAATAACCACTGGTTTGCCAAGAGCTAACGGACAAGTTGAGAGGATCAACCAAACAATCACATCAGTTCTTTCAAAGCTATCTTTAGAGAATCCAGCTCAGTGGTATAAACTTACGAACGAACTGCAGCAGACGATTAATTCAACATATCAACGAAGCATAGATACCACACCTTTTGAGTTACTTTTTGGTACGAAGATGAACGTTGGAGGTATTGGTAAGCTCCAAGAAATGATTGAAAAGGAATTTCAAGCTAATTTTGAAGCTCAAAGAGATGAACTCAGAAAACATGCTAAACAACAAATTTTCAAGATCCAAGAAGAAAACAGGAAAACGTATAATTTAAGAAGAAAAGAGCATCAATCTTATGGAGTTAACGATTTGGTCGCTATTAAGAGAACTCAGTTTGGACCCCACTTAAAACTGAAACCAAAATATTTAGGACCATACAGAGTTACTAAAGTTAAAGGAGGCAACACCTATGATGTAATCAAAGAAGGAAGTCATGAAGGACCTAACGGTACCACGACTTGTGCTGAATTTCTAAAACCCTGGTACAGTATGCCAAAAGACGAGGATGTTATGCAAGTTGGAGTTAAATTAAAGTTGAATTGTGCTGAAGGATAGTCGGAAGTCCAACTGACTATAATGAAGCTAAAAGATATACTGACTCATTTCTTTATTTCAGATCTAAGAAGATGAATATAAAATTTGTTTCTTTTCAGAGAATTATTCTGTTCTGCTTGTTTCTTTCCCTGTTTTGCTGTTTTTCTTTTTTTATGTATTTGCAGTGTCGTCTGGAGGGCCAGCCGATTTCAGGACGGCCGAACTGTGGTGGGTGAACCACTTAATAGCTGACGTCACTATTTCAAGTGCCCACTTGAGATGGAGCTCGAGAGGCGCAACAGCTTCCCCAGTGAGCGGGGCATAAGAGAAATTATCTAAAAGACGCGAAGACGTTCCTTTTTGATAGCAGCAAGACGACTGCTCCTGTCCCCCATAACTTTAAACTTGAACTTTAAATTTCAATCTATTAAGGTGATTAATTGTAAATATCTCAAACTTGTATATATTTATATTTGTAAATACATGTTAATTAAATATTAGGCTTTGTATAAGAATTGTTAATTAATTAATCTCGCCTTGGCCACTCCCCGTCCCACATATATATATATATATATATATATATATATATATATATATATATATATATATATATATATATATATATATATATATATGTATATATGTATATAGAATAAAATGATTTTCACAGCAGAACAAAGCTAATATCAGAAATATTGTAGTTTATTTTTTAATCGAGAAAATTTCTAATATAGTAAAATTTTTAAAAAATAGTATCTTTTTAATATTGATATATTAAAATAATGACTTTATATGGTGCAACAGTAAATAGTGTTGATATATTTTTCAATATGTTTCATTAAAAAGAAATAACACATGTATAATATTCTTGGCTACACACTTATGAGACAATCATGTTATACTATTGCCTTAAGATGATACTTCTGTTTTATTATCAACATTTTAAGTGTATGTAAAAAGAAATTAAAGTAATAACGAAATAAAAAGCGATATGCAGAGAGTAAACTTATTAGTAAATTTTTTCCTAATGCACAAAAATAAAAACCCAAATTAAAAGAATTTTAGTTATTAAGGTAAATGTTATTTATTATGGACGACACATCGATTTTACTATAACAGCCATGAACTCTTTCACTGGAAATTAAATAATTTCTATTTACGAAATTTATTTGTTTATTTAGTCATAACTGGTCGATAAAAAATGCCGTCAAAAACAATAAAAACTGAATTAAATTTACTAAGATTTAAAAAATAATTAGCATAAGCAGGAAAATTATTAAAATTTAACTTAGAAAAGAAGTCAAGCTTGTTAGTAATTTAAAAGTACATATAGATTTAAAATTTTTGTGTAATAAAATCGTCTAATTCAATTAGCTAAGGAACTAAAATTAAAAATAATAATGTATAAACTTGCATTTTATTTCTAAAGCAACAAATTTATAGATTATTAAATTTTAAAGTTGAATCTTGGCGAAAAAATAATCAGTATTTTAGATATTTGGCGTAAAACTCAGGCTGAGTTGTAGTTTTCAAAGAAAAGTCTCCAAGGAGTGTGGTTTAAGTGATTAAGATCGATCAATCAAACCACAGATTTGGGGGAAAGCAAAAATAAGTGATTTCTACTATGCGAAAATTTACGTCGCGGCCGCTTTCGGTGAAAACTCTGCGACGTATCTCTGCCGTCGCAGGCCTCTTTCGAACAGGAAAGTTTCGACGTATCCCTGCCGTCAAGAGAGACGCTTTTCGACCAGTTTATTGAGACGTATATTATAAGACACGTCGCGGACGCTGAGTCGGTTAAATACACTGTTCACAGGTAAAATTGGATTGAAAGGAATGTCACTATTACTAGGGTTTGATGATTGTTTTTGGATTCGACTACTTTTCCTTCTAGTAGGGGATGACGAGAGACTTCTAGTTGCAAAAATTTTGCTTACAGTTTCTTCAAATGTTTGGTAAATATTATTAAGAATGGCTTTTTGTTGGGTTTGAAAAGCTAAAATTTTTTTGTCTACTGATTCTTCAAATTTCTGAGGTGACTATATCATTTATTTTTGCATGATTATTTTCTGATGGTTGATTAGACTTTACAATTGTAGCAAAACTGGTTTTAGAGCTTTTAAATAGTCTTCTTGCTTCAATAAAAGATAAATGTTTTATTGCCTTAAATTTTAAAAACTGAGTTTCTTCATCACGAGATGAACATGAAGGATCATCTGAAGCGTGAGGTCCTTTGCAGTTTACACAATAAGGGACTTTAGTTGAACAAGAATCATTATTATGATGTGAGCCACAGAATCTGCATAAAGCTGTTTGTACTTTACATTTTTTGTGGCATATGTAAATTTAAAACAAATTCCACATTGACGAACTTTATCCACAAAAATTTTTATGTTTACAATAGATAAAAATACTTTAATTTGAGACGTGGATTTTCTATTCGTAGATTTTTACCAAGATAGTTTCTGAAAGTTCTGAAGATCCCTTTTTATTGAAGCGTCGTATTTGAGATACAATAAGGCCGTTATTTTCAATTTCTAATACTAAATTTTCTATACTTTCGTCCTCTGATAAGTACGGGATAGTAAATTTCGTAGTGTATTGTTCAACTTGTATTTGGGGAGTCACAGGGATATTTAATACTGTTTCGATTTTATAAATTTCTGTTGCAGTTTTATAATCATTTGTATGAATAATTAGTTTTCCGTTTATGGTATGTCTGACTTCTTCAATGCCATTTTTGTTTGAAATAGCGTTTAATAGTTCAGATTTTAACTGTGAAGGCCTCTTAGGAACTGAGGCATATCCTGCTGTAGGGCACAAAAACACTGTGAAATTTGAAATTCCGGCTTCTGAAGCTAATAGTATAGCTAGAGGTGTATTATCATCATTGTCTAATATAGAGTTCGATGCATGTTTTGGTATGCGATATGCATGTTTTGGTAGACGAAACACCATTTATTGATTCACATTCAATAAATGGTGTTTCGTCTTTTAAGTCTGTCATTTTGAATATAACATTATGTACGTACTTGAGGAAATAAACTATAGAACTACTTGAGCTTGAAACTAATAAACTAATTTATAAATTAATCTTATTGGAATTCCCGAATTCCTACAAACTTAAATAAATTAAAATAAATTGCTTGAGTTCTTCTCAAAGCTAATAAAGTTCGAAGATGTATGTACGTACCGGTAAGAGTCTGCAACTTTCTCCACACAACAAAAACCAACTTTTCTCTCACTTTTCTTCAAATTTCTAACATGAGGTATGAAGCCTGAAACACTTCGCAATGTATTCACAATTGCTAAATAGTAAGAATTTACTTGATTTTAACTTCACTTCTCTCTCTTTTTGGATGTTAATTTCCACTTAATGCGAATTCCATCATATACCATTAATTGTAAGTTTTGCTTAATTTTTAAGTATTGTTTAAAAGATTAAGAAATTTGTCACTTGTGTTAACTTTTCAAAATGGAATGCAAAATAATAAATTTTAAGCATGACAACTGTTTTCCTTATGTAAGGTGCAACAATACAGCTTTAAATTTAAAAAAATGCGTATTTATTGCAATAATTTAAAATAGCTTCCTTCTAATTCAGTAATTCAAAATAAAATCCTTTCCTATCTTGGCTGCCAAAATTGGTCCAAAGTAGGTTGTCAAGCTTGGTCCTATCTTGACACCCACATTGGTCCTCTATAACGAAGTGTAGACTATCTAGGATTGCCCCAATATAGACCGCCAACACTGGATCTAGACAAAATCACGATTAGCCAATATAGGGCCAAGATATTTTGCTACTTGAGTTGTAATACCTGAAATTACAATACATTACTTTCAATTGTGTGCTTACGAAATAAAGAGTTAAAACATTTTAAATACAAATCGGAAACATATTTAATTGAGTATCGTTACTTTTAAAAAATTTAAGTAAATTATAATTATTTTTTGGTAAAATGAGCTTACACATGAACAAAGATTTTCATTTAATATAATGCAGTATTTATCTTTAGTTGATCAATGTCAATTTTCTTATTTTTTAAATAAAGCTGCAAAAATACAATTTGAAATAAAAATTCCGTTTTTTAGATTTTATCTATCAATTTTCAGGCAATCAGAGGTTTAAAATGAAATAAAACTTTTATTTCATATTATTTTAATATTAATTTTTTAAAATTTTAAAATTTACGATTTTTACAAGCAAATTTCTGAATACCCTGAATTATTCAAAACATAATACGACATATGTAGCTTATTTAATACTTCAAATGTTCAAATTTTACAGACAGTAAATGAAGTCAAAAATATTTCTTTTGAAATACACATTTCTATAAAAATCCTGAAATCATTGGGTGTGTAACTCATTTTATTTTTAAAGTTAAGCCAAAATAATTTTTCGAAATAATCTTTTCTTTACTTTCAAGATCTAATCAACTCTTTCACTTCATTGCAGAAATTATATTTTTCTTACGTCATGTATTTGGAATCTAATTTACAGTGACGTAAGGTGCATTCCTATTTTTCTTTTCTTTCGGGGGGGGAGGTGTAATTTTCTTTTCAGCATTTCGATTTTTATGGAGAATTTATAATCCTCTGTAACCGTTGTAACTTTTCAAATTTCCACATGTTATTGTTTACAAGGATGTTGCATAAAAATTATGAAATCGTGAAAGTTTCTTAACGTTTTAACTAAATTGATATTTAAGTTTTCGAAAATATATAAAATGAAAGAAAGATCGAGTGATAAGTTGACTTACAATATTTTGCAATTGCAAAATTTAATTAAAAGGGATCCTCCATCGTATTACGAAGAAGTATGTATTTTACACAAATTGTATAAATATGTTCGTATTATTGTTTTAAATAAATACTGTGTTTGTTAATGAAATGTATTTTTATGTATCGATTTATTACATTAATGAAAATTATTATATCAGCCATATCTTTATTGTTATTTGCTTACGCTGTTGTTGCTTCTGATACTTAGTCGGCTTGATAAAATCAAACCAAGTCCATAAATATAAAAAATTTCAAAAAAATAAAAAATACAGAGGCTTGGAAAACACCTAGTCCAATTTAAAATTTATGAAATTAAAAATATGATTTATACTTGGTACAAGTCTTAAAATTTGTTTGCCCTTGCTCAAAAGAGTGAGACCTCAACTTTTCACTGGTAAATCGTGAGAAATATGTCTGCTGAAATCTGTTTCCTTAAAAAAAAGTAGCATTAGAAGGTTGTTTCCATGTTACCAATGGTGTTCTAGAAGAAGTTTTCTTTAATTTCTTCGTTTCTTAGAAAACCTGGCTGAAGACATGTCTGGTTGAGGATTAACAAGAGCGGCTGCTTTCGCCAAAGTATTTGCCTCATATTAGAGGGGATTTTCAAAGCTTCTGTGGGCCATGAGGCTTGACACACATGAGACAGAAATTTCATTTGTCTGTTGTCTTTGAAATCAAATTACAAAATTACTAATTTTGCTGAATGACAAAAGTTTAGAATTATGTAAAGACAAAAACTTAATCCCTACAAATACAGAACAATCAAATAACAGTGATACAGAAGATTCATTAGACTAAGTTAACCAAAGTACATAATGTTAAGTATACCAATGCTCCAACAGGTATTCTACTTATTGTAATCAAATCATACATCATGTAATCAAATTAGTTGGCAAATGCCCTGCACCTTGTAAAAATCCTTTTAGTTTTAAATAAAATTAGTCGGGTTACAGCCCAGATCGAACGCAAGTGAGTCACGTGAGGGTCATGGACGCTTGAAGATGCTGAGGAGACACAAACCTGATAACCCATAGGTAAAATCCAGGGTCTCCTCACATCGTTATGTATGTCTGCTGTCTTTACTTGGGTGCAATGGAATGGGCTTTGCACCTATGATGACCCCACCAGGAACTAGGTTTCAAAATGTACTTTACCCATTCCTCCCAATGGCCTCTCCTCGCCATGTTGGGCTGGACTTGAGGAGGTGTAATTACAAGAGTTATTATTTTGTTTTCTGTTTACTAATATGATGTCATCAGTGGAATAATGAACTCTTTTATATAAAAATCTTTCAAACATTTTCTCCACTGACATTTGTCTTATTGTTTATTTTTTTTATCAGTTATATAATTAATCTATACAGAAGAGTAACAAATTTCCTAAGCTTTTTATAATTTTAAATGACATATTAGGTTGCTAATTTAGAATTTATATTCATCTCCTAAGTTACACAAACCTTTTTTACAATTGCTTTGATGAGGATATCTTTTAAAGTTATTCAAGATAATGGAATGATTTCTATGATAATCGAATGTTTTCTTATTGAATATATTTTTACTACATCCTAGAAGAAATTGAGGTAGTTTTCCATTTTTCACTTTATCGCCCGCGCCAGTTCCGGCGCGGGCGATAAAGTCGCCAAAAATGAGACAACCGGCGCTAGAGGGAATATCTCCCCTGGTAACCTTTTACTGCTACGTTTCCAAAACATGTGATGGCCTTTTACTGTCAACGACTTTATTTCAACTCCTTTTTATTTCCATTTCATAATTTTATGCTATGTATACAAATTTAATTATTTCATAAAATCTCTCTAGAAAAAATATGATTTTAAATATATACCTTAAAAATTAATAATTGTAACAAATTCACATAAAAATATTAAAAAAAATAATTACAAGATTTTGAAACATGCATCACCTGATAAATTGTAATCTAATATAATAAGTAAATAAATTGAGGCTCTGGCACCCATCATTCCACGCATAGTGTGAACACAAGAACAACAATTAAATAAATAAAAATATTTTTATGTAAAACAACATTATTTAAAAAATTTTATTTGTATACTGTGTGTTTTCACCAATTGGCGACTTAATTTTCGCTTGGCGAGATTTGCGGCGGCAAAATGGAAAAGTACCGAAATTGATTTCCTTGTTGAGCTAGATAGAGAATCCTTAGTGCTTTCACCATTAATTTAACTGTTTATGCATTCAACCTTGGTTTTCGTCGTGGTTACTTATTATAGTTTGGAATTCACTTTACATTAAAAGTCCTAGTCCAATTAGTTTTCTTGTGAATAAGATGACTGTTGCACAACAATTAAATCATTGAATGATCTTGGCTCAATATAAAGATGTTTATAAATTAAGTACTCATTGATCAATTATCCTTGGTATATTATCTAAAAATAAGAGCAAAATTTGAGCTGTTTAATTTTTATTACTTTGTGTTTACTGATAAAACCACAATATGCCTAATAAGAAAAAAATAGTTAATAATTTAGATTTTATTATATAACATGATCAAATGAAATTGAATTAATTACATGATTTGAAATGACTTTTAATATGTTAACATTACAATTTAGATTTTTTCCTTAAAGATTCTGTTGTTATAATTATAGTAACGCTTCGATGGCAGAGCTCCAAGGCTCCATCCTTAGGTTGTAAAAGGTTGATTCAGCCTTTCATCCCTTCAGAGGGTCATTAAACTGAATACCAAGTATGCTTGGGAACTATACACTAAGGGTTCCACGTTAGACTGAACACCCAACTGGGAGATATGCTTCACAGCCTAGAGCCCTCAGTCAGGAAACAAATATGTAGTCTTGGTCTGTAGTCTTGGTCCTCATTTCGGCTGTTGTGCCTCTGAGTTTGCTTAAGTCATAATTATATAAAGTTTTAAATATTAAGTAACCAGTTTCCTCATTAATACCAAGGTTCGCACTACTCCTGGAAACTCCTTAAATTCCAAGATTTATAAGAGCCCTTGAAACTCTTGGAATTTTGACTTGACTCCTTGAAAATCATGAATTACTCCTGGAATTTTTTCTTACCTTGATGAATTAATTTTTTTATAGAAAATACTATAATTTTTTAGTTTTTTTGTTTTAATATTTTAAAATTTTCAATAAAATTGTCGGAAAAGTTCAGTATTAGTTTTTAAAATTGCCACTGGATGGCGAAACAATTAACATTAAAATTTTGTATTCTTAACTATTGACATGTATTAACAATAGCTACAATAATAGCTAGTTCAGCTACAATAATTTCATGATAATACTACAGCTACAATAATTTCATGATAATGGTATTTAGATTTATATGAAGTGATGTAATCACCAAACATAATCAATGTGTTCCACAATTAACCAGCAATTTTAATTTATTCTTTTTCTATTTGTTGTTGTTTTCCTTTTATTGCATAAAATTATTTGAATATTAATATTTAAATATAAAATTTTTGAGTTAAAACATACTTTCCATGTTTCCCTTGATGAAAATTGCTTATAATTTCATTGAATCGGGATAAAATTTTTTTAATGAAATAAAGACTGAAATAAATTGCCTGGTGAAAGTGTCTTTTCAATGACCAGTGAACTCTAGAAAAGCGATACAAAGTGGCCTTTGCGGGGTTCAGAAGAAACACATGGCCATTGTCTGTTTTGCAAAAAGACTTTTGTAATTTAAATATGGGTGAATCAGCAATTAAATCCCATGTGAAAGGGGAAAAGCATATATTAGACCAAGTTATATATCTGCTGAAAAATCTACTCATTTAAAAGATTTTTCACTTCTGCCGATCCTGTTAAAGAATGTGAACTCAAAGCATGTTCTGAAATATTAGATTCAATTGTTTCTTCAAAAGAAGTTTTAAAGGCTGAAATTCTATGAGCCCTTAAAGTTTTAAGCTGTGGATTCAGCTTCAGTTCTTGTAACAATATAAATTGCCTCTTTCAAGCAATGTTTCCAGACAGTGCTATTGCAAAGCATTCAGTTGTGCTGAAGAAAGTTGCTTTATTTAAGTGTTTTTGGAATTGCACCTAATTTTTTCTACTTATTGAAGAAAAAGTTAAGAATTTTTCTAATTATGTGCTTCTCTTTGATGAAAGCTTAATTAATCATCTGTTGACAAAACAATTGGACTGTTATGTAAGATTTTGGGATAATGATATAATGATTTTGGGATAATTAAAACGCGATATTACTCATCCAAATTTTTAGGTCATTCAGAGACATTTAGTTTGAAAAAGTAAATGAGAAGTGCTTAGAGATAGGAACAATTGATTACTCCAGTTGTCAATGAATGGCCCAAATGTAAACTGGTCTGTTTTGACTAAAATGGCTGATTTTTTAAAAAGTGAACATCACTCAAATATTGTAAAGGTCGGAAGCTGCAGCCTACACATTCTACACAACGCTTACATATTAAAATATAACTTTCCGTATGAAGAACCAGATCAGATAGAACAACAATATGAAAATGAGTTAGATAAAGATATTAACACACAAGAAACAGAAGAGATAATCAACGAGATGGAATTTGGAAAGGCACCAGGTTATAACAACATAGAACTAGACGTATATAAAGAACTATTCCATACTGATAAAGATTAGTTTAACAAAATCTTAAGTAAATGCTGGCACAATTACAAGTTTCCTAAAATCTGGAAGATGGCAAAGATAGTTTTAAACCAAAAGAAGGTAAAGACCCAAACTCTATGGAATCGTGTAAGCCTATATGTTTATTACCTATATTCGGTAAAATCTTAGACAAAATAATATTAAACAGATTAACTTATGCTTTAAACCAGCAAAATTTCATAAGTAAACAACAATATGATTTATAAAAGGCAGAAGCACAGATGATGCAATCTATGAAATTGTATCTCAAATAAATGAAAATAAGAAAAATAAACTATATACTTGTAACTATCATTTGACATTAAAAATGCTTTCAACTCAGTTAGAAGTAATAACATACTGGAAATCTTAAACAAATGTAAACTAAATAGAAACCTCTATAAAATCACCGATTCATTCTTAAAAGAAAGAACCTACTTAAATTACGAACAAATACCTAAGGAATATAATATTGGAGTACCGTAAGGTTCTTCACTAGGACCCATACTTTGGAACCTGATAGTTAATGAACTACTGACTGAAAAATTTGATGAGAATGTCTCTATTCAAGCATATGCGGATGATTTAATAATACTGTTGAAAGATAAAATCTATTACAAATTTTCAAAGCTGTCAATTGCACCAATTAAAACAATAGAAAACTGGATTAACAAACATAAACTAAACCTAAGCATCAACGAAAGTTGTTACATGATATTTACCATAAAAAAGGACATAACAAGAAGACCAACCATATAAATATTTGGCAGAAATATTAAATATACATCTAGCATTAAATACCTAGGGGTGACTATGAATTCAAAATTGAACTGGACTAAACATTTAAATATATTACAAGAAAAAGTTTATAAGTTTATAAATAAAATCAATAGAATATCAAGAGTTACATGGGGTCTTAGACCTGAAATTACCAAGACAGTATACAAAATAGTTATAGAGAAAATGATATTATATGCAGCACCAGCTTGGTATAGGAACATAGTCAAAATAAATTCCAAATTAAATCAGATTCACCCAAAGCACACAGATTTACCCAAAGTGCGTTTTAACAGCTCTTTTACAGTGCGAACCAACCTTTCCCACCAGCCTCCCCACCAAGCTGCAGTGGGAGGAATAAATTTCCAAAGTATTTTATACGAATTTGTTTCATTCATTATTTTGTTCCAATTTAATTTCGAGAGATCATTGAAAGCTCCACGAAAGTTTGTTCCATTGTCACAGCATATTTTTCGTGGCCGTCCGCATCTAGAAATAAACCGTCTATATGCCAGAAAAAATACATCAGAAGAGAGGGAACTAACAAGCTCGAGGTGGGTAGCACAGCATACTGCACAAGTAAACAGTGCTATCCAAACTTTTCCTCCATTTTTCAAAACTAGAGGTCCGGCTAAGTCAATGCTGACAATTTCAAATGGCGCGCAATCCGATACCCCATCTGGTGGTAAAGGTGTTGGTTCGCTTGACATAGCTTTCGTTTTAAACCTTTTACAAACAACACAGTTATATAAAACATTCTTTATGGCTTTTCTAGCTCTAATGATCCAATAATTCTCGTAAAAGACATTACATCATTTGAATGCCCGCATGTCTATTATTTACATGAACATTTCTGATTAGCAGTTTAGTGAATTCACATTTCTCTGGTAACAAGATTGGATATAAGAAAGATTTTGAATCATCTCTATAAACTATTCTTGTTCTAACTCTTAAAATACCCTTATCATTTACAACAGTTTCAATAAAATTGGAAGATTTTACCTTACCTAAGTAATACTTTTGAGCAAGACAAATCAATTTTTCTTTGGAATTCTCTATTTCTGATAATGATCTTTACGTTTATTCAGACCAATTTTACAATTATTTACAAACTTCAATAGCCATGCAAATATTCTAATTATTTTATTATAATCTGATGCATTATTCAAAAGCTAAAGGGGTGTGTCTTTTGAGAGAGCAATATTCATTTCCTTAATCTTTTTTCTTTCTAAATCTACTTGTTCAGTTTAGCAGAGAGTTTCTCCAACAGGCCAGTTTTCAGAGCATTCTCGCAGCCACAAAGGGCCTTCCCACCATTTGGAAAAATACATTTGTTTCGCAGAACAATCACGCGATAATATATCAATATATGAATATCGATAATATATCGATATTCATATTTCCTGGAATATGTCTGCATAACTGACTTTTTGTCAATTCACGAATCTCGTTAACTCGGTTTTGCACGAAAATAGACAGATTCCCTTGCTCAAAAAAAAATCATCTTTGTTATTTAATGATCAAAAAAATAAAATACATGAATAAATATCTTTCAATCATTTCTTAAAAATATTTGAAATGAACTTCTGCAGTTCAAATTTTGTTAGTGGCTTGGTGAAAGCGTCAGCTAAGTTTAATTTACTTCGTACAAAACTGAGTTTAAATTTTTGTGTATTATACATATCATGAACGAAAAATAATTTCACATCTATATGTTTTGACCGATAGTTTTCAATTGGAGATTTTATAAAATCTATAGCAGCTTGATTATCCACAAACAAAATTTGAATTTCTGGTTCACTTGTTACAATACCTTTATCATGACACTCATTTAGTATACCACTGAACCAAACTATTTCTTTAGCAGCCTCGGTCATAGCAACAAACTCTGCTTCTATAGTTGATAAGGTGACACTTTTCTCTTTAAATGTACACTAACTTATGGGAGAATTTTCTAGTTAAAGTTTTTAATATGTATATAATAAATATATACTCATTATATTATTATTTCTTCCTTAAAAACAGCTGTCGTGCATGAACATTTTATTTTAATGAAAATTGCTTTCTGAAAGTTTCATAAACAAGGGTAATTTACTAGATAGTTTGCTATTGTGAATGCTTTTTGCATAGTTTTATTATTCATTGCCATTTAAAATCAAGGTAATCGATTTTCAATGCATGGCTGTTTAAAGCATTGAGGGATATGTTTTATTTGATTAGGGAAAGAAAGAAAAAAAAACAGTAGCATGAAATTAGTAGGCTGAAAATGTCTATTTCTTTTTTCTTGACCAAGGGCCCCTGAGCTAAGAAGCATATCTCCTAGCTAGGTGGTTAGCCTAGCGTAAAACTCCTAGTGTTTAGTTTTCATGATCCTGTAATGGGATGGAAGACATTACACAACCGGAGAATCAAACTCCAGGCCTGTGCCTTGGGAGCATGAAGCACTACTACTTAGGCATAGAGTTAATAATCAGTATACTTTTCAGTATCATTCCATCATATCAATCGGTATAGTTCTAAAACATGGAAATAGTAAGTGAATAGTATATATACATATTAATGTAATACATGGAATCCCAATGTCATTTTAAGATTTGTAATCTTATTTTGATAAGAATTTATGATATTTTCAGTTTGATACATTAAGAATAAGGCTTGTATAACTCCTTAAAACTCATGGAATTTGAAGTTTTTTTAAAGGCCCTTGAAACCTCTGGAATATTTACTTACCTTGATACATTTATTTTTGTTAGAAAATTAATTTATTTTTAGTTTTTTTGTTTTAATGTTTTAAAATTTTCAATGTAATTGTCCGAAAACCTAATTGAATATTAGTTTTTACTGTTACTACCAGATGGTGGTACAATCAATATCAGATTGTTATATTCATAACTATTGACTAAAATAAAGATCCAGTTCAATCACAATAATTTCATGATAATCCAGTTTGGTCAGGACAGTATGTAGTATTTAGATTTATGTGTGTAAAGTGACATAATCACCAACAGGATCGTCCTGTTGTATAATATGGACGATTTTAATTGATTTGTTTTCTATTTTTGTTTTTTTTAAATTGTATAAAATTCGCTGAATATTAATATTTAAATATGAAATTTTTTAGTTAAAATATGTTTCCTTTGTGAAAATTTCATAAACTTACAGTGAACCTAGATAAATTTATTTATGAAATAAAAACTGAAATAAATGATTTAATATGCCTAATGTAAAGTGCCTTTTCAATGGATTCTGGAAAAGCCCTATATATGTGTGTGTGTATATATATATCTTATATTGTGGGGTATACATAACCAAAAAACTCTGAAAATTTATTGAATGATTAAAGAAATAGAAAAGCCTAGAATATGAATGTGAAATTGTGTATAGTTTTAAAAGAGTTTGAAAATAAACCGAAAAAAATAAAGAATTGGATTTTTTAAATAATAATTGAGAAAGAAATCATATGGGAAATTGTAATAATTGTATTTGTTTGAAATCAGTTTATTAATATTTGAAAATAGGTTGTTATACACATCTAGAAACACTCAATAAATTAATAGTTAGGAATCTATTGGAGATGTTTAAAAACTCTGCTTATTATTATATACAAAGCATAATCCATTAATATAAAGAATATTGATCATTTCAATAAGAAATTTTCTGTTATAGATGTAAATTCATTCAAGGCTTTTGAAGTGATCATTAAATATAATTCTTACTTAAATAAAAAAAATTATCAATAAATTTTGCATTTATTTATTTTTATTATTTACAAATATAATAAAATATATTGCATACACATAATTATATATATATATATATATATATATATATATATATATATATATATATATATATATATATATATATATATATTTGGTTAAGAACAAATTTTTAAATAAAAAATATTATTTAATATGAAAATTGTGATAACTTCCTGGAAATTTTTGATTTGACTCCTGGAAAACTCCTGGAATTTGATGCTTCAAAATGTGTATTAATCTGTAAAAACAATAATTTGACTTCATTGTTAGATTGCAATTTAATTTTTTCTGTTGAGCTTTATAAGTTTCATATGTGATGCTGATTTACATGTGGTATCTTAATATAAAAAAATCTTTCTATAAAATAATATTATATCTTAATATAAAGTAATAGAAAAAATATAACATATTATTTGCATATTTTACATTAGAGTCAAGAAGTTCAAAATTTTTCCTTATGATGCACTATAATTATTATTATTGAATATAAGTGTTATAGATACTTTTAAAGTTGAAAGTCTTTTAGAAATTCAAGGAGAACATTCCATTCCATTATTGTTTCCTTTAATAGTTGCATACATGCTAGTTCCTTAATAATTGCTAGTTTCTAACCTACATACTATATGTATAACATTTTATGTCATACCATTAAAATAAATGATAATAAATAAAAAATAGAGTTCTTTTTCATTCATAACTATGACAATATTTTAACATTCAACTTTTGATTTTAACTTTGATGTCAATTTTTTTTTGAACGTATTGATGGGATTTTTATTTATAATTTTCTATGGTCCTGAATATAAGTCTTTTATATTAAGACAGACAAAAATGTTTATTTTATTTAATAGATAAAAGTTTAGTTAGTCTTTTAATAACTATTTGCGTAGTTCATGTTCATTTAAGTATTGTTCACATATAAACCTTTATTAAAGAGTGAAAAGCTCATATTCATCATCTGATGTTTTGGAGAATACAAATAGTACTTAAAGAGACATATGAAAACAAATGTGCATTGCAAATAGTGATGCTTTCTTAAGTAATTTCTTAAGAAATTAATTTGTTTCTGTTTTTTCTATAATATAGTACAAGCTTAAAAGTTGAAGTGATAGTTGGACATTCTTTTGAGCTAAATGAATACTTTTTTAAGGCAATATTATAGTGAAATTAATTCTAAATGATTATGTTTACTAATGTAAAGAGGAAAGAAAAGCATCCAACTCTTGTCAGTTGCAAAAATTCTTTTACATGACAATATGTGACAACATACTACAATAAGTATTGTCACAAAAATAACCCAACCAATGGCTGAGTGGTTAGCATTCCTGACTCCTGTGCTGTGGATCACAGGCTTAAATCTTGGTTCAGGCATGGATGTTATTTTTTTCTCCATGTTTCTCTGTCCTTTCTTCTATCAGGGCTCGCCTGCATTGCTATGTATGTATGTCCTTTCTTCTGAGGTGATGTATGAATGTGGCCCACCCTATAAACAAGCTTGTGGTGGTAATGCTACTCTACTCCCTTGACTTGGTTCACAAGTGCGCTCTGGACAAGGACAAATGAGTAGCGTTTCCAGCCATGTCGTGTCGAAGGGTTAGTCATCCAAGTGGCTGCTGTTATTAAAAAAAAATAATAATAATTTCACAAAAGTGTATCCCTATAGATAATTCTTGAAATTTGATTAAGTTTTACTACCTTTAACTTATTCCTCAGATTTAGCCCTAAAGGTTATCTCCTATTCCAATCTTCAAAAGGCTTTTTGAATAGAAAAATTTTCATTTTTGAAGAGCAAGTCAGTCAGATTATCAGAATTTTTCTTCCAGTTTAAACCAACTGTGTTTTATTTTTAATAACTTGATCATTATCTAAGCAGATGGAGGAATGTCTGGAATGATAATAATGAATATTTAATAGAGTACTTTAATTTTTTCATTAAAGGAAGTTAAATAAATGTTGATAAAAAAGGAAATTATTTATAACTTAACCTACTTCTAATTTTTGAAAGAATTGTTTCTATCATTTATTTTATTTAATTAATAGAAAAGTTTCTTAAAAATTTAAATTCGAATGAAATATATATATGTTTTATTTTTATTATTCTTTATTTGAAGTGTTTTCTATTTGTTATTGTGTAAATGAATCATATACATTTCACTGAAATTAATGTGCATTGACATAGTTCTATAACAATCTTAATTTTAGTAGCAAAAAAAAATTGCATTACAAATTAAGAATATTTATTGATTAAGCTTTATTTCACATAATATTTCTATGTATCAATTATTGCGTTGTAAGTTTTGGCAAACTAATTTTTGCAATTTTTCATGTTGAAAACAAAGTTGTTTTTAGATTTTCATTGTTATTTGTAATTTCACTTGAAAATTATTAATTTTATTCAATTAAGATCCATCAATAATGTTTTTCTTATAAATTTTTTTAATTGTGTTTCTTTTGATAGTTTCAGCAACAATATGAGCATTACAAATCCTTATTGACTCTCTTCATGTTGAAAACAGAAGAATATGATGAAAATATTGCTGGTTTAATTACATTTATTGCTCAAGTGAGATTTTATTTGTCATTATGACTTCAGATATTGGTTTAATTTTTAAATTTTGACATATCACTGTTATATTTTATTAGTTTACTTGAATTTTTACAGTGTTGTGGTGTATTTTTGGTACTTAATTCCTATAGAAGTAAATAAATCTATTTTACTAATTTTTTTTTTCATTTTTATTTTAATGGAAAGAAAATGTTGGTTTTGATTAATTTACTCTGCTAGAAACCTCAAACAATGTTAACTGACATAACAAAAAGAGTTCAATATATTTTTGCTGAACAGTAATATATATATATACATATCACTATTAAAAGATTATTGTTATTTAGAAATTATCTTTATCATAGTATTTAACTGTGTTTCTCATGTAACTACTTTGTTACTTCAGTCATTATGAACGAAAAAAGAATTAAATTTCTTGTATGTGATCATATACTTTTTCTTTAAAGTCAAATTTGCTTAGTGTTTTTAATATCTATGTTTTAATTATGAATGAAGAAAAAAGCATACTTTGGTGATTATGTTTCTTTATTTCATACTATCACTTTTTAGTTAAATAATTAGAAAACAAGTTTATTTAGTTTATAACAATAATATTAAGTAGTATATTTGGGTGTTTCAAGGCTTCTTTGCTTATAACAAAATGCCTTTCTATCAACCATTCTTATAATAATGTTGCTTTCATTGTGATTGATTAATTTCCATGTATTTGCATGTTATTTGTGAATCAAATTTATAAAGTTAAAAATTGGAAGAAGAAAATAAAATAGATTGTAAATCTACAAAATTTAGTTCTAACTAAGAATACTAAGTTTTAATTGGTATTCTTAGTTAAATGTTTTGTACTTAACCATAATTTGTTAACAAATTCTAAAAAATACTCACAAAAACAAAAGCTACCTTTGATTTTACTTTAAAAATGAGATCTTGATTTTTAATTTTGGTTGCATAATTTTACAACTGCTTATTGCTTTACTGTCTCATTTGTAGACTGCAGTTTTCTGATTTAAAAGACATGTTTAGGATTGATTACTTGGATGTAATTAAGATTTCTTTTTGTTCTTTGAAGTTTGGAGGTTATGCCTTTTGGAAATCAAACAGAATATTTTCATGTTTTATTATTAGCTTCATTGCATCTGTGAAATAATTTTTATGTCTTAACAGATCGGGATCACATACCATTTTAAGATTTTATATTATTTATGTCTATGTTATCATTTATGCATATCCAATTGTTGCTTTAAACTAGCTATTTATGCATTTTACATCGTTACAAAGAGTTAACATTTTTACATAAATTTTTTTAATTACTTATATCAGGCCAATCTGGTTACTGCAAAATTAACACTCTTGTCTTGAATACTAAAATTTCTGGTTTGGATATTTATAGTATTCTATTATTTACTTTAAACCAGTCGTGTCAAAGATGGGCCACATCCGTACCCCAGACCAAATCAATAAGGCCACGATTTTGATTTATCACAGAAAGAAGAATCATGTTTTTTTTTTTTTTTTTTGAGCATTTAGACTTCCACTCAATTCCTCTACAGAAGTTTTAAAATGCATACACTACATTTATAAGTAATTTCATGGGCAGAGCTTGCCTAGACAAGCGAGAGATAGTCAATAACGCCATCTCTTAGCAAGCTGCAGAAATACCCTATAATTTTGTTGAGAACAATAGAATCTTCCACGCACTTCGAGTCTAGACTAAAACCTTCCTTAGTGATATAAAAGGAGTGTGTCGGCTCAGTGTGAGTCAGTTGAGTCAAGTAATCAAAGCGATACAGTTGGAGAAGGATTTTAGTTGCATTGCAATGTAATGATTGTGAAGATAATGTGCATTTGTTTGCTCCTGCACATGCAATATCCATAATTGTTGTGTCTAGTGCAATAATTGTCGCAAATTTGGCATGATGTCACAAAAATGTATATTTGATAGTGAGTGCAGAGTTTTTCAAACTAAATTAGGAAATACTATATTTTTTCATGGAATGGAAAGGTAAACCACTGTGCTTGATTTGCAATCAAACAGTAACTGTTTGTAATGTGTTTAACTTAAAGAGACACTATGATATGAATCATAAATCAAAATTTGAGTGTTACAGTGAAAAAATAAAAATGGACACATTGTCTTCTTTGAAATCTAAACTTCAAGGTCAACAATCAATGTTTACTAAAGCTAATACTGAGAGGGAAGATGCCCTGAAATCAAGTTTTATTATTGCATTAGAAATTGCAAAGAAATCAAAACCTTTCACTGATGATGATTTTATTAAAGTCTGTATGTTGAAAGTTGCCGATGTTTCATTTCCATTTCAAAAGTCAATAATTCAAAAAATTTCACTGTCAAAATACATTGTTGCTTCAAGAATAAATTTATCTCAAAATTTGGTTCTTCAACTGAAGGAGAAAATTAAGGAATTTTACAAACTTTTCACTGGCTGTTGACGAGAGCACTGATACTGTTGATATGAACTCGACTAGAATATACTTAGCAGCACAACTATTGGTGGCGCTTCTGCCATGGCTGGCAAACATTCGAGTGTTGTAACTACATTAAAACAGAAAACATCAGGGAATTTTGTGGGATTTCACTGTATAATTCATTTGGAATCGTTGACATCCAAATATTTTAAAATGGACCGTGTCATACAACCTATAATTATAATAGTAAGTTAAAAGGAGCAGAGGACTAAATCACCGACATTTCTGGCAGTTTTTTTCAAGATTTGGAGGAAAAGTTGATTGATGTCCCTTATTTTACCAAAGTTTTGTTGGCTCAGTCAAGAAGTAGTTTTAGAAAGATTTTTTGCAATACTCTTCAAACTTTCATGTTAGAAAAAGACAACCCAATGACAATGACTGGCGAGTTGATTGTGCCTTTATGGTAGATATGAATAAACGCTTGGCTGATCTGAACGTAAAGTTACAGAGTAAAAATCTGATTGTCACTGAAATGTATTCAAGCCTTTGAAACAAAGTTGAAGCTGTGGGAAAATCAGGTAAAAAGTCAAACTTTGGATCATTTCCCTCATTTAAAATCATTTGGCACAGTGAACCAATAAAAATTGGATCAATATTCCCAACTTCTGCAAAATTTGCTCACAGAATTTAATTATCGTTTTGAAGACTTCCACTAAATGAATGAAATGGAATTTCCAATTTTCAACAATCCATTCAATTTTGAAGTTTCACAGGCGCCAGCTCATTTGCAAATGGAGTTGATAGATCTTCAATCAGACAGCATTTTGAAAGAAAATTTTAAAGAGATAAACGGTCTTACATTTTATACACAATATTTCAAGAGTTTGTATAAATACCCGTAGTTAAAAAAGCATGCACCACGTATTCTGTGCATGTTTAGTAGCATCTATTTATGTGAGCAGATGTTTTCCATCATGAAAATGTATGAGAACAAACATTGCACAAGATTTACAAATGAATATCTCCAATAAATTCTCTTAAAATAACTACAATGAATATGATACCCGACATCAATGAGCTTGTCAAAAACAAAAGAAGTCAGGTAATTGGATCCTTGAGCTCAACATAATTACACTCTTTTTTAACTTTGACATGATTTTTAACAGCCATATATTATGTATTATATAGTTAAATAAATAAAATGTTATAATAATTCAGTAAATTTTTTTATTTGAATCTGGCCCATCTACTCATTCAAAATTTAATATATGGCCTCTGCAAAATTGAGTTTGACACTTCTGATTTAAATTGTTGGCTCCAACTGAATTAGTACTTATGTCAAAAATTGAATGTACAGCAATAATCAAATCCATTCACACATTAGAGTTTCTACTGTTTAGTTTTTTTCTGATTCTGGTTTTTTAAAATTGTATTGGATATATAAAAATATTAAATCTACTTAATATTATTGACAATATTAAGGGAAGGAAGTTCAAATGATTTCATTAATGACTATATATAATTTATTATATAATAGTAAACTACTCAGATTTTTTCCCCATATTTGAATTTATTACATACACCATTTAACATTAACAATTTTCTGCTTGTCAATAAAACAAACTGTTGCTTAATATGTTCTCTTTACTAAGCAGAGTTTAATCTATTAATGTTCTGTCCCTTTAGTGCAAGTACATTTACAAAATACACTGTATACAAACACATATGCATAAGTATTGATATTCTTAGTTTTAGATGGATGAGAAACTTCACTCTTTGGAAACCTTTTTTTATATACATATATTAAAATGAATATTATATATTGTCTGTGATAATTACATACTTAAGAAATAAAAATTTAAAATAGAAAAACTTATCAAATCCTAAGTTGACCCTCAAATATACACTTTTTTAAATTTCCATTAAATTTTCAAGTATTATTTATAAAAGGTTCAAAAGAATTATACAAAGACAATGTTTTTTTTATTTTGTTCACTACTAATGCATACTGATTAATTT
This sequence comes from Latrodectus hesperus, assembly GCA_037975125.1. Taxonomy (NCBI): domain Eukaryota; kingdom Metazoa; phylum Arthropoda; class Arachnida; order Araneae; family Theridiidae; genus Latrodectus; species Latrodectus hesperus. The sequence goes on along the minus strand of CM075857.1, from coordinate 18,696,552 downwards.
TGTGTTTAGGTATCATCTTGCTACAAAGAAGAGTTAAAAGATTTTCCAAATGAATTATTCAGTTTGTTGAGAAAATATGATACAGTTTTGGATCCAACTATGAGGATGGTAAGCTGTGTTAATGTTTTGAATTATTTAACTGTTTTATTAATGGCAGGCACTGGGTGACTAACCCTTCATCAGAACAATGCCGGAAACTGCTACTCATTTGTCATTACCCAGTGGGTACCTGTGAACCAAGTCACAGAGATGAGTAGCATTACCCATGCCATACCACCTCAAACCTGTTTATAGGGTGGACCACATTCATACATCCTCTCAGAAGAAAGGACAGAGAAACATAGAGAGAAATTAACTTCTATGCCTAAACCGTTATTCAAACTTGGGACCCACAGCTCAGGAGTCAAAAACTAACAATTTAGCATTGGTTAGCTGAATTATATAACTAAAACTATCCATTTTTGAGTATTCCAATAAAAAATTTCAATTTCCATTTGATATATTATTTTGTATTATTTCCCAAATTGTTTATACAAAAAAATTTAAACACTCATTTATTTGCTAAATATGTTTCATTCTTATGAAACGTTATTCTGATATTTTACACTAGTTATGTTGTTAATAATAAAGTAAAAATTGAAATTTATCTGCTGAATAGAAATAAATAATTAAAGTAAATCCCAGTATAATAATTATAATAAATATTATATTACTGAAATGCAAAGCAAAATTATTGTCATTGGTGAATTAAGTTTGAAATCTTTCAAAGATTGAATTTCTTTATTGTGTAGTAATAAATCCAAGCCCATTGCAATCAACATAACACTCACATAAAACAAAATGTCAATGTGGTATAATAAAAAGCATTGTGATTTTATCTCTACTCTAATTTGCATGCTGTGCATAAAAGATCAGTAGTATCATCGATATTTTGCATTAAAAGTTTATGTTGTAATTCAGAGATATGTGCCAACATTTAGGTCACTAACATTGAAAACAGTCAATGTTGTGTTTATCAGACAATGAAAGTGTTATGGATAAAAACTATAATTTAAATAAATTTATATATATATATATATATATATATATATATATATATATATATATATATATATATATATATATATATATATATATATATATATATATATATATATATATATATATATATATATATATATATATATATATTTATATATATATATATTTATATATATATATATTTATATATATATATATATATATATATATATATATATATATATATATATATATATATATATTTATATATATATATATATATATATATATATATATATATATATATATATATATATATATATATATATATATTTATATATATATATATTTATATATATATATATATATATATATATATATATATATATATATATATATATATATATATATATATATTTATATATATATATATATATATATATATATATATATATATATATTTATATATATATATATTTATATATATATATATATATATATATATATATATATATTTATATATATATATATATATATATATATATATATATTTATTTATTTATATATATATATATATATATATATATATATATATATATATATATATAATATATATATATATATATATATATATATATATATATATATATATATATTTATTTATTTATTTATTTATATATATATATATATATATATATATTTATATATATATATATATATATATATATATATATATATATATTTATATATATATATATATATATATATATATATATATATATATATATATATATATATATATATATATATATATATATATATATATATATATATATATATATATATATATAAATGTTATTGAAAACTTTTTATAAAGTAGTTGCTTCTGCAAAATATTGTTCTTGTGCTGTGGGGTATATTTAAAATTTTTCTTTTTTAACAATGTATGCAAAATAATACTGCACTTAAAACTTATTTATATTTAAAAAGATTTATATTATGTAGTTTAAACTGCAAAAATGTTAATTTAGTGTAAAATAATATAATCACTCAATAATTCCGTGGAGCTAATTCAGTTAAGATCATTTTATTTAACTGATAAATGAAATATTTAGTACTTGATTTCATAATTGAAGCATGTTCTGCACATTTGCAAATTTGCTGGAAACATAATTGTATCTTTGATTGTCTATCTTAATTTTATAGAAATTGTATTTAAACAGAAGCATTTATTAAAACATTCTAATAATTGTTATGAAATCAGCTGTAAGTAATTGTAAATATAACCGGGTTTTTTTTTTTTTTTTTTAAATAAATAATATTTTTTAAGGAATAATATAAATCAAAACATTTTTTAAGTTTACTTTGTAATGCTCATTAAAGGGTTGAGAAAATTTTAAGTGTAAAGTTGTTTTTAATTTATATTCTGATTTTTTTAAAATGAATTTAAGATTATGACCATATGCATTTTCATCTTAATTATTTATTTCTTTTCTTAATTTTTATGTTTCTTAATTACTTATGTTTCAACATATTTTATGAGTACACGGGATACATACACGCAGGATTTGTTTCTAAAAATATTAATTCTAGATTTTCAGAATTGCTTTGCATGCATTATTGTGAAGTAAAAGTCAGTTTCCTCAAAGATTGAAATTCTATGTGATTCTTCTGATTAATTCAATTTAGGAGAAATTTATTTCTAGTATTACAAATATGACTTATTAACAATATAAATGCACTAAGTAAAAATGTAATGATATTTTCTGGCATAATTTTGTTATTCTTGTAAATAAAGATATTTTTTCCAGTTCATTCATAATTCACCTGTGAAGTCATACTTTTTCATTTATTGGTAGAATCATTGAAAGCAAGATCAGTCATAATTTTATGAAAATGAGGAGAAATATATTCTTTTTTTGCTCTTTACCAAAAATTAATCTATTTTGTTCACAAGTGATTTGTTTTAATTTCTTATGGTGACATGTTAATTCATAAGAAAACTATTTGCTCTAAAAGGGACCCTTTATATTGAGTTTATTTTGTAGCTAATATATTTGTTGAATTTTCTCTCATTTTTTTATGAGGGTCATCCAGAAAGTAAGTTTTTTTATGTTTCCAAATGATGTCACTGCAAAATGACTGAAACACATATGTCCATGTAAGGTAGGTTGTAGGTGTTGCTATTACATGTTGCATTCTGACTTTTAGATAGCATAAAGTCATTATAAAGCACAAAAATGTCAGCTTTTATTTCTTCTCCTGCTGATAGCGAGATGAAGTCAAGTGATAAAGTTTTTGAGCTCACAGAAAGTAGGGCAATTGAAATCCATCGTCAGTTGTGTTTAGTGTATGGATTAGATTTGATTTTCGGCAATGATACCACGATGAAGATGATGAAAAGCCTTGATAAATGAAAAATCTCAATGATGAAGGTAACAAAACCCCATTGCTGGTGATAAAACATTGATTACTACCTTCATCCCAAAAACCAAGCATTGGCGTCACAGTGGATCTCTAGTGCAGATGAAAGTCAAGCAGACTGTATCTACACAAAAACTGATGTGCACTGTCTTCGGGGACAGCATTCTGATAATTTACCTTTTGTCGTGGCCCACAACAGTAAACACTAAATATTACTGCACAACTCTAAAGAACTTGTGATGAGCCATTCAGAACACGAGTCTTAGGACACTCGGTCTCGTACGGTAATTTCACATTAAAATAAAATAAAATAAATGCTGGATAAATTTTACTTGGAAGTATGTCACCATCCATAATGTAGTCTGGACTTTACTGTCACCAACTTCTCTCTGTTCTTGCACATGAAGAAATTCCTGTCTGGGATTTCTTCACGTGCAAACACACACAAACAAAGACATGTGAACAGCTGTTGACTCCATTCCCAGATGACAGGTTTCTATGACTTTGGAAACAAAAATTTATCCCACGATATGACAAGTGCTACAATTCTGGTAGTTCTTATGTTGAGAAGTACCTGCATTGAGAAAAGAAATGAAACAAAATTACCTAGAAGGATTTATTGCAAAATATACAACAATATTTATTTTTGCAATAAATCTAGCTAATTGTGTTTTATTTCTTTTTATAAGCCATGAGAAACTTACTTTCCAGATGGTCCTCATCTATATAATAATATAGTTTGATAATTATTTTATTGATTGCTATGTCTTATGTGCTTATAGATGAATTTTATTTATTTAAATTAATGATTAAATGTATATTTCAGTGTATTGTTAAAGCATTGATATTAATGAGAAATAGAGGTATGATAGATCCTGCTGCTTTAATAACTTTATGTTTTGAGCTGCTACGCTGTAAAGATAAAATACTTAGGAAACACCTAGAAGTTCATATTATTTCTGATTTGAAAAACTTGAATGCTAAGCAAAAGAATACTAAAATTAATACTGTAAGTATATAAATTCCCTATTTTTTTTAAGAAAAGAAACAATTCATTATGAGCATTATTAATTATTAAATTTTTTATGTACATTTTATTAATGTTTATACTTAAATCTTGTGTTAAAATAACTTCTAATCCAAAATAATTTACTGTCAGAAATTCTCCCAAATTTTAATTTCCATAATCAATAAATACACTGACTACTGATATAATTATTTATAAACTGTTGATTATAAAATTAAGAACTTTTAATCTTTATTGGTAAAACTACTTATGAATTAAATAGAAACTTAATAAATTGAAAAAAGAGGCATAAATTTCATTAACTTAATTAAAACAAATTACTTCATACATATCACATTAATTAAGAGAAAGTACTTTAAAATAATTCATAAAGAATTGTTCATGAATTTACTCACAATTTTATATGAGTATTCTTATTTTTAAAAGTTATTTTCCTTATGGGATTACAGATATTAATTAATATTAATTCCCAACCTAATGTCCTTTTTTATTGATAAGTTGGAATTTTATTTCTCTGATTTTTATAGGAGAGTAATTATCTTTTATTCTTGAAATGTTTCTCTAGAATAAATTCATTCATTACCATCTTGGAATAAATTGTTGGTAGGAATGATTTAGCATCCATAAAACTGTTCTTAAAAAGACACACTTATATCTCCCAAAACGCACCAGAGTGTATTTATTGTCCTCAATAAACATGAATCAATGTCATTCTCTATTGTACTATAATTATCTGTGATTCAATTTTACGATCATGCATTATGGGACTTCTATTGATATTTATAATTATCATTTGATTCCTCCACATCAAATATTGACCACTACCACGAGGGCATGCATAGTCTGGTTATTTATTTGTCACACCTTATATATATATATATATATATATATATATATATATATATATATATATATATATATATATATATATATATATGCACATTTTTTCCATCCTAAGGATTGAATTTTTGTTTTTAGAAATTTTTTTTTTGAATTTCAAAGTTCAAAAATTTTATTTTAATGAAATTTTATTGTGTCTGCAATTATTTTTCAATCAATATGAGAAAATAGTTCAGTTAAAGGTACCATTTGATATTAGTTTTATCCAAAATTAAAGAGGTCCTTAGAACGAAGTTTAACATCCTCATCATGCAATGTGAGTACTCCTCTATGATAAGACTACCTTGGTTTATGTGTGATTCCACCCTTAGAAATCTAAAAGTTTCTCTTATAATATCAAACAGCTTAATCAAAAATGCATGAGAATAACAATTATCTCTATTTTTAAGTAAAAATACTTTCATTTTTATTCTAGTTTAAAAAATTATTTTAGCTTTCTAAATGCTAGAGATAAACTAATAAAAAATAACTTTGTCAAAGATTAAAAATGAGTTAAACTTGTGTAACATGCTTAACAAGCAAGCAAATTGAATTATATTTTTTCATTAAATATTAATGAAATTATTTATAAAATGGATGTAAAATAATTAATATTTTTAAAGTTTTTAAATGATGAGAATAAATTGATTATTTTACTTTTGGGTTATAAAAGAGAAAATATATAAGAATAAAAGAAAGGAAAATGCATTCAATATTTGTAAAGTGATCAGTGTGTCCTGTAATAGTGGGTTAAATTAAAACAACCATAAGTGCAACAAAAATTTAATATTCAAAGTTAGGTTACACAGGATTACAAAACAAAAGTAATAAATTCTTAATTAAAATTGCTGATAAAACTCATCTCAATAGTTGAATCAAAAAGTTTAACTAACAATCTTTCCTTATCCTTTCTATGGGCACTTTCAGACAACTCAGAAAAAAGAGAGGGAATAAAGTGTCACATGTGCTATTTATTTTATGTTTATCCAAATTTGTGTAGGTTAGAAAATAGTATAAAAAAGTTTTTCTGTGAAAAAAAAATCTTGTGATAGAAGATAAGGATTTTGTAACAGTTGAGATAAAAATTCAAAAGCAAAGATTTTAATTTTTAATGAAATAATTGAAATAGTGTTTGTATTTTGAACTGCTGGCATAAATTGCATTTCATTCAAACATCTTTTGAACTTTCAAGCATATTTAATTTACTAGTCCTATTAAAAATATATTTTACACATGCTTCTGTTTGTGAAAGATTTAAATGATGTATTAATTTACCATATGAGTTTTTTGTTGGATGAAAGTAATTTATGAAACAATTTCTGAACCTGAATCGAAAAAGGAGTCTTTTTAATCAATCTGAGAAAAATGTTCATTTAATGTCATTTGATCAACAAAAAAAAAAAAAAATTACTTTTGTTTGAATTTTTACACTGGAATTTTACCAAATTTTTTTCTAAATTTATAAAATTTCTTCAAAGTAAAAAATCCTTTTTTTCTATAATATATCCTGGGTTATAAGATTTTGTTTAGATTATTTATATATAACCTAAGTTGATGAATGAATTTTCACTATCATTGCTTTATTTATTTTATTATTCATTCTCTTAAAAATTTTGTATGCAGTGTGGGTTTATGTATTATTATAAGTATGTTTATCAAATGCCTTAGATTGTTAGAAAAAACCATATCTCTGAGAAGTAATTTCTAAATGAATCTCACCAAATATCTTATTAGGAAATAACTACTAATTTAGTGAAAAACTTTCATTATAATAATAATGTTTGTAATATTTTTTAAATGTAGAAATTAATGTATAAGCTGATCAGGTGTTAGGAATTTAGCTTAACCTTTATTAAGTTGTGAATTAAACTTTAATGAGCTGTGAATTTAATTAAGCTATGCATTTTCCTTTACTTAATCTTAACCTTCTGTAGCTTGTGAAGGAAAAATCAGGCTATTTATTTAATAAAAATTAAAAATTAAGCAGTGCATAAAAGGATAAATAAAATGAGTAATGGGAGTAAAACAGCCAGAATAAATTTAAATTAGTAAACTCATATCTTTAAAATAATTCAGTCATTTTTCCAAAATGTTAATTTAAACTCTTAGTGAAAGTTGTGATTGCATTTTCAAGACTTAAGGCTGTGAAGGTCTCTTCTTTCATTATGATGAATGTTGTTATAACCAATGATAGAGCAATATTAATTATGGAAAATTATGAAAGACATTGTTATTTGTAAAGTCAAAACTTAAATAGCACAAACTTTCATAATTCAGAAATTACTAAACTTCTCTAAAAGAAAAAAATTAAACAGAATTTAACTGTATCAAAATTCAATTTAAAAAATGTTCAGTCAAATTGTGTTTTAACTTTGCAATCCCTAGTTTCAGTATTAATGTAAATTATCTGTGGAGAGTAAAACATAATTGAAAGAAACCATCAAATTTTGAATCTAATGTTATGAAATATAGCTGTGTAAAGAAAACTAAGTTTTCTCAATAAAAATTTCTACATTTTTTTAAAATCATTAATTTTATTGAAATACTGCATTAAATGATCAATAAGTATTTTAAAATTTTCTGTTTTGCTAATTTTTTAAAGTAACATCCCTGTATGCAATTAATAAACTAAAAATTTGTAAATATTTTATAAATTGAAATATTTACATTTATGGTTTTAGCATTATTCAGTTTTATCTGTACTCATATTTTATATAAGTATTTTAAAAATTAATGTTGATTTAAATTACCTGATTTGAAATTTAAAATGCATTTTATCACCTTTTATAGATATGGATGCCAAATAGCATATAAAGTAAAATAATTAATTCTTTTTACAGGTGATTCAAAATTTTATGTTTAAAATGTTGAAGGATCATAATGTTACAGCTGCAAAAGTTTCATTGGTAATCATTTAAAAAAGAATTATTCTTATAGAATGATTCCATAACATTAATATTTGTGTGCAAAAATTTTCCTATTTTTATGTATTTTATTCTAAGAACTTGTTATATTTTTTAATATAGAGTTTTACTGGCATACTTTCTCCAAACGTTACATAATAAAATAACACTAAATCAGTTTAAAGCAACATCATTAAATTATAATAAATGTTTAATTTTTTTATTTGTTTATTTTATTTCCTCCCTATGTATTCATATATTGGAAAATATGCAATTTGGTATTGTAATTTGAAATGTGTAGAAGTTTCCTAAAATTTCAGATTTTCCTAAAATATGAACATTAAGAAGAAAAAAAATTTTTTTCTACATGGTTTCTTGCATTTTATTTCAGATCTTATTTTCAATTTGCTTTAAACAATGATTAAGGAATAAAAAATATGTTAATAAACTCCTTTAAATCAACTCTGAATGGTTGACATTTAAAAAAAATAAATTCTTGAGATATAAACATGCTAAAATAACTGTTAATTTAATAATTTGAAAGGGATGAGAAACAATTACAAAAAGTATTCTTTATTGCAATCTTATATGTATCTAAAAGTATTTTTTAAGTTATAAAAAAAATTAGATTCCATTTTTAATAACAGAAATTTTAAAAATGATGTTGATTGCTTTTATAATTTATGAGAATTGAGATCTTAAATTAACAAAGTATTATAATTATTTCATTTTTATGAAGCTCATATCTAAGAATAATTTTATGTCTATATACTTAATTCTGTATTCAAAATATATTGTACTTAATTTTAAATAATGTAATTTTTATTAGATTTATTTTAGGTAATAAACTATTTACCTTAATTTTACTGTTCCAAATTCTTACAATGTTAACTGTATCCATCTAGTGGGATTTCAAGCTAATAAATATGTTATGAGATAAACTGATTTTCATTAATATATGTTTAAAATTAAGAGAAACTTGATTATAAATAGCTATTATACATGCATATTTATGTTTATTAAATTTACCACTTTACATTTGCAGTATCTTCTGGAAGTCAATTTATTTTAAATCTCTTTATTTTTATTCAAACTTATTATTTATATGTCATTAGTAAATACATAATTTTTATGGCAAAACAAAATTTACTATAATGTTATATTCAGTGTTCAGTATTATCTGCTTTTAAAGTAATATATTTAAAATAAATTACTGAAAATCTTAAAACTGTTTTTTATAGAATTTTTTTAACAAATACTGGCATGAGTAATAATTTAGTTTCCATTTATGTATTTTATGTTTATATAGGACATAATGATTGAACTTTATCGCAGACATATTTGGAGAGATGCCAAAACTGTCAATGCTATTGCCACTGCTTGTTTTTCAAGAGTTAACAAGGTTGGTTATTATTCATACTATTTTTTTAATTATATGTATTAAATAGTTTTATATATCAGTAGAAATTATGTTTATAGTTAAGTTTCTTATAGAATAGAAAGAAACTTAACTATTCTGTTTTGTACCCTGGTATTTTGATGAAATATATTCTCTCTTTTTGCAATCATTTAACCAGATTTATCAGTTATTTTCTTACAGTTATTGAGTATGTAGATTATTTTATAAAAATGTGCTGTTTCATTTGTTAGGTGATATACATTTTTTCAAATGTAATCATGTCTGTGATTGTTTCTTTTAAACTACAACTTCAAAATTAATGATTTTAGTCTCTGAAAATATAGGACCAGTCTTTAATCACAACCTATGTGCTAAAAGTAATTAATGTCATTAAACTGCTCTTTATTATAACAACAGATTGGAAGAAGTATTATTCTCATATCCATTTATGAAAGATACTATAGCACTCAGATTATTTTTTTAATGTAAGATTGTATTGCTTCAATTGTACTTTTGAAGAGTAAATTTTTTTAAAGTAGATTTTTTAATTTTTAGATTGCTAAAACATTGTATAAAAATTCTAAGGTATAAGTTGTCTGTAATTCTAATTATTTCTATAAATTAATAAATATGAAAAAACAAAATGTTTTGAGGATTGAATTTAGAATTTTATTTGATCTTCAGTATTATGAATAATAATTTAGGATTATTTTATATTTCTTTCCAATTAATTTTATTTAAACAAATTAATTTAAATTTCTCAATTTTTAAATTAATTGTTTTATTATTTTTGTAATTTTATTAATTTTTTAAAAAATTTTTCATGAGCTTGGCAATTTAAATTTTTTTCCCAAAATGGTAGTGAAATAAATCGTTCAGTTATTACTAAATATAATCATAATTATAATGTCTTTTATAAAAAAAATAATAAGACATTTTTATTTTTTTTAATAATAAGACATGTATTTTCCTGTATATAAGCCACTAGCATATTATCCATATGCTCCTTTTTTCAAGCAAAAGAAAAAACTGCATAATCCGCTGGGGCTTATAGTCCGCAGCAACTTTTCCGACAGATAGTCGAAAACTTATACTGCTGATAATTTGTTGCTAAATAAAATACACATTATGATTAAAAATATAATAAATTCTATAGAAAAAATATTTGTAATAACAAAGATCTGTTTGTAAATCCACCTAAACGCAAAGTGTGATTAACTGAGGTGAAAGCTCAACATTGATCAATATCTGAGAAGATTCTAGTAAAACTTATCAATTTTTAGGTTTTAATAACTTTTAAAATGAGGTTAGATATATTTTAAAAATAAACTATATTTATTTTGCTAATAGTTAAATGAAAGAAAGGTTATTTATATAAGGAAAGAAAGAAAAATTACTTTCTAACTGCACATGTAATACATTTTTTCTTTTGTACCCCACAGACTTTGTTTTCCACCTTACATTATACGTTTGCCGAAATTTTTTTCATTTGCCTTCCCAATAGCTTTCAGTTTAAAATTTGCTTTGTAACTTATTAATTTTCACTTTACTATGAAAATATACAAATTTGAATTTTTTCAGAGCGAAACAGTTCAGATCAAGACAGAATGCGAAATGATGTTAGTGAATTGGCACTTTAATATCGTTCAAAGGAACTGAATTCGTTCTTGAATGTAATTGGACAATGTTGATTATTGTTGAGTCAGCCAAGTTGTAGCGTCATTTGTCATTTATTTTATGTAACATAAACGATATTTTTTTCAAAACATTATTGTAAGCTGTTTTGATGAAAAATATTTTTTATCAAATCATCCATGGTAGCATATTATACGCGCAACGAAGATCGAAACTTTTTTTAACACATAATCAGTGAATTACATACAAGAAAATATGGTAATATTACTCTGAATTTTTATTTTCAAATTACAAGATTATTTTATAACTTTTTATTTAGTATAACTACAGATATCAAGAGATTTATTTTCTGTGAACAGAAAAATCAATAAAATAAAAATTGCATCAAAGTAATTAAATACTTTTTTTAGTTTTACTATCAGTAATATGTGAATTTTGTGCAAAACTGGCCATGTTAAAGTTATATTCTGAGTTTAAAAAATAACATTTTTTATTTTTATTTCTGTACTATTTTTATTTTAGATATTAGTGGCAGCTCATCAATTTTTCTTGGGAGTTGATGAAGAAGAAGAAGAAGAAAAAGACAGTGGTTCTGATGTATGTTGGCTTATCATTTTTATTAAATTCATTCCACATACACATTTCTATATAATTTTATCTTAATTTATGTTGATTTATTATGAGCTAAGATTTATAAGTCAAATATTCCTTTTTCATATTATATGTAGTTTTTTAGTATTCCAAAAATTTCAGTATAGCTATTGCATTACCAAACTTATATTTCACTTCATTTAATAGCTTAATTTTATTTTACAATTTTATATTGTTTCAGTGTTCTGGAAAATTATAGACCAAGATGGCTACTAAATAGTTAATGGGATTTAATTGTATCTTGGGTATGAATGTTTGATATCATGGAGCAGATAGACTTAACAGTTAAAGGCTATTGTATTGTATTCGAAAATTTGCTATGTGTTTCTTTCTAGAGGGATTTTTTTAAATTGATTGTGGACCTTATATGTTGAAAGGGATAAAACTGTTAAAATCTGAAGTATGCATTCCAACACATATGCATGTATGAATTTAAAAAGTATCTCACATCTCTTGTTGTTCAGCAGGGACTAGATTTGATTTTTACACCAAGTAATCCCAGCTGTGGATGGGAAATGTAAAATCTTCATATGCAAAATATTACATGCCTAGAATATGGAAAAGAAATCATGTGTACTTTTAAAAAAGCTTGTAAATCAATCGAAGAAAAATTTAGAATTGCTTTTATTAAATAATAATTGGAAAAAAGTCATCCTGAAAACTTTGTCTAAAAGTTGTATTTGTTCTGAATAAGTATTCTTATTCATATTTGTTCTGAATAAATATAATAGAATACAATACTTATTTAGTATTGTATTCTATTATACTTATTCAGAATAGAATACAATACTTATACTCATAATAGAATACAATACTCATACTCAACAAATTAATAGATAAGAATCTGTTTAAGATGTTTAAAAACTTTAAATTTATCCATTATTTTATGCAATATACAATTCAGTAACATAAGGAATACTGATTACTTTAATTAAATTTTTTCTCTTATAGCTGTAACTTCATTGAAGGCTTTTGAAACAATCATTAAATATAATTCTACCTTAAAAATATTAAATTTTGCAATTTTTTATTTCTATAATTTACAAATATAATTGAAAAATGTTACATATGCATAAATATATGCATATTTGGTTAAAAACAATTTTTAAAATAAACAATTATTTAATAAGAATGTTAATACCACCTGGGTTTCCTGGAAAATTTCTGGACTTAGATTCTTTGAAATCTGTTTGAATCTTGTTTATACTTTTCCATTTTTTGCTAAATTTTGTGTTTGATTAATCAATGGTGCTCAAAACAAAGTTTTCAATTTTACCTTGTTATATTATCCTGTTAGGATATCTCTTTCAGAAAAAATAGTAATTTAAAAATATATTTATATTAAACTGATCCACCAAATTAAACTTTTTAAAATTGTATACATAACATATTTTCAATTTTATAATAACCATTGTTTTTTTAGGATGATACTCCTACAGTCAAGGATGTGATGAATGCAAATAAAGTCAATAAAAAATCTCGGAAAAGAATGAAAATTCTTAAAAGAACTGCCCAAGTTTTAAAAGTGAGTATATATATGAACTATTGAATGTAAATAAAGTTATTTGAATTCTTTGTAATTCACTGGCTTAAGATTAAATTTCTCTGGCAAGCTGGAGTAATTGAAAAAATGAATAATAAATGCATAATATTTTCCAAATTGCCATGATCACAATATGATATTGTAATCCAAAGGTATAGCTGAAGAAAATGTTACATTAAATAATAAGTTTACCATACCATAAAGACACCAGTGAGTGTTGCCATACCTTTACATCAGGTATAGTAAGTCTAGTCCCATTAACAAAACATCATGCCTAAATTTTTACTGATGGGTTACTTTTAAATTTTATTTTATTTTTTTGCAAGTTACATATAAATTTTAACAACAAATGATGTCATTTCTAAAAAGATTTTATTAATTTAAAGATTCTTTTACAATTGATCATAATATATATAATCTGCTAAGACAATTATTTTCGCTCTTCTATTCTATTTTGATGTTTTTCTTAAAATGTGCATTGAACTATTATTAATAATCAAAATAAAATACAAGTTTTGAGACTTCTCACAAACATCATCTATTACTCTTTCTTACATACTTGATCTAAAAAATACTTTATCATTTAACTTCATGATTCTTTTTAACACAAATTGGCTATAAAATAGAGTAGTATAGCTACCTCCATAATGCCATGATAACAATTTTAGTTGAAAATATTTATTCTAGCAAACATGTATCTGTAACTATAGTTATAGATATGACATTAAATATTATTATAAGCTAAATGTTTATGTGAGTTAAAAGCATCATAAAAGTTATAAAAAATGTTATTTCAACATTTCTACATTAATTAATTTTCTTTTTTGATTGCTTACATAAGATTTGCAAATGTGATATTCATATTACATACTTTATTCAAATTGAATAAGAAGAAAAGTGAAATTTATATTTTTAAAATTAGAATGCATTTATCTATTTGTATCACACAATAAATATGCTTTAATTTTTTTATCAATATCTACAAAACTGATTAACTTAATTTATTTCATTGTCTTAAATAATAAATTCCTCTTCCTGCTTGATATGTCTACCCATTAAAAAAAAATAAAATACATTGATAAAATAGAATTTTATATTTTCAGCATAAGATTACATGCTAATTAAAACTGTTGATCTAATGCAACTAAAACATTATTAGAGTATATTTTTCTAAAATTATTTTTTCTTTTTAGAAATCAAAGAGAAAAAAAAATAAAGAATATTTTGATTTTTCTGCTATTCATTTATTGCATGATCCTCAAGGTAAACCATAATTACATTTTAAGTTTTATTATTTATTTTAGAATATATATATTATGACTTATGTATTTTAACAAAAAATAATATTAGTTACGCATGGGTTAGAAAAAGAAATATTAATAACATTTAAAAAATATGCTAGGTTCATATAACCTTCAAATTTTGACTTGACTCCTTGAAAATCATGAATTACTCCTGAAATTTTTACTTACAGTTATGCATTTATTTTTTGTTAAAAAGTGTTATAATTTTTTTGAGTTTTTTGTTTCAATGTTTTGAAATTTTTAATAAATTGTCTGAAAACCTGATTGATTTTAAAAATACCCAAGACAAAAACCTTAATGTTACCTCTGGATTGCAGCATGATCCATGTTATATTGTTGTATTGGCTAAAATAAAGATCCTGTTTAGCTACAATAATTTCATGGTAATTCAGTTTAGTGTGGACTAGATGCAGTATTTGGATTTATGTGTGTAAAATGAAGTGATCAACAAGATTGTCATATTGTGCAATCAAACTGGTGATTTTAATTTATTCTTTTTATATTTGTTTCCATTTTATTTATATTGTATAAAAATCACTGAATATAACTATTTAAATATAAAATTTTTCTGTTAAAATAGTTCAATTTTGATGAATCGGGAGAAATTTGTTAATCAATGAAATAAAGGCTGAAATAAAATATTCAAAATGTGTGATGGAAAGTGTCTTTTCAATGACCAATAGACTAAGGGAAGCCTTGGTTATTTATATATACAAATATAGGTTAAAATTATATAGTTTCAAAAAAGTAAAAAAGTAAACAGAAGAAAAATTTAGAATTGCTTTTATTAAATAATAATTGGAAAAAAAGTCATCCTAAAAACTTTATCTAAAAGTTGTATTTGTTCTGAGTAAGTATACTTATATTTGAAAAGAGGCTGTTATACACAGCTTAAAATATCAACAAATTAATTTATAGGAATATATTAAAGATGTTTAAAAGCTTTAAAATTACCCATTATTTTATATAATGTATTATCTAGTTATATAAATAATAATGATGATTTATTTATTAATAAAATATTTCTGTTATAGCTGTAAATTCGTTAAAAGTTTTTGAAGTAAATCATTAAGTATTCAAACTTAAATATAAAAAATATTTTTGTAATTATTTATTTCTATTTTTTACAAATATAATTTATAAAATAAAATAAAACATACTTTAACATAAACGTCGATACTTTCGATTTAACTCCAGGAATTTGATTCTTAAAAATCTATAAAACCGTGAATAGGATTAACAACTATAAAAATAACTGAAAACTTCATTAGGAAATTTCCTTTTACCATATGAAAATAAGAAAACTGTATAAATACATCTTATAAAATAATGAAAGTGGCATTTCTGTGTCATTTTTTGTTTATTATATAATACCATCTAACTTAGCATAAACTGTTGTAAATTATTTCTTTCATTGAAATTTTTCTCATTAATTATATCATATTTCATTGACAAACTATCTTATAAATTCATAATCATTCTATTTGTGATAATCTATTGTTAGAAGTTTTATATTTTGTCTTTTTTCTTACATTATATTCTGCTGAAATGAAAATGAATTATGGAAGTTCAATATATAATATGAGAGGGATGTATATGATGTATATTCATACGATTTTAGACAACACAATTTTTTAAATAGAATACTAAAAGTTCAAAAGTTTGTTGCAATAACTAAAATTCAATAAATTTATATTTATTTGAATGTAATAAATTTGTATAAAAATTATTAATTCTATAAAAACATGAATTTTGTTTTTGTATTCATGTGTAAATCAGAAACAAATGCTTATTTTGATTTAAAAAGTTATTTTCTTTTTGTTATCATTTCACTAAATAAATACAATTTTATTAAATTTATTTTGATATGCTTTTTACAATAGGAATGGCAGAAAGGCTCTTGAAAGACTTACAATCCATGAATGAAAGGTTTGAAATTAAGTTGATGGTCATGAATCTTATATCCAGGCTTATTGGAATTCACGAAGTAAGTTGTTAATTTTGTTAATCTATTTCCTTCTGAAAAGTATTTTCATTTCTATAAATATTTAATTAGAATATTGAAATTAGAATATTTAATAAGATTTTTGTTCAATTTATATTTTAATATGGTTGGGAGATTTTGGTACATCGTTAATAAATGTGTGATTAAATAATTATATACAAAGGTTGGATGGGATTTAACTCATTAGAATGTTGTGCCATTGACCTAATTTCTTCAATTTAATAAATTTTAGTGTATTCAAATAAATTTTAAAATCAAGACTTTCTTCATAAAATGAAATTTGATATATATGAAATGGTCCTTGACATACTAATCTTTATACATATATTCTGTTCAGAAAAATTAATCAGCTCATTGTTTAGATCTGCCATAAGTTGTGTACTTTGGTGAGAGGATTTTCCTCCTGGTTTCTTTTTAAAACTGCTCTGTTCGCCTTCTCAATTGCCTCAGAGGCAGCTGTGGGTTTAGCTGGATAAAATCTTGCCGGTAATATAATAACAAAACTGAAATAAAATCACCATATAAGTAACAACAACTTCTGTATACTTTTGTAGTCATCCCTCATTTTTATGTTATGAAGGAATGCTTTTTAAATTAGGCATGAATTTTCACAACTTCTATGTATTTTGTGTTCTTTGTTTGAGAAAATGAGGCTTAAATAGTTCTTTGTCTGTTTATATTTCAAAAGGTTAAGATTTTTTCATATGATTTACCTTATTTTTCACACCTTCAATTTCCCTTTTCTGATTGAGTAGTATGAGTAAGGAAAACAGATGTATAGGCTTTGCCCACAGGTGGACTGTCATACCACTGATTTTGAGTAGTTATTGATTTTTAAGTTAATCAGAGAGTTTAATAAGTTTATCTATCAAAATTTTTGTGAATATTATGCGACTTTTTTTTAGTTAAGTAATATTTTAATTTCTTTTCATTTCTATATAAGAGAATTTAATTTGTTCATTATTACACTTTGTTATTTTTAGTATCTTCTTAGATCTTTCTGATCACACATTTTAATTTCATAAGCGTATTTTCTTTAATCATAGAGAAATGATGGTTTGCAATGTTAACTGCATTTTATTAATATCATTGATGCTTCTAAAAGTGTGTAAATAAGCTGATTAAAAAATTCTTTCATTTATGTTTTATGTTTTGATAAGTATATGTTTTAGTCAACAGTAAGGATTCATAATCTTATGTAGTTTTTACCTATATTTGCAATCTAAAAAAAAGTTTTTTGATATAAGTCGCCTTGAATAAGAAATATTAATTCAGATATATAAATTTTAATATTATTTTCTAGATGAATTCACTTTCTTTTTTTAAAAAATATTTTCAGTTAAAGAGAAGAAAGGTTTTCATTATATATGTGCTTCGCTTTTAAAGGTATAAAAGTAAACTGCTAAGATGATTTTAACCCCTTGGTTTGCTTGTACAGTGTACATGCTACCCAAAATTGGCCTCAACTGATTTGCTCGTACGCTGTAAGGGCATGGATATTTTCTCCTTTCCTTTTCTGGTTTGCCCGTATTTTTCATTATTGTAAAGAGACTATTTAGTATTAATATTTTTCAACAGATGGCATGGCTTGTCCATGTAACTGCAAAGCTTTTCATCTGGATTTTTCTTTGTAACGAGAAACCCTGAATTTTTCTGTGAAATATTTATTCTACTGTATTCAACGCTTGTGAATTTAAAACCTTGTCTTTTCTTATGGAATAAACAATGAAAATACCTCTTGTTAGATGATGAACTACATTTTGATAAAGATATTTCTTCTAATTATTTGGATTATTCCTCAAATGACATGTGTAGTGAGCTCAGCTCTGTTGAAGATTTGAGTAATGCAAAATATTTTTACCGAGGTTGATGTGAAAAATCCACCTGTTCAGTGTCCTGCCTGGATTGCGACGTAGGACTTTGCATTACAACTTGCTTTAAATTGTACCATACACAAAAAGACTTCTGAACTGTTTGGAAAAGTGTAAACTTCAAAATTCATTGTAAGTATGAGAGAAAGTTTTGTAGAATTTGTAAACCATTCTTCACTGCATGCAGAATGCACGTGAGAAAAGCAAACATTTAGGGGTTTTTGGGTTCTAAAATTGTAAAATAAAAAATGTTGTAAAATCGTTAAAAGTGGAAAAAAAATTCTTATTCTATTATAAGTACTTAATTATATGCAATAAAAAATATGCCATTTTTGGAAGCATTTCTGGTAAAAAAAATTGACCGCTTAAAGGGTTAACAAAATTATAAAACACCAATATCTAACATATATAATAATAAAGTGAAGAAAGGTTTCCATTATATATTTGCTTTTAAAGGTATAAAAGTAAACTGTTTAGATGATTTTGACATGGTTTTAACAAAATTATCTTACATCAATAGTTTAAAATTTTACAGGAAAACAAAAAAATATTAAAAATGTGAAAAGATATTAATGCAGAGGTCATTACTTCTCAGAAGCCTTTTTCTACTTCCCTAGTTTATTTGGAAAATACAATTGCTTTTTTGTTTTGAGAAAAAGGGATGAAAATATCACAACATCATGATTTATTGGAATCCCTGAGAGAGAGAGGTTTGGATCCCCAAACAAAAACGATATTTTGCTATCCAAATTAAAATGGTTTTTTGAAAGTCTTTTATCTAAATAGCTCAACTCTGCCAGGTTTTCACACATATATCTCTTTTGCTTTACGCTCTCTTTATATGGATTTTAGTGCCTTTTAAGACTTGTAGTTATTTTCATTTTTGGCTCTTGAAGATATTTTTATTGAATTCCACACTCTTTTTTTGCCAAATTTCATTTTGTAAAATAAAGAGTACTTTTTGGATGTATGCAAACCCTGCAAGTCTAGAAGTATAGTTTTTAAATTACATAGTTCCTAGACGTTCTTCTAAAAATTACAACGATCAATATTAGTGTTTTGTCAAATCAATATCTTGCATCCCATGTTTTGCACGCATCACATATATCTTAATAAATTTCTAATTAATGTTGCTTAAATGTTTCTTGTAACACTTGTATGATTTTTTGTTACAAATGCAAGTGTTATTTGATAGTTTATTTTAAGATGTATTTTGTTTTTTCGCTTATAATTAAACTCGATTATAAAATTAATTTTTTCATAGTTAAATTAATAACTTTAATTTTTATTATTAATGCAATTTGTAAATAGATATTATAACTTAAATTCTTTATTATTAGAGGCTGGTATTTATTAATGTAATAAAATTACTTAAATAATATTTGAACTCTGTTTTTTAGTTAATTCTGCTGAACTTCTATCCTTTTCTGGTGCGATACATTAGACCACATCAGAGAGGTAAAAAATTATTTCTTTTCATTTTATTATAAATAAATGCATTATTTGTTGTATTATTTTAAAGTCTGTAATTTATATTCGTTTAGAAGTGACAAAAATTCTTATGTTTGCTGCACAATCTGCTCATGAACAAGTACCACCAGATGTAAGTACAATTGAATGAATTTTCAATTTTGCTTTCAGTTTCATTTTTTTTAAAAATATTACTAAATAGTGTAATTGTTCACATACTTAAAATAAAATTTTATGCTTATATTTAATCTGTAATTTTTTAGTAATAAATGCTTTTATTAGGCAATTGAACCAGTTCTGAAAACAATTGCTGATAATTTCATCACAGAAAGAAATTCAGTGGAAGTGATGACTGTCGGGTGAGTTTTAAAACAATTCTTACAAAATGAACTTTATTTTCAATAAATTTCAAAGTTATCAGCATGTTATTATTGAAAGGAGAAATATATCAATTTATAACTATGGAAAAATACCATTTATCCTGTAAGTTGTTTGCTATTGATATTTAAAGAGTTTACGAATTGTATATTAAAGGAAATATCTTCTTTACTCTTTTAATGTAAGGGAATTAGATGTGTTCTGAAAAGTACTTGAATAAAATCTTTAATGTTAAGCATTTTACTTTTTACTGTGTTGATGTTACAATTTATCTCTATAGGAATAAACAAGTTTTAAGAATTTTTGGATTTTTAAATGATTTCACCATTTCTGACCTGCATTCACAGAATTTTCCAAAGGGCATAAACTTCTCTTTTTACTCATAACATCATATCAGTGAGAAAAGTTTAGGCCACATACCTAATACAGCATTGTTTTAAATTTGATAGTAATTTTCGCATGCTTCTTTAGAAACCAATAAAATGTAAAAATGTATGGGAAATTGAGTGGAAACTTAAATTTTTATCTAGAAATTTTAAGATGAACTTGATTTTAACTTTAATTTTTATCTCTAACTGGGGAAAAAATTCTTTTGCTTGTGCAAACATTCCTCAGAAAATATTAGTTTTGCAAATAGTACTAATTATGATAAAGTTGGTGCAGTGATAAATTTAATATAAATGAATGTATTTATTGTGAGTAATATTATGATGTAGCAAATGACAGGCAGTTGTATTTGCTTAATTATTAACACTGAATTTTTAGTACCTGATGAAAATTTGATGCTTGAAAGGTTTCTCTGCCAAATCGATGCTCCAATTTTTCAAATTCGTAAATCTGTTGATTTCTATACATTGAATTTTTGCTCTTTTTATATATCGTAGTGTATATCATTAGTCATGTATCTTTTGAATTTATGATAATTATTTCACTAATATATTCAATTGAAACAAAATTTCTCTATTCTAATGCATACATTTGAGTATCTACACATTTATCTGCTGAAAATTGAAATTCTTGAAAATTTATGATTTAATCAATTGTTTTAATGAATGTAATTTGTGTATTAAAAATTTTAAAAGCAAATTATTATTATTTTTTTTTGTATATATATTAGAGCATACTTTGTGTCAAATACATAGACAAATGACATATTCTTGCTAATAATGCCCTTATTAACTTTCATTAAAAACTGAAAATACCATAAAAACAACTAAATAAAAAATATTATAATTAGCTGGAATCTTTTTACTGACAATACCATCCCTTTTTTAAACTTTATTTTGTAAGCATAATGATGAAATTTTTATTGAATTTGAACTGCATTATATTTATGATAGAATTTCATATCAAACTATTAAGCATATAATTTTATGAACTGTAAATCTAAAATTATGTTATAAATAAAATTCAAAGTTTGTCAAAATTTTACTACTTTTGGGATGTTTCTTCTTTTTGTGGGCAGAAATAATCTTTTATAATTTTGATTATTATACTTCATTATGAAGGGTTAGGTTATGAAATTGCTTCTTCTGATTATCATTGGAACTTTTTTAAATCATTTCATATTTTTAAGTTACTGTTTTCAGAATAATTGATCATGATAGGATAATTGATGTCTGGGATCAATGTTGATTGATTGATTGAGTGATATCAGAAAGTCTTAAAATTTTACAAATTATTGAATTGAATAACTTCATATAGATTTTTACCTTATATTAGATAATCATTAACTCTTAAGCAGCATTGTTACTTCATGTTGCTTCCTATCAGAATTTAAAATGGAACAATATCTGTGAGAAGTATTTGGAGGAAGATGTTACTCTCTTCACACATGCTACTTATGAATTCATTAACTAATAAGTACAGTCCAGGTCTCACCATATATATCTGTGTGTTATGTCTTAGATTTTTGGAAACGTTGTTAGTAGATTAATTGTTTTTGTATGATTGGTTGAATAATTTGATCTCAAAACTTTTTATGCTTCTTAAATATTCATATTGCCTAATATTTGCCAATGTAATGTGAAATGATTCATATCAAGTGTTAACCTCAACATTGTATCATTGTTCAAACAATTTCATAAACAAGGCATTTGATTATAGTATGATTTCACATGTTAACCCTTTGCGGTTCGGTGTTCCAGGTGATGAGAACACCAAATTTTAAATTGTTACCAAATCATTGCATTTTATGATAAAAAGATGAAATTTGGC
Source organism: Latrodectus hesperus (assembly GCA_037975125.1). Classification (NCBI taxonomy): domain Eukaryota; kingdom Metazoa; phylum Arthropoda; class Arachnida; order Araneae; family Theridiidae; genus Latrodectus; species Latrodectus hesperus. The sequence goes on along the minus strand of CM075857.1, from coordinate 18,673,826 downwards.
GTAAAATGTTCTTTAAACTCTCTTTTTTTTATAATAGAGAGCAGCACTACATAAGACGATCAAAAATTTTCAATTATAGCAGATTATTTAAATCCCTTTATTTTGAAAGAATATTTCCAGACTTTTTTTCTTACACAAAAATAATTGATTAAAAAGAAATTTTTATGTTATTTTGTTGCCTATACCTTGAACTATTGATTCTATATTACTTTAAATTTTTTAATCATAAAGTATACGCAGAATTATTTGATAAAATTAGGTGTTCCATCACCTGGAACACTGCATTGCAACAGCACTTTAAGCGATTTAGAGCGCGATTAGTCTTGAACTCAATGCTAAGGGGAACAGCTATGTTTATTTTTTACTGTTCTTTCTCTCTTTTGGAGTGTAATAAACCAATGTTGAGGAATGTACAAGGAAGGATTACTTATATGGATAATATTTCTACACCCTTATTGGCCTCTTGAATTGGGAAGCTTCAGTGTGGTATAGGATTATATCAAGTAGTTCGAATTCTCTCTAGTTAGAGAAGCATTATTTTATGCTCTTGGTTTTTCTTTTCACTGCTATTCTTTTTATAATATTGTGTGTGTGTGTGTGTGTGTATATATATATATATATATATATATATATATATATATATATATATTGAATTTATATATATATTTTTAATTTATGTATTAGTTTACTTTTTGCAGTTACTTTTGCAAACATAATTTTAACTTCCAGTTAAATTTTTTAACTAGTTAATTGCAAATAAATGGCACTTAGAGGTCTTATTCCTTCTGAAGCAATAAAATGCTTAAAAACTGGCTCTCTTTTAGTGAATCAGAACATAGTGATAGTGATACAGAGAAATATGTTCCTAAACCACTTGATCAGTCCCTGTCTGATAATGTTGTGTCGGATGCCAGTGAAAATGATGGCGATGATTTATCTCAACCTGGCTCCTCTATGCAACCCCAAAACCTTACTTGGATAACTGAAAAAATTGTACAGAAATCTTTATTTTATTTTTATGGTGTACTATAGCAGGCCTTCTTGTGATGCACCCTAGACCACGCTAAATCTGCTACACAGGTGTAATGCATTATTTTTTCATTCATATGCAAAAACATTTATGCATATATGGACTTCACTGCAATGCTTGCTTTTTATGACTTTTGCGGCGCAATGTCCCATATGATGGAACACCCACAAAATCGAAATGGTACATGTAACCATTACAAAATTTTCACTGTATTCATATAGGCCTAAATAGACAACCTAAAAATTTTTTGTTAATATTTCAACTTTAAAGGGTAGTACGCCTGAGAGGGTTAATTATTCTGAATGTTTAGAATCTATCTCTCTTTATGTAAATACTAATTCAGACACATGATCAATATATATTTTGCTCATGATATACCTGTATTAGTCAAGAGATAATATTTGAAAACGTTCTTTTTTACACATATCTCTAGTCTATTGAGATTGCTATTATTTTTTTCATCATTTATAATAAGCTGAATTTATTTATAAAACTTTTTAGTTCTTAAATGCATTTTAATGTACTATATTGTAAATTAATAAGAAAATATTAATCAAAAATTTATGAAAAATATTTTAAATTCATTTTAGGTTGAATGCTATACGTGAAATTTGTATAAGATGCCCATTTGCAATTCACGAAGATTTGCTACAAGATTTAGTGCAGTATTCAAAGTATAAAAATAAAAGTAAGTTTGCATTGTCTGAATTATTTAAAATATTGATTTTACTCATGATTAAAATATAAATTTACAGAAATTAAATAACCTAATTAATATAAAAAATTATTACTTTAATAGAATTGTATGTCAAAATTATTATTTTTTGTACACAATGATTGCAATATCCAATAATTACACAAACTATATTCATTCATGAAAACCATTAGGTATCTTGTAAGTTTATGTATAATTTAACAATTAAAATTTCATTTCACCTTTTAAAAATTAACCAGCTAAATTGTTTTCAAAATTAAAATGAATTATAATGAAATAGATGATTATTTGTTGTGTGAATCTTTGATGAAAATTTCGTAAAATTATTTATGCTATAGTTATTTACTGTTTAAATTAAAGCTTTTGAAGCATTTCTTTTCCTACATACTAAAATTGTAATAATATTCCTAGTTTATTTGATTATTAAAATAATCTGGGTAATTGCCACCTTTTTTAAAAAAATGGGAAGTGAATTGGTTAGATTTGCTAAAAATTTAATAGAATTTTCACTGTAGATTAACTTGTCTTTTAAAAAATAATCAATAACTGAATTTATATTCATTACTTATTTCAAGATTTAAATAATCTGATAAAATGGTTGAGATTTAATGTGACTCCTTTATCTATAATATCATGTCATTAGAAATATTTTCCCACTAATTTTGGTTTCATAACCTTTAATTGCTTTTAGCAATTATTGTGCCTTTTTTTGTAAAATATAATGTGTCTCTCCTTTTTATCTTTTTGTCATTAAGTGAATTCATTGAATATACATAGTTTTATTTGTGCAAAAGAGTAATTCATTAATAATCAGATTATTAGATTTAACAAGACAATTGGCAATTAACCATGAAAAAACTTTCTAATAAATCTAATAAAAATATTGGTTTGGCTTGTTTATCTCTCAGTGATGATTTTTTGTTATAGAAGAATTTACAATAATTTGTGAAACAATTCATTGTCACTTTGAGCTTATTATGTGACAAATGACTAAAAAATTTCTCTTGTTATAATTGGTTTGTACATTTACGGACTCTAATAGAAAGGGTTTCAAGCTAAACTAAAACTTTTAATTCAGTTTCTCATATAAAGCTGATAATTTCTTTAAATTTCAAAGTAATCTCTTATACTCCAAATAAATTTCCAATATAATTACATACTATTTGGATTTTTCTCACTGTGCATAGAAAATTATGAAAAAGATGTTGTTTTTAGTTAAAGAGTTTCTTTGCTTACAAAAAGCTAATCTTTATAGGCTAAGAAATTAATTCTTAGTTTACCATAATTCATTTTATAAAAAATTATTTCAGGAAGTATATCACTTCAGTATAGCTATATTCCATTAATTTTGTTTCCTTTTTATAATTTTGCTATAAAACTTGTATTGATAACTCTGTTATTATTGAATTGATAATTAATTGTAATTATAGAATAAAGTTACAAGATTCATAAGTTTGCTTGTTAATTCCCATTTCATATTGAAACTGTTATAACCAAATGATTAAGATGTTAACTTGATGTCAGTATTATGTCGTGAATATTAAGATATAAAAGCATTGCTTACTTTTTTCTTAACAGATGTTAAAATGGCTGCAAAATCTTTGATTCACTTGTTCAGGAAAATAAATCCTCAAATGTTGCAAAGGAAATTCCGTGTAAGATTCATTACATTTACTTTTATTGTGTATTTTACTATATGTGTATTACTTACTAATTTCAAGTATCTAATTTGAATAATTATTCTTTTCAAGAGAATTATTTTTCTGGTATTTCATATCATTAAATTGCTTTTTATTGAAATTGTTTGTTCATAACATTATGCCAATCATTGTGTAATGTATCATAAATTCATTAATTACTATTTGTGTGTGTGCGTGCATGTGTGCGTGTGTCAGTCCTTTCTAACTCATATATTAGTAGAAAAACCAATATAGTGAAAATACTATTCTACTATAATTTAATTTGATATATTGTGGACTGATGTTGTGTTAATATTATCATCTCATGTGATTTATTTGCTAGAATTATATATTGTGTTACTTAATTATTTTAAAATCATCAAATATAGTTTAAATATGTGTGTGTTTGTTTTTCTTCATAAGTTAAAATTAGCTTGATTCTTCTACCAAATAAAAAAGAAATTGCCAGCTGAAGTAAAATCCTTAACATCATTCAGAATCTATACATAGATTGCTTAGGTGTTTTATATTTCTGAATAAATATTTAAAGTACTCACTGATTAAACAAATATTAATTTTAATTCACCATATTTAAAGCAATTTCAAGTTGAACCTGGTTTATTTTGTGAAATCAACTGGCAAATAGAAAAATAAAAGAAATGAATGAATGAAATGCTTTTGTCTCAATTCCAGAAACATATAATCTAATTTAAAACATCCACATTGTTTACGCTTTTTATAATTAGATTTGTGTCATTGTTATTTTAATACAATACTTTTACATCAACAAAAATGAATTCAAAAGTATCTTTTTAATATAATTCACGTTGTTACTAATCTCATATTGTCTAGCAAAGCCCTCTGTCAGCCCTACATCAATGACACTCGGGAAAGCACTTTTCTTTCCCTGCTGCAGAGTGACATGACCACTCATGAAGCACAAGAAAGTCGTTTTTGATATTAGACAAAAACCCCTCCCCCCAGGCTTCTTCCAGAGTGCCACAGGTGATTGGGGGGGAATCTTTCCAAGTTGGTTTAATTCCATCTTCCTTAATTAGATGTTGCTACATGTGAGAGCTCCATAGGGTCTTACTCCCTTTTCAGCAGCAGTTGGCCCTTTTTTTTATGTCGAACATAACATGAGATGGATCCATTGAAAACGGATAGAGTGACCAGAAAAAAACCAGACAAGAAGATTTAAAATATTCAGTCTTATCTTGTCCCCTATCACAATCCATAATATTTAATAGGAGGTTTGAAAATTTTATGTAAATATCTTTTTAAAATGAACATTTATAAAAGATTTTAAGTTAACATAGTTTTTACTCACCTCATTGATATTTGGTTCAGATACTATTGTTTGATTAGCTCTAATTCAAAGATATTTGTAAATATGTTCTGAAAATTGCTGTTTTAGTTACTGGTTAATATGAGAGTATATTCCCTTTATTATGCATTTTTAAGATGGTTTCAACATTGTTAAAAAGATCAAATATATTCTCCCTTGGATAAAATGGTTATATATCAATCTATATTTTGTATTGGAATCATTGCCTTTCATTGCAATGTTTTCCTTAAAAAGTTATCTTCTAAAACAATGTCACACAGGAGTTTTAACAGAAAATCATTTGCTTTAAGAATATTACTTAACATTTTGTAAATTTTTGATAAAATTTAAAAGGACAAGTTTTATCTTGGTCTTAAAGAAACCATGAAAAGTGCTTTTCTCGCAGTAAATAATTTACTAATTTGATTCTGTTTTTTAATATGTTGATCAAAGTTAAATTATTTTGATTCTGAATAAAAATTAATGCTATTTATAGATTCTTCTATTAAAAAGATTTCTATGAATTAATTTAATTTGTTTCCTCATTTAATTCATTTGAAATTTTTATTATTTGTTAAAACAAATATTTCTTATAAATTTTTATGATTTATCTTGGTTTATTTAAAGTTTAACATTAAAAATAAATTTAATCAAGATGATATTCTTGCCCTTTTTATCAGGGTAAACCCACTGAGTCTACTAGAGAGTTACAGCCCTTAGAATATGGTGCTTTGAATGCAAAGTCTTATATACCTGGCAGTGAAGCTCTATCTCTTGAACCTTCTGGCGACATAGAAAATATTAAAGGTATTTCATATGTTCAACAAGTTTATTAAATATATATGTATACAAGGGTTACTTTGAAATTTTTGAGATACTCGCAGAGGAGAATTTACAAAATAAAAATATTGGTTTAATTTTAAAGTACAAAGTATTTTAACACAGAAGACGATTTTATACTGATTTACTTCAACTTGTTTAGCATAGAATAAATTTTAAACAGAAGAGAAAATGGAGTTGGCACGAGAATATTTTCGCGCTGTGATTTTCTACGATTTCAAAGCAGGATTCAATCAAGAAGAATGCGTTCAACGGTTGCAATAAGTATTGGGTGATGAATCTCCAGCTCATGCTACTGTATTCAGATGGTTTAGGGAATTTAGAAGAGGTCGCAATTTTCTTCAGGATAAAGAACACACAGGAAGGCCGCCGTCGGCAGTCATCTCGGATAATGTGTCTGTCATACTAAAAATGTTAATGGATGATAATCGTTGTACCTGTCAAATGATACAGAAGGAACTTGACATTGGATCCGCAACCATACACAAAATCATTCATGAAGAATTACATATAAAAGAAGTAGTTTGCTGTTGGGTTCCCCATAATCTAACTGAGCATCAAAAAGAGGAGCGTGTCAGAATCAATAAAGAAACTCTTAATATGCTGAATGATGGTAGCCACCGCATCATTTCTAAAGTTGTAACAGATGATGAAACGTACATACAGTTTTTTGACGTTCCAACACGTCAAGAAAGCAAAGTATGGGTCTTTGAAGATGATCCTACGCCGACAACGGTGAAGAAACAACGCGCACTGAACAAAGTGATGTATGCCGTTTTATTCAGAAGTACGGGATTGGTCAAAGCCATCCAGTTGGAAGGACAGAAGACAGTAACAGCAAACTGGTATACCACTAAATGTCTTCCAGAAATTCTACAAGAACTGAATGTTAGAAGACTAATGCTTCACCATGACAATGCATCTTCTCATACAGCCGGGTTAACAGTTAAGTATCTTAAACAAAAACAAATTAAAGTGATCGAACATCCGCCATATTCACCTGATCTATTCACCTGATGTGCGTCTTTTGGTTATTCTTTAATCTAAAAAAGAACTTACGTGGACATCGTTTTCATTCAGAAGAAGAGATTGATGTGGCTATCAATGCATTTTTTTCATCTATTCGAAGAAATGAATCGCTTGAGGCATTTAATCTGTGGAAAATTTGCCTACAAAAGTGCATTGATGCTGGAGGAGACTACTTTGAACACACCTAAAATTTTGTAAGTATAACTTCTTAGTTGTATCTCAAAAATTTCAGAATGACCCTCGAATATATATATACTTGATTTAGTTGTACAATTTTTTTATAGAATTTATGTTATTTTAATTACTAAAAATAGCATCCTATTTATATTGATATTCTAAATTTATCATTAATTTACAATCCTAGTTTAGTTACACAGTGCATCAGAAAAAATCTTTTTATTTGTTTTGCATGTAAACAAGTTCAGAAATCCATTGATATTTAATATATAAAGAATTTTCTTTAAAGTGATTAGTTAAAATAGTTCATAAAATTAATGTAATTTCTGATTTGTAAATTGAATTCTTAATGTAATCCACTGCTGCCAACTTTTACAGTTTGGTCATATAATTTACTCTTTTTTTATATATATAGCAAGGTCTTTGCACCCAAGCAGTAAAATAGTAAAGAATATCAAATTAGTCTGAAATTATAACACTTCCTCTCCAGTTTCTTGAGCATGATTGGTCAACAATCATAAGATTGCATATATATAATAAACATTAAAGAAGTATTGGAAGTATAGTATACACCAGCAAAGTCCCCTGTACCTAACCCAAGAAGGGTTCTACCAGTTTAGATGGGACTTGCTGGAAAGAAGAAAAGAAAGTGGCACCGCCGGGGCCCCGCCTCTGTGACAGAGCCAAGCTCCAAAACGCAACAACTTCACACGCTAGTGGAGGGTACCCGCCAGCTGTCTCTAGCTGTCCCCATTGGACTAGTTTATTGTGTGAGCAAAATAAATATAAAAAATTACTAGACAGCACAAGTACAAGGTGAGTAGTTGTGGGTGAGTTTACCCTATTGGTAAGAACAAGCTGGGACAAAGACAAAATTTACAGACAATCATTAAAACAAAACAAACTGAACAATTAAAAGGTACGTGACAGAGTATGGGTGCAAACAAATGGGAATAGCAAGGAGGGTAATATTTACAGAAATTCAACAAAAGGATTACAAAATTATTTAAAATAGCTTAAGCACAAAGAGGCAAGGGATTTAGGGAATTATCCACTGGGAGAATCTAGTAAATAACATCAATACAAATTTTACAAATTCTAGTAGTTTGTTGTTAAAAGGTACTTTAGTTATTGGCACTAGAGAAGGGTCAGGTATCAAAGCATCACTAGCAATGGAGAAGATAGGTATCAATTGTAGTCTAAATAGAAAATAAATTAATTAATAATGCTCCTTAGAGCATTAGGAAGTGGAGGTATCTAGAAATTAGAGCAGCGTTATAGGACATGACATGTAGATGGCTTAGGTTGTACAGTCTTAAAACTATTTAAGCGCAGTTCCTGATAATTATGGCAATGCATACGATTTGGAAAATGAAACAAATTCAATTATAACAGGAAAATTTAGAGAGTAGGCTGACCCTAATTCCCTAAATAATTGGTGTAACTTAGTTAAGTAGTTTATGGAGGGAAAAGAGAATAGTGTATAGCATAGTAGCTACAGATGCTGGGAGCAGTTGCACATCTATGGTTCCGGATCAATTTAGTCCTCCCCTTCATCTTCATTGTAGCTTGGAATGTACAGGTCTCTGTGGTCTATAAGAAAGTTTACTAGTGCTATTAGCTTGGACCTAGCATAGCTGTTAGTTACCAGATTTTTTGTCCATTCCTTGATTAGATGGGTGCTCGGCTTGGTGAAGTGCCACGAGCTGGTTATCGGACATGTGGTTGGAAGTATTGGCAGTCCTAGCAGTATTGGGTCTGTTTATATTTGTCAAATGGCAATTAGTTCTCTACTGGAAGAAGGACGTCAAATTGTGCTGCAATGGTTACCTAGCCACTGTGGTATCGCGGGAAATGACACAGCTGGCAAATTGGCAAAGGCTGGCTCAGATCTACAACAGCCTTCTCCAGCCTTGGAGTACCATACTGTTAAAAGGCTTATGAAGTCAAATATAGCCTCCTATCGTAGAAATGTTTACAAGATGTGCATGAAGGGTAAAGCATGGGCTTCTTTACTAACAAAGCCTATTCCGTGTAACCTCCACAGAGTTGTGAGAGTGGCAAATTTTCGCCTTAAAACTGGGCGTGATTATCTGCAAAAACACTATCACCGTTTGGGTTTGAGGGATTCTCTGATCTGCCCTTTTTGTGGACTAGAGGACATGGCTGGTGACCACCTTTACACTTGCCCTGGACTTTCAGACGTCGCAGTTAGAAATTCTGCGGAAGATGACTTTTCATTCACCTCAAGATTGTATTGGGCTGCTCGACAGAGACTGATGGTTGAAAATCCAAGGTCAAGCGTAGGATAAAAAAAAAACATTAAAGAAGTGAAAAAAGTATTTTACAATATGTAGATTAAAAACTTATGTAGATTCAATCTCTTTAATTTTAAAATCCCTTTTGATCCACACTATTTTAGTTTGATATTTACTATAATGATTACTCAGTGATAAATTTAGGTCATTAAAGATTAATAAACTAAATATATCCTTTTTTAAATGTGCAATTGTCCTTAAGTATAAAAAATACAATCTAATAGAGCTGGCTGCTGAAGAGTTTGTGCTCTTGCTTTCTATTCAACAGTTTGTAGTTTCGAATCTCACCTTGGCCATGGATGTTTGTAGTGGTTCAGAATCCACTTTAAACCATAGGTCCCAGTCGAATTAGCGCTTGTGTGCAAAAATTGACCATTGATGACAAATCAAAATGCATCATCCATGATGTTGAAAAGATTTTTTAATATAAATTATAAAATCATTATCTATCTTTCAAATATTTATTTTTACAATAGTATTTATATGTATTAATGTTGAGATGTAATCAAGTTGTTACATTTCTAATCAAAAATTATTCCGTAAAGTAGTTATACTGACATGCACATCATATATCAGTTTAAGAAATAAAAATAATAAAAATCCAGATTTAAAATTTTAAGTGTTGGCATTTAAAAGTAATCATATTATCTTATCACAATTCATATTTTATTATACTCAGATATTTTACTCTGATACAAATATAATTATCTATCTGAATTTTTTTTTTTTTTTTTTTTTTTTTGATATTTAAAAATATAAATAGATGTACATTTCATAGTAACGTTAGTAATACATAAAGTAAACTAGATTCATTATCATGTTAATTTAATACAAAAATGGCTACTTGATTATTTTTAATTATCCCCATTGTTTGGAAGACACCTAACAGTATAGTAAATACACAATGTAATTAGAAAGTTCAAATATCTGTGTCACTTACTTAATTCTAAATTAATTAAATATAAAGTTTACAAAACAAGAATTAAATGGATTAAAGATTTATGTTTATGATGATGTTTCTTTTAAGATTTTATAAAAGGCTAATTTAATGAAAAATCTCATATTCTTATTTTAAATTATAAAACATTTTTCTTTTCCATTCTAATGTTCAGTGACAATTAAGACGATTTAATTTAATAGTTAATAGCATCAACCATTTTTTCAATTAAATCTTCATGAAGTTGTAATTTGTAGGCTTGCATGTGTGTGATAATTAAATGTTTATAAAAAATTGAATTTTCATAAATTAGCATGTTTCAAGTAAACTCAAACATTACATGGCTAACTGATTAATAAATATTATATCCATATCATTCAACAGCTGTATTTAATAGGTTATACATTTATATAGTTACTAATTTTTTAATTTGTTAGTTAAAATGTTCAATGTACAAATAATATAACGATTTAATAATTATAGACACTAAATGTGATGATGATGATGATGGTAGCTGGATTGACGTCTCTCATTCTGAGGATGAATTGGTTGACTCAGAAAATGAAGATGAAGAAAACTCAGAAGAAACTGCTGAAAATGATAACATTTTAAATGTATGTATTACATTTCAGTAAATTTTATTAGCAATAAAAACATTCTTTTAAAATTTTAATTAATTTTAAATTCCTTTACTATTGGTGAGTTAAAACTCTTTGAAGTTCAAATTCCAGTAATTTTTAATTTTTTATTTAAGCTATTTTTTATTGTAATTAACTGAATAAGTAATCAAGTGATGAATTCACACATTTCAGATTTAATCATTGAATTAAAATTATTTCTATAATTGATTGAAGTTTCAATTTTTGAATGTTTTAGAAAGATTCTTATGAAGCAAATTCTTTTGACAAGTCTAAATTGCATGCTGAAATATCACAAGGTACTAAATCAGTTGCAGAAGAAAATTCACAGCATTCATCAGATAAGCGGGAAGAAAATGCAGCAGGACATTTTACTAGTGAGCAGGAAAAAGCCATGGTGATTTCAACTAGTCGCCTATTAACTCAAGAAGAATTTAAAAAAGTTAAAATCGTTCAACTTTCAAAAGAAATAAAGCCTTCAAAGGGTAAGAAACGGAAGATGGAAGATGTTCTTGATGCAGAGGAATTAAAAAGGTGAATGTTATTCATCAACTTCAAAAATATATGGGTATTTATTTGAGTCCTTAAACTGTACTTTATCTAACTGGATAATTTATAAACTTTTTAGGGGAGAAGTTGTAGACTTAAAAGATATTGAAAAATTGCATAAAAGGCCTAAGGCAAATAAGGAGACTAGATTAGCAACTGTTTTGGTATATATATATATTTTTTTGTTAATTTCTTTATATTTGCATTCCAGTGATGATTTTGTCCTATTAACTGTTATATTTTTGAGATTTATTGTATCATATTTTTCTATTCTTAAGTTGTTTGCTAAATGCAAAATTTATCAGTGTTGTTGAAATCAAAGCAATTTCTGTGAAGAATCAAAAATTTAATAGTTACTTCAAATATTGTAGCTTTTACATTTCAAACAATTTGTTAAACAAGTTATTATTGTGTATCATTGTGCAAATTTCTCTTATGTTTTGAATTGCTTTCAATTATTTTGTTTTGCATTTTATAATTGTCATTAATTTCAGTTGTCTTTGTAATTTAAAACTTTGTCTTTTGCTGAAATAATAGAAACTTTTTAAAAATATATATAATGTATTAATTTAAAATATATTTTATATTTATAAATTACTCAGTTTAAGGGTAATTAGATTCATGGAATAAAGTTTAAAATTCAAAATATGTTTCACACATTCATATTTCTTTATTTTTTTGTATTGAAAAGACTTACATATATTTTGTTCTGTCTTACATATACATATTTTCACAGAAATTAGGGATTTATCAAAATTATGTGAACTTTAAATTACAATCATAATGTTTTTACATGTTTTTTTATTAATTAGTTTAATTCTAATTATTGATATACAAGTAATTTTTTTGTAGGAAGGTCGTGAAGGCAGAGAAAAATTTGGGAAGAAAAAGAAGAAAAATCCACATGCTAGCAGAACGCAAAAGGAAAACAATAAACATAAAGCCTTCATGATGATAAAACACAAAGTTAGAGCAAAAGTGAAAAGATCTTTTAAAGATAAACAGGTTTGTTTCCTGTATTATTCATATTTAAGAGCATTGAATTTGTAAATCATTTCTTGTAATAATGAACTGTTGTATCTTCTGCTTCAAGATAGCAGAGTTGTCAGCTGAATGGTGAGTGTTCTTACCTTCTGTTCAGCAGTTTGTGAATTTAAATCCCATCTGGGACTGCAGTGGTTCAGAATGCACCTTCAAACTGTGAGTCCCAATCCAATTGGCCCTCATATGTCAAAAAGGTCATTGACTAACTAAAAAACCTAACGAAGCAAATTGATTTCAAGATAAATGTATATTTTTTTCAGAAAATATTTTGTATTGTCTTAGAATTATTCAAATTATTTTAAAATTATTTTTGAACTAGAAAAATAGTTATTTTTATATGCAGTTTTCTGTAATTCAAACTAAATGTTCATTATTTATATTTATTGTAATCAAGTATTATTGCTTTTTAAAGCATACACTTATTATTTTTAAATGTAGCATATTTTACCTTATACAATTTATATTAATTTTGTTTAATCCTGACTTAAAATATTTAGAAAAGTAAAAGCAGAAATGAGAAACAGTATTTGAAATAAAAAAAGAAACAAAGTTTCTAATTTTCAGCCTTTTTTTCTTCACACATGAAATTTAAATATTTGTGTATTATACTACTTTCTAAAACTTATCACCCAACAAATTCTACTCAAAGTATTTATTTTAATATATTGTTATATTAATTGTGCTACAAATTTTAAGACATCTTGTTTAGAAAATAATGATAATTTTTGTTCAAATTATATGTATTTCTTTATTAAAATTTTAATATTATTTTATAAGTTTTTCTTCAAATAATAATTATTATCATGAAGTGTACTATATATTTTTCTTCTATGTTTTGCAAACATTTTTTGTAAATTCTACATAAAGTTTTCTAATTTAGTTTAAAGATTATTGCTTTTGTATTCACGTTTTCTATATTTAGAGACTACAAAAACAACCTATTTTTTCCTTGTTTGATATTGATAATATTACTGAATGGTAATTAAATACATATCTGCCAAAAGATAAATCATAACTAAAACTATATTTAATTCCAATTTCATTTAATGGAATGGTGAAATAACCTCTTTAATAATATTAAAAAATTTTATCTCATTATAAGGCTTGGGTAATTGAGTAATCCTGTTGCTTGTAATTACAGAAGAGTCACTAAAGCCTTAAAGATCTTACAATAATTTTGTAAATGTCAATAGTGCTTACACTTAATCATTTGATTTCTATATTTATTTTACAATTTTGCATGGTTTGGAATAAAAAAAAATTAACTTAAAAAAACTGTTTATATTACTTTGTTACCACTTACCATTTGCTCTATATTTATATATTGCTTATTTTCCTTATGCTTTCCTATTGTATATATTTTGTTGTCATATTTTTGGTAAGGTTTTGGGGTGTAATGGCTTAGTTTAAGCTTTTGTCTTTCGCCATTACAAAAAAACCAGACTTTGTACCAATATGGTGCACCCCTGATGAAGCTGGCTATGTTGGTATTCTATACCATTTTAAATGTTAGCACTTTCTTCCTCTTCATTTCTTTTTCTCTATTAAATTGCATCAGTTAAAATTTTTCCTTATAATGTTTAATCTTACAAACGTTTGTTATATTCCTATACATGATATATATAGCTCCATACACATATACATGCATGGAAATTAATCAGAGATTTTTAGAAATTTGGCACTGTTAACCAGTTTTTATATTTGTTATTTAACTGTTAATTTTATCCAAAAAAAATGTGCAATAATTAGTTGGACACTGTGAGTGCATATAAAAAATATTTTCCTGACAATGTGATTCTTTAGGTCAATATATTGTTTGCTAATAATCTTTATTATTTCTTTCAGCTTGCTTTAAGAAATGCTCTGTTGAAACGTAGAAGACAAAGGAAATAACTGTAACATTTGAGTAAAAATATTTTGTAAATAAAATATTATGTTTATTTGTCTTGTTTGTATTATTTATTGTAAATGATGATTTCAATTACTTAAATTGTAATTTTTTCGTATAAGCTACATTGTTTACCTGTATTTCTTTTTAAAACAAATTGTACAAATTTGAATGTTTATATTGTAGCAACACTTACTGATTATACTTATTATACATACAATGTACAGAATATTCAATACATCAATATTTATGCCATAACTAGTTAATATTTTGCAATTACATGTTGCAACTATTTTTGCCAAACTATTTTTATTCCAGTATTTGAATATGGCCCAAATAACTTATTTAAATAAATTAAATTTTGTTTTAAATAAATAAAAACTGCACTTTTTTGTGACTTTCTTTTCTTGAAGCAATTAAAATTAATAGATTGAATTTCCCAACATAATTCATAACTTAAACTTAATTCCAAACTTAATTCAATCATATATATCTATATAAATAGTTTATTATAAATTTATGTATACAGATTTTATCATCATCATCAATGGCGCGACAGTCCTGTGTGGACCCTGGCCTTCTCAAGGAGGCGACACCTTTCCAGTTTCTGACGTTGATTGAGACTCGAAGTCCTTCTGGAGGCAGTCACTCCACCTCAGTCTTCCTCTGACACCCGAGGGCTTTGCCAAAAAGATTTTCTTTGTAATGCGGGTGTCCTCATAATATTCCCGGCCCATTTCATCCGTTGGAATTTCAGGATGTCCAGTTCTCCGAAATATAACTCAGAGTTGGTTCTTCTTCTCCAGGCTCCACTGCCAAAGATGGAGCGCAGAATCTTCCTTTCGAAAGCTGCGAGTGTCTTTTCGTCGGCCTGGGACAGGGTCCAGGTTTCAGTGGCATAAGTGAGAACTGACCTCATTAAACTTTTGTGAATCAGCAACTTGCAGACCTGCCAACTTTTACGCAAAATCGTTTGGTTTTACGCATTTACTGATAGCATGAATTATTTTACGCATTTTGGTTCTACTGGGCAAAGTTTAAGAAGGAAAAAAAATTTATATCTTAGCACATAATAGCGATTTTTTCTCATTCAACCCATCTGTGGGAAGAGAGAACTGACTTCCCAGACTGGTCTCAGAGGCTCCGATCGGGGTGGGGGAGAGGAAGGTTCCAGCTTTAAAAACTATAGAAGGGGAAAAGAAATTGTAGAGGTATAACGGATCAAAACTCGGAGCCATTCTTTTTCACTACGGTGATTGGTGGACTGTTGCAGATGAGCGGAGTTAACTCTGAGGCTCTCTTGGGTGAAAGCAAACATTTGGTCTGTTTTTGACTGGAGTGGCTGTCACAAAACAGACTAAATGGAGTGTGACCAGGCAGGTCGATCGTAACGTTATTTTCATGAAAATATATATTGTAACTGATGAAATTATTTATATAATTTATCATTTCATCTATTTTTATATAATTAGGATATGTATATGTGTGTGTGTTTGTTTTAAAAAAACTTGAAAAAAATTAAATATTTTTATATTGAGTTAGTTTTGAAAATAATAGTTTTTAATTATTTGTTGCATTCAATGAATCAAGTCTCATAAAATCAAATTTAACCAAGCACTTAAAAAAATATTTTTAATCATTCATATAGTATTTTAGGTTTGATTTGAATTCTGATAATCATTTTTGACCATTTAATTAGTAACTGTAAAATCACTCAACATCCGCAATTTGTCTTCATATTTTTTAGTGCGAATAATAAAAGCCGAACTCTAAAATATAAATAAATAATATTTTCTTTAGAATCACTGGCAGCTAATTTTCTATAAGACAGTAACACGTATTTCCGGTGTCAGTTCGTTCAGCATTTTTACTGGCCCATTTTTCCTCACCCCTATTCTAAGAACCCTGTTAACATCTGTTAGGAGCAAATTTAAAACTCTCTTTTTGGCTGTTTTTATGGCGTTAGTGCTTTAATTTTTCACGATATAACGCGCCAAATCTGGCAGACTCGCTAACTTCGAAGAATTGATTGACAAGCAATTTATTTCAACCAATAATATTGTCTTGGTTACTTCCCTCGACAAGCTTTGAGAACTAACACCAGATGGGGCGACAAGACAACGGGAGTTCTCACGTAGGTCTGGAAGAGCCTTAACTAATAAGAGTCTTATTAGTGGAATTGAAAATGCCAAAAATGTTTCCAATATGAAATCTGGTGATCTCCTGGTTGAAGTTTTATGGGTTGAATAGGCCAAAACCATTCTAAAATTGAAATTCATCGGTAATATTGATGTTATAGTATCTCCTCATAGTAGGTTAAATACTACATGGGAGGTAATTTCAGCAGATGATCTATTTAATGTTTCAGATGAGGAAATTTTGGATTATCTTGTTGACCAAAGAGTACAACATGTGCAGCACATTACAATCAGGAGAGAGAATGCAGTTGAGGGAACATGAACTGAAGCAGTAAGTTAAAGATGTAGTAAAAGCAACATAGTTTCCAAAAGAATAATTTTAGAAATCCACCCACGAATTTTAGTAAAATTTCAAATTTTGTTCTTTTTGCATTAGAATTTTTCACATTGTTAAAAAGGCGATTTCGATGATATTTTGATAGACAATGTTATCCAACATTCTTCCATCGAGAAATTTTTACCCAAATTTTGACGCAATGAAATTTTTTCTGTTATTATCTATGAACTTCGCAATCGCTCTTCTGAGATTAAATAGAAATTAATTTTGCCCATTTTTATGCTAATATTGAATTTGGTGAGGAAATCCAGCACCAGGCTTACGTCAAACTGACAAGAATTTGATGAAAATATCATCAACACAAGAACCAAAAATACAGGAGGACAAACAGTACTATCAAACATTTTACAAGAAATCTAATTCCAATTTCAAAATGCTCGTGTACAAACCAGATCATAGCATGTTTTTCGTGTTATTTGTAAACCTGATCCTGTAAAAAGAATATCCACGTAAAAGCATATTTGAAACAAACATTTTCTTGAATTTCCTTTCTTAAATTCCAGTTATTCTGGAATCAAAAATTCTTGTTTGGGAACAAAACAGGATCTTGCCCAGCTTTCCTCTTGCAAAATAACTTTTGAAGCCTAAGAGTGAATATTTTGGACTTTCGCATCGTTCCGGCGTTGTCGAAAAGTACTTTTTTGTGTGACACCGCTTAGCGTAGTGTAAGATTTGATTGCCAAAATAATAATTCAGCTGCTGGGTCGTTTCTACTGAAAGGAAAAAGAAATTATAAATGCGGTAGAATAATATGTGGGTTCGATTCTTGATACCGTCACAATAGTCATCCTTTATGCCTCTTGTTTTATTCAACTTGAAGAGATTAGCGTTCCCATTTAAAATTTCGCGAATATTCATTATTTTACAAGTAAATATTACTATTCTCTTCCATATAATTTGTCGATGTGGCATACTGCTCATATTTCACTTTGCATGGCTCTATACTTTATTCATCCAGTTTGTCACAAAGCTGTACCAATTCAAAAATCCAGCAGTATGAACTTTCGTGAATGTTACTAGAGTCAATTTGTCGATGGCACACTGCCAATATTTTAGATTTTATTCAGTCCGTTTTTTCTCCAAGTTGTACCAATTCAGGCATCCGGCAGTATGATTACGCCAATTAACGTTAAGACAGTAATAAGAATATTCTCGATTCGATTCCCAATACTGTCGCAATTGGCATTTTTGCATTGCGCATCCATATTTTATTCAACTTGAAGAGAAAATCAGCGTTATACGTGATAAAAACTTTCGCTATTTTCATGTAAATGTTACTAGAGTTTTCAATATATAATTTTACTCCTTAGGTTCATTAATATAATTCAGTTTGTCAGACTTTAATTTATTTTATGTTTAATTTCACTATATGATTCGATTTCAAATGTCCAAAGCATGATTATACAAATTATGGCGCTCAGACGTTAGATATAAGTTTTTGGGTTCGATCCCGATTATCTCATTATTTGCGCATGTACGTTTTACCCAACCTGCATGCGGGAAATTAAGCTGCACATGTCGGAAAGAAGCATATATGTATACAATACTGTGAAAATGGATGAAAACTAATAAAAAGTTACGAACAGCTCGAAAAGAAAGAATAATATGTGCAACATATAGAAATAGCAACAGCTTCCCCTGTTCCAAGAAATATTACCCTTTTTCTTTGAAATATCTAAGTCCATCGTAAACAAAGTTAAGGACATACTATTGCATTCGAAAGCCCTGGGCCTAGCTTTACTAATTGTAGCACACTACAGAAAAGGCATACTTTATAAAGACGTGTATGCCAGCGATAAGCAAGGGGTTAAAAGTTAAAAACCAATTTCATTTTTGAACAATTTTATTAAAAACTAAAATAATAAAACAAAAACACATAGTATTATAATATTTTTTAAAGAAATAATTGCTTGGAGATAAGTAAAAGTCCCAGAATTAGTTCCACGATTTTCAAGGGGTAAGTCAAAATTCTAAGAGTTTTAAGGGCCCTTAAAAGATTTCAATTCCCAGAATTTCAAGGAGATCCTAGGAATTATAGGAATCCTGATAGCAGTTCTATTCATATACGAAGAACACGTGAAAAAATATCAAAGTTCATCCATGGAAAAAAAAAACATGTCCTTGCGTAATCAAAGTCTTGAACAATATTAAAACTAACCAGAGTAATCCACATTTCTCTACAAAACATACACTTTTTCCACAGATGGTTCGAAAATAGTTCAGAACATTTACTTTATTGAGCAAATGAAAATAAATTTCTCTCATACCATTCAGTTTTTCCAGCAGAAGTTATAGCTATTAAATCAGCACTAACATATGCACATAAATACAGAAAATACCGTAAAAATGTATATTTTACAAATATGTATGTGATATTTTAATCATATTCCTTAGTACATAATGTTGATAATTTATCAATCGTCTAAACAAAGCCAAACAAAACTACGGTCAGTGGTTCAAATTTGGGCCACCCTTGTCATTAGTCCCGCCGTCACCAGCTAATGGTATTTTGCTGTATTGGGTAAAAAAAAATGATAATTACTCCGTGTTATTTATTTGGTCATTAAAACTAACTTACCATAAATCATCTGAGACATTTACTTTTTGTTACAGCAGACAATTTGACTTCCATTGCAGCGTGTCAATTGAACATACCATTATTATAGTAATGAATCAAATAAAAAATAAGATAACAATATGAACTTCACATCCTTTTTGACGTCCTTTGGTGTCCTGGAGACAAGCAAATCGTTTCTTTAACACAATGCCCATCAAATATAACGCAATTAACACTCAGTTTTTCTGGAAAATAAAGAGGAATTGTTAATTTTGATGCAGGGTCCGTAACACAAAGAAACAACCAAGGATCTCCCCAAAGATCCAATAATGAATATTTCAATATTTTCTTTTACAAATATTTCTATGATTATGGCAAAATCACATTAAGCCTTCATAGATAATACTCGGCTTTTGATGAAAGGTGACACAAAATCAGAATTGAAAATCAACACTATCGTTGCACTACAAACCATGTTTCCCTACCCAAAAAAAGCACTTTCACTCCAAAGAGAAAACAAGAGTTATTTTCCTCAGGAAACCTAAAAAACAACTTGGATACTAGTGTTAATTTACCAATAACTTAAATTTTCTATATTGTTTTTGATAAAAAAAATATTTTCCTTTCTATCAAAGCTAACAATTTTAAAAGCAAAAATCATTCCAATAATACAGAGTTTCAAGAAAATAACAAACAAATATTTCTCCTTTATGGGTCTAAAATCTGTACATGAAATAATTATTTTATGTAGAATGCCTTCAACCTATGTGAACAACAGAAAAAGAAAAAATTATATTAATCATTCAAAGACATAACTATAATGTACTGCCATCAAAAAAGGAACATGTGTAGCGATCAAAGTCATGAAAAGTATTTAAACTCCAATCTCTGTAATCTATATTTCTTTATAACTAACAATACTTACACAGATTGTTAAGAAATAGAATATGTCAAAACAATATTTACTTTATTCTATATGAAGTAAAAGAAATAAACTTTTCTCTAATACAATTCAGTCTTTCAAGCAGAAGCTATAGATGCTTTATTAGCACTCATATGATTATAAAAATGCAATTTTGTGTAACTTCAACTCAGTAATATAAACACTAAGCAACAAGAATCATTCTTTTCCGAAATAAACAGCACTCAAAGTTTTCTAAATATTTTATTTATAAAAGTACACCATCAATCAGACGGCAATGAAATATTCGACACACAACAAGATCTGATCACTCACAAAAGACATCCATTTGCCAAAGTTTTCCACCTTAAATCTCTCTTTAACCAAAACTGCAGGTTTATTTGCAAGAATTCTAGGACTCGTCTGAAGAACGACGATATCAACAAGTCTTCACAGATCATTCTTATACAAATACTTTAATAAATTACTTTATTGGTTTCCACGCGGATTATCACCATTTACTAATTTATTCAGAAGAAGCAACTCACCTCTATACTCTTGCGGTAAACAAGGAACACCACAACAATATATAACAGAATGTCCAATTACAATCAAATATCATATGAGGTATCCTACCAATACATCGTATTGTTCAATTTGCCAAAACCCTCATGTTCATGAAATTAAAAGAATTTCCTTTTCTGTCACGTATACGTGGACATCTTCCATTAAAAAATTAGACATGCATAGTTAAATTTAAAATATCTCAACAGAAGGTACATTTATTGCATCTCATTAACGTAGATAGAGTTGTAAGTGAGAGAATTTATAGATTGTATTGGATGAAGCAAAAGGGAAAGAGAGATGAAAAAAATTATTACATTGGTTTCAATAAGTGATTATCATCAAAAAACACATTTTTACGTTTCTACAATCAATTCATAAGGAAAGGTTAAACTTAGGTGTATTCCAGGCGCCTCCATCTAAATACAACTAATGAGATTTTTTACTTTCCCCAGTAGTTTGTAGATGTATATCAATTTTATATTAGGATATTTACTATGCTCACCCGTTAAGTTAGAACTGTAAATATTAATTGTGTACTTCATTTTGAAGAATGTTTTCTCACACCAATAAGTGGTATCAAAATCAGAAAACAGCTAAAGCACAAATTTAAGTGAATTATCAAATTATATCAGCTTAATACATTATAAAAAATTCTAACAAAGATGAACTATGAATTTTAATATTTGATTTGGATTATATCACTATGCTTTCAAACAATAATTTCCATTTGAAATTCCGGAACTAAAGTTTTAATGTCAGTACAAAACGAATTTTTTAAAAATATAAATTTTTTTCACAATGGTATCATTAATGTCAGAAAGGAGTATCAAAATTTATCTTTAAAGTACTCAAAGCTGCTATCGCTAAATCGACGGAAAAATCCAGTCTTTGTAAAATATTTCACTGTAGACTTCGCAATTTTTTTCTTGTTATTTCAAACTCTATTCGTTCTCGTTTAGTCAAATCGACATAGAAATTTAACGTTAATATTTTTTTTATAATTCAGTAAGATATTTTCATTGCAAAAACTTAAATCACTGATCGGAATTCAGAAAGAGCACTGTACTACATTTCTATTACTAAGCCACCGTACAACAGTATGATATAAGAAGCCATTTTAATTAACCTATTCAATAAATTCGCGGAATTATCGGTGATTCATCCCAATGAATCTGATGAAATTAACAATTGATATGAGTGATTTTGGAACTTCAGACATATTCAAACATTTCCCGCACAAGTACTAATAAAGAATAATATCTTTTGGCATATATAAGAGCAACTATTCCTTTATTTTTGCTGCACAAACTTCCATCATTTGTGAGAAATTTCAAGATTTTCCCTCGAAAGTCCATTTTAATAATAATATTTTTTTAACTCCCTTAAGAATATCTTCCACAGAAGTCATGAATACGCCGTCTATATGTGAGATAGATCGGTCGTTACGTGATCGGAAGTCGAGACGCTAATAGGAACGAACACGCCGAAGAGCTCGACGGACGCCCCAACAGTGCTTCCACGAGATCTTTGTGCAAGAGGTCAGCCACCACTCACACTTCTCGAGTGTCTTCACGACAACACTGACCACATATAAGGCGGTGGACTATAGCCTCTTCGTCAGAAGCTTCGCTAAGTAGATTGCTAGAGAAGAAAAAAGGTGCATCCTCACCGATAGCCTTACCGCCTGCGAAATACCGCAGGACGGCATTTTAATCGACGGAAAATGGAATAAAACTTTGCGAGCAGGTTACGGTAACCCCACCGAAGCGTGGACATAGAAATATTCAGCTCGTTTTTCGTATTTAGAAACCAAGACCACAAGCACACGCGATCAATCCTACTTATAAAAAATTAAATATGACAGTCCAAATGAGCAAACCAAGATTTATAATAAATGACAAAGTCCATTCGCACACGCGATCATTGAAACACTTGTGGAAATCAACGAGCTATGTTCTTTGTACAAGAGCCGATCTGCTTCACATTCAGCCACCCGATAAGTGGATTCGGGTACACCCTTAGCCTACTTGCAGTGCGTAAACGGAGCGAATCGGACTGTGCCATCAGCGTCCTGGCAACTGCGTTCGTCAGGAGACCACTTCTGAATAGCGACCAGATGTCCGTGAATTGACATCATGTCTTACGCATGGATTCTGTACGAGACAAGAACACTCGTAGATTATATTTAGGGGATCCACTTAAAATCTCACGAGCCGGCCCGACCACTGAATCACCGAGTCAAAGCACCAACGGGCTGGCGAAGCCAGTGCAATTCTCAAAATGACCAGCCGGGAAACATGCACACCCATTAGGTACTTAAACTTTGTGCGTTCGAATAGCTTCGCATCCCGTGAGTGGAATGCCAGCGAGAACAATCGGACGAAACACCGTCCGTGTTCATTTTTCGGCGGGACCAGAAGTAATTCATCCGGACCGCCTATGAGTGGACAGCCGCCGTCTATATGTGAGATAGATCGGTCGTTACGTGATCGGAAGAAGAGACGCTAATAGGAACGAACATGCCGAGGAGCTCGACGGACGCACCTACAGCGATTCCCCGAGATCTTTGTGCAAGAGGTCAGCCACCACTCACACTTCTCGAGTTTCTTCAAGACCACACTGCCCCTCATATAAGGCGGCGGACTATAGCCACCTCGTCAGCAGCTTCGCGAAACAGATGGCAAGAGAAGAAAAAAGGCGCATCCTCAACGAAAACCCTACCGCCTGCGAAGTACCACCGGACGGAATTTTCGTCGACGTAAAATGGAACCAATCTATGCGTGCAGCTTACGGTAATCCCACCGAAGCGTGGATCTAGTCTGAAATCAGGAAATCGATCTCAAAATTTCTAAGTCCACTAGCACACAAGATCAATGAACGTAGAAAAAATAATAGCACTCGAGATCAAACGGATATTGAAAAATGACAAGTCCATTAGCACACGCGATCAATTAAAAATTTGCGGAAATCCGCGAGCTATGTTCTCTGTACAGGAGCCGATCTGCTTCACATTCAGCCACCGGATAACCGGATTCGGGTACACCCATAGCCTACTTGCAGTGCGTAAACGGAGCGAATCGGACTGTGCCATCAGCGTCCTGGCAACTGCGTTCGTCAGGGGACCGCTTCTGAATAGCGACCAGACGTCCGTGAGTTGACATCATGTCTTACGCATGGACTCAGTACGAGATGAGAACACTCGCAGATTATAGTCGGGGATAGTCAGATTCACGGAAAATCTCGCCGAGCCGGCACGACACGTGAACGTCGTGCCCGGAGTCCCCGGGACTCGCAGCTCGAAGAGACTCACCGGGTCAAAGCACCCACGGGCTGGCGAAGCCAGTGTGGTTCTCGGAACGGTCAGCCGAGAAATATGTACACCCATTAGGTACTTAGACTCTATGCGTTCGAATAGCTTCGCATCCCGTGAGTGGAACGCCAGCTAGAACCAACGGACGATGTAACACCGCTCGGGTTCAGTTTTTGCCGGACCAGAAGTAACTTATCCGGACCGCCTCTGATCGGACAGCCGCCGTCTATATGTGAGATAGATCGGTCGTTTCGTGATCGGAAGAAGAGACGCTAATAGGAACGAACACGCCGAAGAGCTCGACGGACGCCCCAATAGTGTTTTCCCGAGATCTTTGTGCAAGAGGTCAGCCACCACTCACACTTCTCGAGTCTCTTCACGACCACACTGCCCCACATATAAGGCGGTGGACTATAGCCACTTCGTCAGAAGCTTCGCTAAGTAGATTGCGAGAGAAGAAAAAAGGCGCATCCTCACCGATACCCTTACCGCCTGCGAAATACCGCAGGACGGCATTTTAATCGACGTAAAATGGAATAAAACTTTGCGAGCAGGTTACGGTAACCCCACCGAAGCGTAGACATAGAAATTTGCAGCTCCTTTTTCGTATTTAGACACCAAGTCCACACGAAATATCTAGAAATCTTATTTACTTAATTACATTGTTTTTAAGTTCTTCATCGTGTTTGCAAATTGATTTCATTCAATTGCCTCTTACTTTGAAAATTTTCCGTTGGTTTGTTCACCCGTTTCAGATTTATGGTAAAAATAAGGTTTTTTAAGTTTTGCTTACATTTTGCAAATTCGATAAAATTGTTGTAAAACTGACGGAAAATGGAATCAAACTAGGCGTGTGGGTTACAGTAACCCCACCGAAGCGTGGAGTTAGAAATTTTCAGCTTAATATTTCGTATTTAGAGACCAAGTCCATACGAAGTATTGAAAACTTGCATTTACTAAAATAAACTGTTTTTAAGGGCTCCAACGTGTTTGAAATATGATATTTTTCATTTGACTTTTACTTTGAAACTTTTCCGTTGGTTAGATCACCCGTTTTTGAATTATGGTAAAATTAGGTTTTTTAAGTTTTGTTTACATTTGGCAAACTTGGAGAAATTGCTTTCAAATAGTTTCTTTTTCTAATTTAACTTTTAAAGAATGACAAGCTGACCCAGCCACGCGTTGCAGTGGCTGAGTTTTTAAAATACATTGAATCAATTTTTTACTAATTCTTGGGTTCAATCAAATTAATATTTTCTAAAAAAATTTAGAATATGTTCATTCATAGGAGATTAAAAATAAAACGTTTCACCAAAATTTAATAGTAATAGGTAAAGTATCGAAATTTTGAAATTAAGCACAAATCAACATATACTTTCTGAATTTACATTTTATTCATCTTATATTAAATTATAGTTTGTAATCAGTGACTTACTTATAAAATATACTATATAAATTAAAAAAAGTAATATACTATAAAAGTAATATATTAAAAAAAATAATATACTATATAAAGACATCTAAAAATAAATTGTTATAAATGAGGTAGATAACATTGACATCAAACTATTATTATTTTAATTTTAAATTATATTAAAACTAAAAATTTTTTCCGCGGCATTATACTGAAATAAAAAAATTAAAAGAATTTATCATTTGAATAAATAAATTAGATCAAAATGTTCTACTGAATAAATTAATAATTATCAAATTATAAAATAAAAATAAAAAATAATAAAAGGCTATCAAGAAATACTTACATATTTTCGAGGTGGTATGAAAATTAGTAGAGAAAAACAGTAATAAATAAAATTTTATTTTACTATTTATAATATTAAAAATATTCAAACTGAATACTGCACAATAATAACACAATACAAAGTATAATTATGAAAATAATTCACGAAAAATTGTTATAGTATTTTGTTATACATCATGAAAATATTAAGGTAAGTAATAAGGTAAGTAAATTAAACAATAATAAGGTAAGTAAATTGTTATACATCATGAAAATATATGTAAATTCTATATTTAACCACGCGCTTGTGCGCGCACGATAATTTTCTCGAAGATGGTATAATTTAGAAAAATAAACACGTCGCCATCTGCCGAATACCTGTGCAACTTAGATGCTAAACCGCCATCTATTAGGAACTTACAGAACTAACCTAAAAAAATTTAGGGTTGTACTACCCCTAACATTTAGGGGGATGAAAAATAGATGTTGGCCGATTCTCATAGATACCGGATAAGCACAAAAAATTTCATCAAAATCGGTCAAGCCGTTTCGGAGGAGTATGGCAACGAAAACTGTGACACGAGAATTTTATATATTAGATTTACTACGAAATTGAAATACTTCATGAAATTTTTCTCGTATTTTAAATTAGTAATTTAATGTAAAGAACCCTTTTCCGTGTTTGTTTATACTTTGCAATTCATAAAAAAAAATTGTTAGCAATAATTTTTTAGTTTTAAAAGAATATTATTTGTTTTAAATCTGTATTAAATATTGTTTTATGTTTGAAAGCTATATAACAGATTTTCTCATGACTGTACAATTATTGTATTTTTGTATAAAATCTTTGAAAATAAATTAATTTATATGTTTTAAAGACTAATTATTGGCAAATATTTGATATTAAAACGATAGACTTCTTTTTCACTTTAAAATGCATACTTGTGTGCTTTGTTAAGCTTTGTTTACATTTTGCAAATTTCAATAAATGTGTTAAATTTATTTCAAAGTAAAATTTCATTAATAAAATGTTAATAATATCAAATTCGTTACTATTTTGAAAAACTGCATATAATTAACCTTTATTAATAGAAAAATGAAGGACATTATTCTTTGAAACAGTGTAATCTAAACATATTTCTGTGTGGAGTTATATAGAAATATTTGAAATTGTGATTGATCACACAGAATGGAAATGACTTTTCACATTTGAAGTAGTAGCAGCAATGATGTTTTCGCGAAGTATTTAATTTTCATATAAAATAAATATAATCGCTTTCTGTAGAATATTGTTCAATACTAAATGCTCCAATGCATTTTCCCATAAAAAGGAAATATCTCAAGATATTATGGAATCTTGAATTTAATGTTCGCGCGAATCAAAAGTGTATTGTGTCACTAAGAGTAATATATAAAAAGATATTTTTGCCGTAAAATTTATTTTTTGTGATAAAATGAAAAATCATATTAGCTTTAAATGTTCATTTTATGCTAAATGCACCCAACTACTTTTATATAGACGAAATATTTCTGAAGATGTATAGAAATTTTTTAGATGCAAATAATTTGTCACATCAGCCGTTATAGCAATAATAGAGTTTTTCACGAAATATTAATTTTTTTATAATAAAATAAAGGTAATCATTAGAGATTTTGAATATTATTCAAAGATAAATGCTCCTAAGAGTTTTCCGATAAAACGGGAATTTCTCAAGATATTGAGGGATTTTGAATTTAATATTCGTCCCAATCCCCTGACCCTTGTGTTTTAGACCCTTGTGTCACTGGGCGTTTTATGTATACAAAAGCATTTTTCTTCTAAAATATACTCTTTGTAAAAAAAAGTACTTTAAAAGTGCATCTTATACTTGGTACAGGCAACAATTTTAATATTCACAAAATACTTCTGAAGATATATAGAAACTTTTGAAATTCAATGAACACTCACAAGTCTCACATCGCACTAAGTGAAAGAACTTTCGAGACTATTAGTCCACGGGACTGTTATTCTACAAAGCTCAGCATTCTTAAGTATGCGCTACTCACATAATTGTATATGTGCACTTTAATAAGTTTCCGTGGGCGATTAGTTCTTATTTTGCTCAAACATATCCCCTCACTAATAAAACGGCCGATTAAGATTTTGTGTTCGTTGGATGTTTTCGAAAAATTTACTTTTCAAAATAAATTAAATGCAATCTTTAGCTCAAGAACTTGATGCAAGTATTTTCCGATAGATTAGGAATTCCTAAAGATATTGTGGAATCTTCAGTTTAATGGTCCAGTGAATCATAAGTATCTTGTATCACAAGGTGTAATATATAAAAAGACTTTCTTCTCTTAAAACTTATTTTTTGTAATAAAATGAATACTTGCTTTAGCTTTAAATGTGCATCCTATACTAAATGAAGCAAACACTAGATATTTCTGAAGATATACAGACATTCTTGAATTTCAAGTACTTTGTCACATTAACCTTTATAGCAATTTAATTGTTGGTTTTTTTTTCAAAATGTTTAGTTTTTAAATTAAAAAAAATACTTTAATTAGCTTTAGAATAATAATCATTATTAAATGGTCAAAAGCGTTTTCCGATTAACCGGAAAATTCTCAAGATATTGTGGAACTTTTAGTTTAATATTCGCATGAATTACAAAACCCTTGGGTCACTTAGGCGTAATACATAAAAATGCATTTTTTTAAGAGTAATTTTTATTATAAGACAAGTAATTGGAATCGATTTAAAATATATAATTTTATACTCAGTACAGACAACCCTTTTCATATTTACAAAATATTTTGGAAATTATTTAGAAATATTTGAAATTCATTGATCACACACAAGTCTCATGTTAAACAAAGTGAAACGGCTTTTGAAAATTTGAGACCGTGGGAATTTTTTCTTTTCGGCTACGTATATTTTCTTGTAAAAGTAAAAGCTATGTACAAAATTTTGTGCATGCACATTAATAGGCTTACAGGTAATAGACCTTAAATCCTCATTACAGGCCTCATTACTCATTAATATTAAAGGGAGTATTAAAATTTAATCCTGTGCGTAATGATGGTTACTTCTACTTCAACTATAAATCTCAACTTTGTCTTTATCGTTGCTCTCTTCTTAATAAATAAATTTTCATTTCATTGGACTTGCTGTGTTTCTATCTCTTGTACAGAGAAGTTTACTTAAAACATTTTGTGTAAATGTTAGTAGTAATTTCAAAAGTGATGAAGGTTTAGGAAAGTTAGCTGAAATGGCTGACAAAATCATCGAAATGAATCCACAAATGGCAAAGGTAAGCAAAGATGCCCCTTGCTATGCTGTTCTACTCGAAAAGATTTTCAATTTGGAACAGCAGATAGCAAGTCTAAACGTGCAACACCGTTCACGTAGTCTTACTCCTAGTCGCCGTGCTGACAGATATAGAAGCCTGTCCAGGGAACGCTACAATTCTGATGGTAAATATTGTTATTACCATTTTGAATTTGGTAAAAACTGTTTGCCTGAAAAATGTAAACAACCTAGCAGTTGGCTTCAGTCGGAAAACTCCTCACAGAAGTCGAGTCAGTGGCAAGTCCTGCTGTAAGAAGAATAGACTGCCGCCGGTTAAGGTGATAAAAAGTTCATGATAAAAGAGACTGGAGTTTGTTTCGTCGTTGACAGCGAGACTGATGTATCATTAATTCCAGATAATATCCAAGCAGAGCAACCAGGCTCGTATGTGTTAGAATCTAAAAACTAAATTGTCTGTTAAAAGTGAAATTTTGTCCATTTCTGATGAGTGTCGAATTAGCACATTTGACCGTTCATCTCAATTCAGTGATTTATTATATTTGTATCCTGATATCACTAAACCAAATGTTTTAACTAAATCTATTAAACATGATGTTAAGCATTATATCCAAACTAAAGGCAACCAGTACATTCTGGAGCACGGCAACCACACCCTGAAAAACTTGCAGTATCTAAACAAGAATTTCAATTTATGGTGGATAATGAATTCATTCAACCATCTAAATCGCATTGGTCTAGTCCCCTGCATTTAGTTAATAAAAAGGATGGTACTGTAAGAGCTTGTGGTGATTATAGACGTCTTAATGAACAAAGAATACCAGACAGATATCTTTTACCCAGAATAGAAGATATTCATCTGATTTTACAAGATAAAGTTATTTTCTTATAAATAGATCTTGTGAAAGCATAGTATCGAATTCCATTAGTTGAAGAAGATAAGCCAAAAACTGCCGTAATAATTCCCTTTGGTTTGTATGAGTTGAATGTTATGAGCTTTGGATTTCGCAATGCTCCTGCAACATTCCAAAGATTTATAAATGAAGTTTTTCGTGTCTTAGAATTCCTTTTCCCATATTTTGATGATGTATTAGAAGCATCATGCTAAGAATCTGAACATAAAAAGCATCTAAAAATGGGGTTTAGAAGGTTAAATAATTACGGCCTTCACAATAATGTTTTCAAATCAATAATGAGAGTTCACGAAATTGAATTTTTGGGATATTTTACTTCGACAAAAGGTTCTTCGCCTGTTCCTAACAAAATTCAAGTAATTCTGGATTATAAATTGCCAGAAACACTGCATTATTTACGTGCGTTTCTTGGTATGGTGAACTTTTATCGACAATATTTAAAGAATGCTGGAATTAAAGGTGCAAAGAAAAAAGGCAAGAAGAAAGTTCCTTGGACTGATGCAAGTATTCAGCAATTTGAAAAGTGCAAAACTCATCTGGCTAATGCTGCTATTCTAGTTTTTCCTAAGCCTGGACTGCCATTCCCTTTATGCACACATGCTTCAGATTGGGCGATTGGCTCAGTACTACAACAGTTTGAAGGTGACATATGGAAGCCAACTGGATTCTATTCAAAAAAGCTTAATGATACTCAAAACAGTACACCACCCATGACCGTGAGTTATTGGGCATCTACCTTTCCATCAAACATTTTAAATATATGTTCGAAGGTAAGGA
This sequence comes from Latrodectus hesperus, assembly GCA_037975125.1. Classification (NCBI taxonomy): domain Eukaryota; kingdom Metazoa; phylum Arthropoda; class Arachnida; order Araneae; family Theridiidae; genus Latrodectus; species Latrodectus hesperus. Next base: position 18,643,064 of record CM075857.1, on the reverse strand, counting down.
ATTTACAGTTTGGACAGATCATAAACCTTTAATATTTGCATTCAAGCAAAAAAAATGAGAAAGCTTCTTCCAAGGCAGTTATGTCAACTTCAATATATTTCCCAATTCATTATTGATATCCAACATATCAGTGGAAAGCGTAATGTAGTGGTTGGCACCTTGTCAAGAATTGAAACTGTTAAGAATTACCTGTTAATTTTAGAAATGAAATCTTTGATCAAATCCATGACTTGTCACACATAGGCATAAAATCTACTGTAGATGGCTGCCAGGTTCATTTGGCCAGGAATAAACAAGCAAGTAAAAGAGTGGGCTCAGACATGTATCAATTGGCTTGAGTAAACAGACACACGAAATCTAAATTTGCTACCTTTCCAGAACCTGATGCAAGATTTAACGTTGTGCATATTAATTTGATTGGACCTTTGCCAACATCTAATGGGCAAGTCTATTACTTGACTTGTTTTGATAGGTTTACTTGTAGGAATGAACTTATTCATTTACCAGAAATTTATGCTTGAATAATAAGTAAAGCATTCTATGAAAATTGGATCTGTAGGTTTGGTGTACCAGAAATCAAAATAACTGATCAGGGAAAGCAATTTCAGTCCCAGCTATTTAAAAGTTTGGCGACAATTTGTGGTGCAAAACTGCTTAGATCATCATCATATCGTCCACAATGCCAAGGCAAAGTTGAATGATTTCACAGAACTTTGAAAACAGCTATTAAAGCACACAACAATGTGAAATGGACTGACATTTTACCGTCAGTGCTTCTAGGACTCAGATCTGTTAAAAAAAACTGACAATGATCATTCTATAGCACAGATTGTTTACGGAACAAATATTAAATTTCCAGGTGAATTTTTTTGAGCCACCAAGAACTACTATGAACTCTGATACTTTTGTGACTAAATTGCAAAGGTATATGAGCAAATCAAAAACACAGTACCAAAAAAACAGGTTACACAACATACAATATTTGTTCATAGAGACTTAAATTCCTGCTCTCATGTGTTTGTTAGGACAGACAGAGTAAAAAAAAACCTGGAACCAGCCTATGGAGGACCTTTTCCTATTGTAAAATGACATGAAAAATATTTTACCCTCCTTATAAAAGAAAAGCATGTAAATATTTCCATTGATCGGCTGAAACCAGCCTGTATGTCGGCATGCGATAATAACCCAGAACTGTTAAGTGACACTAATACACCCGACCAAAGGGCAAACCCACACATCTTTGATGACAAGTCAATAACTGCAAAAACTAACAGGGTGTGGTAGAAGAATGAATTTACCTGTTCGATTTACAGACTAATTTTCCAAATCACCAATAACTGTTTCCTGCATAATGTAAAAGTTTTATTGTGTGTATTAATAATTAATTTTTTCATTTATTTACTTATTTTATAATATCCAGTGATATTTATAATTAAATTAGAAAATTTTTTAACTTATATTAAAGTCTAACTTATTTCGAAACTTGATACTTTCCCTACCTGGAGTTTCTTGTATCGTGACTTAGTTACTAGTAAGGGAGTAATGTTCGGTCACTATCAATAGATGGCGACACGGTTCAAACTGTAAATAAATTACACGTGTTAACGCAAACAGTTGTTACAAAATAATGTAAATAAATGAAATTATAATATTTTAAAAAAATTTTTGTAAAAATTTTAAATAATTATTTATTTGTTAAATAACTTAAAAATAATTTTTCTATACCTAAAAAATGTTCTTATTTTGATAATTTTTGTAAATTTAATTTTCTTTCAGATATTTTATATTTTCATCAACTTAACTGTAAGAATTGTTCTTGTATATTTTAACTGTAACTGTACAATACTTGAATATCTGTAACAAAATAAAGATCAAAATGCGGTTTATCGTTCTCTGTCTGGTAAGCATGAAATATCGTTAATAATGCTTTTAATGTAAATTTAATTTAAATTTTATTAAAAGCTAAAACGAAAAGAATATTATGAGATGATTTAATATCCTGGCATCTGCGTTTAATGAAAGAATTGGAGTAAATAATGTGAAAGAGAGCATGTTTTGCTGCCCAGCATTAGCTGTAACTGGTTCAACAAATTTATGTAGGTATTGTTTTTAATAAAGACTAGTAAATGTATTTAAATCTTTATTTCAACAAATAAATACAAAAAAATCCTTACATTCAAAATTGACAACATTAGAAAGTCCTTTGACTAGTTGAGTACCATAGTTTTATGTAATTTATAAAATCAACCATACTCAGAGATTTCATCTAGAGTGTCGCGCAAATTCTCGAAACTTTCCTATTTTTTGCTCTTCATGTCTTCCAGAGGAAGGATTTATTTATTTTATTTTTTTCACAGTTCCAGCTCTTATGTGTCCTTGTCTTCAATGGCCTCAGGATCAACCAACCAGAGCTTCATAACTGAATTTATTCAGCGTATTCTTATTTCATTACTTATCGCATATTCCACGAATGCCTTTTTCGCATACTTTACCGTATTGTAGCTATAGGTAATGTCTGTAAACTAGAAAAAATTGATATGTGAACTGTGCACTTTTTTTATATTACTTTTTAAGAATTTTTGATATCAAATAGAAACAGTATAAAATTTTCTTTTAGAGATCTACAAAGTTTTTTTAACTCTCGTCATTCCGTTTTGTAGACAAACATACGCAGCTTCTTTTGAAGATATTGACATTTTAATTTTGTTTTCATTTACTTACATATTTTGCCATCTCTAGTTTTTTTCTTAATAAAGGACAACATTAACCTAAAAAGTATCTTCAAATGTTAACATTTTTTCATAAATTTTTCCGCAAAAGTAGTCATTTGCTAATTAAAAAAATATGTATACTCATGCACATAACGTGCTTGCTTTATAACTCCTGTTCTAGCAGGAAGGACTTTAATCACCACAAATATTGTCCCGTCGCTTTTTGATAGATTTTATGTAAAATATTTACATTGATCACGTCCCTAGAGCATCACCTAAATCCAGTCCACTTTTCAAAGTTCGTCTCACTGAAAAATAAAAAAAATTGTTAATACCGATTTCAACATTTTTAAGTTATAAGAAAACATTTCATTTCAAAAAGCAATGAACATTAATTTTACGTGAAAGTTGTCTAATATGCACATCGCATTTAAAAGGATCGCAACGTAATTTCTGGAAGAAGAGCGTTTAAAAATTAAATTTCAAGCAGTCGGGAATTTTCATTGGTGCAGTGCTCAGATGAATTTAAAAAATAAAAACATTTTACTTCCTGTTGTGCAAAACGGGTGAAAATATCAGGCTTTACAGAAGACGAAATTCAAGGCCTTAGCGCCGACCCGCTGATAACACGAATCTCTTTTTTTTTTAATGCCAAAGAATACGCACATATCGGAGAAGAGAAATTAGCGTGACTGGAATGATACATAGGATCATGGGAGCCCCGCCTCTCCCCTGCCGCCCACGCAAATACTATCTGTCTAGCATGAGAATGGCTCCCGTCCAAACATCCTTCAGCTGGTGAACTGTAGAAAAACTGCCAGCTCAGATGGGATCTCTTCACTTGATCGTGGTTTGAAATGACGAGGCTCTTGGTGATGGGCGTGTATTCCAAGCCCGCTAACACAATCCGAGGCTGACCTGCACCGTTATGGACGCATTTCTGTTTCCAAGGAAACAAGACACATTCCGTTTTCGACAGGTGGAACCAGAAAAAGGCGCCTATTTTGTCGTTCTAAACGCCATGATGACGGTTTGGGCAAACTTTCTGTTATTATTTTTGCGAAAACTATTTTATGCATTTTTTATGTATTATTTAAATTTGATTTAATGTAAAAATTTAATAAACAAATAACATAAAATAAATGTATGGAAAAATTTTTTTAAATCAAATATTTTAATTCTTTATCATAATTATCAATAACTAAAATAAATACCTATTATGACATTCAACGTAAATTTTAAATTAATTTACAACAGTGAAAAGTCTGTTTTATAATTAAAGATATATTTTAAAACATATACATTCAAAAAACAAAATCAATGATAACTCATACGACTGCTAACAAGCGTTGAAATAGTGGCGGTATTTAGAGTTTTAGAACAATGCGAAATACTGTCACGCGAAATCTTTAACGCCTTATTTGAAATGGAAGGCGGTTACAGTGGACGGCTATAGCAACCGCCAGCCATCCTATTAGTTGGGACAATTATTTACTTATTTTACTACACATTACTTAGTCTTGTAGGACTGCGAGGGCAATCCTTTTCATTCGATACAGTGTCACGCAAAGGAATGCGAGTTTCAAAAGCCGTGGGAATTCACGCCGTCCGCTATACAGTCGAAGTTATATCTGCAGATAAAGGACAGCAAGCAGACAAGTTCATGACCGGCTGTTTTCAGAGAAAGATTCTGATACATATTCGAATGTTTTTTTATTCGGAGAGGAAAGAATCGAATTTTGTGGTATTCACATGATACACAATTATTGATATCATTACTTTTAACAGTAAAAGTGTGTAGTATCTGGCGACTGTTTGGCGATCAACAAACCGCGCTTGGCGTGGTTTGATCTCTTTCGAGAGGTTGCTATATTTAGAACAGTTTCGGCGGAGCGAGGTCCGCGATAAGTTGTGTTATTCTGGTGGGAGCAGAAGGCTCCGAGTTAATTTGTGTTTTGTTTTTAAAATTAAATGTTTGTTTGTAATTAAATAAATGTGTTGTCCAAGAAATGGTGATAGTTAACTCTCTCGGCCATTCTGCACATCACAACACGCTCTCTTTCGAGAACCAGAGCTGAGAAATAGAAATGACTTACCTTGGAAAATTCGAATTTCAGAAGAAAGAATAAAACTGTCAACGGAATTCTAAAGTGATAGAAACAGAATAAAATGTTGAAAAACGTGAAAAAGGAAGACTTGGTAACAGTCTTGCTGGAAATTGGTGAAGAAGCAACTTTTGATTTGAAATTAGCCGAACTGATACACAAACTTCTGAATAGTAAAAAATATGCCGAAGATGCTAACTTCATAAACGAAATTTTGATTTCTACTATAGAGAATAGGAAAACTAAAGAAGAGTTCGAACGAACACAAGCTGAAGAAGAAAGATTAAGTGAACACGAATTAGAATTAGCAAAATTCCGAGCTACGCAGAACATAGCGAGCAGTAGTCCGACGCCATTTTCAATTTCGAACACCGGAGGCGAATTCGAAATTCCACTCGACAAGCTGATCAAAGGAGTAAAAACGCTAACGATACCAGTACCGAAAAGAGCAGAATCTTCGAATATATTTTTCGATTCCATAGAAAGTGCATTTAAACACAAGAAAGTTCCGGAAGAATTTAAGTCAGAAATATTATTGAAATTAATCGGAGAGAAAGCGGCAAACGTTCTGGTCTACATTAAAGAAGACGATTTGCAGGATTATGAAAAAGTAAAAACTTTAATTCTAAAAGAATATCAACCTACTCCTCAAGCATGCCTAGAAAATTTTAGAAAAGCAAAACGTTATTCTGGAGAATCACATATTCAATTTGCTTCACGATTAACATCGACATGGGACTATTATTGTAAATCAAGAGCAGTAACTGATTTTGAAACATTAAACGAATTAATCATCTCCGATAAACTGTTCCAAACACTAGATGGAGAAACAGCTTCGCATATCGCTATACGCCAAGGAAATCAATGGTTGAAACCACAAGAACTAGCTAGAGAAAGTGATATTTATTTTGAAGCAAGAAGAAAATCATTTGATGAAATTCGAAACGAAACGAAATGTCCAAAGTTTATGGATTCAACATATGTGCAAGATAAATATATTCCACCACCAAAAAGAAGAGAATACACGAAACAAAGTTTTACCCCAAAACGAAAGGAATGCTATATTTGCTGTAGTTATCAACACCTAGCAAGAGAGTGCTCAGAGAGAAAAGAGGAACGGAAATGCATATATTAAAAAGAATGAAAAGGTGTATTCTACAACTTCGAGGAATACAAATAGAATATCGAAAGAAGATGCTGTAGTAGCTAAAGAACGGAATCGAAAGAAACTATTATTCAACTATTACAGAAAATTGATGTCTTCATTAACTCTCTAAAAACGGAAGCTATTATAGATTCTGGAACTCAAATCTGCATAGTTCACTCATCACTAATTCCAGATTTAGAAGATCGAGAAGGAGGGAAAGTTACATTAACACCTGCATTTGGAAACCCAATTGAAGCGAAAGTTTGTCGCAAGCCTATTTACTATAAGAACACTGGAAATAATTTATTTAATTGTGTAGATACTTTAATTGCAGTAACGGATAAATTAAATGTGCCTTGTTTAATAACTCCAGAAAAATATGAATTATTAATTAATTCAACGGCCGATCCGTCAAAAGAAAACTGTTCCGATGACAATTCTTCAGGAGACATCGGACGTTCCAAAGGAGAAAATTTGCTCAGTTTAGCCACCGAAACAGAAACAGCTAAGGAAGGAGAATTCCCCCCTTTAGAATTGCCTGAGGCGAAAAACGAAGAGGAGGGAGGAAGGGAGACCGCGGGCGCCGACTCTCGCTCTGCGGAGAGGAGCAACCAGACAACCATTCTATCGGAAGTGCAGAAACTCCGGGTGGAGCAAAAGAGTAGCTCAACCTTAAAAGAAGCCTGGAATTATGGAGAGCAGAAAAAAGGAAATTATTTATTCATTGATGATTTGTTACACCATCAAGAAAAAATATTGGGACAGAATGCTTTCCAATTAGTATTACCTCTTAATAGAAGACAAAAGGTTCTTGAGTTATCACATAACTCAATCTTTGGAGCACATCTGGGAATAAAGAAAACAAAGGAAAGGATAAGATATTCAATTTTATTGGCCCAATTTATCAACAGATGTAGAATCTTTTTGCAAAGCATGCAAGAACTGTCAGTTGAAAAGTCCTGAGAAGAGAACTGATAAAATTCCAATAACTCCTGTCAGAAGGCCAGAACTATCATTTGAAATTGGAAATATTGATATAATTGGCCCCATAGACCCTCCATCTGCAAGGAAACATAAGTATGTACTATGCTTAGTGGATCAACATAGGCGTTGGCCTGAAGAAATATCATTAAGAAGTTTGACAGCCAAAGCCACCTGCGAAGCACTCTTAGAAATATTCATGAGAACAGGTATACCTCATGTAATTGCTAGTGATAATGGGAAAAATTTCATTTCCAAATTAACTCAAGAATTTGAGAAAAGACTTGGTTCTCATCCCAGATTCTCCACTCCTGCTTATAGTGCTTCGAATAGATTAGTTGAACGATGCAATAAAGTACTTAAACTAATGCTGCATCACATCATTCGAACTGATCCTCACAACTGGGATAAACATATACCATATTTACTTTTTGCTTACAGAGAAGTTCCAAACTGTAATACTGGTGTTTCACCTTTTCAACTTATTTATGGAAGACAACCAAGAGGTCTTCTAGCAGTGCTAAAGTCATCATGGTCTGGAGAGATTCCCATTCCAAATAATCTTAGTGAATCTGCTGTTGATTATCTTCAAGAATTAAAAATAAGGTTAGAGCAAGCCAACTTTTGCAAATGACAAACAACAGAAATATGCTGAATACTTTAACCGAATGTCAGTGATGAAAAATTTTAAAATAGGAGAAAAGGTTTATTTACTTATTCCAGATTCAAACAACAAACTCTATGCCCGTTGGACAGGTCCAAGAGAGATTATAAACCACTGTCCACCTCATTCCTACAAAGTGAGATTACCAGATGGAAAGATTAAACATGTCCATTCAAATAAGATAAGAAAATTTCAAGCTAATGTTAATGCAGTTGGAGTAATATTTGAAAATGAAGAAGAATTTGGAGAAATTATAACTTTGCCAGGTAAAGAATTCCCAAATCCATTACAAATCTTAGAAGTAGGAGAAAATCTGAATTTTGAAAATTTAAGTTCATTACAGAGGAAGAAATTAATTTCTCTTATCATGCAACATGAAGGACTATTTACTGGAAAATTAAAAATAGCAAAAGTAGAACCACACAAGATAAGATTAGTACCAAATTTAGACAGGAAGAAACCGTACATCTATAGAATTCCTGAAGTCTTGAAAGAAATGGTTGATAAAGAAACAGAAGATTTAATGAAGTCAGGACTGATAGAAGAAAGCAATGCTGAGATAGCTCACCCTGTAGTGTGTGTAAGCAAGAAGGATGGCAATATTCGATTGTGTGTGGAGTATAGATCTTTGAATGCTGTAACCAAACCAGATGATTTTCCTATGGAAAATGCGATTGACTTGATGTACAGTATCCGAAAAGCAAATGTTATTACAACATTAAATTTACTCAAAGGATACTGGGCTATACCTATGGAAGAACAGAGTAAAGAATTTACATCTTTTAAAACTCATCGAGGACAGTACCAATTCAAAGTAATGCCATTTGGATTAAGAAATGCTGCTGCAACATTTCAGAGAGTAATGAATAATGCACTAAAAGAATTTAAAGAATTTGCAAGAGCATATATTGATGACATTGCTATATTTTCACCAGATTTTGACACTCATCTCCAAGATTAACATAAAGTTTTTACAAAACTGGAATCACTTGGTTTCACCGTCAATTCGAAAAAGTGTTCTTTTGCAAAACCACAAATAAAATATTTAGGACATATCATTGGATCAGGAAAACACAAACCTGACCCCGAAAAGATTAAAGCAATTGAGAAATTAGAAACACCAAAGACTAAGTCTCATCTTAGGAGCTGTTAGGATTATGCAACTATTATCGAAATTACATTCCTAATTATGCTGAAATTGCCTACCCCTTAACAGAGCTCACTAAAAAGAAACGACCAGAAGTGCTAGAATGGAAAGAAGAACATAATGTATCATTCCAAAAGCTGAAAGACCAACTTATAAAAGCAACAGAGTTAATAACCCCAACAATACAGGATCCCTTTATCATTCACTCTGATGCATCACAAATTAAAATAGGTACATGTCTGTCTCAAGTGAGAGAAAATAAACATTTTCCTGTGTGTTATGCAAGCAAGAAATTGTCCAAACCCCAACAAAATTATAGAACGTGAAACATACGCTATAATATGGGCATTAAAAAAGTTTGAATCATGGATTTTTGGATCCACAGTAAAGATTGTGACAGACCACAATCCTTTATCATTTGTTGTGAAAAATGCCCCACAATCATCAAAGCTTCAACGATGGGCCTTATCTTTACAAAAATACAACATAGAAATCATTCATTGCCCAGGAAGAAATCTTTCTAATGCAGATGCTCTATCTAGATTACCAACTAGTGACTCTTGAACATTTATTTGTGTTTAATAATTTTTTTCTGCCTTAATTTTTTTTTCTATGTATAAAATTTTGGTTATCTTATATGTTTATTAGTAGTGAAGTGGTAAGTAAAAGTAAATATTTATTTGAAGCACAATAGCAATACTTAGTAAATTTAAATTTTGTAATTAAATATTTGAAATATTTACTGTTTATTAGATAATCAATTAACACTGGAAGTATCAATGTTTCTTTATTATTTGTTTATATTTCTTAGTTTCTTTTGCTGTAATGTGATGAAATATGTTCATGAAAACAAATGTGTTTCTGTTTATTTACTTTAATAGTAATGTACATGTATAGTATTTCTTTTGAACATTATATTAATTGCAATTCGTGAATTTCTATTTATGTGCATTATGTGTAAATTGTTGTATATGTGTTGATCACAAATAGTCGCTTGATTCGTTTTCAGATTGATGATTAATTCGGGAATGTAACATCAATCTTGCGGGGGAGGTGTAGTATCTGGCGACTGTTTGGCGATCAACAAACCGCGCTTGGCGTGGTTTGATCTCTTTCGAGAGGTTGCCGTAATTTAGAACAGTTTCGGCGGAGCGAGGTCCGCGATAGGTTGTATTATTCTGGTAGGAGCAGAAGGCTCCGAGTTAATTTGGGTTTTCTTTTAATATTAAATGTTTGTTTGTAATTAAATAAATGTGTTGTCCAAGAAATGGTGATAGTTAACTCCCTCGGCCATTCTACACATCACAAAGTGATATATATATATATATAATTCAGTTGTTATTACTAATAAGTTATCATTTCATTTATAATAATATTCTTCAAAAATTAATGGATCCATCTGGGTGAAAAGCTCTATTTCGAAAAAATAATTCTCTCAGGCTCTGCTTTGCACCCAAAAATGAGAGTTCACCAGTTGTGATGGACAAGTGCTCCCTTCTCAGGTACCATAAAGTTGGTGACACCTGTTTCTCTATGCATTTCCAATCCGCGACGTATTGGGAAAAGAAACAGTGGACAAAAGCAAACGATTTTAAACCATTGAAAAAAAAAAACTGTAAATTTTATTCTTTTTTACTGTTGAAAGAAGAAGAAATCCAATGGCTTAACAATTTTCTCTTATTCCCAGCACAAATGGCAATTTTGAAAAAAAAATAAAAGCACGTAACGCCGTTCTTGAAACGAGCCAAGTTCCTGAAGTGTTTGCATAAGCAACGGAAGTACATATCAGCGCTAAAATGTTTTCAAAAAAATTACAAACGTTGAAATCAATATTTCGAAATGACCTGTTTTAAGATGGCATCATGATATAAAAGTTTCATTCCATTCTGGGCAGTCGTTCTCTATTGAAACATTCGGCGGATCGAGTTGGCAGCGGTCAGCGGATTGCCTCCGCATCAGCAGTTCGACGGTGCGAGCCCAACATTGCGTTTGGATGTCATGAGTGGTTCGGAAACCACTTAAAGTGAGTCCCTGTGTCAAGTCTGCAAAACGACGCGAGAAACTGAGCCTCAGCGGTTGGACCAAGAAACGCCAAGTGGTGGATTCGGCCGATACATAGAATGCATTCTACGCGTCCTATTTTAGGATTTATATGTGGAACTAATCTGTATTTATATCTAGAAATATTTTATGTCCTTTTTATAATTTCCTTACTGCCAAAAATGTTTCTTAGCTTGCAAATGGGTTGATATTCGTTGGATAATTTGTCTTCTCTGTAATAAATAAATTGAAAATTTATTTGAGTCAGAAAATCCTTTTTAGAACCTGTATATCGATATTCGATATTTTTTTAATCTCTTACAATCATATTTCAAATGAAAAGTCATGGGAGGAGAAAGGCAAGAGAGGGGAGGTAGGGGAGGAATTAATTGAGAAGGCAATTATTTCGCTCATTATGTGGGCTCCGGAAGAGCAGGCTAGGTAAAATCGGGCACCCCTTCATTCTTTGGCCATTTTTTTGACTCCAAGATAAGCGCCAAAATGTAACTAACAAAATGGCTCCTACACAAAAGTTATACAAATAAATGGTTACCAAAAAATAAAGCATTCCGCCAAGCCAAGGGATATCCGATTCGACATCGAACTCCCAGGCAAAAAGGAAAACGATTCCTAAACGTTACAGACGTTAAAGAACTTTGAAACTGGATTGGATGCTTTGTTGATCTGTTCCTTAATTTCTTGAATGTTATTCAAGCATCTCTTGTCCCTTTCCACTTTCTTGAAATAAATAAGCACAGGAGGAATTCTCAGGTAATCTCCTGATATTCAAAAAACTGGCATTCAAATATCCCCTTGTATGTGAGTATATCTAACTTTTTTAACGCAGCAGCTGTTTGTACGTCGCGTCCAAGATGTAGTGGTTATTACGTCTGACTAGCACGCAGAAAGTCTCAAGTTCGAAACCAGCTGGAGGCATACCTTTTCTTTTTGAATGTATTTATGTGCAATACTTTTACAATACAGTTGAGATTTTTTAAAAGCAATCTTTCCTTTATTTGATCAAAATTTACCCGTTTTACAACATCAAATAATATAAATTTAATATTATATAATTGACAAAAATCACACACATCACTTATTAAATTACAATTCGGTATTTGGAAATCCAGTCACTATATTAAATTTAATATTTTTTGAGGTATAATATAATTATTTTTACTATAATTCTGACAAAAAAATGTTTCGCAAACTGTTTTTCGATGAGCATCATTCTGAATCAAGAGACTTACTGCTCAAATCAGTTATGCGTATTTTATATATTTTACGATGGATGTTCTAAAAGAAAAAAAATATAATCATTTTATCTAAGCGATAGATGCGCACAACTAACTTTATTTTTCAGCTTATTTTCCTTTTGAAATAATTTCACGAAGCGTGCAGAGAGTACACACTAAATAATAACGATTAAAGCAATGAAAGTACCAGCAGACTAAAACTACCAGCTTTTAGGAGGAAATGCAAATAAGAAAACTAAGGAAGGAAAAAACCCAGATTTTTATTATTTTCTGAATGATATTTAATAGTTTCGTTCTGGACACGTTTTCTCTCCTTGAAATGAGGCCAACAACAAGTCAGATGAGGTGGAAATATCCCTTCAGCTGTTCAATATTGAAATCCAGAATCCTGCTATCTGCGTTTCCCAACGGCAGCTCATCGGGAAAAGCGTCAACACACACGTTGCAGCGGGCATAAACGATACTTTTCCAAAAAATTGGGAAAAAGGAAATAACAATCATTATTATTATTTTGAAGGAAAAAAAACACTACACAGTGAGAAAGTATTGCAGAGGAAAGGCAAGATGCCATAAACACATTTTCCCGCTGCATTCTGCGATGACACAGAAAGGAAAATGTTTAAAGCAGGGGGGATCACTCGCTTCTTCTTCAAGCGAGAGGATTGGAAATCTCGAAGTGAAATTAGGTTGCAATGAAACACAATGAGCCACAGAAACGTAACAACTGAAACAATTTTAAATTAATTACATTCTCTGTGATCGAATGGAACAATTTTTATTTTAAATTAGCCACACAAAAATAGGACCAGTGAAGGGATGAAATGCACTTGCGCTGTGCTTGCAATCTACATTAGTATATATACGAATGCCAAGAACCAAACGTTACTCATTTGTTTCCGGGATTTTGAACTTAAAAGTGTGACTGTGAGTGAATCGATGTTAGTATTTTCAGTGCCGGAAAAAGTAAGTATCTGCCTATTAGTTATACATATTTTTTTATTGTATATTGTAATTTATCAATCATATTATATTTGTTTTACTATTTGAGTGTAGTAGGTAGTTATGTAGTAAAAATTAAATACTAGATATTATTCAAAACTTCTATAAAAGAACAAAAAGCCAGGGAAGATTAAACTTTAGATACTTTTTTGTTTAAAAATATTAAATTACGCGACGACGGCGATTCATTAGAAGAGAGCGGTGTTCCCGCGGGCATTTTTTTATTGCAATAATTCTATTCTGTTGAGTTATAATATCCATGTTCTGGTAAAATTGCCCCAAAAACAAACATATTTTTTACGGTGACTATTTTTTATTGTCGATTTACATTTCAGAGTTCAAATTTGATTGTTTGTAATAATAAATGTTTACAATTTTCTATAACCACAAGTATTATGTTAATAAATAAGACGCAAGAAAATGTGCTACTTTTTTTAGCATCCCCAATTTCGGGTGACATTTTTAAGAGTTTTGGGAATACAGTAGAAATGTTGCAGCAGGGGGTCTTCCAAAAATAGTGAAACACTGAAAGTGTTTCACGAGAAAAAAAAAAGTTTGGGAACCCATGATCTAAACTGATATGTCGTTAAACATGGATCTAAGTTTCTTTTATAATAATTTATTGGTTTTATTCCCTCAGGGGGTTTACCTTCTTTAGGTAAACACGGATGTCACAATCCCGAGGTACCCTAGTGACCTGTCCTCTTCTTTCTTATCTTCTCTCCTCTTCTGCTTTTTCTTCCTCTTCTCCCTCATTGTGGTTGCCTCGTAAGAGGTTGAGGGCTCCCCTTGAGTAGCTATCAGCTTCACTTGGGGACTGAATCATCCCCTGTTTGCCTCTTTTCCAAATCCCTGGAAAGGAGGGTCCTGGTAATTGAGGCCCCCAGAGACCAACACATTACTTTGGCCTCTGCTTCAGGTAAACGGGAGGTGTGTTGTGGTCCTCAGCACATCAATCGGCTTTATGGATCGGTGCATCTACTGGGTGACTCGTTAAGGGCGGAGGCCACTTCAGGGATGTACTGTGAGCGTATCAGGTCTAGAGCACTGTTGCAGTAACCCTGCATCCCCTTGTTGGGCTCGGTGGTGGGTGGCACGATCTGGCCTTGAAATAATCAACCCTTTTTTTGGAGTGTATTTCTAATTCTTTACTCACCATAGAGCAACAAATGATATATAATCAGAAATATTTTGTTTTTAAAAGATTTGAGGGCAATTTTGATAATGTTTACCCTTTCTTTATTAATAAGAGTCTTATTTGGTACAGTTGGAAATGCCAAAAATGTTCCCAAGATGAAATCTGGTGATCTCTTGGTTGAACAGGCCAAAGTCATTCTAAAATTGAAATGTCTTAGTATTATTAATGCTACAGTATCTTCTCATAATAGGTTAAATTTTACACGGGGAGTCATTTCAACAGATGATCTATTTAATACTCAGAGGAGGAAATTTTGGATAAACTTGTAGACCAAAAAGTATAACATGTGTAGCACATTACAATCAGGAGAGAGGGCATAATTGTAGAAACTAATCACCTCATACTCACGTTTTCAACTCCTGTACTATCTCAATCTATTAAAGCTGGTTACCTTAATTGTAGTGTTCGAGCCTATATTTCAAACCCTTTACGTTGCTTTAAATGTCAGCAATTTGGGCATGCAAAAACTACTTGTAGGAGAATTTTGACTTGTGTTCGATGTGCTTCTGCCCGACAAGACAGCAGTTCATCTTAGTTGCAAGAAAAATGCGTCAACTGCAGTGGTGAATATCCCTCTTACTCCCGGTCATGCCCAACCTGGATATTAGAAAAATAAATTAGTACTGTGAAAATAACAAAACTTATCTTACCCCGAAGCCAGCCGTGCAGTGTCATCCTGTACCCCTCAACAAGGTATTGACTATTCACAAGCGGTCAAAAAAGTCATGAAATCTTGGTTTCTTGGGACTGTCGATGCTTTCGCTCTCATACAGAAGGTATCAAAACAATTATTAACCAATATAAAACAATGTGTTTTTATCATTCAAGAAGCAATCTTCAAGCCTCAGTATAGTTTTAAAGTGCGTGGTTATAACTGTGTGAGGAAAGATGTTAACCATGATACTGTCTCTGGAGGTGCATGCATTCTTGTGTCTTGTAACAGCCCTAGCTCTGTTCAATCCATTAACACTTCATTGTAGGCTGATGCAGTACGCATACATTCAATATCTCTCATCACTATTGGTATCCTTTACTTACTTCCCCATGTTGTCACCCATGAAAGCGATTAAACAATTTATTGGATCAACTACCTACACTCTTGACTTTGCTTGGTGACGTTAATGGTCATAATACCTTATGGGGTAGTGATAATACGAAATCCTCGTGGTCACATAATTGAACAGTTTACTTCTAATAACAATATAATCCTTCTAAATTCCACAGAGAAGTAACCAACCATCAAGAACTTTTCATTCATTAGACTTGGCTATTTGCTCTCCATCAATCATGCCTTCATTAAATTTTAGCGTTGATAAGAATTTATATAATAGTGATAGTTTTCCTATATTATAAAGCAAACTGCTATAAGCAGACCACAAGTCTTCCACTCCTCTTATTCTTATTATCGTGCAGATTGGCCTCACTACACTCATTTAGTTGTGATTACTGACAGCCTGATTAGAAAAGAGAATATTAATGATGTGCAAAAAGTTACTGATGCACATCTAGATGCCACCAAAAGCAATATTCCCAAACACAATCCAATTACACGCAAATATCATAAACCATGGTGGAACCATGAGTGCCAAGAGTCATACAAAAAACAAAAAAAGTTGTGGACTGTTTTTCGCAGGTGGCCTACCATGGAAAACCTCATGGTTTCAAAAAAGCTAAAGCTTTTGCTCGTCGAGTGCGGAGAAATAGTCAAAAAGAATCTTGGAAAAGATATGTTTCCTCCATCATATCATCAACTTCCAGCAAAGAGTTGTGGAAGAAAGTTAAAGCTTCCAGTGGTTTATATCGGGACTTCTCTATTTCAATACTACGCACAGGAGCTGACACAATTTCTTCTCAATATGATATTGCCAATCTTTTAGGTGAAAATTTTGCAAGGGTATCTAATCCAGCCTCTCATGATCCTAAATTTCTCAGAACCAAAGAGCAAGCTGAAAAGAAACCTATAAGTTTCATGAAAAAGCCATACATCCATTTAATTGCAATTTCTCTTTGCTGGAACTGCAGAGAGCCCTGTCCCAAACTAAAAATTCTAGTCCGGGATTAGATGGTATCTCATATAAGATGCTTTGTCATCTTAATCATGTGAATCTTTAATAAACATTCTTCTTCTAATCAATAGAATATGGAATGAACATGTCTATCTCAGTCTCTGGAACAAAGCAATTGTTATTCCGATATTAAAACCTGGGAAAGATCCAACTAATCTTCAAAACTATCGTTTAATTGCTCTCAGAAGTTGCCTTGATAAAATTTTGGAGCGTACGGCCAACGCCCGTCTTGTTTAATACTTGAACACAGTCAGTACATATCGATTCATCAAAGTGGATTTCGGAAAGGTCGATCCACTCTTGACAACACTGCACAACCAGAAACACAAATTAAGAAAGCCTTTGTATTGAGATATAATTTGGCATCTGCCTTTTCATATATAGAAAATGCCTATAATAGGACATAGTATTATGGAATTCTTTACATTTTAATTTCAATTTCAGAGGAAATTTATCTATTTTTATTCAGAATGTTTTAAGTTCTCGTATTTTTATTGTCCGTATAGGATCTGTTTTATCCAATCTGAAGGGCTTCCTCAAGGAAGTGTGTTAAGTGTTACTATTTTTAATATTTGCATCCGCAACATTCTTCATGTATTGCAACCATCAGTTCATTGAACTATCTCTAAACTCCTCGCCAAGTTTCCAAGATGCAACTGATTGAAGGGCAGTTACAAACTGCTGTCCATAATTTTGTTGCTTGGTGTAATGAAAATGGGGACACTTTGTCCCCTTCTAAAGGTCATTAAAAGTCATTTTTGCAGAAAAACTTGGCCTCATCCTGATCCAGAAATTAAGACATCGGTACAACAATTCCTGTAGTTCATCAGATATTATTTCTTGGGCCTTTATTTGACAAAAAGTTAACGTTCCTACCACATATCTTAGATTTGCGCAAAAGGTGCGAAAGTTCACTAAATATTCTCAAAGTGCTCTGTAATACCTCTTGGGGTGCAGGTCGTAAAGAGTTACACCTTGTGTACCAAGCAGTTATTCTATCTCGAACTGCTTATGGAAGCGTAATTTATGGATCAACCAGATTACAAGTATTGGGCAAATTAGACCCTGTACGTCACTCAGCTTTACGAATCTGTTCTGAAGCATTCCGGACTTTTTTTGTTCAGAAACTTTATCTAATTTTCAGGTAATTAACTTTTGATCTGACACGTAAGCGACTGTCTCTATACTATTATGTTGAAATGTTTGTCAGCATCACAACACCCTTTGAGATCTATGATTGTTTGTTCCACTCTCTAATAAGGTTAAATAATGCACGGCCACATAACATACTACCATTTTATGAACCTACAAACTCACTCCTGTCTTCAACAGTTTCCTGGTTCACAAATCCAAATTACAGATGCTCTAAAATTTCCTCCTTGGAATATCCCTATTGTCAGTATAATCAAACCCTTTGTTGAATACAGTAAATCAGCTACATGTCCCCTTATTTTGTAACACATTTTTTCATATATTTATTCTCTTTATTTTCCCTACATAAACAGATCGCTCACAATCAAGTGGTCATGTTGATTGTGGTATTCTTGTTGGAAATACAGTTCGCAGCAATAAATAAACTGCATACATCATATTCTGTGTATGCAGTCGAAGCTGTTGCTATTTTACGTGCTCTAGAACTAATACAATCAAGCTTTTATCAAAAATACAGTATCTATACAGATAGCATGAGTGTGGTCATGCAATTAGACCATTTTAATGATAAATGTCATTCAAAAATTGTTGAAATATTGGATATTTAAAACATATTGAAGAATAATGACTTTGACTTCTTGTTTTCTTGGATTCCAGATCATGTTGTATTATTGGGAATGAACTTGCAGATAATACAGCTAAAATTGCCTCTGAAAATTTACATAAAGCATTAACATTTTTTAACATTAAACAAATTGTCAAAGATGTAATTTCCACCCACTGGCAGAAAACTTGGGATTTTCAGACAAACAACAAATTATATCCTGCCACATTCCTCCATGCCCAGTTGCTTCCATGAGAGGAGTTGATGCAAAATTGAGACTCCTTCTCATTGGACATACCAGACACAAGCACTTGTTCTTGTCTCGGAGTGCTCCGATTTGTGATATGTGTAATGTACCATATACAGTACATCACATTTTAATTGTCTATCCCATTTTCAATAATTTATGCATAGTGTTTTTTGATACCACAAATTTAATTTTATCAGACTTGATTGGGTTTAAACCACATAGAAATTTGTTTACATTTTTACGTGCAATAGGTTTTTTGAATTCTATTTAAGATTTTTATCCAAAATAATCTTTTACATATGTTTTTCTTGAACTTTTAATACATTCCATTGTATACATCTGACTAGTCTTTTAACACAGAATTTTTACTTTTAGTTTTAAATATTGTACGGTACAGAAATGTCCAATATTGGACCCTGCACCACTAAACCTCACACAACCACAACTCATTTGAGGTTTTTATGCAGCTTTTCTTAGTCCATTTCCTCAACTGCCGGGCTTACACTAATAGAGTTTTTCATCCAAAAAATTTCAATTATTCAGAATTTTGTTTATTTTGAATGAAAAATCCTTACAGTTACAGTCGAATTGGCAGCCGAGTAGTTAGCGCTTTTTCTTGCCTTTGGTTTCAACATTTCGCGTGTTCGAATTTCACTCCAGGCTTATAGTGGTTTGTGGAATTCACTTTAATATGCAGCCCACATGTGCAAAAAGTGAGCAACAGACACAATTGTTTATATTAATCTTCAAAACTGCTAAAATTTCGAATTTTATTTCAATTCGAAATTTCAGCAAAAAGCTTCCATTTTTGAAGAGAAACTTTGAGGAAGGAAAATCTAAATCACACTTCGCCATTTTTTCTAATATGTCGTTTGAAAACCTTGAATTTGAAACATCGAATTAAAAGGAATGCTAAATTATAATCTTTTTGTAGGTTTTTTGTAAATTTAGTTTCTTAAACTTTGTAATATTATATTATATTTTTACCATAAGATTAATATGAATTTTGAGAAGAAAATTGATTTATTCGATGATATTTTGCATATTCTTCCTTTTACGCATTTGAAGCTAGGTTGACAATCATGTGGGTCTCCGCTCAATTCTCGCCATGGGAATAGACGTTTGGAAAGCTTCGGAATATTCTTTTAAGCCAAGAAATGACATTGGAACAATCTTTCGTATCAAAACATTAGTAAATTACATCCAATAGTAATTATTATTATCAATTATTATTTAGATGCAATTCACCAAAATATTTTGTTTTTGAACTTAATATTTTTGTTTTTTATTCATTGAGTTCTATGGCATGTGTGTACTGAGGAAGTCGGACTCCACACCAAAATTGGGTTCAGTTGGAAAAGTAGAGCAGTGCACCCCATGTTGCCAGCCTAGCTGTGGCACACGACAACAACAACATTCATTGAGTTATTGTAATCACAAATGGGACTTTTTTTCATAATAAGTAGGTGGCAATATTACATTATATTTTTTCAAAGTTATTTGAAAATAATTCTCCACACAGCTTACATTTTAAAACAATTGTATTAATCATTTGTTAATCACCATATAACTATTTACTATGTATATAACATAGTATGTAATTAGCTATAAATATTTTAAAATATTATTACAAAAACTGAAATAAATATTATAAAAATGTAGATATTTATATGTGATTGTTCTACATTTATGTTTAATTAATTGTTTTAAAGATGCTTACTTGTTTTTTGAGTTATTATCGTTTAATTTATGGAATTATGGTTAAAATATCACTTATTCTGTAAAAATAGCGGTTTTTAGAGCTGAAAAATAAGTTTAAAATCTAAAACAGCTTTGCGACATTTAGAAATATTTTTGGTGATTTGACGACATTACGGTATGTTTTGGCGCCAAGCATAAGTCAACATTTTTGAAGTCGATAGACCCAATTGGAGCCAAGTTACCATTGGAATGAATATTCTAGAAACCACATAGGGAAGAATATTCTAGGAACTACAGAAGAGATAAAAGCATCGGTTTCAGACAATCGGTGAAAAGTCAGATGATAGTCGAACGCAATGCCAATAAATTGTTAGCTTAAAAGAAAATTATTTTTTCTTTATCACATCCTCGTCGCTGCGAAGAAACTCGCAACAGTATATTAAATGGTTTTTAATTTGGCCCTCAAACGTATAACATCCAATATGTTTGAAATTGGCTCTTTTGTTCATAAAATTCACTTACATGATTTCCTATCTGCATATCGTGCTTTTTTTCTCGTCCTGGGTTCCGTCCTGTTGGGTTGAGCAGTTGCCGTCTTGACCAGACTTTCCAGGATTTCGTCGTCAATGTCCGTCGTGCTCTCGTAAGGCGTCGAGTATCCTCGGTCCAGCATCATCACTGAGTTCGGCCGGCTTAACGTTCCACCTGTGTGTCGCACCCGTTAATAACACTCACTGATCTACTCTATTACAACAAACGAATTGTTGAAGTCACTCACCAGGAGTGTTGCTCTTAGGACGACCCCTGAGGTTGACCATGGAGCCCCACTGCGTCAACTTTGTTTCCTCTGCATCCGATTCGCCCAAGATCTGCCTCAGCTGTCTGTCTTCCTTCTGCTCCTTCGTTTGCGGTCGGAATTTCTCTGCCTATATTTGAACATTCATTTTTATGAAAAATGTGGAAATACATTCCGCTGATAAAATATAAGAATAAATTTGATAAAGGAAAGAATTTAATTCAATCAATGCTTAAAGTCTATTAACTGCAGTTTGCTTTTTGAATACACTACTAGTTATTCTAAACAAAATTCCCAGAAATGAGTAGGCAAATCACGTGAAAGTTACATCATCCGTTAATAGCGATGAGGCATGCAAAGCTTTGGCATATTACGAGTCACTGCTACATCAAATCAACTTTAGCTATACGTGGGAGCGGCATGGTATAAAGATAGATGAAAAATTTATTGATTCAATGCCAGCAATGGGAGCTGCCCTCAACGCAATGAAACTTGTGCGCCATACTAGTTAAATCAGCGCCAAAACGTCTTGAGGAATTCATTTCTAGTAAAGGAAATCATTTTCGTATAGGGATTGACAAAGGTACTTAATGTGTGTAATGATTAAAAAAGCTAGTATTTGGAAAAATCATTTTTTCATTAGCTTCGATTCATTCGAACAATATATTTCGTTGCAGAAGTTGGCACAGATTTCCTTTTAATGAACAGCAATAAGAGTTCCCACGTAGTTCTCATACGACCCCTTGGCGAGTGAGGGAATGGCAGCCATCAAACAGACTGTGCATTTGTTTGATTCCACAAAAATGTTTGAGATTCATTCGGCAGTCCTTTTTGTGAGTATATTTCTGAACACCAACAATCATTAAAGATTTGAAAACTGTCTTACAGAACAATCCTACATGAAATCGCTCTGGAAAATTTCTTCATGAAACTCTCTCTTACCTCTGCAATCATTTTGCTCCTGGCCTTGCTTCGCTCCTTGAGGGCGGCCGCCTTCTCAATCTGCTGCTGCACCCTCTCCCTGCACGTCCTGTACTCGAGGGCGAATTCGCTGATGACCTTGCACACCGCGTGCACTTTGGCCTCGCGAATGGAATGAGAGGGGAAACCGAGGAACACCAACAGCTTCAGGAACCTGTAACCAACGATAAGCGGATGAAGCAAGTGAAAAATAATCGGAACAGAGGATGCATTAAGCGATGGAGTCGCACCTGTTTGTCACTCTCCTGTGGATGATGCCAAGTAAAATGATTCTTTCCGCACAATCATTTAGGAAGTCTGCTATTCTATAAATTTAAATACCATTAAAATATCAATGTGTTTTAATAAAGGCAAAATATAGAAAGATTAGTGTGAATGATGGGATATTTTTGGTTTAAAATAAAATTTAGGTGAGCATTTTTATAATTAAATGTTGATAAAATAGTATAAATTAAAAACTTTTTAATTCAATTTGGACCACGCATGAAACTTAAATCTAATATATTTACTGTTTACCAATAAGTATTCAGACACCTGTTATAAAAGAAATGTGCATAATTTATTTATATTTAGAATTTGGTGCAGTCTCCCCGTCAATCACCGCCTTAACTCTTCGGGGATGCTTTTCATGCGTGTTTGGATGATGGACCGGAGTATTCTTATCCACTCAGCTCGGAAAAGACATCTAAAGTCCTTCGCCGATTTTGGACGGATTCCTTTATCCAGTGATCCAACCGATCTCAAATTTCTTCTATAAAGTCTGGACTCATGGGTGGCTAATGCAATCGATTCATCCCATCTTCATCTTACAAATCTACGCTGGACATCGCAAAATGATAAAAGGAGTTGTCACACAGTAACTAACAATTATCATATCCGTAAAACAGCCACAGTGTAGGATGCATGTTTTTGTCTAAATAGTGCAGTAAAAGTAAAAATGTTGAGCTTACTATGAATTGAGGTTAAGGGTCCCAGTTCTTACTAGAAGAAATATCACCCGACTCCATTCCTCCTACATCAAGCTTTACTGTTTAGCACAGTGCACTCTTCGGGCATACGCCCAACCCAGACTGCCGTCCGACTGCTAGAGATTGAACCTGGATTTATCACTTCATAGAAGATCTGTTTTAACTCATCTCAGGTCCGATTTCGACACACCCATTCAACGGAACACCTCGGTTTTGTTTTGTAATCAAAGATTTCTGGGTGGCAGAACGACCCTAGGAACCAAGAAAATGTGCTTCTTTGCGGATAGTATTTGTCAAAACAATAGCCCTGGGGGTGTTCATCAGAACTCCTGGAGTATGAAGGCCAAAGGTTTGGTGTGGTGTTTTGGAATTTCTCAGGACGGCACTCTTCAAACTCTATCGCTTCGTTTCGTGGGTCTGCTGAGTCGAAGTTCATTACAACAACGTTTCCTCACCTTCACGAAATGCTTAGTCGATTTTGGAATAGACAGTTCAGAATTCCGCGGCCTCTAGCACATGACTAATGCCAATGCCGTTTTCTACACAATATTTCAAGACAAAATGCGAGTAGTAAGTGACTGCGTATATAATCTCAACTGCACAGTTGTCCAAACACTTCATCAGAATAGGAAAAATCTTCATTCAAGATGTGTCAATCAATGCAAATTTATGACACGAAGGAAGTCAGTTATAGAAAAAGGCATTAAAACAAACTTATTCACATCGAGGTCATTCAGTTGTGCTCCAAGTGTTTTCCTTAAGATTTATTTGCGGACGTCCAACTCCTGTTCTAATTATACATAATATGATCAAACACGAAAGCTATGTTTCAATGATTGCTTCATTACCATGCTTAATCCATTGTTCTTTAGACATTTTATATATAATATATTTTATCACGAATGAAAAATTATTTCGCAATGTACAAATGTGTTCGGAAAAAAGACGTGTAAGTATAACATGATTGTGTCAAAGATCAGCTTATTGGTTTCAGCTTATCAGCTTATCAGATTATTGGTTTCAGCAAATGCAAATTATATTGTGTTAGGCGAAGGATTGAAATTTTAGTCAGAAAGCACAGATGAGCGGATCAGAGATCTGAGCTGCTGCTGCGCAGCCGTCCCAGATGGCATTTGAAAATAATCCTTGGTTATTTTCTGATTGCAAGGTCAGTCGGACTCTTCGACCAAAAAGGTGCATTAGTTAAAAGCTTCGCATTAATGGAGAATCAAAGGTCTTCCTGAAGAAGGATCTTTATATTATGCAAAAGCAGCTTGTGTGCATCATAACAGCAGAAGTGCGTGCATTGTTACGAAAAATGTAAATATTTGCATGTATATTTTATAGTTCTGTTTATTTCCTCTTTTGTGTTATTACTTTATTTGTAAAATTATTAATTAAAGAACGCCGAGTCTGTAAAAATAGCGGATTTTAGAGCTCTTAATATCTAAGGCAGCCTGGGGACATTGGGTACCAAAACACAGCCAACAGGAGCCGAGTTTCCATTGGCTCATTATAAAGGTTTTCTAGAGATCTCCAGAGAGGAAGATGAGAGGAACTTCCGAAGGGGTGTAGTTATCGACCTCAGTTGAAAGTGGGTTTAAAGGTCAGTTAAACGACCCCAGCTCTGAAAACTGCTGTTTAGGAAAGGCTTTTCTTTTCAGCCTATGTAAAAGCTATACGCAAAGGTGCTTGTAGTCAACTTTGTGTGAGAGACATCCGCGAATAAATTGTCAGTTGAGAAGAAACTTATCCTGTTTATTTCTGTATCGCATCGCAACGAAAGAAAATTGGTAATAATTGAATGATAAATGACGATTACTAAGACAGAACGCGAAGCTTTCCTCCCCAAAGAGAGTGGCCACAATGAACCTAAAACTTTGACACCCCAAAGAACATTGCTTAAACTCCATTTTAAGGCATGTGTACACCCACAGCGTATCTTCTTGTCCGAGGACTTAATATGTGTGCTATTTGAAAATTTATTAAATGAATATATTATATATATATATATATATATATATATATATATATATATATATATATATATATATATATATATATATATATATATATATATATATATATATATGTTTTATCTCATAAAACGATGACTTGATATATTTAATTAAATTTTTTTATTGGTATCACATAATTAAAATTTCTTTAACAACTTCTTTTCTCTTACATTTATTGTAGCATTTTTTTCAGCTTACCTGGATTTATTAATGGGAATGCCATCGTGCTTCGTGACTGCTTTCAAATATTCCCAGGATGCTTTGCACTCGGTTTCCATTTTCACCAAATTTTTGGCTAACTCGTCAAAATCACACTGCAAAGGGCAGAGCATTAACACGTGAATAGTTAAGTTTAGCTTCTTAATGTCTATAAGAATACTTCATATCTACTTAGCATACATGAATTTTTAATGCTATTTAAATTTTAGAGGATTCACTATGTCATTATCTGATATTCAAAGTATTAATAAAAGATGTGGCGCGTATGGACGTTCAGTAATTCATAAAGATGGTTTTTATTTAATAAAGTTTGATTATTTTGATATCGCCTGTCGATGCAGTTTAAGGCGTGATCGTTCTTTGCATGGAGACATTTTTTGATTTCACACCCGTGTCAAACTGTGATCGTGTTCATCCATGTTTAACGCTGCATTTTTGTTAACGGATGCTCAAAGGAAAAAGTACAACAAATCATTCTTTAGCAATATCATCTTACA
The DNA here is from genome assembly GCA_037975125.1 of Latrodectus hesperus. Taxonomy (NCBI): domain Eukaryota; kingdom Metazoa; phylum Arthropoda; class Arachnida; order Araneae; family Theridiidae; genus Latrodectus; species Latrodectus hesperus. The sequence goes on along the minus strand of CM075857.1, from coordinate 18,617,564 downwards.
GCGATATCAATTGTTCTTGTCCCCAATCCATCTTGTTAAATAATCAACACCGACCATAAGAAGAGATATTCAAACGAGGAAAATTATTCTGATTCCCTTTTTTTAAAGAAAAACTATTGCACCAAGAAAAAGAAATAGCTCATAGAAATTTTCATAATATGCAAAAATATATGGGTATGAATAAATACCACAATTTGTGTTAGGTTATAAAATAACCTAACACAAATTGTGGTATTTATTCTATTTTTACCACAATTTATTTATTTATTCTATTTTTACCACAATTTATTTATTTATTCTATTTTTACCACAATTTGTGTTAGGTTATAAAATAACCTAACACAAATTGTGTGTGTTAGGTTATAAAATAACCTAAAATAATATTGTGTTAGGTTATAAAATAACCCAACACAAATTGTGGTATTTATTCTATTTAAAAAAAAAAAAAACTCATAATTTTTTTTTAAATCAAAATATATGCCTGATATTTGATATTTTATAGACATACATTTCCCTATGAGACAAAATATTTAACTATCGTATTCAATAGTTAATTTTATCCTTGTTTTTACTAAACATAGCTTTCAATGGTTTCAGTTAAATGAATGTAAATTTTAAGCTCTTACGAGAAGGAGGAGGAGTGCGCAGTACCTTCGAGACCCGAGTGGTGGCGCCCAACTCGGAGTATAGATTCGTGGAGTCAGGAAACTTTTCCATCACCATGGTGCAGATGTGGTGCAGGAGGGAGTGCTTGTGCACGGTGTCCTTCACTTCCGGCACTTTCTGCAGGTACTCCAAGCTGAAGCCCTTCGCCTGCAAAGGAAGCGGAATCAGAGCTCGTGATTTTCTTCGTGTGCTTGGATTGGTAAATGAAGCATTCAAAAATAAATACTTTTTAATGGTGGTTATATTGGATCGCAAGTCAAGAGATGACTATCATACTAGATGATGCATCTAAGACATATTAAATATTCAAAGACGTTTTTATTTTTAAAACTTTTTACAGTATTGTTGGGGTGGGGAAGAAAAGTGTGGGTTCAATACTGCACCCATACAAAGATCACCCTGCTGAATGGAGCAATGGGCATTAAAAATTCTTTCGGATCCAGTGTTTTTGCATTAGGAGGACGTGGGATGGAGAGGAAAACAAGGGAATGACCTCCGGGTCACTCGGCAGTGGTTCAAAAAAGGCGTCGGAGGCGGTGTTGACCGGCTTCCATTCGGAAGAAAGGCATCCAGGAATCGAACCGCAGCAGCAACCTCATTAAACCTAAAATGTGAGGTGAAACGTGTTGGAAATTCATGATAATGAGTTTCAAGACGCGTTGTTTCTAGAAATTCTCTCACAACTGTTTAATTAAAGTGCATTTTTAAGTGTTGGTTATTAAAAAAAAAACGTTTGTGTTCACTGAACTTACTTTAATAGATTATTTCAATAGAATGATAGATTATAACATGAAAGTAGATCACAGAATATTTTCTCAATAGAATGAGACCTGTATTTATTTTTGAAAAGAAGGCCCCGATTCCCCAGCATGCACCTGTATACAGAGTGGCCGCTTACGTTCGTGTTGTTGAGGAAGTTGCCGACGGACAGGAGGGTGGCCAGGACCGCCCGGAAGGTCTGGCTGCTCTCGATCTCGGCGATCGCCTGCTTCAGGTCCATGAGGGGCTCCGCCACTTCCTGAAACCGAGAGATGCATTACTTCAAAGCAACTGAATTCATTCATCAACTAAAATTACACCCACGCCTTAAATAGGAAATCTTTAAGATTTTATCCTAAAACTATTTATTAGTAACTTTTGAAAGCAATAATAATGGGGAATGTTTGAAATTATATAAAATTGAAAAGAAAGGCGCGCATAGAATATTATGTGAAAAATATTATAAATCATAATTATTGAAATCGCGTGAAGATAAAAACACGAATTATTTGTAAGTATGTGGAGCATTTATTTATTTTACAAATACCAAACATTAGCGTTGAAGTCATTACTTCACGGATTCCCAAATAGTTTTTAACAATATCCTCATATTGAGAAAGTATGGTACAATTATTTCAATGTTCAAAAATCATTGGTTGATGAGAGTAGCACAAGACATAAATTGAAGAAACCTACCAAAAAAAAAAAAAACAACAGACGGAGCACAGTATTAGTCTCGTCTCGTCAGCTTTTTTCGGCTACCCATACAATAGTTTCAAGGCAGATCGTGTACAGGGCACATTGGTCTACATGCTCGTAGGCCTGTCAGATGAGTTTCACTTACCGCAACTCACTCTCGCCTGCGGTTAGCCTGAACTAGATGCATGCATTGTGGAGACCGCAACAGTGGTCTTGTGAAATCTTTTCCGACGAGTCCAGGTTTAGCTTACAGTCTGCTTCTCGCCGAACTTTCATATGGAGAGGGCCAGGTACCCGTTACCACGAAGAGAACACTGAACGACACCGTTACGGTGGTGCTGGATTGCTCGTTTGGGGAGGAATTATTCTGGGTTCCCGAACTAACCTGCATGTTCAGAATGTAACCATGACAGGTGACATCTATCGCGATGTCATTCTGGAACAACATGTACGTTTTTTACAGGGCGCCATGGGGGAAAAACTTTTGCTTATGGATGACAACGCCCATCCTCACCATGCAAACAATGTAGACGAATGTCTTCAATCGGAGGATATCCCCCGTATGGACTGGCCAGCATACTCACCGGACTAGAATCCAATAGAGCATGTGTGGAACATGCTTGGCCGACGAATTGCAGTCCGTTAAACCCCTCCCAAATGTTTACCCTAACTTCATAGAGCATTGCTTGGTGAGTGATGTAATATTTCCCTAGATCAGATCGATAATTTGATACTCAGCATGCCTAGGCGTTGTACGGCCTGTATTGCATCGTCTTTGGGGGCATACTGTGCATTAATCATCATACGAACCATGTTATATTGGTTTTTGTAAATAGGTTCTTTTTTTAAATTTGCTGCAAGGAGTAAAAACAGCAATTTTTATTAATGATGTCAAACGTATAGCATCTTTTTTGCTCTTTACCTTTTGTTTTATAAATAGACTTTACAAATAAAGCACATTTGTTTTGCTTCGGGCAAAACAAATGTGCTTTATTTGTAAAGTCTATTTATAAAGTCTATTTATATTTGTAAAATCTATTTATATATTATTCCTTGCCTAAAATTGTATTATCCTTAATTTATGAGCACAAGTGTATAACACGCTTCTTAATCCCATTTATTATGTTTTACATCAGGTATAATTTAAAAAATTATTTATTAATATACCCAGCAAAGCGAAAAATGCTTATTAATATCTCATTTAAAAAACAATGTCGTATTTTCGAAATTTATATTGAAAATATAATAATTCAAAGAATTGAATGTAAAGTGTTTACATTTAAAGTGAGAATAGAAAACAACTTTTTACATATTAGATATGAACTTCCTAAAGCTTATATTCAATAAATTAAAATTGAAACCTCATTATACAGAGATGGTCCTGCTCGCAGTCGTGTCCAGTCACTGCCTAGGAGGCCCCCGCAGTCCTCCTAGGCACCTGCACTCATGCATGTATGATTTAAGCAACAGGAGATTTTCTCCGCTATACACACACACACACACACACACACACACACACACATATATATATATATATATATATATATATATATATATATATATATATATACGGGTAACCCTGCTATAACACGGTTTCGCTATAACACGATTCGTAAATTGCGGGAAAATTCCTACAACACGTCATCCTATAACACGGTTTTGTTCCAATGTTAGAGCTTGTTATCGGTCGGCGGAAACCGATTCAGAATCAATTAGCGTAATGGAAGCTTGGAAGAAATTTTCAATCAAGCACTGTATCGAAATCATATTTTTGTCGCTGAAAGAAATAAAAACATCAACCTTAAATGCGTGTGGGAAGAAGATATGGCCCTCTTCAGTTGAAACAGAAAACATGCGTGAAACATCAGAAAACGAAATTGGTGCCATATTAAAAGTCGCTAAATCAATCGGAGGCAAAGGTTTTGTGGATATGGCTACTGAAGACATTCAAGAATTATTAGTGGAATAAGAAGTTGACGAAGCGGATTTGATGGAAATGGCATCCCTAGATGCAAATCAAATAGATTTTGAGGACGCTAGCTCTGATGAAGATTGTGCAGTTAAGAATTTAACATTAAAAGATTTACAAGAAGGCCTATGCTTAGCGGAAAGTCTCGAGTCATTTTTCTTGAAAACAGACCCTTCCACGGAAAGAAGTCGAAAATTCAAAAGGGAGCTGCAAAACTGTTTAACTCCATACCGCGAAATTTACAATAACCTAGTAAGAACTAGTCAGCAAAGTTCGATTACAGATTTTTTTAAGAGGAGAAAACATACAAAAACTTTAAATAGAGAAAAATATTTTGAAAGTAAAGGTGATATCGTTCCACCCAAAAAACGTTCTCGGTTGATTGTACTGAGCAGTGACGACGAATAAATTCATTAAATTAGGGTTGCGTTAGATTAAATTTTTTTTCTTACTTTGTGTTGGATATACATTTATTATTTAATAAAAATTAAGTTGCTTATGTCGAATTAAAAAAAATATTTGTTTTTTATAAGTTTTTTGGAACGAACTTTTTGTACTAGTTCTGGGTCTCATACAACACGATTTCACACAACACGGCATTTTCTAGGAACCTAACTATATATGTATATATATATATATATATATATATATATATATATATATATATATATATATATATATATATATATATATATATATATATATATATATATATATATATATATATATATATATATATATATATATATATATATATATATATATATATATATATAATATCTAGACTAGTCAGTAAGAGTGCATACAATTATTGAATTCTACTATTTAACTCTATATTCTATAGAATAAAACAATTACTTGATCCTTAAAGTATGACATAAGCACTCTTAATCAGTTCTGAAGAGCTTTTAGACGTAGAATTGAGACGGTGTGTTTATGTTGGAGTTTTAGATTATGATAGCAAATGTTTTTCGTTATTAACTAATCATTATACATATAAGTAATAGGAATAAAATGTATTTTTCGGGAGATTTTAACTATTTATGATCACTTTGTTTATAAAATAACCTTGTGATTTTTTGTTTATTTTTCACAATAGTTATTTCTTATTATTATCATATTTTTATTATTTGTTATTTTATAGAATAACAAAGTAAACTATGAGATTTTTCATCTCAATATATATTTTAACTATGACTTGTCAAGTTATTTCAGGCAATTTCATGCGTGTGAAATAACTGAATGATGCGCTTTAACGATAAAATACATTTGAATTTCAAGTAAATTTCAAGAACATTTTATAGAGATTATTCTTGAATAAAATAGGCTTAGGAAAATAATTTTATGATACCTGTTTTATAACTAATTTGAAACAAGCATAATGTATATTATATCAATATAAAAAAGAGTTAATAAAATCAGAAGCATGACGCATAATATATGTATGTATATCAGATAATCGCAGAGAAGGTATTCACTAGTTAAAATATACAAAGGTATATAAATATATGTATAAAAATCTTATTATTTCTATATTATATTATTCCTGTTCCCATATATGAATTACTTCCTGTGTGCCACGATCTTTTCCTCATTTTTCAAGGTTTTCATTTTGTTCCAATTTTTCATTCGCATTAATATGTTCTTTAATTCTAATTTAGAGCAGTAGTTCCCAAATTATTTTGACCCATTAACCTCTTATCATCAAAACCTGCTCACAGACAGGGCCTCCGCGTGGGAGGGACAAAATTGTTCACCACATAAGGGTGCCTGGGCTAGGAGGGGGTGCTAAAATTCATCATACTTGTAGTTTTTTTTATAATTTAATGTTTTAATTAATGTTTTATAAGTTGGTAACTATACGCACAATTTTGCTTGATCTATACATTCTAAGCAATAAAATGATATTTTTATTTTACTTTTCATTTATTTTTGTGGGTTTGTTTCCGTTTGTGTAAAAAAATAATTTGATTGCCGATACAAGCAATAAAGAAACGTTTCGTTTGGATTGAAATTGTTTCTAAATTTTCAGTCAAATTAGTTTCTTTATCTAAATTTTTATTTGGTGGCAAATGACATAAAAGGATTTCGACTTTCAAATAATATTTTGACAGAAAACCATATGATGCGTTGTGTATATGAAATGAAAATAAATTTTTATTTATTGAAAGTAAATATTTTTTTTGAAACATGTTCAAAAAAAAAAATTCCCGAGCACAAAATAAAAAAAAGGAAATCGCAATAAGGAAGCTAATCAGACACTGGAGGAATCTCTAAATAAATATCTCAGAAACACAATTAGAATCAGACAGATAAACAAATTGAACCAGGAACATCAACATATGGTTTGAAATGTCATAAGGAAAATTTATATCAAAATGTAAATTCAATAGAATGTACGATCAAGAAAAAGCCACGATTGTACCAATAGAAAACTGAGATGTTGAGGTAGAAAATTCGCCTGATAACAACATAATATCTCAAAATGAAGATTTTGACTTTGAATTAAAGAATCTTGCTTCCTGTTGATACAATTTCTTATAAAATTAGAGGTTATTTAATTGAAAATAGCACTCCTAGCTTGATAACCAAACATTTTCAGAGAGATTATTCTGGCAGGATGTCCTCAGAATCGTTCTATTATAGAACACAACCGAATGGAGTAAAATTATTTAGAAATTATAAAACATTCAAATTCACGAAACTTAGTTTTGGATTCACAGCTTATTAAGGATGGATGCAATGACTGATTGTGGAAGAATCGCAACTCACCTGGAACATAGTTCAAAATGAACTCAAAATGTCTTTGCGCAATTCGTGTACAACTGATGCGGCTCAACAAAGACTTAATGATGCAGAGGAGGTTTGCATGCGATCGGTTATTGAAAGGAGTATTTATTTAATTCCATATTTAGGCCGAAAATGCCTTATCTTTAAAGATTCTTTCAAAGAGTGTAATAATGGAAATTTCTTTGAAGTTGTTTGAAACCACAGCAAAATTTGTTCTAATAATCGCTGAAAATCTCTACAAAATTCAAACAAATTAAAAGAATAGCACAGCTCATTACTTAGGGGATCAAATTCAGAAATAAATTATAAACATTATATCAGAAAAAAAATTAAAAACTACCTATGATTAAATCACGAAAATATCACTTTGGATACTATACCTGATGTCAGTCCTATCAAACACTTAACTGTTGTAATTCAATTTGTTTATAGAAACGAAGAAACCAATAAAGCTCAAACTAAAGAACATTTTTAGGACGTTGACCCTACTGGGCAGGGTCCGTTTCAATTCATAAATGGACATTTAAAATCGTTAGAACTAAATCCTTCAGTTTCACGAAGCCACTCTGTACGATAACGGTGTGAATGTGAGGGGAAAGCACAAAGAATATAGCAACAAAAAATTATTGAAAATAATTCGACGGAACTGACATATGTCCGCAGCTCCACTCATTCTCAAAATTTTTTTGTATGGGATGCAGCTTAAATCTCCTTCGAAACAGTTCATTTCTTCGGAGTAGTGCAGGAGACATACAACTGCTTTTCTTCAAGCGTTAATATGTTGGTCCATTTTGCAAAAGGAAGTTGAAAATTTAACTTTAAAGCTGTTCGCCAACACCAGATTGGAAAGTAGAATTCAAGCTTTAAGACCGTTGAAAAACGTTTGAAGGGAATTTTGAAAGCGTTATTAAATATTCAAGATCAAACAAGAGAAAAGGAATCAAGTATTTAAGGAAAAAAATTTGATTCAAAAGGTTTCCTCGTTTAAATTCATTTTTTCCATTAACCTATGGCACGATATCTTAAATTTCGTATAAATGCGATAAATGAAGTAATGCAAATTTCTAAATATGATTTACAAATCGTGACTGACAATTTACAAAACCTTATATCAGAATTAAGCAATCATGGATCAAACGAAGCGTATGAACATGCAGTTGCCAATGCAAGTATCATTGCTGATGATTTGAGGGTGGATATTAATTTTCTGCAACGTCGAAATATGTTTAAAAAGAAACTCTTTCAAGATGAACAGACTTACTAACCAATTAATATTCCAAGACAAAAATTTAAAGTTGAATTTTACAATATAATATTAGACACAGGGCTATTTCTCCAATGACTGAAAGATTCGATCAGTTAAAAGAACACAATATAATAACTTTAAGGTAGTATAATATATACCTAATTTAAAAAACTGGAGTGACAGTAAAATTTTAAAACATTGTAAAGAATTAGAACATACACAAAAATGAACGGATACTAAAAATTTTAATGAAAAGAACATCGATGGATTAAATTTGCTCCAAGAAATAAAACCCTTGCGATGTTTTATCAAATAGGATATGTCACCTATTTATGTTTTATGAACACCGACACATTTCCAAATATTGCAATAGTTTTATGGATTTCTTTAACCCTGAGTTACAATGACTACTGGAGAAGGAAAATTTTCAAAACTTAAAATTATAAAAACTACATGCTCTCCATCATGGCGCAGGAGAGATTATCGGACTTGTTAAATATGTCCATAACGAGCGAAAATGTAGATAAATTAGATATAAAGGTATTGATACGAGCGCTTATAGCAGCTAAAGCTAAGAGAAAACCAATATTTGAATATATTTTCTAATTTTATATTTTACTAAAAAAATGTTTTATCATTGTTTTGTTTTTAAAATTTATGAAAATGTAATATTTTTCTAATAAAATTCTCTTATTGCTTATCATGTTTATCAATTCATCTTAATAATAAATTCAAATTCTAAATAAGCTTCCTTGAGCAGGTTTTTAATTCCTTTATTAACATAGGACATACTTAAAAAGGACAAGACATGGAAAAAGAACAAAACCTAGAACAAAGAACATCTACATCGCTGGGCGCAGAATCTTATTCTGTTTGTAAACAAAGATAATCGTGCAGTGCGCCGTCTATAGACATACAGTTGCAACAGAAAATTTAAAAAACAATAAGAGGAACGTCTTTTAATATTACAATTTAAAGCTGTTCAGTTCGTGAAAGCCAAATTTTGAATACTATAAAAGAGCAATTTACATATAACTTGCAGCGCTTTATAAGAGAAACCTTTAAAGGGACTCCAAATTTCAATTTGAACACGCAGCGTCCCTGCTCACAGACCCCCAACGCACAGCATAAAAATATCACGAATTTATAAATATTTTGTTGAATAAATACTTATAGAAATATTATAACTTTTTGTTTAAAATAAAAAAATGACTTCTATGCACTTGATGTGATCTTATGAGTGCATTTGTGTGACCAATGATTTTTTTTGTCTGTTTCTTTTTTCACCTTCAGATAAGAAGACTGGATGGCAGCCATCGCAACTTCTGGCAGAAGAGCCCGTGCATCACCCTCTATAGCTGCTATCAGAAGGCCCGTGGCGCTGCGATTTGATTTTGAAACCGGAAGTTGATATATCCTTGGTCAAACATGGGTTTAAATTCTTTATTCATGAATATTTCAATAAGATGCTTGATTTATATATTAGAGCATGGAATCACCTCTGTTTGCCCAAAAGGGTTCAACAATCACTCGGGAAAGTGAAGAATGTCCTCAAATCTTTCATTCAAAAGTGCAGGAAGAGCCGTTAGGCGTTCACTATCAAATCTTCATCGTTATTTCGAAACTGAAGACATTTCCCTCTTACTGAGTTTTGTTTGTAACGAAAAAGTTTTGCAGCAAATGCAGGTAATACACTTCTAGTTTTTATTACATTTAATAGGTCCCCCCCCCGCCCTATAATGTCAAGTTAGTTTCATTCAATTTAACAAATGAATCAATCATATAGGCTTTATCATTTTTTGGAGTAAATTAGATTTTGTGTTAAATCATTCTCTTTGCTTTCAACGAATTCTAAGACTCTGCCAAAAAGAGTATGAAGTCCATTTAAACATGCACTTTCAGATAACCAATGTACTTTACGGCTGAAATAATAAGCGATAAGAATTTCCGTCCTTTTCCAAACAAAACTGAGCTAATGATCTCTCATTGAAGTCTCATTCTTTTTGATTTGATTAACTTTTCTATTGACACAATCTAATGATCACTGCTTACGTTCGCTAAGATATTTTGTAACAAAATGATGTCGACGAATGACAAAATGTATTGAAAAGACATTCAGTAGGTACGCCAAGAAGACCTCAGTATTTTCCAATCGCTCTTACAATGAAAAATCTTTTTATATTCAGTTAATAACGTTTAAATTTTTGTAACGGTTTTCAAACACTTAGCAAATAGCAATTTTTTTTAGCTAAATGTTTATTATATACAAATGTTACACACACACACGCACGCACACACACACACACAAAAACTATAAGTTTCATATTAGATAATTCAAGCTGTATTGAAAATTAGATGTTTTTATATACCCACATAAAGAATTTTCTACACTCTGAGCCATTAAGCAAATCCTTCTCAGTGAAATTCTTTTTACAATGTTGAAAGAGAGAGAGATGGTTTCCGTAAAACGGAGCATATTACCTCATTTACAGCAAAGTTGGAAGGTAAAAATTTAAATTACTTTATTGTTATCTATTTAATTTTCATAATAGTAAAATTGAATCACAATTTTATTATTTTGTATTAAACCTTGCACGGACCAAATGATATTGTTCAGGGACCCCCAAATCACTTTTGATTCCCCACGGATCCCCTGAATGAGACGGAGGATTCCTGGGGGTCAGCAGGGACCATTTTCCTGGAATCACCCCTTGAGAGCCACTGCTCTAGTGTATGGAAAAGATTTTTTTTTCAGATATAATGGAACAGAAAAATATTGAAGGACATAGTTTCATTTTCATATTCAAGCCGTAATTTTATATAATCAGATGTATCCCGTAAGTAAAGGTTGTTAACTGTCAGTCCACACACATAATACGCATAAATATTATAAGTATTTTAATTATCATAATACATTATTTAAATATAAAGTTATAAATATTTTAATTTAATAAATTATAAAGAAATGCACCCGGTCTTTTTTTGTGCGATTTATGAAAATTTCAATCAAATAGGAACACAATTGGTGAAAGAATCGGTAAAAAAAAAGAAATAGTTTATCAGCCATTTACTAAACTCCGTGACACCACAGCCCATGCGGACCTCAAATCTTACAGTGCCCATAACTGTTTCCAAGACCGAGGGCCCTGGGGTGCAAGGTTAGGTGGTCAGTCAAACGTGAGACCCCCCCCCAGTGTTTAGTTGCCAAGCGTGCTTTACACTCAGTTTATGAGCCCACTGAAGGGATGAAAGGCTGAGTTGCCCAGCTCGAGGATCGAACCTCGGACCTGTGTCTTCGGAGAGTGAAACGCTGCCACTCAATCAACGGCTTCTTTATCAGCCATTTAGTTTTTTTTTAATTTTTCATTTGCATTTCATTTCTTTACTTACGGGCGTGTCGCAATCTTTTGAATGCCTCGTGTCTTGAATTCGATACCAATATTAATTTAGTAAAGTTTTGACCAGTTATTTTCTACGTGTATATAAAATATTTACTTTTTCCATGGTTTCGTAGTCCAATCGGAAAGCCCAGAGTTTGAGCCTGGCTTCCAGCTCACTGATAGAAGCCAAAGTCAGCAGGAACTGCTCTGCCGAACCCAGAGGGACGTCGGGGTTCTCCAACTGAGCAGCGACGATCTTCTTCTTCTCTTCCTCCGTGGGGATCATGGTCGTCAGAATTTTCTGCAAGGAAGAACAAGCGTCAGCCCCAGAGACTCGCAGCAGACGAGAGAGAGGAGACGAGACTCACCTCGATGCCCTCGCGGTTCATGACGGTGGAGTCCATCTTCAGGATGGCCGCCTTGATGGCGCCCTTCGGCGGCAGCTTCGTCATCCCGATGTTGATGGCGTTCGAGCGCTTCGTGTCCAGGACGATCAGCTCCGTCCGCTTGCCCCCGTCCGCCGCCTTCTGCAACAACATGCATTGCAATTTAAACTATTTTTTTTTTGGCCAGCAATTTATGGCGATTTTTTTATCAGCCTTAAATGCCTAACTAGTTACAAAATGATGAGCGCTTTGAACTTTTGTTTAACAAGTCAAGGATTCGAATTCCAACAGATGCTTGTAGTCCAGTTCATCCAGTGTTGCTGCTTTCAATAACTCCAAAATTATCTTTTCCCTAAAGTACGGAAGTGCTCTGAAATGTATTTTTGTGCGGCACTGCATTATTTTCATACTTTGAAAAATGTAATTTTAATATATATATTATATAATATAATGTAAGTATGTGTTTATGTATGAAAAATTATATACTTAAGTAATAAACATATTGGTTATAGGATTCGAAATTTTGTTCTGCATTACTTTCTCAGAAATCTCTGGTTTTCGACTCCGAAGATGAAAATTGTGTTCAATAAAATAGAGTCATATATATTTTCTGACTGTAATCTATAAGTTTTTTACTTTATGGAATATTATTTTAAAGTTCTTGCTGGTAATTTCTCTGATATAAAACAGAATTTGACATCAAAAATTATAAATTACAATAGGAAAATTTTTATGACTTTATTCTACTTAACTAAAAGTTATCTGTAGAATATATTGAAAACATTTTATCGCGCAGTTATTTTATCGATTAGCAAGAGATATAAATTCCCGCGCTCCACCAAATTTCTTGCTCTATGAAGGCAAGAAAAGAAATATCAAGTTTAAGAGATTGCGTTGCCTTCAACCCAATCAAGTGGTCAGAGTACCTGACTGCGGATAGAGAGGTCCTGGGTTCGAATCACAGTTTGGGCATGGATGTACTATATCTCTCTCTATCTATCCTGTCTTTGTCCTTTCCTTGTATATGAATGTGGAGTGAATGGTTGCCTACCCTATAAACGGGTCCCTATGGCAAGTGTGTACTGAGGATGTCGGACTCCACACCTAAATATGATTCAGTTGGAAAAGTGGAGCAGCGCACCCCATCATGCCAGCTTATGTGGCAGAAGACAGCAACAAAAGATTGCGCTAGCGCCTCTGCGCATGCGTTAGAAAGCACTTGCACAAAAACGGGGACTAGCGAACAGAAAGTTTTTTTATGCTCTGCAGTTTGCAAAGACAGAATTTTATTGTTACTGTACATATTCCGAGTTAAGTTCAGGTGTGATCCCCCAAGTAGTAATAATATCCGCAGATGGTATCATCAGTGCCCTTGCAAAGGGACGACCAACTGTTTCTAAAGAAACTGTTTAGCACACGTAGCTCGGAAAGCTAGTCTTGAATCAGCAGTTCCATTGTTTAAGAGCTTTAAGGGAAACGACCTTATCCTTTGCAGAGCTGAAAAGGCTGCAGACCATGATTTGCGAGTCAACTTCGCTTATGAAATGTTGCTGCTTGATGGTTTTCTGGATCTTGCTGTTTTAGGTGATGAACTGACATCATTGTACACGTGAACTCTCACAATGTGCGCAACTGGGGCTCAGAAAAAGAGATGGTACGAGTACGAGGAGACTCCTATAAATTAAATGCTTTTTTGTGCCCTATCTCGGAGGAAAGTTTATGGGTCTTTTCTTTTGAAGATGCAACTTCAACTGGCACTTCTTATCTTGAGCTCGGCAACTATGGCTATTTCTCTAATTAGCAGAAGACGAGCTAAATAACTTCATTTGGCAGCAAGATACTCCGCCTCACTGGCTTAACGTCATACGCGATTGGCTGCAAAGCACCCAATGACATAGTTTTGCCGCGTGGCCATGACGCTATGTGATTTCTAAGAGTTCATAAAGCACCGTGCACACGCGCCTCCACTATCATCTGACCACTTTTCCGGTGACTATTGTTTGAGAGCTTAAGAGACAGGATTGAGGCAGCTGTTGCAAAAATCACACCACAAACGACTTTTGGGAAGAACTGGAATACATTAACTTGAGGATGTGTGCGATTGGCGAAAGGCGCTCTTATTGAACACATGCACCTATAACTGTTTGATTTGCTCGTTCTTTACATCTATTGGGTTGTTCGGAAAAAAATTTCGTTTTTTCCCGACAGAGGATTTAATTGTATTTTTTTGCACTCAACTTCACACTTAAGCCATATAATTATTATATGGTTTGAGAGCTCATATAGCAAGGCTTGTGTGTGAAAAAATCCAATTAATTCTAAGCAGTAGTTTTTGGTTGTTGCCCTTTTAAATATGGAGAGCGATAAGCAGCATTTTCGACATATCTTACTGTTTTACTACAGAAAGGGTAAAAATGCTGTTCAAACCAGAAAGAAATGGACCGATGTGTATGGAGAAGGTGTGTTGACAGCACGCCGAACTGGTTCGCTAAATTTCGATCCTACAATTTTGATGTCGAAGATGCACCACGTTCGGGAAGGCCGGTTGAAGCTGATAAAGACGCGATAAAGGCATTAGTTGATGCCAACCTTCGAATAACAACAGTTTATGACCACTTGAAAGACCTGGGATTATCCTCGAAGCTCGAAGTGTGGGTTCCCCATGTTCTCACAGAGAGAAATCTGTGTTGACGTCTACGATTCGCTTCTCAAACGTCACGAAAATGATCCGTTTTTGAAGCGCATCATCACTGGGGACTAAAAATGGGTTGTATACAACAACGTCAAGCGCAAGAGGTCATGGAGCAAAAAATATGAACCGGCTGAAACCATTTCCAAAGCCGATATTCACAAAAAAAAAAGGTGATGCTGTCTGCTTGGTGGAATTTTAAAAAAATCGTTGTTTTTAGGTTTTACCGAATAACACAACGATTAATTCGGAAGTCTAAGTCATCAGTTGGGCAAACTGAATGATACACTTCAACAGAAAAGGGCAGAACTAATCAACAGGAAAGGTGTTGTGTTTCACCAAAACAACGCGAGACGTTTGGTCACTCGCCAAAGGCTTTTGCAGCTTGAATGGGATACAATGCCACACCCACCGTATTCTCCAGACCTGGCACCATTGGATTATTATTAGTTCCGGTCACTCCAAGATTTTTTAGACGGTAAAACCTTCACCTCAAATGAGGAGGTCAAAAACTACCTCGATCTTGCCATCAAAGACCAAAAATTTTATGAACGTGGAATTATGCTACTATCAGAAAGATGGCAGAAGGTGTTGGACCGGAACGGCTTACATATAATTTAATAAAGTATGTGTTTATTATACGAAAACTGTCTTTCATTTACACAAAAAAATAAAACGAAATTACTTTCCGAACAACCAAATATTAATAATGATTTTAAATTTTACGTAATAAATGCAACAAAGCATTAAAACCCCGATGTTCATTTATATATATATATATATATATATATATATATATATATATATATATATATATATATATATATATATATATATATATATATATATAATAATTATGTCGGTCATCATTAAAATGTTATAGTTCAGACACATGGTTTGCTGAAGATATTTTCCATTTATCGAATATGAATTTTAACAATTTTCCATGCATAATTTGTAATGAAGTTACTTAAAATTCTTTTAAAATTTAGAATAAATTTAAACTTAAATTTAATTAAGTTTGCCGTCAATTTTTTCTTAAAATTAGACAATGTTATAGCATCGGATCAACACACGTTACCAATGCTCCAATCAATGGAAATGTCCTCATATCTCACATTACAAATAATGTCTTCGGATTTGCTTTCGGACTATCGAATGATATTAACAAAAAGTAATTAAATTTACCACCATTTTATTCTTAAAATGAGGGAAAGGTGGCGCACCTTGCTCATGATGTCCTTGCTCTTGCTCTCGAACAGGCTCTCCAGCCTCTGGGTGTCGAGGGGGAGGGGCTTCAGCTCGTCCCAGATGGTCCGCTTCCTCCCGCACCTCTCCATCAGCATCGGCTCCTCCTTCACCTGCGGAGCAGAGAGACAATTAACTGCAGGTCATTCATTTCGCACAAACAAACATTTAAATTTCCGGTCGTCTCATGGACAGTCTCTAAGTGCAGAAAAACATTTCTGAAAGTGCCTTAAGAAATAATCGCATGTTCTGCATTCAGTCTAAATCTACTAAAAACATTATTAAATTATGATAAATTTGTTTCAGAGCAACTTATAAGCTGACTACATTTCCACGTGAAGCCTTTAGGCTACGGTGTCGTTTTTAGCGGAAAATATTGAGTTCGAACAGCAATTTAACCGAAGATACGGCCAGGGCACATGAAATAGGCTGAGATCTGTCAAAAAAATGATACCTCTTGTAGTGGGGGCACTGGGAGATCTTTTGTTTGGTCTCTATTCTAAATGAAAGAGACTCCCATCCGACTGCTTCTGGTGCAAAAACAACTGCATTTCGAACCAAAGTTTATTGCTTTGAATGAACCATATGTTCATAATAAAACTTCTGTTCCAATCACTATCTCAAGTAGAGAAAATGACATGAAAACATACTTTAGAAGTTACAAATGAATCCATGTGGTCTGTTCTCAGCCAAAATGTATGTCTAAAGAACAGATACACATCTTATCTCTGGATACATTCAAAAATGACGAGGCGTTTGTTGGTTTCGGTATAATGAAATAGGATTCTGGATGAGTACCGCTTATTTATGTGGCACTCTATAACATTGCTTCAAAATTAATTTTAGGACTGCATCCATAAAATTGTGATACTTTTCAAAACTATGCTACATTTATCAACAACGTCATTATCATCAAAAATACTAAACGATTTTAGCCCTCATATTTTAATGAAGAGGCAAAAAGAGATTTCGTACCTCTTTCCAAAACAGCTTCACGGTCTTCACTTTCTTGTTGAAGTTGGGCTGATCCCCGGGGCCGTTGAGAGCCGGCGGAGCGTTCTTCCGCAACCAAGGAGGGGGTGCAGTCCTGGTCATGCCTGGTGGAGGTGGCGGAGGAGGACCTCCCAGTCCCGGCGGAGGCGGTGGGGGTGGAGGTCCACCCATACCAGGGGGTGGCGGAGGCGGTGGTCCACCCGGCATGGGCGGTGGTGGCGGGGCTCCAGGGAAAGGAGCCGCGTTCACTGGGCGCATGAGAATGCTGACGTCATCGTCCTCTGCCAGGTCTGTGAAGTCAAGGTCATTGATGCGCAGGGGACGACGCATGGTTTGCAGAAGCTGATCCCACTGCAGCTCCTTGGCACCGCTGGCAGACCGCCGCAAATCATGGCCCTGAAATGAAACATTCGGAAAAAACATCTCTCAGAAATTAGCTTTGCAGAACAATCGATTGAGAAATCATCAATCTGTTCGAAAATCTGCTTAAACACAAAGCAAGGTAAATACGGTAAACAGTTAGCAAACATTTCACAGAAGTGGCACCAAATCATTTCGTATTGTTTCACAGGACATGCTTAACCAAAATTAAAAGAAAAAGTCATTTTTAAGAAAAGGAAGAAGGTGAAAATAATATTTAAGAATATACGATTAAAACTTCTATATGTGATTGCAGTGCAACTTGCTTGCAAATCTAACTAAATATCAAGGTACTTTAAATTCCTTATTTTAAAAGCAATTAAAAAAGCTATCTAAATGATTACCTCCCAAAAAAACTTCCGTTTAAAAAGAAAAACAAATAGTCAATAAAAGTAACAACGACGTACTGGCGACTATCAAAGTAATGGAAACACCTGAGAATCAAAGTGACATTTTTGACTATCTGCTGTTCTTTGCTTTCAATGCTGTTCTTCTTTGCTTACATTTTCTTTCTTTCTTTTTGCATTTGAAATAAAAATTTTGAAAACCTAAATCAAAATCAATTTTATTCAGACATTCTGTAACACAAGTATCAAATGTGAAGATATTACGCAGTTACTTGTTATGCTACGTAGCATCAGATGGATGGACAAATTCACTGTAGATAAGAACCTTGTATGAGATATTCTTCCACCAACAAGTGCTATCTGGTCGACTTTGTAGTGATTGTGATCCAGGTAAACGGTAAATTTACTTTTTTTGGATCATATCAATAATTATCGTATTTATTTCTATTAGATATTTCTCTTCGTCATGGCTGAAAGAAAAACTGAAAAGAAGAAAACTTGAAGAAGAAAATAGAGAGTTTCAGAGTGAATGGGAAAATTTGTTCTTATTTATTCATGTAAAAGACAATGCTATATGTTTTATTGTCATCATTCAAGCTCAACTTTAAAATCATACAACCGAAAACTATGAACAAAACCATGAAAATATTGAAAAACTTAACTTACTTTTTTCCAAACGGAAAGCTAAGTTGCAATCATTGAAAAACAATTTCACAACTCTACAACACATATTTCACAAGCAAAAGCAAACTGCCAATCAAATGGTATTTTCAGAACTAGTTTTCGAGTATCCCCCATTATTGCTAAAAATGGAAGCCTTTTACAGATGATAAAAACTCTCTAATTGCCGCAGTTGAAGAAATCTATCCAGAAAATTTTAATCTCTACTTAAGTTAGTCTGTCCCGTCAAACTGTAGAAAGTAGAATAGAAAACATTCCGAGCGAGATGTGTGCATCGCTAAACACAATTGAAACAAGCTTCCTATCTCACTGGCTTTGGATGAAATGTCAGATCTCAATGACACTGCTGCTATTTGTATTAGAGACGTCAAATGGATATCGTCCCAGAATCCCTCGTACTTGTGAACTTGAAAGGTACGATCACCCGCAGGTATTAGTCATGAATTACGCGTAAAGTTGTCAGATAAATTTAAAAAAAATTTGTATGCATTGCAACAGATGGAATCTTTTCAATGGGTAGAAGAATGTTGGTGCTGTTGTATTGGTCAGAAAAAAGCTTTGAGTAACAGTTCAAATTATTTTGAAACGTTACTTGGTTTTTTAACCTTGAGAATCTATGTGCAAAAGTGTTAAATATGTGATAAAAAGTTGTTGTCAAGGTAATTAATTCAATTAAAAACAATTCAATGAAGTATCGTCAATTTCAAGAAGATCTTAAGGAACTGGAATCTAAATACAGCAATTTCATTTATCGTACAAAAACTCGGTGGTTAAGTCTTATTGGTTAAACTTCTTATTGCGATTTTGAAAATTTAAGGGAAGAAATTGAAGCAATGATCATAATGTAATTGAACTCTCGGATGATCAATGGCTTCTAGATTTATGTTTACTAACAGATCTAACAAATTAAGCTGAATGAAGTAAACCAAATGTTACAAGGTGAAAATAAGTGATTAATATCAAGATATAAAACCCTTTGTAGTAAAGCTTCACCTTTATAAAAATCAGTTGCAATTTGATTAAATTCCTATTGTTAATTGACTATAAAAATAACCATAAAAACTTGAAGAAATCAGAAAATTACTTTAAGAACTCAACACCAGATTCTATTGCATACAAAAGCTTGAGAAAATGTTTACAATATTTTCAGTTCCATTTAATGTAGAGGTGGAATGATTGCGTTCAACTTTAGGAATGAAATTAACAGAATTTCAAACCAAGCATCGAGACCTGCGCGAAGGGAATAAATAAGATTGAATATTATCAAAAATACATTCCCGAAGATAAATTTCTAAATTTAAGAAGATTGGCAATGAGCATTATATCAACATACGGAACTCATTATCGTTGTGAGTAAATTTTTTCCAAATTAAACCTGATAACAACAAAGTGTAGGAGCAGGTTTCTCGATAAATACAAGACCCATTCAATACGATGAGGGTAGACTAAACTACCTGTTGATATTAAAAAAGTGTTACATTAATTGTAATGTAATGAAATATGTGTATGATGAACGATTATAAAATAATTTGAATAATTGTTTTATTTTGATATGTACGGCCCACCTCAGAATTGAATTTTTACTTGGTCCACCAACTGATTAAAGTTGGTTCTAACGTTTCCAAAAATGTCCAAAAACTACTAGCTGCTTAACATTTCAAGAGGTTGTATACTGGAGCTGCCGCATGAAATTGGCCTTCCAAGAGCAATGCGTTTGTCAATCAATGCTTGGAAAGGGAAAGACAACGTCGAGAACATTTCAACAAGCAAGATTTCTTAAAGAAATTGCAGCAGCTGAAGAAATCCAAAGTAATTTATCTGATGTCTTGAGTCCCTCCAGCATGAACTCCGGCAAACAATGCTATTGCTGCCAGAAATTTCGAGGATTTTTTGATTTATAGAATCACATGTGACATGTATGGAAGAAGCATCGGAGGATGAAATTGTTGGGAGTATGATGAATGAGAACGAAAAACATCTTTCAGACACCGAACAAGAAGAAAACGACATATATATATATATATATATATATATATATATATATATATATATATATATATATATATACCGTTTTCTTCTTCGAGTGTGTTTCTTATAACGCATCGTAAATATCTTTTCTAATAGTATTTTTTAAAAAGAAAAGAAGTATTGTAAAAGAAATCAGATCTTAATAATCTAATACATTATATTTCTACTCTACGATCTGTTTTAGAGGTTCGTAAAAAAAGAAAGCGCAGATAGTGTACAACAAATTTTGAACTACGAGTATATTGGTTGCGACTTTGTGGTAATAAACACCAAGAAACATTTTAAAAGAAATAAAAGAAGAAAAAAATTGTCAAAATATATGAAAATGATATTTTTAGAGAAAAAAAATTAAAATCTGTCGAAAATTAAAGCGATTGTGCTCAGAATAAATATCAATACAGAGTTGAAACATAGTTTTTCTTTTGAAATAATACAAGAACTGTTGCATTCTTTTTAAAAGTATGAGTTTCAGCGAACGAGAGGATTCCATGAATGCATTCGAATGGAACGAGTAAGAACTTTTGTCGTTTAAGAACTATTTGCAGCCTCGTGGTATTCGAGTCCTTCATGCAGAACATAGCAATGATCACGAGATGCTTGTTTTCATTATCAAAAATAAATATTTGTAACGGTTATTTTTTGCATTAAATTCTTCACCTGAGGAGATTTCGGCTCAGCTCTTGTCGTTCCATATCCAGCCAATCCTTCCTTGGCTCTGCTGACGACTCCAGGAGTGGTGCCAAATCTTTGTCGGGCAGGCTCTGCTGGTTTCTCTTGAGCAGTAAATTTATTCTGCAAATCCTTGTGACTACCTTCCTTTTTCAGCTGGAACTTCGGTTGCGGTACTTCTTCTGGTGGAGTGACTGCTTTCTGATTTTGTCCCCAGGCCTTATTTGCAGGGAATTTCGGTTGCTCAGCAGGAGCATTGTATGGCACTGGACTTCTGTTCTGCTGCCCATAAAAAGGTTTGGGTATGTTCGTGGGTGGAGTAGTAGGCACAGGTGGTGCAGCAGCTAGAAAAATATTTAAAGTTTACTATTTATAGTTTATGAAGTAATTTTTTACGGAAGTAAATATTTGAACATTTATTTTTCTTTGCTAAAAGAGTAGGAAAGATTTCAGCTTAAGAATTTGGCTAAAAGACATGAGAGTTTAGAATACAAACATATAAACATTTTGTTATTAGAAGTTCTCTATGTAAATATTTTATTTATTTGTTTCATTAGGTGTGAACAAATGCTATTTTTTGTTGAGTCCGGCATGATCTCAATTCAAATTTTTTTTTTTTAATATTTACAATCTGCAAGCATATTGAAGCAGTACATAGTGCTACATGGAGTATGTACAACATATTAAAAGGAAATTTATTTGAACTTTTTAATAACTTAACAATGGAAAATATCAGAAATGAAAATGCGAAGGCAACTAACTAAAAAATTACAATATATTGATTTTTTACAAAAAAACATAAAAGCAGCACCATGTTGAAATTTTTCCAGAATATTTTTTCTCGAATGGTTTTACATCAGAAGGAATTCTCTCTCTCATAAAAAAAAAGAATTATTTTATCATATCTGCAATTAATTTGCATGCAATGGGTCGGTAAATTCTTCTGCAGCCGTTGAGAATATTTATAAGAGACGAACAGTTTAGAAAGCATTCAAGACAAGCTTCAACACGCGAGATGAGAGCCGGATTACAAACTGTGTCAATTATAGACCAGAGCTCTAATCTTTCCGCCCTTCTCTTTGCCTTCAATAAATATTGATGTATGTAAAATTAAAAGTATTAAACTTAGGAGCCAGAGAAGTATTTCGTAAAAACAAAATTTGAATATTGTTGATATTTCAAATCAGATTCACATTAGAAAAAGCATTATGATATTTTTAGATATTTACCAAACAATAAATGTAAAAAGCAATGATAAAAGTTTATTTACGGGTACACCTTGATCTTTTGGCGATTTTTTAACGCCAAAATAAGAATAGAAAACTTGCAACCCTAAACCTCAGTTAGTTAAAGCACTGAAAATACCAGGGTGACCAGAAATTAAATTTTATCAACAAGTTTTTAGCTAAACCCGCTTTTACATCGACTCAAAGCCTTATTGCCTTTTGCATACTATGTAGGAAAAAATAAGAAAATAAATTTCTTGTGCACTTTTCCCACTAGGAACTAGATGCTAATTGCATAAGATACATTTTGAAATCACAGGGAAATTGAATGGAGTAATGAAGACTGTACAATTAAAATTTCTAGCATATAATCTGGAAATGAAGTGTTTTGTATAGACTTATTGATGACGTTACCTGTTCCACTGTTTTGGCGAACAAAAGGAAGTTTAAGTGGTTGAGGCTTCTCCTCGGCTTGGACCTGCTGCTTCACCAGGGACGTCTCTCCCCTGCTGGACCTTCGCGCCAAAGGCTCTTTTGGGGTCTCCTCCTCTCTTTGATTCTCAAAAATAGACCTCTGTCTGCTGACCAGCGACGGTCTCGCTAAGGAAACAAGTTACTCATTATCAGCATTGAAATACGAAAGAAATAAAATGTAATCAATGTCTCATTCTACAATAAATATGAATATTTTTAAAATTAATATGTAAAATATATTCTCAATTTATTAAAAATTAATTACTACAAGATCTCGCTACATTTACCAAATTTGAAAAAAAAAAAAATCGTAAAAATTATTTATACAAGTCGCAATGAAAATATTTAAAAATGTGTTTAAACTGTACACATTTCAGTATTCAATATTTCACAAACTGAATGCATAACAAGATCACTCTATTTTAAACTCCTAATTTCTGAGCATGAAATTCTAATCAGTTAAAGAATTTCAGTAAAACTCAGGTTGGCTCTAAATTAAAAAAGTAATTGAAGTCAATTATAATAACGGTATCACAAGGAATTTTAGTTATAAATCAGTATAATTTATGAGGACGACTTACTATTGAGGATGGACTTACATTTATTTTCGCCAACAAAAAGATGAAATCGTTTAATCATATTTATTTAATCATTATCGTATAGATGAGATTGTTATAAAAAATGTTTTGAATCAAATTCTTACCTAAATTTTTATAATTTAATTCAATATAAAAGAAAGAATCAACTAAAAATAAGCAATATACCAAAAATAAAAATAATAGATGAAAAGATAAACGAAATTTAATGCATTTTATAAATATGCGTTTGACAAGAAATGCGGTTTTATCTTTGTGTAATATTTATGAGGTCATGATATATCATATTAAATACAGCTGAAGGCAATGAAAATTCGAATTATCGTTCAATTCAATTATTAAACATGATCTTATTTCCGAAATATAACTCAAAATAGATACGTTGAATATCATGATAAAAAATTTAAATTTCTTTTAGATTTAAAAATATGATAAAAAAAATCTCTTCGTTTGCATTTCACAATAGCAAATGATTATTTTAATGGCACAATATGCAAATATTTAACTATTGCGTTTTTACGATGTTTCGTACCTTTTCATTTGATCACCATTATATGTTTGGCGCAAAGAAACACCCGAAAACACAAGAAAAAGGAAATGGCGCCAAATAAAAACGGTCGCCCGATTTGGGGATTACCCCAATTACGGAAGATTTATCAAAGTATTTTCTGTAAGCAGTTTTCAAATGCTTTGAGAAAACTGTTCACATTTTTTGCATTTCTGTATTGTGCATGACAGTTTTAAGTAGCTTTAATTGAAGAACAGTTGAGAAGAACTGAACTGAACTTACTTGCTCTGTCGCTATGGAATGCTGGTTTTTCCTTCACTTCGGGGGAAGGGAGAGGTGGTTGGGGGGACGGGTAGTTTGGGTCATTTTGACCAGTCAACGTTCGATTTCTGGCATCACGTCGTCGACGTAGAGCAGGTGTGATACCTGTATCATCTGTAAGCAAAGTAAAAGCGCTATTCATAATATATTCATGAAAGATTTTTGAGAGATACTTCTTAAAAACTCATTTATAGTATACAATAACGACATTTAAAAATTCTCAGCAAGTACCAAAATACGTATATTAAAATTTAATTTCAATATATATATATATATATATATATATATATATATATATATATATATATATATATATATATATATATATATATATATATATATATATATATATATATATATAGTATGTGTGAGTGTGTGTCATATATAACCCAGTTATTTTCTTGTCTAGGTGAAATTGTTATTAAGAGGCATTATTAAAAAGACAGATTTTCAAAGATAAATTGTATTATTACAGGAAAAGTTTTATCGTGTTTCAAGGATGTGAAGACAAGCACTGACATCTTTAGCATGTGTGGTCAGTAGGAGAACTCAATCAAAAAAGCTCGGGAAAACTTAACCCCCATACAGCATACTGGTCACTTATTCATGGAGAGAAATGGAGCGAAATGACATCATTGGTCAGTTCGAAACTCCTTTTCCCATATTTGATAATGTTGATAGAGCCAGTTACATTTGGGAATCCCACGATGGCAGTAGTACAACTGATACTTTTGTTAAACGGGGTTATGTAAACAATATAAAAAAGCATTAAGTACAGGATACGAAAATCGAACATAGTGTGTGTGTGTGAAGATAAAGGCAAATTAAATTAATCTCATATCAAAACTTATAATTAAAAAAATCAATTTCAAAAAGAAGAAAATGAGGACAATTAAAGTGTGAAATGATATTTAAATACTCTTAATTTTAATAGCTGATTAAAAAGTGTAATGAATACAGATAGAATGCATAGAAAACATAAATTTTCTACTATAAATGAAATAAATGCAGTTTTTTCCTGGTATTTTTTTAAAAAAATGTGTAAATACCATAAAATTTAGTTTTACTCACGAATACCCTTTTCTTAAAAAAAAAAAAAAAACCTTTACTTTATTTAATGGAATAAAAAATATCTTCTTGTAAGCATTATCAACTTATTAATGAATGGAATAACATCCATTCCCTTTTCATCATAGTTTACAGCTTCGAAAATTCAAAGCATGAATCGGCGATCAAGCATTTGGTTTCATTATGCCAGGCGGAATGTATCAAGCAATCACCGATTCATTGGAAAGATAAATAATTTCGATGTCATTCATTCGGATTTTTAAAAGCAATAAAAAATCAACATTTTAAATTTATTCACTTTGATAGGTTTTGACGAAGTTTAGTAAATTTCCACTGAATAACATTTCGTCCACTTGAAATGAAGGTTGCTCGCACGCAATAAAGCTGTAGGATTCAGGTATTTTTGACAACCATTTACAGCATTACATATAATTTTCTCTCATTTATTGGTATAACATACTGTTCGTCATGAATACATACAAATTAAGTTATTAAGATACGTTTTTGTGTGTGTGGCTTCTTATTTTTGCCGACCACCGCTGCTATTCGATGCCAGTTGACTTAGTTTAAACCGTATTCAAGTGAGGAAGTCGACACAAGAGCTGGTAACCTCCCTCCTCTCTGCATAGCATCAGTAAAGGGAATTTTCATGAATATAGTTCTTTAAGAGCACAGGGTTCGTTTATAAATTAAAAACATAAAATTAAAAAATAATGTTCAACGTCACTTTTCTTTAGATATTTTTAATTATAAATTTATTTCATATTTGTTAGGTAGAAGGAGAAAAATCGTCATCAATTGATGCTGAAGGAGCAAAAAATGTACATCGTGCAGTTGCTTACCATCGATATCCAATTCGGCGGTACTTATTGGAGGCGGGGAAGGATCTGCTGCCTTCGGAATTTCTCTGCTGTCTCTGAAAGAATTTTAAATTATTTTGAAACTCTTTCTTCTTTAAAAAATATCCATTTTTGTTACAAAATCTTTTCATATAATTCAAAAAATTTAAGGTAAAATTATTAAATATTTTCTGAAAATTTTACTTTTTAAAAATAAAATATCTAAAACTTATGGAAAGGCTTCTAAAAATTTATTTTAGCTTCATAAATTACTGAATCTTCAACTTTACTTTTAATATAAAAATTGTTTTAATAATTTATATTTTGAATGAACTCAGACACACTGCTAAAATCCAAAGATAATTCAATAGCAAAAGTCAAAATAAATGCCCAAATATTGCTTAAAAATCAAATGTGTTGCAAATGTTTTTCTGATCATTAATTTTGCAGCTTAGAGAAATGAATTTAAAGTTCTCAAAAGATTTGTATTCATCAAGGTTTTACAAACTAATTTCATGGTAAATGGAGGATCCCACCTACACATGACTGGTACGAACAAAACCATCCTGGGGCTGCCCTGGAGCTGAAGGGCACTAGGAAATTGCAAACCACCATTACCAGGCTCATTACTGGACATACTCGCACCCTTACATTCGTTCAGGGTCAGAAAGTGTTCCCTGTGTGCCTCAGGTGTAATTTCCACCAAGCTTCTCCGGACCATCTGCTCTCCTGTGTGGGTTTGGAGAAGAGAGATCTTTTTGAAAACCCTGCGCTGCTTCAGGACTTTCTCTGGGCGAACGATCTACTGGCCTTGGTCTAGATTGTATTAGATCAAGTGGAATAAGGAACAACAACACAAACTAATTTCATTTTCTAAAAAAATGCTTTTAATTTGAAAAATATTCTGATTTTTGAGAATAATATCAAAAAAGTAAGTAAGACAAAGATAATTGATATTAAAATAACCTCAAAATTGAATAAACATGTTAAAATAAGTAAGTGTTTATATATAGCAGCTACATGGAGCGTTGAAAAAACTTTCTGAGGTTTATACAAAGAATATAAAACAGATGCTCTAGCAATACTGAGGAGATAAGATGGACTGGTAGAGAATAGTGAATAAACGAAATTAGGATTTATATTATATCGCTGCCATGATAGGATATAACAATGTGGATCTGATTTTAATGTCGTTACAAGAATTAAGGACAAATTTGTTGAACACTAACCAGTGAATAAAAAGACAAGTAAACTACATATTAAAGGTTAGGCATGAAATATTCCAATTGTATGTGTTCAAGCTCTCGTTAAAAACAAGAGTGATGATAAAAATAAAAAGTTCTATGACTGTCTTGACAAGCAAAATGAAGTTTGTAACAGGTGACTTTAATGTAAAATTGGTAAAAAAATGAATCTGAGCAAGTTCATGGTCACTTATAGTTTGCATGAAAAGTTCAGCAATAATGACCAGACTCCTGGATTTTAACGTATTGAACAATATGCTGATCGGAAGTAAAAACTTCAAGCATCAATTAAGTCATTCAGAGACCTCCTGCTGGAAGAACTCTGAACCAAATGGACCATAGGTATAATATAATAGGTGTAAGACAGAGAATTCCTTTAGATGTGAGCACATTCTGAGAAGCGAATGGGGATTCAGATAATTTTACGATCCTTTCAAAACTTCGTCATAAGATTAATAGATATTTTTATAAAAAGAGAGAACAAAGTTCTAAAAGAATCGATATTGAATAATTGAAAAGAGCCGAGATTTGTAGAAAGTATACAGACAAAAGAGATCTTTATAACAAAATCACATCTAATGGGGAAATAATGCCTACAGAGAATACTTGGCATAATTTTAAAAATGTCCTCAAGAAGCTTTTGAAAAATTAACTCCAGAGTGCAGAGCAGTGGCAGGAAATCAGTGATTTGATGAAGTTTGGCGTCTGGTAACGGAAAAAAATGAGGCATGTAAACTGATGATTGCACCACAGTTGAAAATGAAAGGTATGGTGAAGATTTAAGAAGTAAGAAGGGAAGAAAAAGGACAATCACACCTAAATGAGCTATACCTAACCATTGAAAGACACAAATGCAGCTAGAAAATCCTACGAACTAGTAAATGGTGTAAGAGTGGAAAATTAACCTGCAAAAAGGAAACTAGAAAAATTAGTGGTATGGAGAAAGTTCTAATGAGGTGACATGACCATTTTAAATCTTTTCTTAAAATTAGAGATAGCAAAGAAGAAAATAGATATACATATATATAGTTTATCGTCTACTTTAAATAGTAAAATATTAAGGAACTGGTGCATAACCCTCTAAATATTTATAAGGTTGAGCATGCAATCGAAAAATTGAAAATGATAAATCTTCTGGACTAGATAGTATTAAGACTGAATTCGTAATCGCCATGAAACTAAACCTGACAACAGCAATCCATAATCTTAACTGTTACATTTGGACACAGGAACGAATCCCTCTTGAGTGCGAAGAAAGTTCTATCTGTCCTCTTTATAAAAAAGGAGATAAGCTGGGATGTTGTCATTTCAGAGCCAACACCATTGAATGCAGCAAGAAGGTGAAATCCTCTAGATCATTCTCTACAAGCATTTGTTTTCATACACTTCTGTAGTTACAATGTGGTTTCCAAAATGAAGAAAACAACTGATCAAATACACTCAATAAGGCAAATTCTGCAAAGAACATGGCAATATAATAATAGTGATACCTATAATCCTTTAATCGATTTTAAGGCAACACATGACAGCGCGAACAGAAAAATACTTAAAACATTTAGGGGATTCAATGTACCAACGAAATGAATGTCCTATTGGGTAGATTCTTAAGAATGCAAAATGGAGAGTCGAAATTACGTCAAGTATTCGGGAACTTTTCTTTCGAAACGAAAAGAGACCTTTGCATTTTACTTAACTTGACTGTAGAAAGGCATATAAAAGATTCTAAGATAAATACTAGCGGCGGCTTCGAGCAGAAAATAATTCAATTACTATGATATTGATATCACAGAGCGAATAAGACAAGCTGTCATTTCAATTGAGAATGTAGAAAGAAAATTGGGTCCAACCATTGACGAAGTGAAAACTAAATTTGTGTTGTTGTTTCCAATTCCCGTGATCAGCAAAGCTAGATCAGGTCCATGAGTCCATTTATCCTAAAAAATTCAAGCACCAGAAGGAGATCCCGAATCAGGTATTGCTTGGTAAGCCCCAAACAAGATAAATTGTGATAAGGAGAGGCCTGCACCGAAGAACACTTAGTGCAGGTCTCGAAATGTTTGTTACCACCTACTAAAGTCATAGAAAGCAGATGGCTGGTAAGAAAACGGGCAAGTGCAGTTTGATCACGTCTACTGCAGCCCCGAGCCAAGGAGCCACTAGGACACCTCATCTGGTACCAAGGATGCACAGGTGGGGCAATCCAGGTAGCCATGGTAGTTGCCTAAACTTAAAAAAAGCTCCTTATTAGTAAGAAGGTGGCAGGCGTGGTGAAATCGCTAGCACCGGCTCTAGCCAAACTGTCCGCAATTTCATTACCAGCAACATCCACATGGGATGGAATTGACTGAAAGTGGACATGATGGCCATAGGAAAGATATTTTAGTTTCCTGAGGATGTCTGCACTAGTACTATTCCTCACGTGATGCCCATCGGCCAAGTGCTGAATAGCACTTCTACTATCAGAAAAGATCCAGATATCCTTTAACTGCGGAAGCATCATGACGGAGTCCAGACCTTCTAGAATTGCAATAAGCTCACTTCGAAAAACTGAGTAAAAGTCTGGATTTCTTCCCTGGATTTTTATTTCTACTTAACAACATAACTAAATTTGTGGTTGCAACAAATGATAAAAAAAGACACAGTCGCTTTGGAGATCTACACCTATACATTTAAGAATGTAAAGCAATTTAAATACCTAAACACAATGATTTCCAGCTGCAATGAGCGAAAAATTGAAATTAAGAGCAGACTAGTCATGGTTAAGACATGTTTTTATTATAATCTTATGGGGTTGAATGCTAAACTCTGAACCGGACACAAGAAGATAGCTTATAGATCTTTGAAAGAAATATTTTTAAAAAAAGTTTTGGATCACTTATGATCAACATCATATGGAGAATCACCTATAATCACGAAATATATAAAAAGTATGACGAACCCAACATCTTAAAGAAGGTATAATTATCTCGCTTTAGGTGTCTGGGACACTTATTTAGATATGATGACACATTCGCAACAAAAAAGTCATCTTTTCAATTTTGAAGGAAAAACAAATAACGAAATGCCAGTCTTTCAAACACACGGTTGGATGAGATAGAAAATGACATAAGAACAAAAGGAATGAACCGATACAGGGCCACTGGATGGTTTCGAGGTAGGTGGGAAAGAACAGCTTTAATAATATAATAGATACGAAGGTAAGAGGACATGTTGCGAAGAAATTTGATTTAATAGAAAATTTAATGAACCAACAAAACATCATTAAATTGCTACTTGTGAAAAATGCTGATTTTACAGGAGAGCTGCTCCATGTTGGAAAAATCTCATATCGTAGAGCAACTTGCATGGACGCTATAAAGATGGTCCGTTTTTTTATTGAGTGTTGAAAAAATGATTTCACATTTAAATTACAAAAGGAAATAATTAATTTTATAATTGAAATATCACAATATCGTGTGGCTCATAAAATTCGAAAGAGAGAAAATGTTTTTAGTTATTGAGTTTTTATTATTATTAATGTAATTATTATTATATTATTATTAATTTAATCAACCATTTATGGAGTAAGAGGCAGCTTCAATGGTTCTTCAGGGTGAATGGGCTTATGGACTTGATGTAGCTCTGCTGTTCAAGGAGATAAAAAACATTTTATTTATATTTTGGCACTGACGTTAAAATCATTTTGCACCTGGTCTTTTTGCATTTATAAGTAGATAATCGAAATTATTTCGCACTTTAAATATTTTCTTAATACACCCGTTCAAAATATATCATATGCATTTTACTCAAATTCGGGGAGGGAAAAATTCTGCCTTACCTTCTGGCCCAAGGGGGAGCAGGTGTCTTGACGCTAGGGGATGAGGGGGGAGGCGGTGACTTCTGAGTCAGAAACGTGGGCACCACAGGAGTAGAGTATCGGCGGCTGCGTCTCCTCTCCGTTCTCACGTTTGATAACGTGTTCTTGGATCTAAGGAAAGCATTCACATGAGATACCACAGAATTGTTCAGGGTGAGAGAACATCATTTGCAAGGCAGAAGCATTGAGGTTGTACCTTTGGACGAAAGTTCCTGCAACAGGCTTCACGTTGTCTTCTCCGTCTTCATGCTTCAGGACCGCCTGCAAGCACATTAAAAGGCATCCATCGAGACACATTTGAACGAAAAGAACATTTTAAGAGTGACACAGATGGACACTTACTTCGTATACTTGCATCTGCTTCAGGAGCTCCTTGTCGGTGCCGGCCCTGCACAGGTGGAACTGAATCGCCTGCTCCATCCCCTGCTCCTCCAGGGAGTCCACGAAATCAAAGTAATCGTCCTGGTCGCCGAAGGCATCGGCCACCTGCAAGGACAAAGGATTCCAGTGCACAAGGGGTGTAAATGGAATTCACTCCTTTATTCATAATTTCAGGACTGGTAGTTTAGTCTTAGTTTATAATTGATTTTTCCAACAATACACATTTTTATCAAACACCTGCACAACACATTAATGTTTTACTGAAAGAGAATTTCTCATATTGGGGATATAAGTACGTTGTGGTTCAAATGCTTGAAATGATTTAAAAATTATTAAATACATAACTAAAAAACGTATGCTAAACTGTTATCGTTGATTGTGTCACCTAAAAATATTAGTATATTTTTTATGTAATTCCGTATTTTTTATTATTCAAACTACGTAAGAGTTTTGTTAAAATGAATAGCTTTTTTTAGCTTTAATGTTTCGAACGGGTATAAAAGGAATTTCTGTATATGTGCACTTTATCCAAAAGAAATGTCATCACTTGACAGGGGAATCTGAGAATATATATATATATAAAAGCAAATTTTATCTAAAGAATATTCTCCTTCTCTTACCTGAAACTACAAATTATTTTACCCAAAATTTTCCAGTGGGAAATCAGTCATGCAAATATTAGACAATGTCATAAAATTTCAACTCATATGTCCTGAGTATATGTAATTGTAAATTTAATGATTGAATTCTAACTCCATATTTAATTTTTTTTAAAAATTCGCGCAAAACATCAATTTTTACCAGTGATTTACTAAATATTTGAAATGCATGTCATAAACAGTTATAGTTATCAATGTGAACATTTTAAATAACACTCACAGACACATATACACAGTTGACACTCATTTTTACGAAAACATTGGCACTGTTAAAATGGGTCTCAAGATTGAAAGTTCGTAAAATAGAAAAATAACTGTTGAATCTAGGGAAAAATTTCCAACACTCATCTCTTTCTTTAAAAATAAAGTACGGTTATATAAAATTACTTAATATGCATTATAAAAAAATAACATGCATAGTAAATAACCTCATTAAAAAAAAATTCTCGCTTTCATTTTACTGGGGGAAATTAGTTAAAGTAATCACTTTTTCTATTTCCAAACTACACTTCCAAAATGCATTTCCTTCGATGTAAGGAAACTGCAGTTTTTCTCAAGAAGAGCCTCCACTTGCTTTGCAGGGGCTCTTTCTCTCTCACTGATCCAAAAGCTCTCCCACTTCAGAACCCAGATCCCGGAGCGAAATTTCAGGAAGGTTTCTTTGCCGATAAGCGTCCCTGCACTCAATTTCTGTTCACATACATTCTTCGTCCTTCAGCGACAATGTCAAAAGGATTCAGATACCGTTTTTCTGCAACGGCATTCCGATTTCACAAGAGCGTCCATTTCATAAGACGAAGAGCATTCACTGGACTCAAATGCGCGCAATGTCTGAAATAGTAAAATTTTACCGTACCGTCACCCTTGGCGAAATTTTCAAAAAGTCGCCAAGGCTGTATGACGAGTGACCGTATGACGAAATTCCGATCGGGGAAAACGGCTGAAATAGTGACAAATATTTCTTAAATTGTTGGTATCTATCAGTATGCTCAACTAATTTTACAAAATTAACAAAATACGCAGATTTATAGATTTCAAACATCAATGGTAAAATAATAAAGTTAATATGTTAAATAATCCATAAAATTTTTTGATTAAATTTTATATTAATGAATTTAAATCGGTAAACATTCATGAGAAATTCATTTCATGATGATCATTTAATTTATTATTAATTATGTAAATAATGAACAATAAACATACCACTCTCCAGTTTAGACCTTTGACAAATAGGGTTGCCAAAATACTAGTTTGCCGGGTTTCCAATAAAAATATTCACTAAATGTGACGCCAAAGAAAACGCGCCAAGGGCGACCGTCCAGTAAAAATGATCCTCTATAATTAATTTAGGCGGTGAAAAATTCCACAAGGAGTACTTCAAAATATCTTGGGTGAATGATGTTTGAGGATAACGCCTGTTAAAATAGTCTTGGAACATAACGCACTCTACGATTTATAAACACTATTTTCCTTTCGGTTTTAGAATCGAAATTACTTTTTATTCATTATACGGATTAATGTTGTAATCAGTTTTCCACTAATCGAAGACTTTCCAATATTAATGACGATCCAAGTTTTTCAACCATAACATAAAACAAAATATATGAGATGATAAAAAATAAATGCGAACAAAAAATGCACAAAAGCAAGTTCGGAAAAAAAAATGAGAGAGAGAGAGAGAGAGAGATTTTTCGGTACTATTCCATTTCGCCGGCGCAGGCGATAAAGTCGCCAAAAATGATACAACCGGCGCTAGAGGGAATATCTCTGCTGGTAACCTTATACTGCTACGTTTCCAAAACATGTGACGGCCTTTTACGGTCAACGACTTTATTTCGACTCTTTTTTTTTATAATTTTATGCTATGTTGCTATTTATACAAATTTAATTATTTCATGAAATCTCTCTAGAAAAAAATCGGATTTTAAAAATATATCTTAAAAAATAACAATCGTAACAAATTCACATAAAAAATTAAAAAAAAAATAAGATTTTGAAATATGCATCACCCGATAAATTGTAATCTAATATAATAAGTAAATGAATTGAGGCTCTGGCACCCATCATTCCACGCATAGCGTGAACACGAGAACAACAATTAAATACATAAATTTAAAAATTTTTATGTAAAACATTATTTAAAATTTTTTATGTGTATACTGTGTGTTGTCGCCAATTGGCGAGTTAATTTTCGCTTGGCGAGATTTGCGCCGGCGAAATGGAAAAGTACCGATTTTTCAAAAAATTTACTGAGTAAATTGGAATTATAAGTCATTGTGTCTGTGGCGGTGTTCGCAAAGTAATGGGTCACCGTAGGGGTCCACGAGAAAATTTCGCTGGTTTCCAAAAATACGTGAATATAATTACTCATCACCATGTTATATCAATCATCAATCAATCAAGTTATGTTTTTAACTTGAAACGTAATTGCATTGTCATAAAAACGCTACTTCACATAGTATAACGGCATGGTGAAGAAATCGTTCTGCAGTAGCTGCATTGTCATGTATTGTCTCGTCGTTTCACTCTCCTGTTGGTCGCGTACGCTATATCCGTTCAGTCATTTAAAGGTGGGCTCAAAGACATATTGAGTTCAGTGTAAAATATATTCAATACATAAGTTGGATTATTAAGAAAGTTTTTAGGATTACTTTTTCTTCTTTTTTGTAAGTTTCTATTTTTTCAAGACAGGTACGATCTCACATCTTAACCATGTGTTTGTTTTCTTTCACTTGATATCCATTGAGATAATATTTATAATTTTGTTTTGATTTTATGATATTTAATGGGATCTTATTTCAGGTAAGCAGGAATATCCATCCCACTAGGAATGTATAATGCTTAAAGTGTGATGCACTTAAACCCCATTTTAATTACTTTGTTTTTACAGTTTTTGTTTATTTTATAGTGGTTTCTTAATAAAGCTTCCATCATTTGATTACAATTAATAGTTTCATTGAATGAAATAGGTACATTTTATGTGTTCTTACATTAACAATTTTTTATAAATGTATTTAATATTTAAAGAATCCCATTAGTGACCCACGAGATTTAAATTACGAGTTGACTGGTCGGTAAGGTCACACAATTTGGCGACCGCTGGTCTACGGGTCGGTGACAGGGAGCAGACAACATTTCGCAAAATAGAGCGTCTGTTGTATGTATCTAGCTATAAACATATAATATAGCTGAAATTACAAATGTAGCTCTAGTAATAGAAATTGTCCTACTTTGTTGATGAGTGTCATGCAGAAGACCAGGAGTTCCATGTCCATGTTCTCCTTTTCTTTCATGTGCTGCATCAAGTTGCTCCACGGCAGCTTTCCTAAAAAGAATATTTCTCTTTTTCGTCAGCTGGACTCAGTAATTTTCCTTTCAATGCATATTAGTATACTTTTTAAAACTTAAAAGTTGTACGTGTGTTATACAATGAAAAGCATTGCATACAAATGTACATTATTACTTCAACGATGTGTTTATGTTAAGCTCACAAAAAGCATTCTGTTCATACCTTTCTGCCGATCAACACTATTCACGGCGTCTCTCAATATTAAAGAATTATTTGCAGAGTATTCCGCAAACATGAGAAGCAATTTCACGGCCATTTTAGACACAGTGCGATACTGAAAATGAAAGCAATCGAATTAAAATATGAATATTTATATAAATGAATCAAGTACGAAAGAAATTTTCTTTGTTTATTGATTTCAAAATTATTTTATATCAGTTTTAATGTGAGTGTGTTCATTTACTTATATTCACCTTTAAATAATTTCATTGCGGAAATGTAACATAATTTTACGATATAAAATACAAACTATGCATGTTATATAATCGAGGAATTGATGTCCGCAATGAAATGCCCAAAAAGCGATGCCTCGAAATCGGCAAATGTCAAGATTGACATTTTCCATCGTACAGGAAACGTGTAAATTTGCAACGCATTATAAGGGCTTGTTTTTGAGCTCAGTTTACTGGTGTAATTTTATTTTGTAGAAATGATGGATACAAAACTCGGAAAAACAATTAAAGTTAAGCATGTAGAAATTCCATTTCAAAAAAGGATAATGAATTCCACTTTCATGGATCCATAGGATTAAGAATGCTCCTAAACTTGAGAATATAAAAAGCGCAGCGGCATAATTGCTTTGCTTGTATAAAATTCAAGGATAATAACCACTGATGTAATCTGCCCTCAGATAATACTAAGAGAAGCAACACTACGTCAGGTAACAGTAATCATCAGTACGCTTGATGTGCTCATCAGAACTTGGGAATGATGGGGCATGGCAACTGAATACCGATTCGAGTACGGTTAACAATTCCAAATGTACCCTCAAAATGAGCAGCTCCGTGAATGGGCTCTTGCAATACACCGTTTGCTTAGATAAACCAAGATTCTAACTGATAAGA
The DNA here is from genome assembly GCA_037975125.1 of Latrodectus hesperus. Classification (NCBI taxonomy): domain Eukaryota; kingdom Metazoa; phylum Arthropoda; class Arachnida; order Araneae; family Theridiidae; genus Latrodectus; species Latrodectus hesperus. The sequence continues at coordinate 18,581,009 of CM075857.1, read as the reverse complement.
GCTTAGGTTTGAGTAAATTTATTCCCCATGAGGCCACGCACCCAATTTGTCAACAAAGTAAGCCGCAATGGTTCGTAACTTAATGATGGTAAATGGGTTTTCACAATCGGAAAGTAAAGCTTCAGTTGGATTTAGATCTCTCGATTCCAGGGAATCAGCAAGGCATCCAGCAATTAGATCGTGACTTAATGATGGTAAAGACTGTTTTCAGAGTTGGAAAGAAAGGTTTGTGTAGAATTAGGCGGAAAGATCCATGGAGTCAGTTTGTCAACAAATTACTCAGAAAGTATAGGTAATGATTTAATTATGGTAAAGACTTTCCATTGTCGGTTGGAATGGGTTTTCCAATCAAACAAACCAATCGAGTCACTAGAAATAGTTATATTTAACCATTTATTTACGTCCAAGAGCAGTCGCTAAGAAAGGTAAACTTTTCCAGGATGAAGCGTCATCTGCTTAATTAATTTCTCTCAGGTAATAATTATGCAAAGCAAGGCAGGAATTCCCTCAAGCTTATATGCGAAGTGATGTCTGTTCATTCACAAATTGTATAAAAATGTATAAATATGACCATATATATTCACCGACAACAACCACCGTTCAACATTTGTTTCAGGATACTTACGATAAAATTGTTGAATGATCACTCAAACGAATCTTCGTCTGGAGCGAGAGTACAACATGTAAGGATGTCTGCCCCGAATTTTGTTTATATACATTTTATATTTCTGCAATTTAGTTTTTATGAGTTAAATGGAATAAATTCTATACATTTTAATGTGTGACTTTTTGATTTTTATAATCCTTGCATCACATTTTCTTCATATCTGTTTAACAGTACTATGCCAAATATTTTAAAAACATTCTAATATATTTCATATGCTACTTCAAGAACGCCATGTTCAAAAGGGGAAGTAAGAAAAACGAATATTTTGTAATATTTTATGTCTGATGAATTATTTTAAGTATGCCAGGCAAAATTATTTTAATGAATAAAACATTTTGCAGAAACTTTGTACACAATGAGAATTTTTTAACGAATGACTTAAATAAGACATCAATATTTACCTTGGACGCTGAAAGATTGTACAGCCAGATTAATGTGTCAGTGTTCTGCGCAATTCCATTCATTCCCTCCACGTAGAGCATGACTTGGCCGAGAGCTAAACAACGCAATGGATACATTTTGCTTTTACATTTCCATGAATTCAAATAAATTTACAAAATATGACCCTATATATTCACTTTTGTTTTTATAAAAACATTCAAAATATATCAATTTGAGTAAGCATTCACAAAGTTCTCGAGCAAACGGAGGATGCTAATGCTACTCTTGAAAAAATAAAGCTCTGCACTCACCTCTCAAAATGTAGTTTTGGTAACTGTGGTCGGTATCAGTCCCGACTCTCACCAGGCAAGAGAGTCCCCCGGATTCGATGAAAGCCCCCACCAGATCCTTCTCCTCCTGCGGCAACAGAAGGGAGTTCAGTTCGCGCAATCACTTGCAATTCAGCAGAAAAATTAAAATACTTAAAGAGCAATGATTACATAAAACAAAACAGACCAAAAAATCTACAAAAATAATCTTATAATTAACTCAACAATTTCAAATTTTTCAAAAATTGTGGGGATTGTTTCGCTTTTGGTGTTTTCTACGACTGCTTTTACATACCATAGTGGTGGTGGTGGGACTAATCCCCATCTGGTCTGGTGGAACTAGACCAGATCCATGAGATCATGGATAGCCAAAAGCAGATGTAGACTTTTCACAGCCTCTTCACGAGAAAACCCCAAGCACTCAAGGTGTGTTGCAAGCAAAACGGCGGCTCCAGGATGTCTTTGGAAGTACCAAGGGTGAGCAGGAGGGTCAGCCCAGGATTTAGAAGTAAGTTGTTTAGTAGTGGAAGAGATCTCTTATGGTGCCAAGTTTAACTTTCATGGCATAGGTAGACAGTCCATTCATGTTGGCTTGAAGAATTTTTAGTGATTTGATCTCTTGAAGACGTGGAGATTGTAACTTACTTGTCGAACTGAGACCTCTGCCTCAACTCAGAGCGCACCCCTTGATAACCTGCGCCACGGGCGATGCAACATACCACAGTTAATTCATGGAGGACATAGAAATTAATAAATGTAAATCTGTGCAACGGCGATTTAAAAAATAATAAAAATTGTTGATTCCAAGGTCCGATTCAACTGTTTCTTCACTGCTCCACAAACTCCACACGTCAAGCAATTAGCTTAGAAATATTTTCGAAGAGTAAGAAAAAAATTCCCTGAAAGAGCCTGAACTGAAATTCTCGTGATTCTTAACTTAGATAACGCAGTACTTCTTTACTTAAACGTATGTAACTTTATTGATGTCAGAATGATGTCATATACTTGAATTTGTTTTTCATTTTTATTTTGTTGATTACTTTTTACTATACAAACTTATTACAATGAAGCGAAAAATGGGTTCCCATTTACAAGCAATAGAAATAATTGCTGATAATATATTTATTAATATATTTGTATTTTTATGATTATCAGCTCTTTCTTTATTTTTTGGTACTTTTTCATTGAACCCCTCTATAATAATCGCGGTAAGAAAAATCGAAAATGACGGTCGTAAATATTCCCCATTTGCATCGTGTATTATATAAAAAGCTTTACGTTTTTAGAAATTACTAAAAAATAATACAAACATTTTATATATTTATTATTTATAAATTAAATAATTATTACTTATTTAAACGCCAATGGTTATTTATTTCCTTGTCATGGGGATGCAAACTGTCTTGAATCAACAGAATCATTTTGCACATTCGGAATCAATTTGTACAACAAATTTCAATAAATCACACACTTTTGCACATTGTATTTTTTATTATGTACAATCAAAATTTTTATAATGAAATGCAATACATATGTTACCTGAAAAACTTGCTTCAGAGAAAACAATGTCCTTCTTAAGTCTCTATTTTCGTTCGTGTTCAGTTTTTCTAATAAGAAATAAACAATCTTTACTCTATCTATTTAATTGAAAGTTTAAGACAATTTTACTTTGCAACTAGAATGCTAACATTTTAGTTAAAAAAATGTCCGAACACAATTTTATCATGACATTTTTAATAATTGTGATGCATAAAATGAATGGTAGAGCTAAGCATTCCCATAAAATTTTGAAGATTACTTCAGAATATAGCTGTAAAGAATAGCACAGCATTCAACTACAATCAATGAAACTTATAGACTGAGTTATAAGAATTATAAATTGGAGACGATACCCTTTTTAGAAACAAATGCAGAAATGGAACAACACAAGTTTTAATAAAAGAGATCAGTAGAAAAATTTTTACATTAGTTATTTATAATGTCTAACAGAAAAGTACCGAAATATTACCAAACAAAGCATTTTTAATGTAAATTAAAACAAATTTCATAAATGCTTCTTGAATATCTAGCTGAGTTTTGATAAATACACTTCACTTAAAGTTGATTTCTTACTAGTTAAATATGAAATAACTTTCAAAAATGTAATTGATCTCACACTATTTAAATGATTAGAATTGCAAAACTTACCTATGAGAGCATTAGCTTTAGATACGAGCTGCTTCGAGCCGGAACTCCGTCGCCTGCAATTAACAACAGAGCTTCAATGTTAGTTTTTAGAGGCAACGAAAAGTAAAACTGTCACTTCAGAACATAATCATGGCAAATTTAACAAGTTCAGCCAGAAACATGAACCGCGCAGGCGTATAAGATGCACTTTCTCTTTGAAAATTAATTGGTAAAACGTCTTGTACGCCGACACTCAATTTCTGATGACATTCAATTTTGGAAATTTCCCCTCTTCGGTTTCCTTGCGTAGTGTGGAAATACTGCAGTTGCGTAGAGTTCAGTGATTGCGCATGCGCTCACATCTGGACCTCTTTAATATATCCTGTTTTTACGAACGACTATCAAGTGCGTGAGGTTTCCAATGTTGAATGTTTTTTATATGTGCTGGCAAGTTAAGGCTCCAGAACGCCAACACAGCATGCATGCTACGTGTGACGGCGTATGCTAAAGAACATGATGTGGAAACTGGGAGGCATTTCGGTCCGCCCGCATCTTGGAATTTGGAGAAATCCAGAATAGGATTTAAAAAAGCCACCCACATGAAAGATGACCGACAGTATAAAACAGAGATTGTAGCTAAATCATTTAAGAAAGGCGGCATGCGCTAGATGGTGCTGTAATAATTTCGATGACCGCGAGGTGGCGTTGCGGAGGCAGCCAAAACAAGCTTTTAAAAAATAGAAGGAAGAAAGGCGGACTGTGTGTGTTCGTCTGGATTCTTAAAAATAAACAATAAATAAAATAAATGGCAAAACAACGATTTAGACTGCTTGATGTGTGTTTTCGTTCATAAAATTTCGTGTAACTTGCTAAATGGATGCGTGATAAATTCGTGGCACACATTAATTCAGCGTTCCAACAGTACAAAGGACACTTTGTTGTACGGGGTTTTAGATGCTGATAGAGGAGAAGTGACTTTATTTAGCCTTGGAGATGAATGTTTGGGTTGTTACGAAGAAGATAAAAAGGTGCCCCACATAAGTTAGGTATTTGTAGAAGTATTAGTTTGTATTGCTTTATGTTGAAAATACTATAAATTCATGATGAACACTAATAAAGTCTTATCCTTCAAAAAGGTACATAAAAAGGAGATGCGTCTTATAGGCCGGCCGCGGTCAATAGAAATAAAACAAAATTGAATTGAAAACAGCCTTTATTTCACATGTTAATCTCTTTAAAACAATGGTTTAAGAGCAGTTAAAGTGTACACTATGATCTCTTAACCCATCACATTCTCACCCGCTCCACGTAAGCATTGTTCATTAGTTCAGAAAAATTGCTCCATACGTACCTTTCGTTATCCACATAAGTTGCGTTCGTTACGCTGTTTCTTTTAACAATTTCACATTCCTCGGCCTGAAACAGAATGGAACGATTTCAGTTAGATTACGAATATTTTTTATACAAGCGAATTTTATGACAGCAGTTAATGGTTTTAATGGCACCCTGCATGAGGTGGAAAATAAAATGTATAATCACGGTGGCAAAAATTTCATGTACTATAATCTTTGGGGGGGGGGTGAAATGATGTAACAATGAAGCGAGAATTATTTTTAAAGAAAAGAATCAATATAGGGTATTTGAATGTTTTCCATAGTCTTTCCTCGTTGATTATATGATACCCAACTTGTTTGAAATCTTATTCAAAATTTTGCGATTCAAAAAATTATGATCTTTGAAGATTTCGAATGCCGAATTAAATGTATTAATTTAAAACTTTCACAAGAATAGTTTTTAAAAAATCCAAAAAATTTGTGCTCATATTACTTTATTTGCTATTTTTAGTAAATGACAACATTAAATAAAAGAGAGAGAGAAGGAGTATGTTATTTTTCAATTTCGTGTTTTGCATCAATAAATTTACATTAAATTTACAATCAAATTTATAAATGATAATAATAATTCGTTCAAAGAACACTGGATGAACCTCACTAAGTGTCTTTCATAATTTCTTGAATCCCTTCATAACAGTCATGAACGTTAGATTTATATTGTACCGAGCTCCACGGGTTCGTGTTGATTGAGAGTTGAATAAAGCGACCACTTAATGAACACAAGACTTTTATTCGTAAAAACTTCACTAGATAAACAAAATTCCCGCTGTAACAATCACAATTATACAGCTACAATTCGTCAGATACAATAGGAAATAGCTTCCAATCACAGGTCTCAAATACCTCAGACAGAGAACAACTAGCAGTTACAACTAATCGTCTTCACTCACTGACTGTCTTCACAAAAACTCTACCACTATTCCATGTCGGGCTGCGGTATTTATACCTGACTTGGCGGAGAAATCTACCAATTTCGCCAAGGCTCTGGAAGCTTCTAGGCTATCTCGAAAAATATTGGTCCTAGAGCTTAGGTGATGGATGTTTCCAGAAGTATCGATTTCTCGCCAAGTCGCCAAAAATCTCGCCAACCGTCGCCAAGAATCTCGCCAACTGTCGCCAAGTCGCCAAATCATTAGGAAATCCGCTTTTAAACTACAACACGTCTAAATACCGCAATTTTTGCCCAAAATGTGAGAATTTCTGATCTGTCTGAGATATTTTAAGACAAATATAATCATTATTTACAAATTTGTAACATTGCCCCCTCTCAAGGACTGCACGTCCCGGGCAGTACAATCCCCTGATAGGAGGCCAAATTTAATATAAAAGAATTTACATTTCAAGAGGATACAGAGCACATTACATACACAAGCAACTAAAAATACAAGAAAATAGAAAAGATTAAAATTATCTATACTATTTACAAACAGACCATGGTCTACTGATTTTTACTTTACATTACGATAAGGAGCTAATCTATCATAATGTACTACCTTTGGTTTTGAAGCAGATGATTTTCTTATACGAACCACGACGTCGTTCAGTCTTTTTAGGACTGTGTAGGGACCTTCCCAGTTGGCTTGCAACTTTGGAGAAAGTCCTTTACGTCGAATCGGGTTCCACAACCAAACTTTGTCACCTTCTTGGAATTCATGTCCCGTCGCTCTTGTGTCATACCTTGTCTTCATTCTTTCGGTTGTCAGGTTGATTCGGTCTCGAGCGAAGTTATGGACATCTTCAAGACGTGCCTGAAGGTCTCGAAGGTATTCCTCTGGCGATGAAGATGTATCCGGTGGACGACCAAACTGAAGATCACAAGGGAGACGAAGTTCGCGACCAAAGAGCATCTGTGAAGGAGTATATCCGGTAGTCTCATGGACAGCACTGCGATATGCAAGCAGAAACATCGGTAGCTTCAAATCCCAATCTTGCTGATTTCTGGAAACCATAAGGGAGAGGTTATTCAAGATGGTTCTGTTAAACCTCTCTACCATGCCGTCCGATTGTGGGTGTAGTGGCGTGGTCTGCGTCTTGTCTATTCCGAGAATTTGACACATTCCTTTAAACACAACAGAGGTGAAATTTGTTCCTTGATCAGAATGAATTTGTAAGGGTGTGCCGAATCTGGAAACCCATTGCTGCACTAGAACCTCGGCTACTGTAGTCGCCTCTTGATCAGGGATTGAAAACGCTTCAGGCCACTTAGTAAAATAGTCCATGACAACTAATATGTATTTGTTGCCATTTGAAGATCGTGGTAAAGGACCCAAAATGTCCAATGCTATCCGCTCAAAAGGTGCTCCTACGTTGTACCGCTGCAACCTTCCTCGGCTACGTTTCTTTGGTCCTTTACGTGCCGCACAATCATCACAAGATTGGCACCATTTCTCTACATCTTGTCTCGTTTTGCTCCAATAGAAGCGTTCTCGAACCTTCTGTAGAGTTTTCATTACTCCAAAGTGGCCTCCAGTGGAGCTACTATGCAATTCTTTCAAAACATCTGAAATTCTTGATTTTGGAAGAACAAGCTGCCATTTGAAATTACGTCCATCATCGGACTCCCATTTCCTGTATAAGACACCATTTCTTATATGGAGTGAGTCCCAAAGAGCCAAATATTGCTTAGTAGCAGGACTGTAGGTGGAGATATCCTGCCAACTTGGTTTCATACTGGAAGATTCTTTTAATTCTAAAATTGGATTTATATCTGGGTCTTCTTTTTGGGCTTCTCTAAGTTCTTTATCACTCCATGGGTCTGGTTTCGATGGAGGTGAAACAGTAACTTGGCGTACCGAAGGATTTACTAACTGATAGTTCTTCTCTACTCTAGAACAGTATCGGCAGCTTTCATTACACGGCTTCCTTGATAGTGCATCAGCATTTCCATGAAGAGTTCCTTTGCGATGACGTATTTCAAAGTCAAACTCCTGGAGTCGTTGAATCCATCTGGCTACCTGTCCTTTCGGATTTTTAAAATTTAAAAGCCAGGTTAAGGATGCGTGATCTGTCCGGAGCAAGAACTTTCTTCCATAGAGATAATGGTGGAAATGTTCTATGGCTTTAACGATTGCCAGCAATTCCTTCCTGGTTGTACAGTAATTCCGCTCTGGTTTCGATAGACATTTACTCCAATAAGCAATGACATATTCTTTATCATCAATTTCTTGCGACAAAACAGCTCCGATATTTTCGTTGCTGGCATCCGTATCTAAAATGAATAATTTTTCGGGCTGGGGATATGCAAGAACGGGCGAAGATGTCAACGCCTCCTTCAGTTGTTTAAAAGCTTTCTCACATTCATCTGTCCATAGAAATCTCTGTTTAACTTCTGTCAACTTGTGAAGAGGTCTGGCAATTCAACGTTTAGATTTATATTGATAAACAAAAATAATTTTGTGAAACAGCTGTTGCTCTGCTGCGATATGTCTAAATGAAGCAAAATGAATATGTCAATGAAAAATCTTTCTAAGGTCGCTCAGAATAAAGATAATTGAACAAAGAACTTTTGTTCTTCTATCCGGCAGTGGAATGATGGAGGATTATCTGATGCTAAATTTTTAAAAATTAGGAGGATAGTCGATGAGGAGAACGGAGTTGATGTTTCGGTGATTCAGGATACAAATATTACAGAAGACAAATTTAAAGTCTTATATGACATATTTCACTCTTTATGGAGATTTAAAAATCAGCCAGATTTCAAGTGGTATTTTGTTGACGGTGAGAAATAAACTGACGTCACTGTTTGAACTGTTGAAACAGTGAAAAATCCTGATACTGCTCAAATTATGGGAGTAAACGTTTGGAATGAGAAAACTCTTTTTAAATTTTTTCAAATATACAGCGAACCAAACAACAAAAACCTAAATTTATACATTTTATTATATCATCGAAATATTATAGTTGTTGTTTACTTTAATATTGCTTCTCCTAACTGGGGATACACCGGACAAAACAAAGAAGAACAAATTGTTGTAGACTTTGTAGATAGCAATGCTATGTGTGCTGTGTATGATAAAGATGATTATAACACTTTCCTGTACTATTTAGGCGGTTCTATAAGTCCTGATTTATATACAGTTTTAGCAAACTTAATTAACCATTTCAAGAAAACAATAATCGCAGACCCAGGAAGTGGTTACGGAATAATAAAAACAACTATTATTACCAACCGAAAGCACATAAGAAAGAATTATGTGAAACTTTAAAAGGACCCATTGGAACAGAAGACATGAAGAACCCAGTAAACACTCTTCCGAATGACCGCAACCAGCAGAGACCATCGCGAGAGGCCCGGCTGTCCATCATTTCGGAAGAGAAAGAGAAATTAGAGAACGCACGCAAGAAAGGAAGGTGAAAGCTTATAGAAATCATACAAAGAAGATGCGACCCAATGAATCCTACTTTGAACGGTACTCACTCAGTCAAGAGCACAAAAGACAGGAATATAACATGAAGTACTAAAACAAGGGAAGTGAACTTTTTACAGATGATTTCTCAAAAGGGATATTAAATAAGGCTATCAAAAGCATTCAAAACGGGGCCAAATAATATATTTTCAGAATTCATGCCGCATTTAGGACAATCTGCAATGAATTCTCTTTTAATAATTTACACACGATTTGGAAATAGAACTTCAAACTTCTAAACACAACTGGCTGAAGACAAATGTCATTTCGGTTCTAAAGTCAGCAAAATCACCTGAAGAAATAGAATCGTAACGACCCTTCATTCTTAGTCAAGACGTTTGTAAGAATGATAACTGGATTCAAGAGGGTATCGATATGGCAGCCAAGAGAGGAACATTGGCGGCAGAAGCTCCAGAATCACTTAAAAAGCATATTTATAAGATGCTTTTAAATCTGCGGCAAACTCAACAAGAAAATGCAGGGCAAGACACTTGTTCTGTTAAGAACTCCGTGAACAGACTGGGGCAAATTTCAGAGCGCCAACTGGCCATGACTGCATGGCACATCAACCAAATAGAATCTATTTAATGCCATATTTATACTTCACAAACACTGTGAATGCAGAACATCTTTTTGTAAGTCCAAAAACTAGATTCAGTCTCAGAAACGGAATGAGGTAAGCAAATTATATTGGAACGCCAGAGCTTTCACGTGAACTATTTATAGACTCCATCGCTTATGTTCATTAGAGTCGTTTAAAATTTTCTCAAGTTTTTAAATTTTTACTTCTAATGTTTCATGTTATTTTATTCTGGTTAACACTTTAAATGTTTGTTCTTTTTATTATATTTGTTCTTCTGTAATATTTAAGTTGTTTCATACAAACTTCCAATAAAGCCATATGCAACACAACCACATATTTAATAATCAATACAATCAAACCTGTTTTTGTGCGGTTTTTTTCATCGATTTTTGATGCAGTATAGGAAAATTCCAATCAAATTGGAACATAATTGACAATGCTTTGATGGGCAATTTTTTTTTTTTTTTTTTTGAAAAAGAAAAAAAATATTTTCTATTAGATTGCAGAAGTAATGAGTCAGCCATTTACATTACACACGGATTGTTGCCTTAGTTTAAATTATATTTACATATCCAGTGCTATCAAGTTCCTAGTTTAGAACTCTAAGTCTGTACATTTTTCTTATCTCACTCTATTTATTCCGTATTGTCTTGTCTTAGAGAACACAGGCATCTGCTACTATTTATTTAGTATTTTCAATTTACCTTTCATTTAAAATACTTGAGTTCTTTTCATTTAGTTCTGCTTTGTGTTACTGGGGTATCGAATGCACTATCCTCGTGTTTTGTTATCTTTTTCAAAGGCAATCCCTAGTTATTACGTAAGGTTTTTCAACGTAATTCCTACTATAGCGTTAAAAATATTTTTTTTTTATTTTTGTTGCAAAAATTATTTTAAATTTTTACTCGTGAAGTTGTAATCAATAGTTTTCTATTATGTGATCTCTATTCAAAGCTCAAAAATAGGTTAGAGAGTATATAAGTTTTGTAACATTTTTTTTATAAATTGAAAAACGTGAGTATGTAAATTAATCCTTATTGAAACTTGGAATTCATATTAATTCAACCGAAATTAATTTCACTCCAGGATATTTTTTGCAAACAAAAAGAATCTCTGTTAATAAATTTAAATTACGTTTGTTAAACAAAAATACAAATGTATACAATTTACAAAACATTGAAGAACTTAGCAAAAAGAAATATGAATTTTTAAAAGTTAAAATATAGGAATTTTTGAATTATATGAATAAATTCTTATATTTTGCTTTATAATTCAGTGTTTTCTTTCTATAATGTTCATTTTGGCAGAAAATTAGGAAGAAAACACCTGATATGAATATACTGAATAGTCCAGAACCTTTTGAATGGGAACTTTGGAAATGTGGCCGTGCATTATTGTCGGCTGACGAATCTTCACGGAGGACGAATCGATCTCTTCCCCGGACAGCTCGGTGGTCAGCGGCTTGTTCTCTCTGATCCGGACTGCACTGGAATCGATCTCTTCTGTGTACGAGTCCAGCTCTATCTTCTGGGGCTTCGATTCGTGGAATTTCACGTCGGAAGCCTCCACCTCTTCAATATCGCTGCTTTCTTCTTCACTTTCTTCTTCGGAGGAAGAAGACTCTTCCTGCAAAATACTTCGGTTGTAATATTATTTCTTTTTACGGACGTTTACCATAGTTTTAAAATGTTTGTTTGGAGAGAATTTTTAAAATGCAAAAAACTTTGCTAAGAAATGCGTCTTCCATTTAAAATAAATATTAAAGAAATTCATTTTACAAAGTCATTAAAAAAAGCAGTATCTTCTTGTCACAATTAATAAAATTATAAAAACTAAAATGTATGCTTTACAAGTAAACTGAAACTATATTATTAGCAAAAGAAAAAAGGAGATATTAAAAATGACTGTGTAGATAGGATTCATGACATCAAAGGTATACTTTGAGTGCCTCGAAAGTCATACAGGATGATAGAATTCTTGATTCCTTTTGTACTTCGAAGGGAATTTTGTAAATAGAATTCGCGAAATAAAAGGCATAACTTTTGTACCTCGAAGGCAATATGTAGTTAAGATTCAAGAGATCAAGATATCATTTTATACTTCGAATGGAAGATAAGATCAAAGGTAGACCTTTTGTACTTCAAAGGAACTATGTACACTGCTGACCACCGTAAATGCAACACCCCGAAGGAAGCATGCGAATAACATGAAATCAGCGGAGGTGAGATATGCAAACGATAAGAATTGCAGGCAGACGCACGCGCCCCTGTGCTGCCATTTAAGGCTTGCAGATTTCAATAGTGTTCTTCTGTATTTTTTAACGTTCAATTATATGCCTCATAGAAAACAGCGATCATTTTTTGATCAAGTATCCGAGTTCGACAGAAGAAGGAGAGTGGCCTATCGTCATTGTGGATTATCTTTCAGAGAAATAGGCAGTCGTGTTGGATGAAACCAAACAACTGTAATGCTGATATGTGACCGTTGGATGCCGGCGGTACGACGGACCGACGCGTGTTCGATCACATCCACCTCAGCGCACCGCTTCACGAGATGACAGGCAAATTTTACGCATGGCAGTGACGGACCGCTCAGCCACATCATGAACCATAGCACAGCACATTCAGTCTGTAACGCTTCCTCCAGTGTTTGCGTGTACCATTCGACGCCATTTACCGCAGAGTGGTCTGTCCGCGGGATGTCCATTGCTTCGTCTATCCTGGAAACAGAACCACAGAGGTCCCCTGCACAAATGGTGCGATGACAAAAGGATGTAGACTACAGAATGAAATGGAATTGTCTTTACTGACGAGTCTCGCTTCTGTCTGCAACACCACGATGGTCGCATTCGAGTCTGGAGACACCGTGGAGGGAGGATGCTGAACAACTGCGTTCTGCATCACTACACTGGTCCTGCACCGGGTATTATGGTATGGGGCGGTATTGGATATCACTCTCCCACTCCTCTATCACGTATTGCCGGTACTTTAAACAGTCAGCGCTACATCTCCGAGATGTTGAAGCCAGTTGTCATTCCCTACCTTCAGGGCTTGACGACAGCCCATATTTGAACAGGATAATGCGCGACCACCCAGGGCACACAAGGGTTCTTCGTCAATCGCCGGATTGAACTGCTTCCCTGGCCGACTGGATCTCTGGATCTTTCGCCGATAGAAAACACGTGCTCCATGGTTGCTCAACGATTGACCAGATTACATCCCCAGCTGCCACACCAGATCAACTTACGCAAAGTGTGGAAGCTCCTTGGTCTGCTGTATCCCAAGAACACATACAAAGTCTCTTTGAATCAATGCTGAGGCTTGTGGCAGCAGTAATCTCCAACAATGGCGGCTACTGATTTTGGGAGGAACCACACTCCATAGAAGTCTAACATATTTTATCATTTGATGCTTGGTCAACATGTTATCCACATAAATTTTATTGTGATATCTCTAGTCTTTCTAGATGTTGCAATGTGAGTGGCCAGCAGTACAGTTAGGATGGGCGAGATGAAGGGTACCCAGAAGTAGAAACTACTATGTTTTGTACCTTGAAAGCGTACGTTGGAACATTTCATGAGACTCCAAATGATAAGTGCCGGAGTTATGGACAGGGTGTTGCTCCAACAGCACGGACCACATTCATTTCATTCTGATTGATCAGAACTATCTCAATGATTCTTTTTCTAACAAATGGTTTGTTCGAATTCACCAAGAATATGGAATCCATGGTCACCAAATAAGAATGGCTATATTTCTTTACAAGAGAATTTACAATATTCAAAGTGTACTAGGTGTGGATTCGCAAAATTGAACAGGGCAAAATTCGTAGCTTATTGAACATGCTTAAATTATGGATTACAGATGCAGTTTAAGAAATCATTCAATGAATTATGAATTCCAGAATACATTGGAACACAGATTGCTGAGCTAAAAAATGTCATGGTAACTCGTTGAAATGTACCAAAGATAGTCCTGGTGTTTTATTAATCATATAATAATTTGATTAAGATATGTTTGATTAATCCTATAAATTATGTGATAAAATTAAATTAACTTAAGAATATAATAACTTTATTATCACCCATACAAAATTGTTGAAAAATCTTGAATAGGGCAGATTTCTCGTAAAAATATAAGGGTTATCCCTTTTTTCATGGACAAGTGTACAGAAAATCACGAACTAAACACAAAGAGATAAATTTTAGTGATTTATCTTTCATGGGGCTTATTTGCTATTAGATAAGGAAAAACTTACAATTACAAAAAGTGTCAAAAATGTTAAGAATAAAGTTAAAAGGAATTTTTTCTTAATTATTATTTATATTATAAAATAGTATACTCAAAAGCATATGATGGAATAACACGATGCTAACAGATCTTTGATTAAAGCGACCAGTTCACAGTTAACGACCAGTTAAAAACATTTTAGTGCTCAGAATAATTATTTACACATTTATCGATTTATTGCAGAAAAAGAAAAACCTGTTAAGACTAAACAATTTCATATCTGGAATTTTTTCTCATGGAGGTTGGAAAGTAACATGAGATAATTTCCAAGAATGCTTCCATTCTGCAGTACCATAGGAGTTTTTTCGTAAATAAAAATAAACATTTGTTTCAGATGAAATTTTCTTAGCACCCATTCGCTCTGGAGACGCAGAAAGGGTCGACCGCGTACCTTCTGAGGGGCGGCAGCAGACCGGAACTGGAACGACTGCTGCTTCGTTGGCGAAGAGCTGGGGACGGACGGACTGACTGGACTCGGCGAACCCAGCATTTCGTCGATGTCCTTGCACTGGCCGATGAAGAGCGGCGCGGGCGGGCTGTCCTTCTGAGGCCAGTACGATTCGCCGCTCGGTTGATTTGCTTCGTCCTGATGAGTCAAAAAATTCAGTGTAAATCACTTTACTGAATTCAAATATTCAGTACGGAAAAAAATAAGTGCATAAAAACATTCACATAAAATTTCTCAAAATATTCAAAATATACTACAGCTTTATTAAAAGAAAATGTTCAATAACAATACCTTAGTTATATGAATATACTTCAAAAAATTAAACTTAATATTTTAATGCTCAAGAAAAACCAGAACTCACAATATGATAAATATTTTTGGGAATAAATTTTTATATAAATCATAAAAAAGATATAATTGTTTCCATATAATACTATAAATATGCAATTTAAATCCTGAATAATTACTACCTATAATCAAAATATATAAGGAGAAAAATATATATAATAAATATATCTTTAAAAGGAAATTTATAAGAAAATTGGAATATTTTAGTAAAATTTCAATAAACTTTGCATGATATTTTGTTGTTAAATTAAAATTTGAAGCATTTTATTTTAGTTGGGCCTCATTGTGCTCTTAAAAGTTACGGTTGTAGGGAACTCAAGTAATAGAATAATAGCAATGATATATAATCATGAAATTTCTAATTAAATATATAATGAATTCAAAACTGCCTTTATCTAACAGTTTGCATTAAATCGGGGGGAAAATTTGTTAAATTTTCCTGTTTAATAGAATTACAATTTTGAAATAGCTGTAAGCTACGTAAATTTATTGGATTGAAATTTTATAATTAAATAAATAAGCAAAAATATATTATTTCAAACATATATATTTAAATATTGTAGTTATATTTTGTTAAATAATACTTCTTAAGATTCAAAGATTTCTATTCATTAATCAAATAGAACAACCCATCTTAAATTTCCTTCTGCAGTATTTTAAATTACAATCTTTTTAAAAGTTTTTTGATACATTTTCAAAATTATTAATTTCTTATTTCAACTTATATTTAAGTGATGTTGTTTTGTTTGGTTTATCACACTAAAATGCGTTTTATTATTTTTTTTCACTAGAATAAATTTACCAAATAATTGCAAATTGAAATCACTGCACAGTTCAAGCCTGAATCCACGAGCTTTTGAAATGAAAGCTGGAAAATAATTTTAAGCATAAATGAATCATGCGGTGTCCTTGTTGGTCAGGGAGTTCGCTCTCGTTATCAGAAAGTAGCGGGTTTGAATTCCAACTCAAACGAAGCTCCGTCTTATTATTCGCTCTGATATCGGCTGGGGCGCATGAAATAGATCGCGGTGCCTTTTAAGTGAAACAATAGCCCTGGCAGAACACATTTGGGGGTCTTGTACTAAGTCCCTGGCTTTAAATTATGAGGACCTCATTGCTCAGCTGACGGGATGAATTTAGCCGATTGCTCAGCTATACGCTTTGCAGGCTTGTGTGGCAACAGTCTGATTTCAATCTCTGGTGGTCTTGAACCACCTGTAGCATCATCACGACCCGCGCAATTCAATAAGTTCATTGATGTCTCTGTCGATCAAAGGATTCCGCTGGTGGGGCGTGGATGTGAAGAGGAGGGTGCCAGCTCAGGTGAGACCTCGTCACCTGACCGTAGTTCAAAATGACGAGGCTCTTGGTGATGGGCGAGCACCTGAAACCCGTTAACCTTAAGGTGCAGCGTGGGCTCGCCTGCACCGCTGCGTGTGTACGGGAATGAGACAACAACAAAATATATGTAAATATTTAATTGATTTTATTTGGTACCAACTTGAGAATTAGAAATATTTTAAATGCGAAGTGGGTCGGCTTTTTATTTCTCATGTGAATACCGAAAATATCTCAGATATCGGTTTCGAAAATAAGATATCATAAGAATCACGTTATAAATTAACTATGCTCGTCATAGAAAGTTTAAAATTTATTTTGTGTATGAAGGAGAAATTATATTTTGAGCAATGTTAGAACGAGAATACAGTTCATGATAAAGCAATGAATGTGAAACTGAATTACGTTTTCCTTTGAAGAATCGATGGACTGTTTTCTGCTCGAGTCGTCATTCGTCTTCCCCTCGCTGCTCGATTCCTCCTCGCTCTCCCCGGACTCCTTGCTGGGGGGCCTCAAGACCTGCGTCGGACACCGCTTCAGCTGCTGCAGGAAAACGAAATCTGGTTTAAAGCAACTCAACTCAGCACGTTAAACATGATGATGACTGAATCAATTTGCTCAATGATACTAATTAATCTATTATGCGAAGCGTGATTTGAATTCTTCCCCATGGAAAACAAATTAAACTTACTGTGATATGGAGAAATCAAATGAAAAACCGAACTCCTGTTACAAAAGACGTTAAAAAGTTTGTTTCAATAAAAAACAATTACTACATGCGCCGATACATTTATCCCGCTGGAGGACGCTACGGTCAGTCTTGTAGAAAGGTTGCTACTGACAGATTTATAGCTATTCTTGCTCTCTTGCACTTTCTAATAGAACTGACGTCCGATTATCCCTTCTTCAGATAAGCAGAAATGAAGATGAGACAAGGAAAAAACATGTACTGTAGGAAAAATGTTCAGGCTTTTCCCAGCTGAATCTTCATCAATTGGTGGTATGAAATTGGAAAAAGAATCCTTTTGCTTTATCATGTAAGAGGATTCCTTCCGAGAGCAATCCAGTTAGTTTTAACTTCAGGACATGTTCACAAGTGCTCTTCAGACACTGAAGACCTGGAACCGTAACTTCAGCGCATTCCATCACCAGAAGCACGTCCATTCCCTTCTGCATTGGCTTTATTTCTTATCTATTCATGATTCTTATTTCCAGAGCAATGGTGAGGAAACAGTTTTTTCAATATACATTTGAGACTTATCTGATAGATGGTAGTATCGACGTGTAACACTTATGTTGTTAATTTTCACTAGGATATATTAAATGGTGGGTGTTTAGTTTCCATTTGACAATTTCTCATACATTCTTTTTTCTAGTGAGATATTCTTATAAACAATGAATTTATTTGGTTATCATTCTATTATCACATTTCACGTGTTCGAGCTAGTTTAATTGAGACTTAAAATAGATTTCAAACAACTGCAAACATCGATACCCGAGAAGAAGTGTGACAGTTACACTCATAAACAATTGGACTGAAAGCCAAAGCGCCAAATTACCACTTCAGACTTGATACAGAGAAATGCTTCGCCAATTAAATGGCGTGAGTTTTTGTACGAATCTACATTAGTTTTGATTCAGAGTTTTTTAGTACCTTATATAGAACACTGCTAAGTGAATATGCTGGAAACAATATTTGCTAAAAACAACTTTTCGGAAGCAACTTTAAAAGGAATAAAAAGCAGCAATTCAAAATAAGTCTATATTGAAGTTCCCATTATTCATGGTCATTATTTTGTGTCGTTAAAAGCGTTGTTGCTTCTCCTGACCATGGCACCAGTGGCATTTTATATCAATCAAAGCAGTTTCAATTAGCTGGATCAATTTATTTAGATGGATATTAATACACATACATATTCATAAAAATATTGGACTTGCCTTGCATCGTATTCAAATCTACTATAAAAAGTATCACAATAAATGAAACAGTGACACTGTAAATATAAGTAACATAGTAATAAGGCAGTAGACCACAAGATCATTTAATGTTCTTCACGCAGAATTAAATCTTATATCGATACTCTTTTTCCTTTAATTTTATAGGTGTTTTTTAATTTATCAAACTCAGGCATCAATAAAATGTAAATAAAAAGTTTTTATTGCGAATCAGTAAGCTTAGGTAAAAAGAATTACTCAATAAATGCTTCTAACAATTAAATGGCATTTCTTTTAGCGCCATGCTTTAATTCAATAAACTCTCTACTGCATATACGTTTATAATATTTATGAAAAACATTAAATTTATGAACTCCAACTGGATAAAAATTGTGAAGTTTCATGTCTTAATTTGATATAGTCAAATTCAAATCTCAAGATCTTACAAAAACAATATTTGGCAAACAATTTTAGTACGAGAACATTTTTAGGAAAAAGCCATTAATAGGTAAAGAGATAACTTATAAATGAACTCTTATAAATTTACAGACTAACTTTGTCACTTTCTTGTTCACTTTCTTCTTCACTGGACTCTTCCTCACTGGATTCCTCTTCACTGCTTTCTTCTTTTTCCGGTTCCTTCACTTGGATGACCGTTGCCGACCTCTGAACGTTGTTAAGCGCCTTATCATCTTCACTGCTTTCCTCCTCTTCGCTCTCCTCTTCGTCTTCTTCGCTGGACGATTCAGATTCTTCCTTTTCCTCCGGCACCGGAGATCTGCTCTTCTCCGAAGGTTCCGCGACTGGCACCACTGGCGTCAGAAGGTCTCTTTCGTCTGACGCAGAAGATGTTGAGAAGAAATCATACATTAGAACTCATTTAATAAAAAGCGCAAATTATTAAAGAAAAGAATTGACTGGAAAAATATTAAATTATAAAATCAATATGTATAAATATATATTTGTATAAACCATACATTGGCTTATACATAATTTGCCGAAAACTGCCAAAATACTTTTAAACACATGACATCATATCAAGTCCTTCATGCCAAATGGGTGGTAACGTTTTCCTTCAACTGCTTCTGTTCCTTAATCGGATAAAACGGGTGGAATCGTTTTACCATTCTTCGAATTCAGCACCGTAGTTCCTTAATATAAGCATGATGTTGCTGAAGATTTCAATTTGATCGCTTAATGGATTGGGATGGATGTCAGAATGCAAATCTTGGGACGAAAGCAGCCAAGTATATTATTATTGCACTCATTCCAAAACGTGAGAATGTTTCCAGACACTTGAGGTGATGGAAGGCAGCTGTAATGTGACATAAAATGTTCAAATCAAAGCTGGAACGGGCTCTTAAATTAGAATACAAGTAACTGTTCCTAACAATGAGCAATGATGAGTACTTTCTTTCTTGCAGAATGTGAATAAGCAAACATACAACAATAACACTTGTCGAACGAAAAAATAAATGAATACTTTAGAAAGAATAAAAACTTGAATTCGATTGGCTGAATGAGATGCCACTATCCACTGACGTGTTTTATTTTGCCCATCAGATTTGTGTCATTGACTCTTATTAAGCAATCAAGGCTATCTTAAGGTATGGAGCTGCACTTGAATTAGTTATAATCGTACTGGTCTTTTGATTGCACCATTTGTGCACTTGTTCAGTGATGGATTTTTCTAGAATTATTTATTTCTCACCAAATCACCAAAATCTCGCCAAATGATCACAAAATCATTGGAAATGGCATTTTTAACTTTTAATACACCTGAATTACGCAATTTTTTAGTGTTTCCGATCTTTCTGAGGTATATTAAAATAAATACAAATAATATATATAAATTTGTAATAATAGAATCAAATTGTGTAATATCTCTCATAGCTGATTACATTAAATAAATTATTAATAGAGTAATAAATTGTGTTTTAATCTCGATATCCAAATCACCTTCATTTCACAAAGATTCATAATTTTCAGTGGAAGATGCTGTTCTCTTACGATTCCCGTTCTCCTCTACAATCGATTAAATAGACATATGATATCTTCTAATCAGCCTCATTCGGTCATATGAAGACCCTCTCTGCAATCGTTGGATTCTACTCACCATTGACAACTTTCCGCCTTTTTTATTGAAAACATAATCCCGATCGGAAAAAACAGGAATTTTTCACTGCAACAAATCGAATTTTTAAAAATATTTATTGGATTACGGATTGGACCGGAAATTGGATATCGATTAAATGGTAGAAAATAGTAGCATTTAGCAAATCAAGCAGATCATTATGGAAAGAGCTGCCGATGGAATCCTCGAGATTATTGATGAAGAACTTCAAATCTACAAAGAAACTCTTAAAGTCTACAAGTGCAGGAGACCATGATTCTTCTGATCTGGTAACCCAGCAATTCCAATAGGGAGCAGGTTAAATCTAGCATTTATCCAGCTGATGTTTCTACTTCTAAATCTAGTAAACAAAGAGCGTTGAAGAAGCGTTTTGAGGAATTTGATACCCCCCCCCCACCAAAAAAACGTCTAAGGTCTTTGCTGAGGAGTCCCAGCCATCATCCAAAACACCTTTCAGTTAAACTCCCTTCGGGATGCCGGGCAACCAGTAGATGCCCAACCAAGCTGAGGAAAATATTTCTCCAATTATTGTCCAGTATGACGAAAGTCATACGATTTTTCTTAAAAATTTAAAGGAAAAAGTAAACTTCGAAATAGAAGCAAAAACTGCGGGTGAAAACCTAAAAATATTCGTTAAAATTAGCGATGCTCAAAGAACATTGATCAAATATCTGGAGGAAAACAAATTCGAAAACATTCTGATAAAAAAACATAATTCAGAGAAAAAATCAGATGCCTTCCAATCAACACGAAATGCAAGGAAATAACAGAAGACAGCCAAACTAGACTTTCAAATAAATCGAGTTATTCGAAATACTAACTTAAGAAATGGCAAAAAGATGCCGCTTTTTCTAATACACATAGTGTCATCACCAGATACCGCCCATATATACGATTAAAATGAGTTATGTCACCTCTCAGGCCATAAGTTGGAGCACAGCAAAGGTTCCAAGTAGATTATTCAGGGCTTCAACAGCCAAAGATCCAATCATACCGCTGAATGTGCAATCTGGCATCGAGATATGTCAAATGAGCGGAATAGTAGAGAATGCCCCTATGATTAGGTAGAACAACCCCAGCGCTGGAGCTGCTATGGAATACATCCAGCTAACTATAGAAGATGTACTGCATTCCTTAAGCCTATAATAAAACTAACAACCTATAATAAAATTAATAAAACTCCCTATCTGACGTAACCGAAAAATTCCAGCAATTATTCAATATATATATATATATATATATATATATATATATATATATATATATATATATATATATATATATATATATATACGAGGGTCACTCTGAAATATTTGAAATACAACTAGGTTTTTAAAGTTATGCTTACAAAATTTTAGGTGTATTCAAAGTAGTCTCCTCCAGCATCAATGCACTTTTGTAGGTGAATTTTCCACAGATTAAATGCCTCAAGCCATTCATTTCTTCGAATAGATGAAAAAATGCATTTATAACCACATCAATCTCTGCTTCTGAATGAAAACGACGTCCACGTAAGTTCTTTTTTAGATTAAAGAATAACCAAAAGTCGCACATAGATAGATCAGGTGAATACGGCAGATGTTCGATCACTTTAATTTGTTTTTGTTTAAGAAACTCAACTTTTAATCCGGCTGTATGTGAAGATGCATTGTCATGGTGAAGCATTAGTCCCCTAACATTCAGTTCTTGTAGAGTTTCTGGAAGACATTTAGTGGTATACCAGTTTGCTGTTACTGTCTTCTGTCCTTCCAACTTGATGGCTTTGACCAATCCCGTACTTCTGAAGAAAACGGCATACTTTTCAGTGCGCGTTGTTTTTTCACCATTGTCGGCGTGGGATCTTCTTCAAAGACCCATACTTTGCTTCTTGACGTGTTGGAACGTCAAAAAACGGTATGTACGTTTCATTACCTGTTACAATTTTAGAAATGATGCGGTGGCCACCATCATTCAGCATATTAAGAGTTTCTTTACTGATTCTGACACGCTCCTCTTTTTGATGCTCAGTTAGATGATGGGGAACCCAACGGCAAACTACTTTTTTCATATGTAATTCTTCATGAATGATTTTGTGTATGGCTGCGGATCCTATGTTAAGTTCCTTCTGTATAAGTTGATAGGTACAGCGATTATCATCCATTAACATTTTTCGTATGGCAGACACATTATTCGGGATGACTGCCGACGGCGGCCTTCCTGTGTGTTCTTCATCCTGAAGAAAATTGCGACTTCTTCTAAATTCTCTAAACCATCTGAATACAGTAGCACAAGCTGGAGATTCATCACCCAATGCTAATTGCAACCGTTGAACGCATTCGTCTCGATTTAATCCTGCTTTGTAATCGTAGAAAATTATAGCGCGAAAATGTTCTCGCGTCAACTCCATTTTCTCTTCTGTTTAAAATTTATTCCACGCTAAACAAGTTGAAGTAAGTCAGTAAAAAATAGTCTTCTGTGGTAAAACACTTTACTTTAAAATTAAACCGTTATTTTTATTTTGTTAATTCTCGTCTGCGCGTATCTCAAAAATTTCAGAGTAACCCTCGAGTATGTACACACACACACACACTTTTGCAAGAGCAGAGCGATCTTAAGCTCAAGCTGTGACTTTCCCACCCCCATCTGAAGAGCAAGTCTTCAAATGCGCGTGAACGGTCTGCAGTTAATGAATGAAGTGAAGCAAAATTTGAAAGGCGTCCCTCACAAGGAACTCCTAAAAGAATGAAGAGGAATACCGTTACCAATGCATTAACTTTTCACACTCGCCACCTACTGACAACTTACATTTTTAATTAAAAATAAGGCAATTTAAATTAAAATCACATAATTAAAAATAATTATTAAAATTTAAAATAAAAGTAAAATATCTCAAAGTAAAATTCTGGTATAAGCCCCGCCCGCTCTGTAATTCTAACCAATGATATACCAGTCATATCCAGCAGCAGTCATTTCTCCATCCAACGCTTCAGACGAGGGTCGAGGAACCGCGGAAAAACTTCAAGCCGGCTCTTCATCAGCCCGTCAAAAGATTTTGTAAAAAGAATGCAATACGTCAAAAGGCTTTTTTTTTCACATATTTTTGGGCTATTTTCAGGCAGTTCATTCTACAGTGGGTGGTCCGGTCATTTAAATTTCTTAGTGTCAGATAATCCGAACAACAAATGAAAAGCCGTTCGAAAAGAAGCTATAGGACACAACGTTTTTAAAATCGACACCTCATTATTAAGGTATTAGTGAAACTGACTATTAAGAAATAAATTTTTTTAAAAGCATTATTTTCACATTTGGCCAAAAGTGGAAAACGGAAAAAATATGGGGATATTTTTCTCGCCAGTCGATTTCGCTAAAAGTTTGACAATTATAAGTAGAAAGTGAATCACCGAAAATGATTCATTCACAAATACAGATTAAAAGTGAATCACCGAAAGTGATTCATTCACAAATATAAATTGATGTTGGCGGGGTAATTTCATTACATAGCATTATGGTAATTTTTAATAAACGGCCTTTGTTCGTTTCATGCTGAATAATGACAGAAAGGAATATTAATCCAGCATTTAACGGTATGTTAAAGCTACTTTCGAACTAAATAATATTATTTGGGTTGCATCAATTATGCTGTTTGACTGCTTTCGACACACATCAATCCAATGGTAATTCATTATTACTGTATACTATTCATGCACTTTATTTCTAACTGCAAAAATAGAACCATCTAAAAGACTTTTCAGGTTTCCCTCAGTTTTCCAAGAAAGCTTGCCTGCTCGATATTTTGCCTAAAAGCTACTTTAGATGAAATACTTAGGATTAAAGTTAGGAACTGCTTCCATTCGAAGAAAAGGACCTTTGGAATTTCAATAAAAATAGAAGAATAAAAATAGAATTCAGGTTTCCCTCAGTTTTCCAAGAAAGCTTGCCTGCTCGATATTTTGCCTAAAAGCTACTTTAGATGAAATACTTAGGATTAAAGTTAGGAACTGCTTCCATTCGAAGAAAAGGACCTTTGGAATTTCAATAAAAATAGAAAGTTGTTTACAGTACATTTTGTAAGTTTTAATTGATTAACCATGGTAATATATAAAAATTCGTTACGACATTTTCTTCCAGATTTAAGTCCGTACCTTCCTCTGAGCTCTCTTCGGAGCCGCTGCTTTCTTCCTTCTGCGCGGGTTTGGGTTTCAAGAAATCTGCGATGTTGACGGAAACGGCCACATTCCGTCCAGAGTCCACTTTCTGCAGAGGCGGGGGCGTTTTGGGGGGTGGGAAAGACAGGTGCACCACTTCGCTCGGGGAGGTGAGGTCGGAGGATTCGCTGCTGGGGACCTTCATGAGCTTCGTCACCGGTCCCTCCTCCTCTTGCTCTTCCTTTTCTTCTTGGTTTTCGGCCGGGGGGTGGACGACTAGAGTGGGAGCATCTTCCTTTGCGCTCTGCTGGTCTTCGGTGTCCTCTTTCGAACTGCGCGCTCCTTTCCATCTCCGACGAGTTCGGTTCCTGAAATCGAATTGAATCAGTCATTCATACTTAAAATTCATTTAAATTCACGCAAAATGAAGACTATATGATATTCAGCCGACAAAGAACAAATATCATTTGCCAAACCGAAAAACTTCAAGTGTCAACAAAAAGATTGATAATTCTTTTTGTTAAAGTTGTTATCGATGTTCTTAAATATTTTAGCGCGTTTTTAAACTGACTGAAGAAAGGATAAAATCAAACTTGTACAGATACAGCATGAAAGGCAGGTAACGGACTCATATTCACGTAATATTAACTATAAAATTCTGATATTTCACATAGAAAGATATTCAAGAGAAGAATAAACTGGTATCAAGAAGACATTTTTAGTCTTCTGATCTGTTAAACAGTATTAATCAACAGAAACTAAAAGTTTCAAAATTATTTCGTTTAAGGCATGCACATGAAATTCTCACAGAAATTTTTAGACAATGCTTTCAAATGACTTGTTTATGATAACATATGTATAACTTTCACATAAAGCTAATAATAATTGGATTATCAATCCTTTAAAGCTTGCCTCTCATTTTCCTCTTCGGAACTGGAAGAGGAAGAAGTGGAAGTAGTTGAGGAAGCTTGCTTCAGTTCGGAGCCTCCTTCCTCTTTAACTCTTCTTTGGACTCTGGCATGAGACGGGCTCTTCTTTAATACTGAGCTGTCTACTTTGGAACGAGAACCGCATTTTGACAGTATGCCTAAATATATAAATAAATAGGTACTATGAATAACCGTACAAAAATCATCATCATCATATATATATATATATATATATATATATATATATATATATATATATATATATATATATATATATATATATATATATATATATATATATATATATATATATATACATATATACATAGACAGATAGATAGATATATAGATTTATATATAGATATATAGTTACAACATAGTTAAACAGTTAAGAATATAATTTCATTTCGATAGAGCAACACAGTAACATCATTGCAAGCTGAGATGAAGACTTAAGAGTGAGGAACTTTCCGTCCTTTACACAAAGAGAATGACTTGATTACCAAAGGTCAGAATATTCTGTAACATTTGATAATAATTGTCTTCGAAATGCATTGCTGGTCAATTAAATTGCTGTACTAGGAAGACTAGGAAGGCAAATACCAAGAGGATGTTCATTTTTTACAAACGGATCCTGGAGAGTGATTAAATTTTCAGGAAAATTAGGAAGCAGAGATTGTGAAAAATATTTGCCTAGAGCCATCTGCAGCAATAACATCGCCAACGTATCTGGGCAAAGTGTCCAAAAAGAGTGGATAACGTGCATAGATTTGGCTAACTTCAACACGATGCCACAACAGCCCAATGATGGACCTCTTGCAACCACTGACCAGTAGTAGAAAGGTCTGTATGAAACCACGCTGATAATGTGGATCCTCTACAATGAATCCAAATACGATTGTCATTGTCATGATATAGTTAATAGAACAAGGGTTCGACTGAAAACACAACGTCACACTGTTCCTGCATCGAAGTTTGTCTTTGATCACACCAATGAAGGTACTTCTGTAGTAAGTTTGGAAAAAGTTTTCAACTAGCAGTAGTCCCGCCTCGGTAGAATCTCATTGGATAAGACACTGCCTCTGCGCAAAGCTTACTTCTGTAGTACTGTGATATACCGTCGGAAGTAGCTGAAGCCATGAATGCATGCTGACAGTCCAAGCTTCAGCAAACTTCTTCTAACTGTTCGCAGAAATATTCATTTCTTGCAAAGAGTCTCGTAAGACACGTCGTGTGGCTGAGTTCCAATAAAGCCTTGAGAATAACACATCTACGGTTGAGTTCTTTGTCGTAGCACCAGCGTACTTCCCAGTACGTTGACGAGAGTCGAGCTCCATCAATTCAGTGGACACAGCCGAGTGGGAGTCAGCATAGTATAGGTGAAGCAGGTACCAAACCGTAAACTCCCAATACTTGACCTGCTTCGAACTCACAACCTTCCAATAACGAGAACGACACATAAGCTCACAGCGGCCTCTATTTGTGCTATTTCTGACAGTGGCCCACTGATATCGGTATCCATATGAATGTCCTGAACACAGCCATTTTATATTCTGACGACTCTGCGATATCCGAATAACGCGACCAACAGTATGAGATAAAGACGGTCACGCAATCATGGTAGGCTGCAAATCAACCTTTGTTCGATTTAGAAATGCGAGGAGCATCTTTCCGTTTCAGATCAGTCATCACGCAGCCACTTTTCTTCGATTGCAGCATTCAAATAGGATTAGTGGTAAGAATTTCCTTTTTAGTTTCGTAACTAAAACTGAAATTTCAGGCGTTATATATCGGATGTGATCACTTGTTTCTTTTTTACACAAATGTGATTATTTTATTGGCTGCCTTCTTCATATCGGTCAACGCTTTTTCACCTCAATTCCGTTTGTTTTTATCTGATTTATGTATGAGAAATCACTTCGTGGAGCCAAAGAGCCCTTTTGTACACAATTATGTTAAATAAAATAACTGTTTTCGAAAAATAGTGAAAATAGTTATTTTCTTCTAAATCGCAGTTTTTCCTCAAAGCACACGTTCTCTACTGGAGATCCAACAGTAAAATATGATGTTTATTTCAGAATTGGAAATGAGAAAATAAAACGGAACTTTCATTGCACTAAAGATGACGTGTACACCCCTGCCTTAGAGCCTGACTAAGGCAGGGGTATAGGAGCAGTTGACCCGGGCTCCCACACCAAAGGGACCCCCAAATGGAATAGAAAATTTGCTTTACGTTGCCAATGGAATAGAATCGTTTGCTAGTTATAATAGAAAATTTGTTCCAGCGGCTGGTAGCTTGACATGGTGGTGGGGCTTCAGTGTTCTAACAAACCTGGGAGCTATGTCGGCGGCAGTTTAACTACCACCTGTTCGGCATGGGGTAACTTAAACGGTAGACAGACTAAATAGTATGCCAACAAGAGTTAAATCAGTCCTCTACCTGTAGGTACTCTAATATCAAGACTTACATTTTTATACTCTTCTCTTAATTATATTGCTAGCATATTTGTGTTATAAACTACTTATATCGTCTGTTATGACCCCGATCAAGATAACTAATCTGTATTTTTATTACTAAGTTACATGGAGTGTTAGGATAATCTATTTTTACAATTTTAGTGCAATATTTACCTCATGTCATCTCCGATAAAGGAAATTTTGTAACTGTAGTTGATTTCATATTTCTATCAAATTCTTAATTTCAAACCTTAGAGATCTATTGAAATTCAGTTTTGTTTTCAAATTTCGTGACAATTCTGTCACAACCAGATGCTTTATGTGGTGGAGTTACCTGATAACCTAAGGTAGAGACCAGGTGTTCCGTCGCGCATGTCTGTGACTCACAGAGGCACACTGCAGCGTTTCCTCATCTATGAAAGCATTTGTGAGGGCACAAACACTTTCGAAACTTCAGAACAAGCTACGCCAGAGCACATCCTCGAGTGCCTGGGACTGTCCAGAGAGGATTGATGGAACGATCCTTTAATGTGGTGCTTGACTTTTTAGGGAGTTCAACATTATGGACCTTGTCTAGCGCTGCTGGCCAAAGGTGATATGCAACAACAACAACATAAAATGTGTTGTTAGGAAAAAGGGGGCACCTAAAGGAGTTTTTACACCGGGCACCAATTAGGCTAAATAGGGCCCGGGTTATTTGTCTATGTGTATGAAGTATTAGTAGTCATTCGAAATGCTCTGACATGAATTCAATTGATTACATTTACTAAATGAATTGGTCTGGGGAAGCGAAGCCATGATTTATTATACGAAGGGATTTTTGAGGATGCGTAAAAGGAATCGGCATGCAAGCATCCAATTCAAATGCACTGGATTATGAGCGGTTGCGTAGGATGAAACCTTAAATATATTCTGATGTATCCACCTAAATTGTAGGTCGACATCGAAGATAAGTTATCTTTCTTCGCCAATCTTGTGGAGATTCATCTTTGTCAGCATGATGGAGAATGACACCACTATCCTATAAGTTAGTAGCGGACGATTCTTGCAACCAAAGTACCGTGACCTTTTGTACAATTATTTACATTTTTGTTAGCTAGATGTAAGACGTCAGTGAATTATTTCAAGACTAAACAGCGAAAAACAATTTATTCAATCAAAGTACCACAGTCTTCAGCTTAGTGAAATAATTTATATGTTCTCTTCTTTCATAATTAGATTTTTTCTGCATGGAAAGGTAAATGTAGACAAAACTAGCTCATTCATCCTGCTCGCCACTGTTATTCCCAAAAGCGCCCAGGCTGCATTCCTAAGCTCGAAGGGTATGGATCAGATATCCCTTCAGTTTCAAGACTAAACGGTAGCCATCTAAAGGATCAATGCAAAATTTTTCCAAACCGCAACAAGTGTCATCTAAGACAAACTTCTCCGGAGCATGTTCCGGGTTCAGAGGACCCCTCAACATCTCTCCACGTCTAGCGACTGACTTTACCAGAGCACGTGGAATCATGGACCACAGCTAACTGTCACGGAGGATTAATAACAAAGAGAAAAACCTTTTTAGTAGATAGAAGTAAAATATCAGCGTGGATTATTCCTATAAATAAGTAAACTTTGTTGCAAAATGCAAACATTGTTTTTGTTTTGATTTTAATTCCATTTAAGAAAAGGTTTTATTGATTTTCTACGAATATGTACGAGTGTTTAAATTTCGTAATGTAATTATGCTTGAAACAGTTATAATATCAAGACTGTGAACTAAATTTCAACTACAATTAATGCAATGATTTAAATAAATTTAAATATATCTTTTTTTATTCATTTCTACCTGACGTATACATATTGAAACATTCTTAGAAAAGAAAAGAAAATCAAAAATAAGAAAATCCATTTTTTCAAAAGAAAGAGATAATACAATTTATAGGTCATAGGTCACTATACTATACATTATTTTGCTTTAAAAAAACAATTTATAGGAATGTCAAAAGCATTATATGAACAATATATGTTAGCGCTCTTGCCTTCGGTTCAACAGTTCGTGGGTTCGAATCCCACCTTGGGCATGGATGATTGTAGTGGTTCGGAATCCACTTTAAGCCGTAAGTTCCGGTCTAATTAGCCCTCGTGTACAAAAAATGACCGTTGAGCGACAAACGAACCAAACGATACATAAAATATAGCTTCAAGATTTAACGCAATCAAACAACTCACAGCGATTCTTATTCAAACTCTGCGGCACGACAGCCCACAAGGGCCAAGGCCTACAGGGCTCATCAGCGTTGTCTTGACCGAGAAGGCCTCGGGTGCGAAGCATATGTCGCGACTAGGTGGTCAACCTAATGCGAAATCCCCAGTGTTTAGTTCCCAAGCATGCTTGGTACTCAGTTAAGCGACCCACTGACAGGGATGAAAGGCTGAGTCAAGCTTGCTCAGCTTGAGGACCGAGCCTCGGACCTGTGTCATGGGAGCGTGAAACGCTGCCACTGAGCAACCAGGCTTCAACGGCTTTTTTTACATTCATTAAATAATTTAAATATGTAATTGTGTTCATGTAATAATGAGATGATATATATATATACTTATCATATATCATTATATGATATATATTGGAATAAATGACCTTATTCATTCGGATAACTATATATATATTATATGATATCATATATATAGTATCATATATATATATATACTATATATATATATATATATATATATATATATAGTAAATAAATATTTAATTCATTATTAATATAGTATAAGTAAATATTTAATTCTTTTTTTCATGTTGCACGTATTCAACATAAGATATTCATGTTGTAATGAAATATTGTGCTTTAAAATGCATATATTGAAAAAACACTTATATATAAATATTCATATTAATTAAATAAATATAACATTTATTGTAAATATATATATATATATATATATATATATATATATATATATATATATATATATATATATATATATATATATCATAAATGAATTTTAAATCACAGAAAGTGGATTTTAAATTCATTTGTGACATAAATAAAAATAATACCAGATACTGAAAAATAATAAACTTAAAATAGAAAAAAAATTTAAAACGAAAGCAACCTTAAAATGCAAACAAACAATCGATCGAAAATGAAACCCTAAATAATAGTTTGAAATAAAATTAGAACCTGCTACATTGCTGTTGTGATATAAACTGACAGATAGAATAAATCACGGTTAAAAATCATGCAACGCATTCGAGTAACAACTGAATCAAATTCATTTTCGGAATACAGCTCGAGAAACTTGATCCAATTCATCCAGGATTACGTTCTCATTTCATAACATTTCCACTTAAAATTAATTATTTTTACCAATAATTTCATTCAAGTTGCAAATGAATAAGTAGGGGTGCTTATGTACATATTTTTTTTTATAAAGCAAAAATCCACTATCATATTCCGTTTATTAATAATTCTTTAAATGGGATTGTAATTACTGATCTCTTGCGATTAAGCAAAGCTAACAAAATATTCCATTTCAATATATATTGATGAAGAAATTGAACTTTATTGCTCATTTAATAGTTGTGAACGCGTGAGTTCAATAACACTTGATAGGAATGATTCCGCTGGGATGTCATTTATAAACAAAGAAGACGTTTAACGAATGCCAAATAATTATTTTATTGAATGGATTCTGTATTGTGCATTCTGGTTCGATACATTTTGCCAGTATCACGTGATATCACGTTCAGAAAATAAAATTTATTCGCGGAATTTTTTTTTAAGTATCTCTTTCGTAGCTACTTAAGTCTATTTTATTATTTCAGTTATATTTATAACTCCAGTTATATTTATTTTAAGTTTTTCACGTTCAACCGAGCATAAATGTGTTAGCTGGAAGGAATCACTCTCAATGTCACAATTTATTTCGGTTTATCGGGATTTCCTTCCAGAGGGTCCGCGGGGTAACGCGAGATCCTCAGAGAGGGGGGCGTCTCCTACCGCTTCTGGAGGGCGACTTCTTCAGCACCTTCCTCCTCCTGGCCTCCGGGTCCGGTTCCTGCAGCTGATTCTCGTCCTCCGAGGAGGTGGGAGTAGCGGACGAGGACTCCTGCTCCGCCCCCGCGGCGTTCACACCCCCGCCGTGCCTTCTCCGGTGTCGTCTCATCTCCTCCTGGCGGCGCTCGTACTCGTCCCGGAGGCTGTCGTCCACGTTCATGTTGAGCACCGACTTCCGGAAATCCTGGGAACAAAAGGAAACATCATTTCGTTCGGCAGAGTTAAAACCGCTGCCACCAAGTCAATAAAAAGAAGTTCGTAATGAAATAGAAAATAAATAACCAGATTCAGCACTGCACAAGCCTGCTGTTGAAAGGCTTGTTGGCTAAGTTTCATGGCGCAAGGTCCATAAGTGGACATGCTGTGCCAAGAGTAAGATTTTTGTACTTTTATATTGATTTTATTTATTTATTTTTTACTTTTTTTTTTTTACAGAAAACCCAAGCAACACTAAAAATTTAAAAAACAAAAATCAGTTTGTATATATTTTAAAATTTAATTATAGAATATAAAATATGAAAATTCAAATGAATATATAATTTAAAATACAAATTAAATAAAATGTATGAAACCTATTGCCCTCAAGAAAGCAAATATGTTTTTATGGGGTGGATCTCCTATAATATATCAAATAAAGTTATAAAATCAGTATTAAAAAAGTGTAAACGTTGTTGGTTAAATTCATGACATGAAATTAAAATATGATGAACAGTGAAGGGCTCATCACACACTTCACACGATGGATTCAGTTCACTTAGAAACAAGTGTTTGTGTGTGAAACGTGTGTGTCCGAAACGAAGGCGAATTTTCGCAACGGTAAAATTGATAATGAGGTGAGGGATGAGAAGATGGTATGGAGTTTGTCGCGGGCCTGCGTGGGTGTTGAAAGGCATCGCTCTGGCCTACGTTAACTGAAAAAGCCGACGACATAATGGGAAGGCCTCTCTCAGGCCGTTTAAACGCTCACCCCTCCCCTGGTGAAGTGGAATAAAAAAATGACAGTTTTGACACCGCGTAATGACGTATTCCAACACATTTTTACAAAAAATTTAATTGCCTTTCGGGAGAATTTTTTTCCACAGAAGTTGGGTTGTATTGAAGAGTCGCAAAGAAACAGGAAGAAAGTATTGAAGAGGAAGGAAAACTCCCAAAACAGACAGCGTCCCTTTCCCATTGTTCAGAGAAGTTAGTATTGAACCCGGGAACTAATGTTCTGAACAGAGTTGTCCTATTACTAGCTCATTGTGTGTCTGTGGTAATTTCATCACACGATGAATTCCAGCTCAAAATACTGTGCAGTGAATTGCGCTAAGTAAACAAGACCGGGCAGCTGCAAATGCACTGCGACAACATTCCTGTTTTTTTTTTTTTTTTTTTTTTTTTTTTTTTTTTAATAATTGAGATGAAAATTTGTTGAGCCATTATCTCAAAAGATGCATTTTAAATTAAAATTAGCTTAAAAATTGAATTTCTTTTGGGTGAATGAATTCGATACTGGTGAATGGACAAAGCTTTGGTAATTAAAGTACTTACATTCTATTGATATTTACTTTCGAGCACTTGATTGTTTTTAACCCTTCAAAATGTTAATATTTCAATCCTTGGAATGTTGTAAAACGGAAACAAAACATCTTAAATCAATTAAAATGTTTACATTTTAAATTCATTAACGATAATGAGATAAATTAAATATTTTCATTACAATGGCTATCAGACAATGAAACGCAAACATTTTCAACGCAAAAAAATGTGATAAAAATAGCTTCGTCATCATTGATATTAGAAAGATTTTTTTTGATATTATATTGATATTAGAAAGATAAAAAGAACGTCATTGATATTAGAAAACTTCCCATCCTCGATAAAGTGAAGTAACTGAATAGCGATGGCGCTGCTTAACAGAGGATCATCTTCACTACATAAAATGAGGGGCCGCATTATTGGCTGGTGAGGCTGTCGTCCTCATGATCGGAAGGTAGTGAGTTCGAATCTCAGCATAACCGAATATCCGTCGTGTTCGCTTAAGACGGCTGAGAGATGCTAAAAGTGAGCGTGGTTGCAAATGTCCTCGAAGTGAAATGTTACTTCTGGGGGGTGGGCAAAGTATTGGGGGTCTTCTGCTCGGTTCCTGCTTCAGCATCACGAACGTTCCACGAGGCTGCTTCTATCTAACTGCTAGAGGCCAACCCGAGAATGCTGCATCACAAATGGGAGCAGTTGCAGATGAACTGCTTTCAGAGACGCTGGAGGCAAGAACCGATGGGGTGTTGTTTTAGTCCAGAGCTTTGATTCACTTCACTGCAAGTGCGCATGTCCGGTGGAGGAGAAAATGGTGCCAAAAATAGTTTGTTCTTATTTTCGCAATTGCAATTCTAGAAGGCTATTTTTTTTTTAATTCTTACTTCTGCTGATCCTACCTGAATAAGCTACTGACATCAGTGTTGTTTCTCGTGACTGGAATGGGATTTGCATGGATAAACGGAGTCAGTTTCAGGGTTCTTCTGGCCGTGAGATTCCGCAAAGCGCTTATTCCCACCGTCAATGGATCAAAAGCTGGATAAAACAGTCATTTTGGTCAGAACGAAAATTGGAACTAAACGCCCTCAAAAATATCAGTTTTTTCGATATATCTTCAGTTTTTTTTTTTTTTTTTTTTTTTTTTTGACTGTAACTAACTCACCAATATTTTCTAATTAAAGGTCAATCATTTTTATGATTACATGTGCGCGGCTTCTCGGTTTCCTGTTTTGACAATCAAGAATATTTTTTCGATTCTATTTCGCATAAAACATTCACAGAAAGCAGCTTTATAGAGTGGAATGAATCAGTTGGGTAGATTTTTTAAAGAAAAAAAAATCAACCCAAGTCATATTTCTCGCGTCTCAACAAGTGAGCCCCTAAGAAAGCTTAGGTAGACAGAACAGCACGGGGGGGGCAGACAGTAAGAAAGGGGATTGTGTTGTGCGCGTCATAATACGCGTCTCTGTCTAATGGCTCAGGTGACGTACAAAGCCTATAGAATGCCGAAATTAAAATAGGCAGAGCAAGTACGCTGATCCATACAAGAAAAACACGTTTAACTTTGGCCCTTTATTCTATTATTTTACATTCCAATAAAGGTTTTTTTTTACGTCTATGTTAAAATTGTTGTTGGAATGAAAGATTTTAGCTCATGTTTTGTGGAAAGTGATTTAGATTATTATTTTGCTGACAGTAAATGAGCGGAAGTAAATTTTGATATCCCACATAACGGTGGCAACTTTCAGACTACAAAGTAGAGAATTAAGCAATTTTTTTTGGAATTTGGACCGACTGCAGCAAAAAGTTACAGAATTTTATAAAAATGTTTAAAACATAAGCGCGTTGTTAGTAGAAAGTGACAGTTTAGTAGGAGCAGTTTATTTGGAACCCCGTTGCTTTCCATGTCACAAGAAGTGCAACATTTAAGGAATAATTGGAATAATTTTTTTACTTTTATTTTTTATTTTTAGAAAACTACATTTCAATACTAAACGCAGAAGTGCAACTTTCAACTAAAAGCGATGAAAAGGAAAACAATTTAGAAATTTCTTTAAAAAGTAAAGAATTGGCAATATATAAAAGTCATAAATCCCCTATTTCTGCTGATATTGGCAATGAATTCATTTTAAATTATTTTTGCAATGGAAGCAAAGGATCGCGCGTCCGATGTAAAAGAAATAATATTTTAGATTTTTGCGAAGAGAATATAATTAGCCATCCAGCGGGGGTTGTGTCAGCCCTGGCGGCACGAATTAGCGTTGAGAGGTCGATTAAAGATTGAAAATTTATTCTCTGAGACAACGGCAGTCATTTCAATGAAACCGCGTTTGAAGATATATTAATAATTCGAAGTCATTTTCCCATGTTAAGTAAATGGGTATTTTTAACATAATTATTACAAACAAGTGCAAAATGTGTGGGGGGGGGCAAACGACGAGGGCACACTGAATCGGCATAATCATGAATATGTCAAATGCGATTCCGAAAACAGATCACACTCGCTGTTTATCGTAAATGTTGGTTAATAATGCAGTTAACCAACATTTACGATAAAACAGTGCTTGTTGGAAAAAAATTAAATATTATAAATTTTATAAAATAAAATATATATTTTTATATAAAATAAAATAAAACAGGCATAAATTCATATCGCTTACGAATTAACAAAAGAATAAAATGGATCTAATTTTCAAAGAATTGCGTTTTATACGCTCTAGATACATTTTTATAATTTTCTCAACTAACACTTAGCGATCGGAAAATACATTGATAACCACTTTTGAATAAATCAAATGCATTCAATAGCGTCATCGACAGTTAAAAATTTTAAGTGTCTTTCAGTCTCTATAAATAAAAAGACTAAGAAAATTTCAAGTTGCAAGTTTAGAGTATCATAATGTATGCA
Organism: Latrodectus hesperus; assembly: GCA_037975125.1. Classification (NCBI taxonomy): domain Eukaryota; kingdom Metazoa; phylum Arthropoda; class Arachnida; order Araneae; family Theridiidae; genus Latrodectus; species Latrodectus hesperus. The sequence goes on along the minus strand of CM075857.1, from coordinate 18,544,609 downwards.
TTGTTTGCATTATTCAAATATTGTTGCTCAACTTTTGTAGCATGGAGAATAAAAAAAGCGTTCGTATATATAATGTGTGTGGTTTCTAATATATTCATCCATCCCCAATATTTTGATTCACTCTAGTTCTGATATGCACATATTTCTTAACATATTTCACTTCTTCATTTAAAACACGACTTTTTTTACAATTCTTTTTCAGTTTCGTTGGAATAGAACATCTAAAAATAATTTACTTGTAAAATAAAATGTAATATATTCCCACTTTACGATATAAAAACTGCCTTCATATGAATAAAAATTGTATATTTTTTTAAAGCTTCGTATTTATCGTTTTGTTTTCGCATTTGGTAAATTCATTTCGTGCGTTACTGAAGACACCATTTTGTGTTCAATTGTTATAACCATGGAATCATTATTCTTACACCCGTGAGATGGTCATAACATTTATAAAATCTCGAATAGTTATAAATATTTATTGAAGCGAATAAATGTCCAGTTAGTTAGTAGTTGAAAAATGACGATGGAATTGTAATCTGTCTACCACGAGGATAGGTGCAGCCAATTTGTGCGTCTGCTGCTGTGGAAACAGGACCCATTCCATTTTCGACTAGAGGGACCTGAAGGGACCCACTTTGGAATACTGAATGCTCATGAGTATCGCCAACTCCTGACACCTTGATTCCCGCTAGAAATGGTTGATACAGCAGCCGCCACGAGCCCGAACCATTCTTGAGGTAGACAAGAAAGTTCTTGTGTTGGAAAATCTGCACCGACTGCAACAGCCGACTCAGCGCTTGATGTACTTTAAATTATGTAACCTTCTGTTTGAATCAAAATCTAATTTTATCTTTTTATTTTACATTCACAAATTCTTTGCATGATATTATTTAAGTAATTTAGCTTTTTTGTTCAATTAGCAGGTGGATATTGATTTAGAATTGGTTATCGCTATTAAAAAACACGTGCCTCATTTTATAAGTTTCTTTTTTTATTAAGTTATCCGAAACTTTACCTTGTTTGGCTCTTCAGTATGAGACCTGGCATTTGGCGATGCATCCCTGGAGAAACCACCTGCTGATGTTGACTCATCAACTGACAGCTGCTGTTTCACGACAGGTATTTTGGAAGGGGTGTCGGGTGTTTTGGGCGTGGTCTGTGCACTACTCGACCCGTAGGACCTGGTGGATGGTGTTGGGATGTATCGACTACTAGGACTGTAATACGAGTTGAGGTAGAGGCTTGTCGGCCTCGAGGAAATGAAGCGCTCTCTTTTCGCGGGAATATCCTCTGGCACAACTTGGCATGAAGCGTCTGTTGTGTTCTTGCGTTGGTTTGGCTGAAATTGTAAAACAGAACAAATTATGAATTCTTTTATTTTAAAACTTGAATATGATTCAGTTTCATTGCTAAGCTTCTAATTGTATTTAAGAGTTATTTAAAGCTAGTAACAATGGATAAAAAATTTCAATGTAATTAAATGGGAAATTAGATAATTTTTGTTTAAAATTTCATCTCATGTTGAGGCAAATTTTCATGTACCTAAAATTTAGAACTGTGTTTTTTACCATTTATGGAATAAAAAATGGCTAAACTAAAACCATGTCAACTTGGAGAAAATCTTTTCTTTCTAGAGAATAGATGAGAATTTCACTTCAAAAATCTAAAAATAAATTGTAGTGCCATTTGTCTTTTTTTAAATGTTAATTCTGTAAGTGCGCGCAACAATTTGAGCATGATTTGACAAACCTATTTTTGATTGAGAAAATAAGTTTTTCTGATCATGCTCAAATCTTTTCAGTTTAGCGGCAGTGAAATTGGTAAGATATCTAAGATGGAGAACAAGATTCTCTAACTGTCAATCAGATTAGAAAAATATTGCCAAAGGTTAAGAAATACATACCAAATACCTAACTTGGAATGGCGAGTATTTAAATAAATTCGATGAGATTCTTTATTCCATTAGTCTTGGTTCGATTCTTCCTTATTTTTTCGATACAAGATATCTAATTCAATTGATTGAACGTGTAGTTCAATAGACAAGCAAATGCATTATCACATCTTTTGTCCACTGATACTTTCTTGGTATCTTCAGATGGCAATTCTGGATTATCTCAAACAAGTGATTTGGAAGTCTTAATACTTTTATGGATTTCCTGGAGAAAGAAAACTCTAATTTACTTGTACTAACTAGTAATTGAAGCTTTAATCCATGAAGCCATGATCCAAATTTTTTGGTAATGGCTTTTGCGGTCGTAATAAGTTAGAAAAGTCTCTTTGAACAAATGGGAAGTTTCATTGCAGAAAAATAACGCTGTCTGTGGTTCCGAAAACTTATTATAATATCCTCAATAATACAGCTGAACATGTTAGAAAATTAAACAAAAGAATTGGGGACAATGATTTATATTGAGTTCGAGATCACAGTAATTCAATACAGTGTCAAAGTTCAAATATCTTGGAACTATCGCTACCACAAACAATGATTTGACTATAGGGGTAAACAACAGGGTCACCATGTCAAATAAATGGTATTATGGCCTCAAAAACCTACTAAAATCTCGATTAATGAGTTTAAAATGAAAAATTTACATCTATAATACACTATTTCAACCAATCCTACTTTATGGGAATGAATACTTTGCAATAACTAAATTGCACGAAAACAAATTACCAACAATTGAACGTAAAATCTTAACAAAAGTTTTTAGTGCAGTCCATGAGAATAATAGATGAAAATCCTAGTTTAATTTTGAAATGTATCGAATGTAGAAGTAGCCTGATATTGTTAAAATCATAAAATGCAATAGATTACGATGGCCCGGGCATCTGCTTCAATCTGATTATACAAAACCAGTAAAAAAAGCTCACTTTTATGAATCCCGTGTGAAACAGGAGACGAGGTAATTTGGTGACTTGACTCAGTCCAAAAGGACTGATAGATAAGTTGAACTGGAGGAGTCTTGCAATGGATAGGACAACAACTATTAGGGACGGACAGGTTAAAGTGCCTTAGAAGAAGAACTTCAATATCTCACTTTATATTACTATGTTTCTCTTCTTTTTTTTTTTATCTTGTAGACTTGACATAAAAAATTTTGCAATATATATATGTAGTTCTATCACGACTAATTTGCTAAAGTGTGCTGCTCAAAAAAAATTCATAATAATATCTAGGGAAAATATTTAATCTTTTTTTTTAATTTCCGAGTTAATGAAAGAATACAGTTTTTAAGTCAAAGAACAATGAAAAAAATGTAGTCAAAACTTTCATAAACATCTAACAATTAATTCTGATTGATGTCATCTTTGGAAGGATTATATACATGACAAAACTAAATTCGGACTTCGTGTCTTACAAACTAGAGTTCAATCTATATTTTGGTCTTGATGGACGTGGGTTACTTCTTACATGAATCTTGACTTTTTCTCTCTTGACGGCAGCGATTTTGTTGTTGGAGACGCTTCCGTCGTCTCTGGAGGGGGAAGTCGGCCTCGTCACCAGGAGCTTCTCATCCTCTTCCAAATCGGAATCCGATTCCTCCTCTTCTGATTCCTCCTCTTCCGATTCGTCCGTGGTGAAGTCGGCCGGAGCCTTGCACTCCACTCTGCGGAAGGAATGAAAACAGTTTGCTCTCTTTCTAAACTTTGGTCACATTGATTCCGTACCATAAATGGTAGATTTTGTAGATATAAATAGGAAATTAAATACGTAAAATGGATTAGTCATCATATTGAATTTATTTAAATGAATCAAATATTATATTCTTTAAATTTGGTTAAATACATGGCAACAAATTAAGTCACATGAAAATTTTTCTTTGTTATTGTATGAAATTTTAAAATTTAATTATTTTTCAAATTTATAATTTGTTTTGCTTTTATATTACATTAAAGTATTGTAATGCTATATGTTAACAATTATTAATTAGACATTTCTTTTGTTGAAAAACCATTTACTTTATTTTATATTCAAAACACGATTTTAAATTCTTCTACAGAAATTCAATTAAAGTGAAGAAAACACATTAATTTCTCTTAGTAACAAATAAGCCGAATGTGGCAAAAATTATGCAATATAAACAGTTACAGAGAAATATATATGCACAGAAAAAGATATCGACAAATAAATGTATTTACCTAGATTTTGAATCAGAATGGCTTAAGCCATTTAATTTGTTGGAAACTTCTTCTCTGCTTTGAGACCTAGAATACCTATCATAATTAGAATTTAAATTATTGAGTACACCGTAGCTGTCCCTTCTGTACAAACTGTCTGTAATGCTGTTCTGTCTCGACAGACTGTTTTGTCTGGACAGATTTTCATTGCCAGTAATACTACTCTGTCGGGACAATCTGTCCGATCCTGTTATACTGTTCTGTCTGCTCAAGTTTTTGCCATAGGCGTAGGAGGGTTTGCTGTAGGAGGAGTAGGCTGAATTGGGCTTCGCATTGTAGTCCGAGGTGTACCCGACCCTGCTGCGGTCGGATGCGTAACCCGACTTCCCGTAGTCGGACGTGTACCCTGTTTTGCCGTAGTCCGACGTGTACCCGCTGGTCAGGTTTCTGTCGATGGACTTCTCTCTCGGAGGCGTGATGTACGACGACCCATATTTGGAAGAGGATGGTGTGTAGGAGGGCTTGGAATAACTTCCGTATGAACTGTAGCCTGGGGACTGAAAAGGAAAAAGATAATCATACAAAAATTATTACATAGTAATTGAAGTAATTTTATGAAGTTGGGTGAAATTTAACGTTTTCTTCATATATTTTCCAAAAATTCAAATATTTAAATAAACAATATTTGACAAATTTTTTTATAGATTTTTTTTTCTATTAACATCGTATATATTGAAAACAATTAAATTAGCGATACCTGTCTTTGAATTCATAATAAAACATTTCCCCTTGATGATGAGTATGATTCACCTTGGCACGGACTCGACAAACACTGGAAACGACTTTTAACGATTCCTGAACAACCTACCACACTTTTACGAAGATTAGATAAAAAAATTACGGTTGGTGCTTCGAACACCCCCACTTATCTGAATGGCTTGACTGGATTAAGTTCGGTAGAACACGATGGCCTGGAACAAGTCTGTGGAATGTTCATTCCATCATTACAATGCACTTCGAGAGCGACGACATGATGCAATCATTGTCTCTTTGAAATACAGTCGGTGTTTTAGGCTTCCGAAAGCAAATATTTGAGAACAGGTGGTCGTCAAGGTTATCAAAGTGAAAAAAATTGCCACACGCAGTAGGTCTTCGATCTCAGGCCATAGGAACATTCCTCTAACAAGAATGTCATCATGAAAGGTTTTCTGCACCTTGAAGAGTCCTTTGCAAACAGGAAGGACTATTCGCGTCATGTGACTTCAGCCATACACGCTTTCTGCAATCTGCATGCAACAAAGTGAATCACATCATGCAAAATGTTTACACATCTCGACAGCCCCACGACATTGTTCCCATTCCCATGTCGTTCTTGCGCCCTGTTTTGTGTGGTCAACATCGGGACTCTAGTAGAACGGCGAATCCTGTACCCCATTGAAAGTAAATGATTTTGCATCGCATCTACACTTTAGTACCGCTTAGAGGACAGCCCTGAAATTGAAATGTTTTCATAATACAAAAAAAAATCGCTTATAAGATTTTTCATCAACAGAGAGCAGTATTTATGAGTGGCACTCCTAATTGCCCACTTCGATAGTTCAAAATTGAAATTCAAAATTTGTATAAGCAATATAATTCAGTGGCTTTTTAGTGAATCAAAATATATGAAAATGACTGTATTTATGTGTGCAGTAAAAATTGGCACATTTATTTCGTTCATTCGCGAAATATGAAGATTATTAGATTGCTTTTTCAAAAAGTAAGAACATAACAATATTTTCTGATGTGTCATAATAAGTCACAAATTGTTTTGTTATTTTAAATAAAATAGTTATTTATAAGTTTACGGAAGATATTATTTCAAGTGATATAAATTTTCCATTTGTATGAAATCAAAAATTAAATTCTTCGTATTTACATTTTATGTTGGAACTATGTAGCTTAAATTTTACCATATGAGCAAATGATAATTTGATTCACTTAAGCTATTCATGCCTTGCAAATAACATTATTAATATGGAATCAATTGCGGGTCAAAAATGGCCTTTGCGAAATCTTATGAATTTATAACTGAATTATATTTTTGACTCATTGACTGCAAAGTCATATGATTCTGATGTACTCGTAAAATTAGTAAAAACAACAATCAATGTGACTTTTTGAAGAGTTTAGATACCATTCCAACGATTTTTTCTTACAAAAACCCATGATTGTCTTATTGTGGTTTATACTGAAAAATGCTTTGAAAAAACTCATCAGAAAATCGTCAAGGGTAGCATCTTTAAAAAATGTATACAAGTTCCTAGTATTCAACGAAGGTATGACATTGTTAACTTGACGTAAAAGGTATTTAAAGGAAGCTTTTCAAGTCATAAAGAAAAAGGCTAAACCAGTGAGCCTTATAAGCTACCAAGATAAATATAGTCTATTATTCAAAATGCTTATATCAAAACTCATTTCAGTTGCGAATTACGCATTTAAAACCGTAACAAGGCTCAAACAATTGGGATTGACATTCAACAAATGATCAGGTATTGTATCGGAAGTAAACACACACAGTTAACATAACTTTTCTTAAAGCTTTTACCGCTATCAAGAGATATAAAGGGAAAATTTCACCCATCCATTTTCGACTTGGAGACATGAATTTTGACCTGGAAGGCTGAAAATATTTTGAACTTCTGAGATACTTTTTATGGCCTTAAGGGAAATGGTATACGACGTAAAATACCCAACGCAGAATTATAACGAATACTTAAAGAGCTGGATAGTCTTCATTGCACTACAAAATAAGATGCCTCAATCGGGTTTGGCATGCTATACGTTTGAAGAAAGGCACTGTTGTCATCTCACCATGGAAAGAAATGTGCTGAAATTCTAGATAATGAGCTTTTCCAGAGGCTCCGGTAAAAGAACAATCCAAAGAAGCAGAGCTATTTCTGCAAAGAAGTGGATTGGTCCAGAGGCGGTGTTTTATTTCCCTTCTTCCACATGTTGGTTGGGTTTCATGGCGCAAGGTCCAAAACAGAACAAGCTTCCACCTTTGTTTAAAAAGGGAGACATTTCGCGATCAGCCATGAAAGGCAAAAACGCACTGAATTAAAATTTTCTCAGCCAGTCTAAACAATGGAAGTAGGGGTTGTTTAGTCCTATTAAATTTTATAAAGAGGGCCGCGGTAGCCTAGTGGTTAGGGAATTAGCCTTCCATCGGAAAGGTGGGGTTCGATTCCCAATGCCGCCAAAGAGCCACCGAGTACATGCGATATACGTGCTCGTTAAATCTGTGGAATCGAAAGTCCTGTGGTCGGACGCCGGGCAGATAAATTTGATGGATTAGATCCTCTGGTGCTGCCATCTATCGGAGGATTTGAAAAGAAAAAGTGGTACTTTCACCTTCATGGTGCTCTGATTAAACAAAAGATGCTCTCAATTGACTTAAATTCGCATAGCCAAGGCATAACGATCTTAGCTTGTCCAAGTGTCATTAGTAACAACAACAAATTTAAAAATTAGACAAGTTTTGCAGTCGAGTCAGATTGATGATAAGAGTCGGATATTTTCATTTGAATCTTAATAATACATTAAGCATATGAAAGTGAATTATTTTATAACAAAAATTCATAATTACCGTTCCATAGCTGCTCCTGGACGGGCTGTAATAGTTTCCGGAGGGCCTCTGCAAAGAAATGGGTGTTAGAAAAAAGAGAATTTCTTCAGAGCCATAACAATAACTTTATTAATTAAGGACAACATTTTCTTTTGCGACAATACTTTATTTTAGCTTTATCATAAATAACAATTGACAATATTTTATTTTTATACCTTCTTACTTTGTGTACTTTTTACTATTGTAATACTTTTCAAAACATTTTCAAACTTTAAGTTATATTCAGATTCTACTGAAAATATTTTTAAAAAATGTTATAAAATGTTTCCAAAATTACAAACTTTGACTTTTATAAATGAAATAACAAAATTTATATATCTAAAACGTTTCAGCTTTACATTTGTTTCAGTATTCAAATAGATAACAACATTTTCAACATATTTCTAGGAAATCATTCTTTTGGATTCTACTCAATATGAAATATTTTCTTTCAACAATTTTGTTCTACGAAATTCGTTTCATATTTAATAAACATTACATGGCATTTCTGGAAAAATTAAATGTTTTTAGTTTTTAAATATCTTAATAGTAATTCGAGGAATAATTTACACAAGCTATTGAATTTCAAAAAAATAATGAGGATAGAGTCAAACTTTTATAAAATATTTTAAAGTCTTAGAATTTATTCAAATATTTGCCATTATATAAATAATAAATACTTTACACAATTTATTCTTTACTATTATCATTTTATTGTCGTTTGTCGGACTACTATCACTTCAATTTTATACAATCAGGTGATTAATCTCTGGAGCAATAATGGCGATTTTGCCACAAAAGAGATCACTCTCAATAATTTAAAATGCATGTGTGTGCATTTTGCTCAAAGAAAACCAACTACTATTTCTGTGGTTGGCACTATTTTGAAAGTATTTCAACTGATAAACCATGTGTGGATAATATTCTCATGTTTTTCTTATTAAAATCCTAATGTTTCAAAAACATACATTTACACTTTTTATTATTTACCCAGTTTAGTTTTATTAGGCACAGGTGCCGTATAACTCATGGTTACAAATTCTGAGTTTTTTTGGCGACGATGAAATGTTGCCAAAATGTCATCATTGTGACGTAATGCCACGCGAATATGTTGTAATTGTGACGTAATAAAATCGTTTTTGAAAAACCTTACATATCTAAATATTAAATTTAAACCTGATTAATAAAGAGTGTGAATATTTATTATTGAAATAAAAAATAAGATTTAAAAAATAATGAAACATTAGAACAGAAAGTGAAACATATTTTCCTTATTCGTATTCGTTTCCGAAATTACTTTGGAAACGAAAGCAAATAAGGAAAATATGGGAACTTCGAAAAAGTAACTATCAAGTTTTAAGAAAATCAGAATACGAATTCTAACAAAAATTCCAGAAGAATCCGTACACGAATAATAAGGAAAAATAAAGCAACATTCGGAAAAGAATAAATAGAAATTATTAAGTACAAATTAAACTGTTAAATAGAATATCTTTAAGAAATTAAATACAGAAACAATAATTTTAAAAATGTATATACAAATTATATAGTATTTTATAGTAATATTATAAGAATGCCATACATAAACTAAAGAAAGAATGTGTCGACACAATTTTAAACAGTAACTTTAAATTCAATTTAAAATTTTAAAGTAATGAAAAAGAGCAATACAACCTTGAATTTATGTATCCAAAATGTCAAGCAAATTGTAAAACACACTAAAAAAATCTTACGAAGTAAACTCACAAAAATTTCTAGTAAAATGCTGAAATGGAATAAAATGTTCTAAATTTCGTCGCGATGACGTAAACACTAGGGTTGTTAAAATTGAAATTTCATTTTAGTTCTTATTGGTCTTCATCTGTATGACGAAATAATAATGAGGTTATCAGATACAAATAAATATTCGCCAAAAAATCGCCTATCTCAGAATTTGGCGCATGGATTATACGGCACCTGTGCCTTTTATTATTCAAATACGTAATTTTTTTTTCAGGAAGCGATTTTTAATCTCACAATTACCTCAACATGGCTACATTTCTTCGTCACCAAAAAAATTTAAAAAAATAGCCAAAGAGATTATATGGCAGTTAGAGCAATATGCTTTACATAGAAAATACACAAAACCCATAGAGAAATTATCAGAAACAACTTTGATTATTAGGATGTGAATTCTACAAACTGACAATTAAATTTTAATAGGAAATTAGAAACTAGCTGATTTTATTTTTCTACTTAACATATATATTTAATTTTATTAAATTTCTATGATGAAAATGACCTCAATATGCGTAAATTTTTCATACAATTATTATAAAAATGCAGGAGAAGAAATTTATTTTGAAAATTTAATCTCCACTGGTAAAGAAAATTAGAAACATTAATTCGGTGTAATTTTTAGGAAAGTTAGTGACTTCAGCAATAAATCGCCAATGAGAGTCACCAAATGATAATTGTAGCCATTTAGAAACGTTATTGCGGTTCCTTTAAGACACGTATTTGTTTCTCGTGAATTTTTAGTTCCTTTGCGTATTATATTTTATTCAGAAATATTTTCTGTTATGAAAATGTGGAGCGTTTTCAATTTAACGAGAAGCGAAGAGGAATCTATACTTTTCTTTTAAAATAGAAGTATTTTGGCACGCATTCGAACTTGTGCAAATGGACAATGGATGAAGTTATCAAGGCGCTGCAACGTGAAGGACAAGCATTAGGTCTTATAATTGGTTCAATGGACCGAGAATATTAATTGCAACAGTCAATTTGCTGTTGCGCTCCGGAACTCCAAATAACAGAATTAAACGATTGTCGTGACAATTGGCTGCAACACGCAAACTGAATGCTGCCATCCTTCAGAAACAAATCGGATGAAATATAAAATGCTTCACAATTTCCTTTATTTACAAAGTGATAACAGATTTTGAAATTGGGACTCAGAGGCTTCGCTGCATTCCCGATCGGATAATAATGGAAAAAAACAATAACACCTTTTCAACATTAGGCAAGAACAATGCTTTCCTAAAAAAAATAAAAACAATAGTAAACTGCATTATATATTTTTTAAAAAAATATGTGAGAACAGAAAAAAATTCAGCATATCCGAAGCCAGCCCTATTTTTTTATCTACCCGTTACCGTTCGAAATGAAACCCAGTTTATTCTTAAGTAATCCAGAGACAAACATACAACATTCATTATAAGTGAATAAACTTCCCCAGCAAACTGAATCTTCTCATATTTTTAATAAAAATGCACGAGCTATTTTGTGCTTATTCATTTCATCGGTAGTGTCTTAAAAATTTGTAGATCTTTTCTTTGATATTACAGATAGTTTGAATTCATTGAATGTCCTGGTTAAATGTATGTTAAGAGTGTTATTTCCGTTAATAAGACGCGCTTATTTTCTTTGAAAATAGGTCTGAAAAACGAGTTGCGTCTTACAGGTCAATACTCAGTTTTTGATGTCCTGCATTCCTGAATACATTCGGAGTCCTGTTTAATTGCGGGAATGTGTTGCAGAGTCCGGTGAATCGGGCAGGAGCCGGAAATCGCAGCTGCATTCCTTTAAACTTTCCTGTTTTTGTGAGCGACTTTTAAACGCGAGAAATTTCTACTGTTTACTTTTCTTAAAGTTTTGGGAAGTTACGGTTCAAAAGCAATGTTGGCGATGCTGCAACCCCATGTCACTGAGTATTCTTAAGAAGACAGCCATTTTGGCTTTCTACCCATCTGAGAAAATAACAAAAACTAGACGGAATCAGAAGGAAAAGATCTAAAAAGGCAATTCACGGGATAAACATAATTAACAATATAAAAACATATAAACTGAAATCTATATAAAACAGAGACTGATTAAATGATTTCATGCACTGGATCGCATTTTGTTGTACGTGGACAGAAGAAGTTTCAAATGACTCAAGAAGTAAGTGTCTGAGTTTAGACAAAGATTAAAAGATGTTCTAGGTTGGGTATTCGCAGAAAGTATTACTTTGTATCAGTATTATTATACTGTTAAAATACTGTAAATTTATTACAGTGAACAGTAATAAAGTTTTTATACCAAAAATGTGTATAAAAATAGGTATGCGTCTCATAGATTAAAAAATACTTTACTAATTTCAGTAACTTCAGCTGCAAATAATGTTGCAACAATAATAACTGCATATAATTAGATAATGTATAAAAATAAATTCCTAATCCGTGTGTCCAAGAAGTTTTTGTCCGAAGTTAAATTGATTACGACAATACGGAATGAAATGAATCTTGATCAACGGTTCACTTCAATCACCGGCCGTATATTATTAGATAATTTTAACTACAGTATTTAAAATTTGTTTAAAACTGTTCTCATTTTTGAGTTGAATGCACTACAAAATTTTCTAATGTCCTAATGCACACCATACCTTTTTTCTGCCAGCTTCAAGAACGGTGACGCGCGAGTAAATTTTTCCCCCTTTTAAAACTATCTTCCATATCTAATACTGAAGAACTCAAATTATCCGAGAAATCCCTTTATCCATATCGCTGATTACCAGAATGGAATTGAGAATTTCAGAAAAATGAATTAGACAAAAAGAGACGGAAAATGAGAAAAAAAGGGAAAACAAAATCAATAAAAGGAAAGGTAAGAGAAGATGAGAATGTGAGACATTGAGGTTTTCAAAAACATTCTTTTGAAACTTCCTGGATGTTGTTCAAAAATTCACTCAAACTCACGGATGTTGAAGATATGGGATTATGAATCGCGGATCCCAGATTTCAAATTGAAAATGATGGTCAATTTAATGAAAGTGTCGATTAAGAAGGTGACCTTTTAATGTCCAAGTTGAAGCAGAGATGCGGGACCATCAGCTACTGAGGCATGAGCCGGAGGATGGAGCGTCAGCATGAGTGTGACGAGCATGCTCATTCTCGCTGTCAAACGGGTGCGCGCGACTAGGCTGCCTGAAAACGTATGAAGGCAGCGGAACGCATCATTCTGATCGAAATGATTTGGCAAGTAATGATTCTTATTTACAGAGTTTTAGATGCATACTGTAGTAATATACAGGACTTGTAAGTAACTTAACATGTTAAAGTGTTGCATTTTCTCATCTAATTGATTAAAGCTCTTTTTCTTTAAAAATTTGTCTTTTTTTCTCAAATTTTTAACGTAATTAAATAATAGAAACCCTTTTTTTTCACAAAAAGAAGTTCAATGATCCTAATTTTTGATGATTCGAATGGTGTCAGATCCCAATTGATTTGGATAATTGGAGTTCCACTGTACGTCATTCCATATGTAAAACATTTGTTGATGGCCTGGTTTATTAGGGCGTTCGTTCGCCTTATCGGGAAGCAGTGAGTTCACACCCCGACCCAACCGAAGGGCCGCACTTAAAATATGCGGTGGTCTCAATGTCTAACATGTGAAATGATCGCTCTGGGGTGGAAGACGGAGCATCATTCGGAATTTGAAATCCAGTGACTGAATCATAATCCATTCTCCTTCATCTTCAGCACTCACTTCGGAACACCCAGGAATTTTCGAAAGAGTGCTGCTGAATAAGGCTTTCTCTCATCTTCTCCTGACTTTTCTTTCCTTGAGATTCTTCCCTTTTTCCGTCTCATCTTCAATCTAATTCTTTTTTCTGAAATTTTCAAAGCGATTCGAATAGACGGAATTCGGATAACTGGAGTTCTACTTTATTAGATTATATTGCAAAATTAATGTTTAGTGTTAAACTAAACCAACGTCCCATTAACTTTTTTTAAGCAGATCTCTTAAAATACATCTCAAACAAAACTTTTAATCTCTTATATTTATGAACCTCTGCAAAACTATGTTTTTACAAAACAAAATCAAGAAGAAGCCATAGAAACATGTTACAGAATATTGTTGCTCATTCAATGGGTATATAAAACTTGTTATATCTGTTAGTTTTTAAAAGTTTGCTAGAGAATGATAAAATATTGTGGTTCAAACAATATTTTTAGAAGAAAAAAAAATAAAAAAAATAAACCAAAAAAGATGAATTTTGTAATTTACAATATAATATAGTTTCAAATAATAAATTTCTTCCTTTCAAATATTCTGCAGATTTTTTAAATAAAATTCCCGATCCCCATTTATTTGTTATTAAATTAATTATAAAAAATTAATTCATAATTTAGTCCATTTTCATTAAAGCTTTTCAATATTTCTTTCGCTTGCATTATAAGATTCAGCGATAAAATTTTAATAAGTTCTGGACAGTTTAATTCAATACGACGCAAAGTAATGAATGACCGTTGGTGATGCAATCGAATGCAAAAATTTCAGCATAAAAAAGGGATCGAAAGTTAGAAAGCCTCATCAATAATGCAAAAGTTGATAGTATCAGAGGAAAAGTATTCTCTTTAATACTTGGACATTCACACATAAGATGATTGTTTGAATTATTTCAGGGGACCTAAGATTTTAAATCCACATTTCGCTCGCGAATTTTTCAACGAGAAATTCTTCATCTGCAGATACTATATGTTCCAAACACAGCACGAAATTCATTTGTAATTGAGAACATACACGCATATATATATATATATATATATATATATATATATATATATATATATATATATATATATATATATATATATATATATATATATATATATATATATAAAGGGTGATCATAATTAAACTGCAAATTTAAAAACGCTGTAAAAAAAGAACCACTGGTCAGAAAGACCTGAAATTTCACCAGAATGTACTTCAAGCAGGGGGATTTTGTTTGGCGTGTGAAAAATATTAGGAAAAAGTGGCCAATAGATGGCGCTGCACATGCGGCTGTAGGTTAATTACATGAATTCTGACATAAAAGATAATCAATTATGGCTGTAAACTGAACGTTAAACCAGTTGTGCTATTGTAAGTCAGGCAGATGTTGTGGCACTCTTGGTGTAAAGCCTATTCAGAGCGACAAGGTGGTGCTACATCGAATAGGAAAAAATCGGTTTTTAATTGCCCTGCGGCCAAAACCGTAGAAAAAGGCAACAATCATTCGGCTTTTAATTATCCTTAATCTTCTTAAAGAAGTTTTCAATATGGTGTCCACCATTTTCTGTTAGGAGGTGTAAATGTAAAACGTTATTTTCCACAGCAGCTTGGAGTGCATCAGTGCTGATGTTGTTAACGTGCTGAGTGATGCGGCATTTCAAATCCGCTAAGGTGTCTAGTGGAGCACTGTACAACACATTTTTCAAAAATCTTTTGAGCCAAAAGTCACATGTCCGGTGATCGTGGCGGCCAGGGAGTTGGAAAATGTCGGCTGATAATACGGCCATGACCGAAATGGCGTTGCATCTCCATCGACAATTAACGAGAATTCAAGCTACTTAGCATTTTATACAAGACGTTCATTTGCATATAATCACCTGTGCAGTGCCATCTATAGGCCACTTTTTTTCCTAATTTTTTTCCCACGCCAAACAAAATCCCCCTATTTGAAGAACATTCTGGTGAAATTTCAGGTCTTTCTGACCAGTGGTTCTTTTTTTACAGTGTTTTTAAATTTGCAATTTAATTATGATCACCCTGTATATATATATATATATATATTATCGTTCTGCTGGAGTTCAATGTCCTGCAATGAAATCTAAAAAAAATAAAAATAAACATGGCACGGCAGCCCATATGTAGCCCAAAGCCTGTGATACCCGTATCTGTTTTACTCACCGAGGGCTCCAGGGTCAGAAATAAAGGATCCAGTTAAGTCTAATTCAAAACCCCTCATGTTTAGTTCCCAAATATGTTTGGCATTCAGTTTATCGGAAAGGATGAAAGGCTGCGTTGACTTATCCAATGAGGACATGTGCCCAGAGCCACAGGGAATTTAACTCATCCATAAATCTCAAAATGACCAAAAGTAGCCGCAATTCATAGCTGAGTGCACAGGTTGAATTAATATTTTACACTTGGGTTTCTAGCATTTTTTAAGGCTACACTTTCGAATGGATGTACCCGAATAAAAGCAAAACTTTGGAGAACCTTTAGTCACAAGAATTTATCTCTATTACTAGGATTACTCAATTACTTAGTCCAAAAACACAAGTCATGCAGAGTGCATCCAGTGGGAGCACTTACCTCAATAGTTTTGTATTATTCATTATTGTATCTTTATTTCTGATTTTTTAATCACCAGGCCAAGACTATCCAAGGACTCCAATTCTTTAGAAAACGAGGTACATGGCCGGAAGGCTACAGACCTCCCTCAATTCCAGACGAAAAAAAAAAAAAAAAAAAAAAGAATTTATCGTGTAGGGTTTGGAAGGTAATTACTTCCTCGTTCTGTTTCCAATCGTCTCCAACCATTTTACAGAAATGACGGAAGTTACAGATTCGGAAGTGCCGTCAAAATTTACTGCTGTCGTCGAGTTCCGGTGAATTTGGCATGAGCTCCCTAAAACCCTCTTCCGCTGCGATGAGTGGAGCGTCAACTCGGTTGCGCTTCGCCCACACCAAGAGGGGGTGGAGGAGTTCCTCTAACCTACTTCTTTGTCAATAAAAAGAGTGATTTAAGTAAAAAATATTTACTTAAATGACTAGTATTTTTTAATTTTATTTTTTCTCTAACATTTAAACTAATATTATGGTTATCCAAATCTAATTTGTAGTAAAACAGTTCAAAATATTCATTGAAAGCAATAACGTTACAAAAAAAGCAAATAAATAGTTTTAAAAATAAACTACGTGAAAGATATAATACAAAAAATAGAAATATTTAAATCATCCTTGCCAATTTAAATTAATCTTAAAGTGGATGTTTTTCATTTTGCTTTTCTGTTGTCAACGTGTAATGGCTTGAATCCATGGAAAACGGCTTCTGAAGCCGATGCATTTGGTCCTTATACAAGAAATCATTTTATTAACAAAATGAACTTCGAAATTATTTTTAAATGAGTTGAAGTCATAGAGTCATTATTCCAAATGGGTATCAAGCCCGAGACAACTGTGAAGGACATTTGGCTCAAAGCGGCTCGAAACCGCTTCTGGAGTCCTTGTTCCGGATATTCGTAACAATGTTTTATTCACAAAATGTTCTTAAAAAAAGCGAGAAAGAATTGGAGAAGCGTCAACGGATTTCAAGAGAAGGTGAGGCGACGCGACAGAAGTTAACGAGCTGCAGAGCCAATGACATAAATTAAAAGAGATGACAACTTCAAAAAATTTTGGAAGCAGTTTCGCTAAAATCTGAAAACTGATTACTTAGAACAACAGGTAGTTTTCATGATTTCCACGCCACAGTCGGACAGCCTACTCGAGAAGCGAGCGTGAGGCTATGAAGTGGAAATAACCCACCGCAGGGAGGTAACCGGACCTACCTTTTGGGCCCGGAAAACGCAACCGCTCCCTCAGCCGCGTTCAGATCAGACGGATTGCTGAACTGTATGGCCGATGACAGTCCTCCTAAAGACCATGAGTTCGTCACCGGAACAGTCAAGCGAACCTCGCCACCAACCTAACGTGTTTTCCACACATCCCACCTTTATAAAGCCAATTGAAATCACATCACCCAGCCCTGCAGCCCACGCAGTGAGGGTCACTTTTACAGGTACGGGATGGCGTCACGTGCCCTCTAGGGGGAATTTGTGGGAAAGTGGGCCGCATTCGCGTGCAGCTAGAGGGAAACCTAGATGGCCTCTAGCACCCACTCCGAGCTGACCAGCAACTCCACTGCGGTTACAGAGAGAGCCGCAGTCCGCCCTTCGACCACTAGTCTTTGACCTTGGCGATTGCCGGAGCCTCTTATTGTCTGGAGAACCGAAAGAAGTCGAGTCTTCGGTTTGTCTCTGTACCTTGGATTGGGTGGTCGCGGTGTGACGATGCCAATCCATGAAGCGGCAAAGTTCGCACCTGCACGGTCGGGACTCGTATTCGCAGACAGTGTGGTGCAGCACGCGGGGTGCTCCCCTCCTCTTGTACTTTGGAGCTGAGTAAATTCTTTCACAAACGGAAAGAATTGTAGTTACACAATACTTCTTTATTTCTGGTAAAAATCATGAATGGATTCGTCGACAAGTCACGACGGCGTTTCAATACGATGTGACGTAGATGACACGATGGCATTGAATGAAGTGAGAATAAATATGCAAATGAGTGCACGCCGTGATGGAGACAGTGGTCAGTCGAGAAGAGGATTATCAGTCGTTATATAAAAGCAAGTCTGCCGGACACATTCATCCACCACAACTCGTACAGCAAGGAAGTGAAATAGGCGTGTCTCGGGGGCTCGCTCAGTGTTGTTTGCTTTAAGACTTCTATGTTAGTTCATTGGCTGCGGCATCAAGTCCACGAATACGTCGAGCGCTTTGGGATACTGCTTCGAATCAACGTAGGGCAAGGCATTGGTTTCACAAATTCAGGTCGGGAGATTTGTTTTTCTGTGATGAAGCTGATGTTGGGTGGACTACTCGTCAATTGGTTCACTATGGACTGCCACCAACGGGCCAAACGGTCATTGCGGACATGTGCTCCCAGCAAATGAAACATGTGCAACAGGTACAGAAGGAGCCACCACTGGTTAATCGCAAGGGTATACTGCTCTTGGCCTATAAAGCGAAGATGCATGTCACACGGATGGCTAGGAATACCATAAAACGAATTGTTTAGGAGACTTTGTGCCCTCCTCCTGATTCACCTGACCTTGCGCCATCAGATCACCTCTTCCATTCCCTGGACAATCATCTTTGTGGCGAATCCTTCACGGGTGAAGAAGACTTGCAACCACGCATTTATTTACGTCCAAAACCCAGAGATTTACCGCAAGGGGATGGCACAACTAAAAGTAACACGTGGGCCGAAGGCGCTGAAGGGTGCCGGTGGTGATAACAATAGGCTACACTTTCTGTAGGTCCTGTACTTTTGGGTAACGGCAAGAAATTTCTTACTTACCTTGCATATAAACGATCCACAAAATACATCATTTCATTGACCTCTTTATCTTTTTTAATTTACTGAAGCACATCGTTGCAGTTTCATCATGCGACACAGCATTGCGTATCGGCTCAGAACTCTTTTGATTAATATTGTGTGACGGGTTCAGGAGCTGCAACGGGTTCAAACCTGGAATCCTTCCTCGTGGCCCCTGCTTTTCATAACGGCAGGCCTTTTTCCCACTCACTGTTGAGCAACGAGAAATGGATATTTCCTACCACGCAGGCGCCCAATAGAGTGGTTGTTTGTGAGTTTTGGGGTTATTCCCCCCTGACCCCTTATCTAAGAGAAGTTCTCCCTGAATGCGCAGGACAGTGGATGCTTAAAATAGTCAACAACTTAAATAACAGCATTGCAGGAGATCCTTTCTATTTCGTGCTTTACGTATAAAACAAACAATTCGGTAAAAAGTAATGAGTGTAGAACAGATGCAATCGCGAAAATGCATGACTCATGGCTTTCAAGCATCCATTTCTTGCTGTACAACAATGGCGTTCAGGAATTTTACTCGGGATATCGCCTCTGGAGCGCAATGCAAGCATCTATCTTTATAAATATATTCAGGAAAACAAAGTAGACATTCATTTATCATGCCATTACTTCAAAAAATTTTTTATAAATTATTTCCATTAATTTAAAATAATTTAAATCAGAAAATGATCAATTTTAATATTAAATTTAAGAATCTTAATTACTTATAAATGTAAATATTTAAAATATGAAAAAAAATCATCCTGAAATTTTTCTTTTCAGATAATTTTACGTCATTACAAACAGAATCATTACAAATATAAGTATATAAGAAAAAATACCAACTTTAAAATATTTAAATTTGTTAAATTAAAAGTTAAAAGCAACGATCGGAAACATAAATTGTTTTATATTAATTCATTGAAAAAACTTGTTATGAAAAAGTTTTTATAAACTTTTTTATTTACATTAAAGAATCTTAAATTTCACGTTGTCTTGATAGACTAAAAGTAACTTTTATATTAATTTAAGTAAAACGAATTATAAAATGCATGAAGAGTAATAATAATGAAATTTAAGAGCTGTAATTTAATAGGAGAATTTTTATGTTGAAATTATCGATGTAATTTTTTTAAAAAACAAATATTAAAATAAATTTGAACAAATGCTTCTTCATTGAAATATTGCGACTTAGGAAAAGAATTAAAGTAGTGTATCGATAAAATAAATAATTAAAATTAATGAAAATTATCCAGATAAATTTAATATTACGATTTAGGAAAATAAAATTCCCTTTACAAAAAACTATAAAACATATAACTAAATATTTTTATTTATTGCATTAGGTTTTTTTACATAACGTTTAAATATATATATATTTTATTAATGATCAAATGTGATGGATTAGCACTGCTTTTTCTTTAATCTGAACTCATGAAGAATTCTTTTGAAGTTAAATTTTTGTAGGAAGTTGTGGCGCTTTCAAAAGAGGAATTGTGAGAGAGTTTTCTGAGAGAGTGACACACACAGCTGAGTCACGCAACACCTGCATTCATTCCGCTGATTTTTATTTAGTCTCTCGATTTGGCACATTGTGTGGAAGAATTAAGCAGCTTTTATCTTAATGCCAGCAAACAGAATTGCAAAACAATATATTATAAAATGACAGACGATGACTGTAATAATAACACTGGAGTGTAGAAATACAGACTTCTATCGATTATATTACAGGGAAATTAATTATTGATTTCTAAAAAATATTAAAGTAATAATATATCATTTTACTTATATTTTTTAATGTACATATATTTTTTTATTATAATATGCATATTTTAAGGATATATTTATCATAAATGTATCGAAACAAATATGTGAAATCTTTTAATTAATTTATTATAATAAATATACTGTTACAAATTGGTAAATAATGATTATATTTGTCTTAAAATATCTCAGACAGATCAGAAATTCTCACATTTTGGGCAAAAATTGCGGTATTTAGACGTGTTGTAGTTTAAAAGCGGATTTCCTAATGATTTGGCGACTTGGCGACGGTTGGCGAGATTTTTGGCGACTTGGCGAGAAATCGATACTTTTGGAAACATCCATCACCTAAGCTCTAGGACCAATATTTTTCGAGATAGCCTAGAAGCTTCCAGAACCTTGGCGAAATTGGTAGATTTCTCCGCCAAGTCAGGTATAAATACCGCAGGCCGACATGGAAGAGTCAGTTTTGTGAAGACAGTCATTGAGTGAAGACGAATAGTTGTGACTGCTAGTTGTTCTCTGTCTGAGGTATTTGAGACCTGTGATTGGAAGCTGTTTTTTTTTTTTTATTATATCTGACGAATTGTAGCTGTATAATTGTGACTGTTACAGCGGGAATTTCGTTTATTTAGTGAAGTTCTTACGAATAAAAGTCTTGTGTTCATTAAGTGGTTGCTTTATTCAACTCTCAACCGACACGAACCCGTGGAGCTCGGTACAACTGGTGTCAGAATCGGGGTTGAAGAGTTGATGCAGCGTGTCACAAGAAAAATGGATATGGATTTAATGAAAAGTCTTCTCGAAAAATTAGCGGAGCAGATGGCCGAGATGAAAGCTGGACAAGAAGAGATGAAAGCTGGACAAGAAGATATGAAAACCGAGATGAAAGCTGGACAAGAAGAGATGAAAGCTAGACACGAAGAGATGAAAGCTGGACAAGAAGAGATTAAAACCGAGATGATGAAAGAGATAAAATCTGGACAGGAGGAACTTAAGAAGGACATTGTAAGTGTTAAAGAAGAATTCTCCAATATCATTCAGGAGAAGATGAATGCAATGGAAGATAAGGTAACTTCAGTTGAAACTAAAGTTCTGGAGGTAGAAGAAAACGTTGAAGAAGCATTAGACAATATGAATAAGAAGATTGAAAGCTTGGAGAAGCAAATATCAAACAAACATGAGGAACCCAACGTGACATTTGTGCCTTCCCTAGCCAATATTAAACTCTCAACATTTGATGGGAAATCATCCTGGCAAGTATACAAGACCCAGTTTATGATGGTAGCGGAAGCTAATGGATGGAATCCCCGAGCCCAAGCTTTTCACCTGGCGGCTTCTTTAAGAGGAGACGCGGCTGACATCCTCGAGACGCTTCCGGAGGAGCAGAGGCACGATTTCCAAGCCCTATCGAGTGCGCTTGAGCTGCGGTTTGGAGATAAGTGCACTAAAGAATATAGCAGACTACAGTTAAAGTCCCGCTATCAAAAAGCGGGTGAAAGTCTTCAAGAATTGGCTGCCGATATTCAGCGACTTTCCCATCTAGCATTTTCGGACTGCCCAGCTGAGACACGTCAAGATCTGGCTCTCCATCACTTCATCGATAGTGTGAGGGATCCGGAGATACAGAAAACACTTAGACTCGCCGATGTCAAAGATATTGGATCTGCCCTAGTCTACGCACATAAGATAGAGGCTGCCCAGCAGGCCGCGCGTAAAGACCGGCACTCAATCAGAGCCGTCTCTACTACTGATAAGGACTATGATCTCAGAAAGCAAATTGAAGATCTGCGGCGAAAATTCCGTAACTTAGAAATGAGTAAAGGTGGCAGAAACACGAAAATTCAGTGTTGGACTTGCGGTGCAGTCGGACACGTTCAGAGAGACTGCCCAAAACGAAAAGATGATGGAAATGATCTTCGTCAGAAGCCCCATTTAAAATTGTTTCACATTTCTTCCGTAAGTAGCGGCGACAACGGACTTTTCGTTATGGGACATGTCAACGAAGTTCCCTGCAGAATGATAATCGATACTGGAGCCAACGTAACTATCATTAGGACAGATTTGGCTCGCAAACTTGGTGACAAACTCATCTGGACGCCGCCCTGCATTACCCTCCAAACTGTGACAGGTGACAAGATTAAAGTGCATGGAAAAATAAATCTAAACATTGCATTTGGTAATGCCGTGTACCATCATATGGCATATGTCGCTGATATAAATGACGAATTTATTCTCGGATTGGACTTTCTCAAAGAAAACCATTTCAAGTTAGATTTTAAAAATAATGAACTACACTCATGTTCTGAAGACATAGCGATTTTTAAGACGAAATATTCAGATATTAAAACAGTCCATCATATAACTGCGAAGAGTGAAACAACATTACCACCAAGAACTGAGACAATAGTTTGCGGAGCTCTTTCAGAAGATAATAATTTTCATTATGGATTGACTGAATATCCAGATTCCGACAATAGCGTTAAAGGAGTACTAGTGGCTTCTTCACTCGTCGACCTTTCACGAAATGTAATCCCGGTAAGAGTTGCTAACCTAAGTAATAAGGTAAAACTTATAAAAGAAGGAGAAGTGCTAGCGACTTGCACTCCAGTGACCTGTATTAACCGAAATTGTCAAGCCACACTATCTGAGCCTCCTGACACTCTAATTAATGAACTCCTTCAGAGAGCAGAGTTAGATGATAAACAGAGGAATGCTGCAAGAAATTTATTATTAGAATTCGGAGATCTCTTTTCCAAGAAATCAGATGATGTTGGGCGAACCAAATTGACGCAGCACCGAATCAATACAGGAAATCATCCACCCATTAAACAACATCCGAGAAGATTGCCATTCGCTAAGCAGGAAGAGGTGGATAATCTTCTGATGGAAATGCAGCAGAATGACATTATTGAGCCATCAGAGAGTCCTTGGGCTTCGCCTATTGTTTTAGTTCGGAAGAAAGATGGTTCTACCCGATTCTGCGTTGACTATCGTCGGTTAAACAACATCACTAAAAAAGATAGTTACCCTCTTCCTAGGATTGACGATACACTTGATGCTTTATCCGGAAAACAATGGTTTTCGACTTTGGATCTCAAGAGTGGTTATTGGCAAGTAGAGATACATCCTGAGGATCGAGAAAAGACTGCATTCACCACAGGACAAGGACTTTGGCAGTTCAAGGTTATGCCATTTGGGCTTTGCAATGCACCTGCAACGTTTGAGCGCCTGATGGAGACAGTATTACGAGGACTTTCCTACGAAGCCTGTTTGGTATATTTGGACGATATCATTATTGTAGGGCGCACATTCGAAGACCATTTAAGAAACATCCGAAAGGTGCTGGAAAAATTAAAAATGGCCAACCTGAAGCTGAATCCTTGCAAATGTAATTTATTCCGACGTGAAGTAAGCTATCTGGGACACATTATCTCTGCTGAAGGTGTAAGAACAGATCCTGAAAAGATCTCCGCAGTTAAGGACTGGAGTCGTCCAAAAGATGTCCACCAATTAAGAAGTTTTCTTGGACTATGCACATATTACAGGAAATTTGTTAAGGGTTTTTCAAGTATTGCCAGACCTCTTCACAAGTTGACAGAAGTTAAACAGAGATTTCTATGGACAGATGAATGTGAGAAAGCTTTTAAACAACTGAAGGAGGCGTTGACATCTTCGCCCGTTCTTGCATATCCCCAGCCCGAAAAATTATTCATTTTAGATACGGATGCCAGCAACGAAAATATCGGAGCTGTTTTGTCGCAAGAAATTGATGATAAAGAATATGTCATTGCTTATTGGAGTAAATGTCTATCGAAACCAGAGCGGAATTACTGTACAACCAGGAAGGAATTGCTGGCAATCGTTAAAGCCATAGAACATTTCCACCATTATCTCTATGGAAGAAAGTTCTTGCTCCGGACAGATCACGCATCCTTAACCTGGCTTTTAAATTTTAAAAATCCGGAAGGACAGGTAGCCAGATGGATTCAACGACTCCAGGAGTTTGACTTTGAAATACGTCATCGCAAAGGAACTCTTCATGGAAATGCTGATGCACTATCAAGGAAGCCGTGTAATGAAAGCTGCCGATACTGTTCTAGAGTAGAGAAGAACTATCAGCTGATAAATACTTCGGTACGCCAAGTTACTGTTTCACCTCCATCAAAACCAGACCCATGGAGTGATGAAGGACTTAGGGAAGCCCAAAAAGAAGACCCAGATATAAATCCTATTCTTGAATTGAAAGAATCTTCTAGTATGAGACCAAGTTGGCAGGATATCTCCACCTACAGTCCTGCTACTAAGCAATATTGGGCTCTTTGGGACTCACTCCATATAAGAAATGGTGTCTTATACAGGAAATGGGAGTCCGATGATGGACGTAATTTCAAATGGCAGCTTGTTCTTCCAAAATCAAGAATTTCAGATGTTTTGAAAGAATTGCACAGTAGCTCAACTGGAGGCCACTTCGGAGTAATGAAAACTCTACAGAAAGTTCGAGAACGCTTCTATTGGAGCAAAACGAGACAAGATGTAGAGAAATGGTGCCAATCTTGTGATGACTGTGCGGCACGTAAAGGACCGAAGAAACGTAGCCGAGGAAGGTTGCAGCGGTACAACGTAGGAGCACCTTTTGAGAGGATAGCATTGGACATTTTGGGTCCTTTACCACGATTCTCAAATGGCAACAAATACATACTAGTTGTCATGGACTACTTTACTAAGTGGCCTGAAGCGTTTGCAATCCCCGATCAAGAGGCGACTACAGTAGCCGAGGTTCTAGTGCAACAATGGGTTTCCAGATTCGGCACACCCTTACAAATTCATTCTGATCAAGGGACAAATTTCACCTCTGTTGTGTTTAAAGGAATGTGTCAAATTCTCGGAATAGACAAGACGCAGACCACGCCACTACACCCACAATCGGATGGCATGGTAGAGAGGTTTAACAGAACCATCTTGAATAACCTCTCCCTTATGGTTTCCAGAAATCAGCAAGATTGGGATTTGAAGCTACCGCTGTTTCTGCTTGCATATCGTAGTGCTGTCCATGAGACTACCGGATATACTCCTTCACAGATGCTCTTTGGTCGCGAACTTCGTCTCCCTTGTGATCTTCAGTTTGGTCGTCCACCGGATACATCTTCATCGCCAGAGGAATACCTTCGAGACCTTCAGGCACGTCTTGAAGATGTCCATAACTTCGCTCGAGACCGAATCAACCTGACGACCGAAAGAATGAAGACAAGGTATGACACAAGAGCGACGGGACATGAATTCCAAGAAGGTGACAAAGTTTGGTTGTGGAACCCGATTCGACGTAAAGGACTTTCTCCAAAGTTGCAAGCCAACTGGGAAGGTCCCTACACAGTCCTAAAAAGACTGAACGACGTCGTGGTTCGCATAAGAAAATCATCTGCTTCAAAACCAAAGGTAGTACATTATGATAGATTAGCTCCTTATCGTAATGTAGAGTAAAAATCAGTAGACCATGGTCTGTTTGTAAATAATATAGATAATTTTAATCTTTTCTATTTTCTTGTATTTTTAGTTGCTTGTGTATGTAATGTGCTCTGTATCCTCTTGAAATGTAAATTCTTTTATATTAAATTTAGCCTCCTATCAGGGGATTGTACTGCCCGGGACGTGCAGTCCTTGAGAGGGGGGCAATGTTACAAATTTGTAAATAATGATTATATTTGTCTTAAAATATCTCAGACAGATCAGAAATTCTCACATTTTGGGCAAAAATTGCGGTATTTAGACGTGTTGTAGTTTAAAAGCGGATTTCCTAATGATTTGGCGACTTGGCGACAGTTGGCGAGATTCTTGGCGACTTGGCGACGGTTGGCGAGATTTTTGGCGACTTGGCGAGAAATCGATACTTCTGGAAACATCCATCACCTAAGCTCTAGGACCAATATTTTTCGAGATAGCCTAGAAGCTTCCAGAACCTTGGCGAAATTGGTAGATTTCTCCGCCAAGTCAGGTATAAATACCGCAGGCCGACATGGAAGAGTCAGTTTTGTGAAGACAGTCATTGAGTGAAGACGAATAGTTGTGACTGCTAGTTGTTCTCTGTCTGAGGTATTTGAGACCTGTGATTGGAAGCTGTTTTTTTTTTATTATATCTGACGAATTGTAGCTGTATAATTGTGACTGTTACAGCGGGAATTTCGTTTATTTAGTGAAGTTCTTACGAATAAAAGTCTTGTGTTCATTAAGTGGTTGCTTTATTCAACTCTCAACCGACACGAACCCGTGGAGCTCGGTACAATACGTAATTCTTAAAATTACTTTTGTCATGTAATTCTGGTGAAAATTAGTGAAATAATTTCGGGAAATTCAGAGGGAAAAATTAATTTCACAACGAATAAACAAACTATTGATTCATATTCTGATTATTTAAAATTTCTTACTGATATTTCATATTAACATAAAATTCCTAACAGTTAAAACAAGTTAATATTGTACACTAAAATGCTTCATTTAATATTTTCGCAATGCAGGGATTTGAGTAATTATTCTGGAATTTCTATTTTTTATCTTTAAACTAAGTGCAATAAATATACGCTTACACTTAAATAAATTTACCTAGTGCAGAAAAGTGACTGAAGAATATGTAAGTGAAAAAAGAACGTTTAAATAAAATATAAATAAGTCGGAAAAAAATATTTCAAAATTTAATATTCAGAGTAAAAAATAAATAATTCAGAGTAAAGTGAGCATATTTTTTAAATTTATAAGTTTATAAATGTAAAACATAAAATATTATTAATTTATAAGAAACAAAATATTTTTAGCTACAAATCATAAACGCACATTTTATAAAAAGATAAACCATATAAAAATATATTGAACAATATTTAATAAGAAAAGCAAAAAAAATTCAAAGGCTTTTACAAATTTTAAATAATGGAAAGAAATAGTTCCATCCTATTTCTAAGTAAATTATTTATTTAGCTAAAGCTAATTTCTGAAATTATGATTTGCTAGTTTTGAACTATAACAAAACGAATGAAAAAGCATTTCTATGTAATTAGAAACAAAGAAACTAAATGAGGGATAGAGAGAATGGAAAAAAACGAATCATCAAAAGGGCTTCACAGCCTTGACTCGATTTCGGCTGACGCGCACAGCCAGGTTCTTTGACCCATTTGTTCAGAGCGACCGCATTGTTTGTTACAAAAATAATTACAAAGAGCTCTCAGAGACAAGGCATATCTTAGATACCTGTACAAGAACCAAAATTCATTGATAAAAAGTAGAAAAGGCTTCAATTATCAAAATTCAATACATATTTTCCAATTGTTTTTTTCAGTTTTAAAAACTGCAATTTCAACAAAAAAAATTAATGTTGGCGTATGTAAGGCACTAGTCTTAAGATTTTAAAGAAATCCTTTATACAAATATTGCAATTATTAATTTAGAATGGAACTAGTAGGTTATATTCCCCCAATTGGCAATCTTTAGGACTTTTTTCGGCGCCAAGCAATTCAAACGCTGTTGCCACTTAAAAAAATGGTATATATCTCTCAAAAATGGGCACAGCTGACGTATAATCCAGCATACCACATTTTTAATATTTTGGCAACGTAAATATCTTGCCAAGATGACGTATTGTGACGTCTTTCGATGACGTAGATATTAGTGTTGTCAAAACAGAATTTTCTGCATCATTCTGATATGTCTCCATATTTAAGACGTAATAAAAAACAGGTTGCCAGATAAGTAAGAAAATCCAAAAAGAATTTGGCATGCTGGGTTATACGACATCTGTGCCCAAAATGACGTAAAACCTGAGAAAAAATTAAAGCTGGCAACAAAAAAATCCGAAAAGCAACAAAAACTGAATTTGGTAACACCAAAGGGACAACCGGCAACATTATTGTCAAAGCAATGGAGGCTAGATGTGGCAAGAAATCTCCTGGGGCCATATATCATGCTTATATCGTTAAAATTCTATTAATTACTGAAATTTTTGAAAATTTATATCGTCCTTGCAGATTTAAACTAACCATGAAATAAATGCTTTGTCTTATCTTTTTCATTTTGCTTTTTTTTCTGCACTGTAGTCAAAGTATTAAAGGCTTGAATCAATGGAAAAAGGCTTCGCAAATCGATTATTTGGTCTTTTTACAACTTCAGAGGTCAACCGTACTATAGGTGGTCGACGACCTATCAGAGGTACAACTTCAAAGGTATCATTTCACACGGAGGATATTAACCCCAGCTGCATTGACACTATGAATCCTTAGCTGAGACAGGATTCGAACTCAACCACTTCTGATAACGAACGACTTAAACAGTTAGGATACCAAGGTTATTTTTATATATAAGGTTGATCAGCGTGCCAGACTGCGGATAAGAAGGTCCTGGGTTCGAATCGCGGTTCGGGCATAGATGTACTTTTTTTCTCTCTCTATCTATCCTGTCTTTGTCCCTTTCTTGTATAAATGAGGTGTGAATGGTTGCTTACCCTATAAACGGGTCCCTATGGCATGTGTGTACTGAGGAAGTCGGACTTCACACCAAAATAGGGTCAGTTGGAAAAGTGGAGCAGCGCATCCCATATTGCCAGCCTAGCTGGCACACGACAACAACAACAAAGTAAATAAATAAGTTCTTGCCGTTTCAGCGTTGCCATTGAAGTGAGAATAAGTATGCAAGTTAGAATATAACGTGGTTAAGACACGGTTCAGTCGAGAGTAGGAACATCTTTCGCTATAAAAGCAGGTCCATCGTGCACATTCATCAATAGCCACTTGTGAAGGAGCTCGTTCCGAGTTGTTTGCTTTACGACTTCAATCTGGGCCTATCAGCTGCTGCATTATATCGCCAAATATGCCATGCGCTTGGAGTTAGTGCTGTGAACGAATGTACGGCAAGGCATTCATTTCAGAAATACAAGTCGGGAGATTTGTTTCTGAAGATGTTGTTTGGCGGACAATTGGTTCACTATGAACTGCTACTAGCGAGCCAAATGGTCGCTGCGGACATGTACTCGCAGCAAATGAGACGTGTACAACAGGCATTGCAACAGAGGGAGCCACCACTGGTTAACCTCAAGGATGTTCTGGGGAGACTGCAGGCCATGCAGGTGGCCATGAATAACATACAACGACTCAGTTGGGAGACTTTTCGCCATCCTCCTGACTCACATTACCTAGCACCATCAGATCACCTCTTCCACATTCCATGGACAATCATCTTTGAGGAGAATCCTTCACCAGTGAAGTGGACTTGCACCTTCGGACTACTTTACGTCCAAAACCCCCGAGAACTAAGAATAGGCAACACTTTCTGTTGGTCATGTTCTTTTGGGTGATTAAAAACGGCAAGAACTGTATTGCTTATTTTGTTTATATATATATATATATATATATAAATGAATAAATATCTTAACATTGTTTTCACTCAATAAAATATAATCCACTAAATACTATTTCCCTTTCCCTATAATGTGTTTTTTCCTCATTTGGTAGGTGTAAGTGAAATATAATCCAAATATTCTGTAAGATTATATCGCAAATATGTTTAAGGAAAACCTACTTCTTTTCTCCGAGTAGATGGCAAAATTTATCACAGCAAATCGCCATGGCAGCAGTCAGCTTGAAATCGAAACATTTTACGGCACTCTTTATTGTTTCAGTTTGGAATGGCGGTAAGATTTTTTGTATCGTTTTGAAAAAAATTCTTGTCAATAATTTTCATTTCCTATTTTTATGTTAGTTAATTTAAATTATAGTTAAATATTGTGCATTATACGTATTATTTAGTTAATGGATTTATCAAAATTTTTATAATGTAAATGCTTTACTATAAAAATCGACTTCCCTTAAGTCCGAAAACAGCTTTTCGATTTTTTTTAGTGTAAAAACGAGATACACATACTTAAAAACAACGAATTTTTATGGCGTTAATTTTTAATATTTAGTAGTAGCAATATATGGAAAGAAAGACTTCTCCCATTAAAGTCGAAGTAATTCACGTAAACCAAAATACATTTAAAAGGTTGTCGAATTTACATTAAGTCATCAGTTACAAATATGGATTGTGAGTTATTTGATTATTTATAAATTAATAGTTTTCTTGCTAAGTAATGCTTTTAAAAGTGCTTAAAGTTTTGACACCCAAAATTTACGATTCTCTTGACAGATTTAATTGTAAAATATCATTCAGGTTTAACAAATAATATTTTCTGACATCCTTTTTATTTTTTGAGGCTTCTTAATTTTTTTAATGATTTTAATAATAAGAAAAATATTAATTTGAAGTTGCGAGAAGTTATATTTTACAATTTAAATAATTTCTTTTACATGTTGAAAGTCAATTATTTTATGAAGACATGCCATTTAGTTTAATAATATTTCTATTTCACCTTCCTGTATTAATAATTTATAAATAATATGAATTGCTAATTATTTCAGCTTTTTTTAAAACCAGAATTTTTTCAGTTACATAATATTCAACAGTCTATTTACTTAATTAAATGATATACACACTGCTGGAAAAAAAAGTAGAAAGACACTAAGTCTTTTTCAAGTAAGAGAAGAACTTTGAATTTTTACCAAATAATTTCATTACAGCATTTTCAAACAAGCTCTGAATTTAAAATTTGAATGTTATCGATATGATTCTGTATTTCGTTCAGAAACACAAGTTGGTCTTTCCACCGTACCCAAGAGCTATCCAAACCATTAAACGGCCGACTCCTATCTGTCTGGCAGAATAAATTTCTTCTTGTGCATCCGGACAATGCCAATAGTATTGACAATCATCTGGGACATCTAAGTTGTATTTTTTTCACCAGAAAAAATAACTGAATGACATTCGGAGTTCCAAGTCATGTGTTCTTTGGCCCACTGTTGCTGGTGCTCAACGTGCTTCCGTTCCATTGAAGATGGGGCTTTCTTTTCTTCAATATAAGCGTATCCGATCTTTTCATGTAGTTGTAAAGTGTTCTTCTTTTTGCATGTGTGATTCCAGATGGGTCTTGTACTCTTCCAGTGCTTCTACACGTTTTTTTAAGTTCTTTAAGGATTTTTCCTTAATCACGTAGTGTCAATTTTTTAGGTCTACCAATCTTTGCTTTCCGTTGACTCCTTAGATTTTTAAAGAAATAAGTAACAGCGTTTGGGCTAATTTGTAAGTGCTTTGCAATTTCGCTTGCACTTTGTTCACATCTTTACATGCCAGAATTAGGCTTTTTTGAAATTCTCTTAAAGGTTTCCCCCTAGAAATTTTAATTGTACAAAAATTGAGGATTTTTTTTCAAAAAAATATATTTTTTGAAAGAAAGATGGCTTAAAAGAACAATACTTTCAACATATTAAATTGCTACAGATTCCAAAATGAGACTACTTTTGCAGGTGTCCTACTTTTTTCACAGACCAAAAATACTTAATTACTATTTTATAATATTTTCTTAAAGGTAGATAAAACATTTACTGGAATAAAAGAAAAATTAGATTAATAAAATATAAAAGAAAATTTACTTTAATTGCGCTAAAATATAAAGAGAGAGCATAACTTATAAAATATGAGTGTCCTACTTTTTCCAGAAGTGTATGTGTAAGCATATATATATATATATATATATATATATATATATATATATATATATATATATATATATATATATATATATATATATATATATATATATATATATATATATATATATATATATATATATATATATATATATATATATATATATATATATATATATACATATATATATATATATATATATATATATATATATATATATATATATATATATATATATATATATAGAGAGAGAGAGAGAGAGAGATACACACACACACAGATATAGATATAGAATAAAGCAGACAAAAAATTTTTAAAGTTTTATATACACAAGTTTTACACAAAAAATATTATTACATTGTATAATATATTTATATATTTCTTTTGATTATATTAGAGTTTTGCTATATGACTGCATAAAATCTGATTGACAATTAAGCATAAAATTATTAAATTTTGCTGAATTATGTTTTAAATTTAAAGTGATACTCATTTATTCATTACAAAATGATACGGTTAAGTGTAAAGAAAGAGTGTTTGTTTTATTTGCGCAGTTTTCACTCGGGCTGACAATTCTCAATCGGACACCATGGCCCGAATGCAAGCAGTTAAGAACAAAATATTTAAGGATTACGATAAGAACGTGAGACCGATTTATGCCGACTCCTACAACGTCACGCAAGTCTTCACTGGTTTCCACCCTCGGCAAATAATAGACCTGGTAAGCAATGATGAACTGATCCAGCGGTTACAGCTGAGATGGCTGCAAAATGTCCATAAATTCTTAATAACAAAATGGTTTTTAATTGTTTCAAAAAAGCAAATTTTTTTAAAAAAAATAATTCTCAATCTGTTTATAATTTGGTAAAGTTGAGTGTACATAAAAATCTATGCTACAGAAAATCAAACACTAACCTAAACATTATTGAGCAAAAAACTTTAGTTAGCACTTCTACTATTCATCTTTAATTAATAGTTAACTTTTTATTAGCAATTTTACTATTATTTAATCCTTTTAACCAGCTGTTTTATTATTAATCTTAAATTAGAATTCTTATTTTTGTAAAAAAAAATATTTCTTAACCCATTCATTATCAAATTTATTTTGTTATTAACATTTTTTGATGTTTACTTATATTTAAAAATTTAATTTACAAATCTCAAATATGTAATTTTACTTTCCTACTTTTATTATCATATGATGTAATGACAATACATTTTCAAGTAAAATGCATGAGAGATTGAATACTCTTAAAATTATTCGGATGAAGCAAATTTCGTGTAAAATTTTCATTTTGTCATTCTAATGAACGAATTATTCTGTTGCAGGATGAAGAAAGAGGATTATTTATTTTGGATTCGTTCTTCTTCATGGTAAGCAGAGATCTCAGGCTGTGGTTACGGAATGACTGATAAAATTTGAATGTAAAACGCACATTGTGACCGAAACGAAACATTCTAATTCGAAACATATTTATGCCAAATGACAATCAAAATAATTTTAAGTCATTGAGGAATTTTTCACTCGCGTGGTAACACGAGGCACATAATGGATTTTGATATACATTTTTTTCCTACATATGCTAAATATCAAACAAAAAAACTTGAACAATTAAGATATTTTTGTCCCTCCCCCCCATTACTCCTGGTTTCATTTGTGTGTAGAGATAAATAAACTGCCGGTTTTGCAAAACAAAGCGACATTTTTGGAACAGATTGCAACTTCCATTCAAACATAGAGGCGAAAAGACGCTTAGAAAAAACGGAGTGTCGATTACACATCGTCCAGAGAATTTTCAAATTTTATGAGTAAATTGTTTTCTTTTGTTTCACTTTGTTCTGCTTTTATTTAGAAAATATTTGGGCCTATTGTGCGTATTGCAATTTTTTAATATTTAAACTCTTCATTATGTGTATATATTTCTCTATCTATGTATATATATACAGTATGTGTCGTGCATAGACATTGTGTCGCAAACAATATCGAAATTGCAATAGCACAAAAAGTGCTAAAGATAATGAGGCTGACCTGTTACCGAGAGGAGATCTTAAAGTTGAGAGACGCATTTCGGTTACCCCCCCGTGCGTTGCCGCAGTGGACACCCTGCACGTGTCGCAGGGGCCTGTCCTCCCGGGTGCCCCACTTCAATGAGGAACGATTTGCAGTGATTAACGCCTTCTCCCGATGGATCCGACGCAATTTCCTTTTGTGGGAGTGTTTAAAGTCCCATACTGATCACCCTCAGACTTTTGAAGATCTGAAAAGAAACATTCAAAGGGTAACTGCCAATGGGCTGGAGAGAGAATTCTGTCCACCCAGTGGTTCGCCAATGGTGGGCGTCACTTGCCCAATTAGATATCTAAATCTATGCAAACCAAAACTTTGAATAGGAAACTTTTGTATGCAAAAATAAATAAAAATATGTCTTTAATGCTTTTTTGTGTTATGGCAATACGAAATAAGGAAGTTATCATGCCTCACCCTGTATGTATGTATGTATGTATGTATATATATATATATATATATATATATATATATATATATATATATATATATATATATATATATATATATATATATATATATATGTATGTATGTATGTAAATATATATAATTAAATGCACACACTGATTTCAGTTATGGTTCGACAACCGACTGATGTGGAAAGAAGAAGACTACAGAGGATATTTCCAACTCCCGAAGGATTCCATTTGGGTGCCCGACATCACAGTCCTTAACAGGTTGTCACGCCTACCCTCTTCTTGCATTAAAAATCTTTAATAGTGAGTCTCTTATGAGAAAAGTAATCATTGTTTATATGTAAAGTAAGTTGTATGGAGTTATTCGAATTTTTTTTATAGAAATTAGGTTTATAGATTATATTCTAGTCTCGCCAATTACATATTTTAAATCACTTTTTATTCACACTTTGTATACATGAAAACTCTTCCACTGTTTTTAATCTCCAAAAGCAGAAGTTACTCTATTTTAACCATGAGGACTTGATACAAATTTTCCATGCTAAAAAAGTTTATATTGGTAAGTAAATGTGTCTAGATAATTTTTTCAGTAAAATTTGCATTAAAAATTGTTTGTAGTATAACTTCGCAATATTTTCCTAGAAATGTTTTTTAACTTTTTATAGGAAACCGTTTTGTCTGCATAAAATTAATTGTTGATTCTGTTATAAAGTTTCAATTACTATACATACCATTGATACACACTCATATAATTGATACTTTTAATATACTTAAGGTTACTTTTATTGAGCCGATAATTGTCTCAGTTCACTAGGAAAACCCTGTGCAGTACAGATTTAAGGAGCAAGTATATCGCATGTTCTCGGTGGGTCTTTGGCGGCCTTGGGGATCGAATCCAGTCTTTCCGGACGGAAGGCCGATGCTCCGACCAACTAGGCCATCGTGACCCATCTATTTGTAAAATGAATTAATATATGGAGCAAAAATATTTATTTAACTAATATTGTTATATCTTATTCAACAAATTAATCTCAAGCATTTTTACATATTAACGATTGAAGGTAAGAAAACATTTCAAAACGGGATAATCGACACACTTCGTGATAATATCTGTTATCTGAAACCTCCTCCTATTGGGCGGTCCATCAAAATGTCAATCGAATTGGAAAGCAATTGACGAAATGATCAATGAAAAGGTTTCATCGGTCTCATTTAGATTTTCATACGTATTTCATCCCATTATTTAAGTATTGCGTTAGTATCCGCATTGAGGAAACATAACAAACGTATTGTCAGTACAAGTTTGGAATTATTTTTCTCGTGCTTTCAAGTTCCTAGTTTAGTACTGGTCTGTTCATTTTCCCTACCACTCTAATTTCAAAATACTGGCTTTATTTTCGATAAGCTTGCTTTTTTGCTTTACCTTCCTCCGGGGTGTCGTTCTCCCGAATGGAATACTCTCTTCTGTCTAGATTTCGTTTCAAAATGGAATTCCTACTTATTCCGTAAGCTTCTGAGTAATTTTCTACGAGGGACTTCTGTTCCTCTTCACCGCATGGGAAAATATTTTTTAATTGTGTTGAGGAAACTATTTTTTATAGTTGTATTCGAGAAATCATGTGCGATTTTTTATACATTTTGGTTTATGTGGTTCCAATCCATTGCACAAAAATAGGTTTGAATATATTGATTTTTTCAAATGTTTATCGTGAGAGCATTGAATTCATCCTAAAACACTCTTTCTCCATTTAAATCAAAATAATCGATTAATAATAAAATACCATAGCTCAAAAGTAAACTTTTACACAAATTACTTTTCAGTAAATAAACTACATTTTGAAATAATTTGTTACGCATATTTTACACAATTTAAATTTTTTTGGAACAAACTTTAAGAGAATTTTCTCATCACCTAATGGGTCATCGATGACGACACTGATTTTTCCTTTCTGAACCGCCAGCCACAGCGCCAGGGTGGATCCGACGGCCGAAGTCCTGCTGTCCGTCCAGTCGACGGGTCACGTGATGTGGATGCCGCAGGTTCGAACCCAGACTGCCTGCTCCCCCGGCTCCTCCCCGTACCCTGGCGATGAAGTCGTGTGCAGCGTGGTGCTCGGATCCTGGAGCCACGATGGATGGGAAATCAAATTCGAACACAACACGAAAGTCTATCTGGAGCGCTTCCGAAACATTCATCCCAGGTAGGCTCTCTTCTATCCAGCGGGTGTGTTGTTGCTGTCACTTTTCCAGGTTGTCTAGCTAGTCTAGACAACCCTCATAAAATCAAAAATATCTAAAATGTGATGGGTCTTTTTTAAAATTCAGGCAGATTAAGATATGTCCAGGGGATGCCTTATTGACGGAACACCAAGGACAGTCTGGAAGTGTCCTTTGCCCCTGCTGAAAGGCGATTCCTCTCGTGTGCCCACTCAGATAGCGGAAAAAGGCAGTTTGATAAGATCTTGATCCAAGATTGGAGGTCTCACCCGATTATTTGGCGAAGTACCATGGATGGTTGGGAGGAATTTTCATAAGTTTATTGAATTCAGTTTTTGCTAGAGAAGAAATCCGCTCTTTCATTCCCCTCTACTCCCACGTGTGGCGGGATCCATTGGAAATGCATTGTGTGTTCGGGTTACAGTCTCTCAGGAAGATTTAGTATGTCCAGGCTAGTTTGATCTCCAACAGCAATCCAATTTAAAAGATGCTGGATTGAAGCACGACTGTCAGTCAATATCTAGATATCCCTTAATTCATCCTCCACCCCTACTGCATTCTGTAAACCACTTCTAATGGATATTAGCTCGATCTAAAGACGGAACAATTATCTAGATTTCTTATTTTAAATTCTAGTTCTCCGGATACTGTGCTTATGTACACCCCACTACCCGAGAGTCCTCCCACACCTTTACTACCCTCTGTATAGATTTTCAAAGAACATGGAGGGATATTATGGACTGTTTCAAGTGCCAGTTGCTGAACGAGAGCCGGAATCTGTGAGTTTGTTGTCACAGTTGTCAGGAGCTCCTGCTGAAAGCTCCTCGTGGTGTGTTATCAGATAAAAGGCAGCGTTCTCACACAAATCCACAATCAGCACTCGCAGTGTGAATACTTTATCCCCCGATAGTTCAGAAATTTGGAGATAAATTCCAAAGCACACATCGCAAAAAATGGAACAAATGCGCAAATACTTTTCACAGACATTTTACTGAAACGCAGCTTCAAGTTTCGTCGTTAAATATCGTTAATGAATCGACTCTGCTAAATCAAACAACCCTTCATTCTATCCATTTTTATGAAATTTCCGTTCATTATATACTGGTTAGACTAAATTCTTCTCGTTTTGCCGAGCCTTTCAAGAAAGCAAACCTTACAGGAAGGTTATGAAAGGCATTTTTGAACAATATTTTGCAAATGTTAATTGTGGTGGACACTTCACGAGTTATTTCGCCCCGATTGGATTGTCAATGGTGTTTCTGAAAGGTCTTCAACTGAAAATTGCAATTTGTAGATGTGAAAAACAAACAAACGATGCTGCAGAGTACTCTAATAAGTTCTTGATTATCTTTTCCATCAAGAGCATAAAGTATTGAGATCATAGAACAGAATAATCAGGGCCAACTTGAATTTTTTAATGTGACTCTAAATGCCTTTCAATAATCTTATTTTTAATAAAGTAGACCACAATGGTTCGTTGAAAATATTCAAATATTTTTACCGCATAAAAAGTAATTTTGAAAGCTTTGCTATTGTCAACACTCCAAACGACCTTTCATGCTACTGAATAAGGAAGAACCGCGCTGGGTCGCGCTCATGAGGATTGCCACCATGAAACAGAAAACAGGTGTGTTGCAATTCGAAGACAGGGTTTCCATTTATGAACGCTTTCCGAATGCATCGTTCAGGACTGATGCTGGTTTCTGAGAGGGCGCTGCAGCTCTCTTTCGGTAGGAGTGGATTAATTTGTTTATTTCAGTAAATACTCTAGGAAGATATATATCAAGAATCACCAATCAATTATGTCCCGAAAATTCGGGTGGCAATTAACGCCACTTAATAAACATACAATATTTTAGTGTTAAAAATGAAAAAAATTTGATTCAGGCTTTAAATGTTGAAGAGGCTTGAGATGCTCTGCCTGAACACAATGCAAAGAAAGAAATATTAGCGGGGTTCAATGGAGCCCCCGCAGTCTTCCTTGGAAGACTTTGCTCCTCCCCCACAATCTTCCACCTCTTCTTATCCCCTTTGCGTCGAATCATACCCTGTTTAAGAGTTTTCTCAGGGGGGGTCAGGATAATAAAACAATTGGGTTGTGTGAGAAGAAAGGGGACGATTTATACATTGCTCTATTCCCTCCTCATAAAGTGAAATACTTCGAATATAAGTCATTTAATATTTCTATATTTGTAAACTATCATATTAAATCAAATTACTTTTGCAGTTAAAGATGTATAAGCATTTATGTAAACAAAGTTCCTATTGTGCGTTTATTGCTGTGAAAGTGTATAATTCAGTTACTTCATAGAGTAACCGAAATAACAAGATATCATGATATAACAAGGCAAGTTATGTTAAAGTACGTAATAAATAAAAAAAATTCATAATTTACCTAGTTATTCTATGAAATCACGAAAAATACATTTTATCCCTTTTGCAAGAATCATTGTTTGAAAACAGTTCGCAACAATATTTGTTAATAATCTGAATTGCTTGGAATGGAATGTCAGGATGTTACCTCCGGCTGACATACAGTGTTGGCTATGTTTCATTTTGACGTCCTGATGTGACAGAGCTTATAATTAAAATTGAAATTATATATAAAGTTCACATTTTCTAACCTTTATCTAAGCTTTGTTGCTGGAAGGAGGGAAAAAATATGAACGTCATCCGATCCTTTCCCTTTCTATATATCTTCCGATAGTTTAATTATATTTGCAAACAAATTACGATAGTTACTATTTTTTCGAGCGTTGAAAAAAGATTGCTTTTCCTTAATAGAGCGAAAGGGTTTAGGTTTTTCCAATACGTCTTAGAAAGTACATGCATAGGAACGCGGGTGAAAAGAATGCTTAATATTTAATAACCTAGTAAGTGAAGAACATTTACAATCGGTATACCTCTTATTTGATTTGATTTTAGCTGATTTACACATATGAGATACCTCAATTTCTGGTCCAAAAACTGCATTTTTAATAAAGCAAAGTAAATAATTATTACCTTTACTTTATAAAATTGCGATTTTCCACCAT
Source organism: Latrodectus hesperus (assembly GCA_037975125.1). NCBI lineage: Eukaryota > Metazoa > Arthropoda > Arachnida > Araneae > Theridiidae > Latrodectus > Latrodectus hesperus. Next base: position 18,504,865 of record CM075857.1, on the reverse strand, counting down.
AATTTTGATGCCGAGCTGGCAGCCGAATGGTTAGTGCTCTTGCCTTCAGTTCAACAGTTCGTGGGTTCGAATCCCACCTTGGGCATGGATGTTTGTAGTGGTTCGGAATCCACTTTAAGCCGTAAGTCCAGGTCTAATTAGCCTTCGTGTGCAAAAAATGACCGTTCAGCGACAAAGAAACCAAACCAAACCAACCAACCAACCAACCAAAATTTTGATATTCGTTTACTATTGGATGCCACTAACAGCAAAATAAGGGAGAATTAATATTGCCATTTTCACGTAATAAGTTAAACGATGTCAACAAGTAAAAAAAAACTTATATTTACATTTTACAAAAGAAATCAACTAAGCAATACATTTTAAGTCTTTGTTCAACTGAAAAATTCGTCGTCAATATTTTCTACATATCTATATTCAATAAAAGCGAACAGGAAGTGGAATGTCAAAAAAGTTTTTGAAACTAGTCACAGCAGAAAAGTTTAAAATATTAAAATAAGCAAAATATAAAATTCTGCACTCTCCTCCACGAATGGGGAGTGGATTCGAAGTTTCGGAATTTAAATGAGCTCACGGAGTCGGTGGTCATTGCAGTCTTTGTTCTTCAGGTGGGAATTGATGATTCCACAGGTGACCATGGAGCGAAGGGAGGAGTACCACGAATGCTGCCAGGAGCCCTACATCAGCCTTCGATTCCACTTCCCGCTGCGAAGGCGGACCGCCCCGCAGATCGAGGCCACGAGGACCCCCTGCGTTCTGGTCCTGCTGCTGTCCCTGTCTGTCTACTGGCTGCCGCATGCTTCCACCAAGAAGCTCATCGTCGGCTCCCTACTCTTCCTGATTCTAAGCCTGCTACTGTCCTACGTGGCCTGGAGCACCAGATACCCGCTCGCAGTTCTATACACAGGTCAGTTCTTGAAATGAATTAGCAGATTATAAGGATGCTGCAAAAAATATTTTATCCTAAGGTATTTCAGCAATCCTTACTTCAAAATGACTGTTTGTTAAACCACAGGAAATGTGTAAAAAGACATAATGATTTTTCAGAAATTTAAATTATTAAAGCAATTTATAATTCATATTATGAACTGTATTACTTTAGTTTTTCAGAACACAAAATCTAAATGTTTCTTTTTCAACAAAATGAAAGATACAGAGCTTAAGTTTTATTCCGGCGACCAGTACACGAAAAAAGTATATATATATATATATATATATATATATATATATATATATATATATATATATATATATATATATATATATATATAGTGTGTGTGTGTGTGTGTGTGTGTGTGTGTGTGTGTGTGTGTGTGTGTGTGTGTGTGTGTGTGTGTGTGTGTGTGTGTGTGTGTGTGTGTGTGTGTGTGTGTGTGTGTGTGTAATGCAGGAAGTTACAATTGAATGTCTGACCATACTCACGTTTAATATTTTTTTTAAAAAATTTACATAACCCGCGTTCTATTTTTTTATTTTCAGTGATACGAATTTTAAATTTATGATTAAGAAACATTAAAAATAAAGTTTTTATCTATCTGTTTCACTGGACATCTAAATGAGCTCCTGATTTTTCTTTCACATTTTTCAAAATAAGAATAAAATTTACAATATTTTGGCGATATATTGCTTGGCGAAAGTGTGATCGACGGATTTATAAATACCTAAATTTACATGGAAAGGAACGGTCTTCTTTTTCTTATGATTTTATGTAAAAAGTTTACAGAGAATATTCGGATAAAATATAAGAAAGTTTTCAAAATGATTGAAATTATTATTCGCGAAGTAACGTTACTCCCACTGCCGGGCAACTCTGCAAGCATAAGAAATGGACTGTTAGCATCTGTAGAAGGAAGGAAGCAGCTGATGAAAGTGTTCTCGTGTAAGCAAGGTCACTGATTAATCAGAATGTACCGTCATAGCCTAATCAAGCCTCTGTTCACAGTTCCGCCTATTCACAGGACTTGGTCGATCCAACAGAGTCAGGGGGCGGCGTTTGGAATCTTCGGTCGCGGCGGAAGCAGGCACCCGGAAATGCACTTCAATGAAAACACTCGCAAACTAGACCTCTAATTTTAAGTTGATTCCGAACTACTACAGGCATTGCAATCCTTCCCTGCACCCAGCATTCTGAGTCGGGCTCCACCACCTGACAGGTAGAAGCAGCGGGGGGGGGAGTCTTCGTCATTTAGAAGCAGCAACCAAACAGAACATCCCCGTACTTGACACTCCCGGATGTATCATTTCACTTGGAGTAGAGTGTGACCACGACCTGTTGAACAAGCCCTAGCCACCTTTAGTGAACAGGACGAATCTTCAGCCAAGCTAAGATTCGAGCTCTCTATTTTCCAATTATGAGAATTGCACCCTATCAAAATAGGCCACCGGGGACTGCTACTACAAACATTGTTGTTGCACCAGCATGCTTCCTTGTACAGAGCCCTAAGTAGAGATCCACTAGTTAGAAACAGCCGGGTAGAGTCTTTGTGATTTTGAAGCAAGGTCCAAGCGGAAGAACCCAAATACTTGTCCTACCACCCTCAGAGATATCATTTCGCTCGGAGGATATTGCGACCCCACCCAGTTTTAACGTGCCCCAGTCGCCTTTAGCGAACACGACGGATCTTCGGTTACTCTGGGATTACACACTCACTACCTTCCGATAATGAGAACGATACCCTAACCAACCAGGCCACCAAGACCTACAAGCATTTATGGTCAAAATGGGAGTCGAATCCACAAGCTATTTATTTAAGGCGAAAATGTTAAGCATTCGGTTGTAAGTTCCGCTTGATTTTGCATCTGATTGTAAGACCTTGGATGTTATTACACGAGCAATCCTTCTAATAACTTAACAATACTGATGTAATAAAACAGAGATGTTTCGAAGACAATTAAATTTCCCCCCAGAAAACTGCTCTTCAAATATAGTTATCATCAAATGCCTTACAGTAATTCTCCCGATTATTTATAATATCATATCGAAACAACCCTAATGTCTTTATTTGATATAACTTTGATGTTATATGAACTACCTAATTGTCAACCGAGCTGGCACTTGAATAATTAGCGTCCTTGCAGTCAATTCAACAGTTTGTCCATTCCAGTTCCACATGGTGTATGAATGTTTGTAGTGTGGTTCAAAGTATGTACTTTAAGTTCATAGTGTTTATACTGTAGACTCTAAGATCAGATCTAATTAACCCTTGTGTGGGGAAAAATGAACGTTGAGGGACAAATGTAGCAAGCTAAACCTGTTAAACTATCAAAGCTTGTTGTAAGGCTCGTTAATTTCCTCAGCGTACTATCACCTTGTGGAAGGATTTTTCATAGATTGGGGACCCTATTTTAAGGCGTCTAGAGGGTGGAAATCCAAAAAGCTCTCAAGCACCCATCTGGATTTTAAAAAAAACGTGCTGCACTGATAAAGCAAAAATATGACAAAAGTGGTAACTTTTCAACAATAGCAGGAATCGAATCTTCAACAAATGCAGTCGAAATGTTTACCAGAATATGGATGCTGGGGATCTTCTGCATCCCGAAGACTCCTTCCGGCGATCTGATTGGCATGCTGGGGCGACAACAGCTAGAATATTGCAGGCCTTTGTTTGAGAGCCCAAAGAAGCAACCTATCTATGAATGCATCTTTTAGAATTGTACCACAATAAATAATTATTTTTATCTCTTTTAATTTTCATCAGTATTTCATTTAAAATTATTTACGAGTGGCTATTTCAAGATTTCCACGGAACTGCATCAAATTAAAATGCATTAATTTCCAAAACATTTGAACTTATTTTCTATTTCAGTTTCTTTCCTGCGATCGACCATGTGCATCGTCCTGCTCACCATCCTACTCCAAGTTCTAGTAGTTCTGAAAATCGCTTCGTTCGAAGGACCTCCCCGACCCCCAGGAGTCATCACCAGACTTCTCACGGGAGTTTTAGGGAAATACCTCCTTCTTCGGTCACCTTTTTCAGAAGATAAGATGACGTTGGACCGAGCCCTGCTCAACGAAGATTCGACCACAACGGAAGAGTTTTCCGTGAAGGATGAGTGGCAGCTTCTGGGAGCCGCAGTCGACAGAATGCTGTTCCTGCTGATGGTGCTGGTAGCAGCGGCTGTGCACCATTTGTAGGAAAAAGGATATGTGTGTACTCTAGAAATTTAAAGTCATTGTAAAAAGATTAAATAAATTTACTTTTTTAAATATTTTATAAATTAGAATTTTGTGTATAAGAACTAATACAGTATAATTAAGAACTTAATTAAAAATTGTAAACCTTAAGGCAAATAAAATATTTTGAGATATAAGATAACACAAGGTTAACCTAAGCGATTCATCAGAATTCTAAGCATTATTTCTTGTCAAATATGCACTTATGACCCAAGATACGCTTTCCAAGTTTCTGGAAGATTCTGCAGTGTGTGAGGTCTTCCTATGGTGGCACACATCTAAGCGGTAATCCAGTTCTGCACATGCATTAAATAACATGTTTCCGTCACAGCAGCAATGCATTCTTGTAGTTCTTGAAATATTGTTGGAATAGAGGAATGCAGACTTTTTTCCTTAAAAAAGAAATCCACTTGGCGGCTGCCGATGTTGAGGCACTCGGCCATTCAAGAAGACGGACAACCAGCGTCACGGAACGCTTTGAAGACCCTGTTTCATGGATTTGTACACGCTAAACACTCACAGTAGTATTTCTACAAAAACTTTTTTCTTTAGCTTTGCAGTCATCGTGCATGAGAAGCCGGTCACTTTTCTTGCACGAGGTGGATTTTCATAATACTACACTATTTTGGATTTTCCCATATACTTTGTATGCCACTTTAGTATTTGATGAGAGACAATGTTTTAAAATCTGATGAATCAACCAAATCTGATTACCTTGTGTATAAGTAGTAATTAAATCAAAAATTTGAGTTGTATTATATTAACTAAAATTTATACCTTTTTAATACATCTCACAGTTTAATTTAATTTAAGAAACTTACACTTTTAATGTGAATTGTAAAAGTATAACTGATTCTTGTATAAAATGAACACCATCCAGCTCTAAAAATTATTTATTACAATGACCTCAATAACCCAGCAGATCACAAGAGCACTTATAAAATGGTAAAGTAAAAAAAATGTTCAACAAAATTAATGTTAAATTGGGAATTACATAACATACTGCTCAAAACAAATAAAGGATACGATAAGTACTTTATAAAATAACGCCAATTGTTTAGCATTATATTGAAGAAGGGAGACGCAAATGCAAATTTTTCTCATTTTCAAAATTTTGCAACGTGCAAATTTGGAGTTTGACGTCGAAGACGATGCTTCAGTGGTGGCGAACGATATTTGCCTTTCAACTTGTGTGAGGAGAGCGCTGTTCTTCGATGAGTGCTCAGCTATTCAACCGCACCAGAAGCTAGCGGAAGGCGTGGGAGTTTCATAACATGGGATTTTTCGGGATCTAGAACCGTTCTTTTGGGGACTGGAATCGCAGATGCGAAGATTTGAGCAGGTCGTAGACGTGCAACAAGGCTCAGTGAAGATCGTTTTTGAACTGCTGGGATACACAGCAATATGAGTGCCATTCTTCTTCAACAGCACCTTCGCTAGGCTACTGATGTTTCAGCATAAACTGTTCAAAACCACCTTCACGCTGTAGCCGACCATGTTCGCCGACCAATGACGTATTAACAAAAAGAAGAAGAGAACGTGAAGTGGAAGAAAAATGAAGAGCACAATATTTTTTTTCTTTCCTCGGTCGAATCCCATTTCTCTTGATCCTGATAATGGGCAGATTCTCATCTGCACGAAGCGTGCCATTAGACGCAATTTTGAGTTCCCGCATGAGGGTGTCAAATTTGGCGGAGGAGTAATGATGGCCGATGCAGGTATCTCCACCGATGGATGTACCGATCTCCATATCATGCGAAAGGGGGCGTTGATCGGTAACCGAAATAGGGATGAGATCCTTAGATTCATCGGTGTCCCTTATGCTGCAGCAATTCGAGAAGATTTCATGTTAACGGCTGACACTTCCAGGCTACATCAGGCTAATTTGGTGAATGATTTCCTTTTGGAGGAAGGAATCCAACGAATGGAATGTCCGGCGTGTTCTCGAGACATGAACCCAATAGAGCATGGGTTCCCAAACTTTTTTTCTCATGGACCACTTTCAAAGTTTTACTTTTTTTGGTAGACCCCTGCTGCTACATTTCTACTGTATTACCAAAAAACAAAAAATCAACAATGAACTCTGCAATGTAAATCAACAATAAAAGATAGTCATACTTTCAATGAGACAGCGCATGGGCGGCACTTTGCAAGTCTCGACATGTGGTGTACACTTGTACTAGTATCTACTGTTCTATTCAATTCTGTGTTTGAAACTGAATCTCGAATATTTTTGAGTACCTACCTAGTGAATGATGCTACCTGCCTACGTTGATAGGTAAATCCAAGCCAGAGTTTTTGTTCCTTATTATGAAAACCAAAAAATGTTTCGTGGACCCCCACTTACAACTTGTGAACCCCTGTTTTCTTTTCACATCCACGTAGAATACCGTGTAGTCTTCTATGGACACCTGGGGGTTCACCTGGACCACTTTGGTAACCTATACAATAGAGCATGTTCGGGACATTACAGACCGACGAGTTTCTGGAAGCTTACCAGTCCTCCGAACGCTTTACAAACTGGAAAAGAGATCTTCTACAGGAGTGGAACAGATAAACCCAGGCCGACATTAATAATCTCAATGATTTAGTACCTCCAAAGTGTTCAACGATGTCGGCCGTCCGGTGAAACCATATCCTCTAATAAAAAAGATTTCCTTTTACGGAAACATTTTTTTATATATTTTTCCCATATGTACAAATTGTATTTTTTCCTTTTGTACTAAGTTCTCAATAGAGCATTTTTTCCGAATAAATGTCATTTTTATCTCATATAGCCTAGTACGTTTGTCAATAATTTATCAATGAGCCAAACAATTGTCCAGGTTGTTGTCAGCATACTTCCCTGTACTAGACTCTAATAGAAGCAATTGGATGACTCGTGATTTTGAAGTAGGGATTGAGCAGAAGATCCCCAATACTTGGCCGGACACTCCCAGATGTATTATTTAGCTTAGAAAAACAATTATCCGGGTGCAAGATCAACCCAGAACCTCAATATTGCTTATCTGTTTCCAGTAGCATCTCACTTTATGGCCGCTGCAGTTCAAGTCTCTGCTTATTGCAACTGTTGCCATTTGATGGCAAAGATGAAATTCAAGTTATCAGGGATGTTTGATAAAACTTTTCTACTACAAAACCATTCTGCTTAAAATTTCAAGAAAATATTCATTGTGAATTTAAATATGTATTCATAATAAAAACAGACATTCATACAGCTTTTCAACTCTACTTTTGAGAATAAAAGATTGGTACTCTCATATGTATAAGAAATCCATGAATCACAAGGCTATCCAAGATGAATTTTTCAGGAGAATTTGTTCAATAAAAAGATTTTATTCATAACTTAAAATCACATTTGTCACATTACATTTATATCTTATTACAAGGTCACCAGTATCGAACTGCTTGACTCCAGATCGGAAACTTTATGAATAACTATACACACAAAATATATTTAATATAATAATGACTAAAATAAATTATTAGTACAATAGTAATTGAGTTGGATATTAGAAGAGGTAAATAAAAATTATTTTAATTATTACAAAATTTTGCGAGAGAAATATATAACTTTAAAGAGAATATCAAGGAAGAATGAAAGTGAAAAAATTAGTTGTGTGTGTTTGATGATATAGTGAATTCTCTCTCTATTTACAATAGGTGGCAGTAGTTACAAATACGGCATAAAAAATGCAGAAAAAAATCAGTATTTAAACTCTCAGTTATAGGGAGTTTTCCTGGTTATTTTTAAGAGATAAAAGAATTTGATGCGTTTTTAAGATTCACTTATATAGTGTGAAGAAAATAATCAGCATTTTTGCTTTATGATCATTAAAGCTTTTGTATTATGAACACAGTCACAGAAAATATTATTTTATTCTTTTTTGCGTGAAATTTTAAGACAGGTAACTGTATATCTATACACAAAGTTTATATATATATATATATATATATATATATATATATATATATATATATATATATATATATATATATATATATATATATATATATATAAAGAGTTTATATATAAATATCTTTAATTTATAAAAAGACACTGTGATATCGATAATTTAGAATGCTTACTTGGTCTAAACTTCAAGGGCTTGTGCTTGTTAATCTTTACATGTTAATCTGAAGAACCTGGCTTATAAATTCTTACACGTAATTTTCCATGTTTTTATACGAATGTTTGTCTTTTTCGCATTTATCTTCCAATGTAAAATTTGTGCTTTAATTCAAAACAATCATTATTCCTTACAGTTAACAAATAAGTATAAAAGACATTTGTTAATTAAAAGGAATCCAAAAGTTTCCTCCAACATGCATATCCACATAAAAACTTAGCTGGCGTATTTTAATTAAAAAAAAAAAACAGTTGTTGGCATATTTAACCTAACTATTAACTCAACTAGTTGTAACAATTCTAAAAATATGCAAATTTTCTAAAATATAGTATTCGTGAATTTTTTTACTTATTATATTTATTTTCTCTGTTGTATGAAAGCAACCAAGTTTTTCAGATGTTATATTTTTTCAAGGATTTCATATTATTCTATGTTTCTACACTTCTCTATAATTATGTTCATTAAATGAAATTTTGCTTTTTATATAACTAATTTCTAAAGTTTTGATTTATTATGTTAACGTAGAATATTTCGTTTATAGATTTTTTAAATTCTGTATTAACGAATTTCAGGTTACTAAATTATTATGTAGAACAGTGCACTTAAAATAGTTACTTCAACTAGAAGCATTAAAATATGATTGTGTTTCTCTAAAAATGATTTAGCTGATTTGGAAACTCTGGTATGAAAGTTTTCGAGCTTTCGGTTACTGAACTCGAGATCTTAACCCTACTTTTTGTCTGTTCAGCTTACGAGACGAATTTTATTCGGATCATGCCTGTTGCCAACACACGGAGACAAGAATTGGCGTCTATTTTCTACCCCCAGAACTCGCTTTCTTTGAAACAAAAACTTCTGCCGTCTACATGTCTATTTTTAACATGCGGCAATAATTCTTTTGCATGTGCACTAGACAGAAACATTTAGAGGAACAATAAATAAATCTTTTGTTTTGCTTCATAAATATAAATTACTCTATGTTTGAATTTTGAATAAAATAAACTTTCATTAACTCTAATGAAATTACTTAGTGAATAAGAGAATATTTCTAAAAGTGCAGCATTTGTGTTTTTATCTATATATCAGAATAAAACCGATGATGTTATGTAATAAAATTCTAAAGAACTCACAATAAAACTTGGTTCGGAAAAGCGCAAAATCAACAGCAGCAGAATTTTTTCTCCTGATTATAAGTTTAAAACTCAATTTTATTTCCGTAAAATGTTTAGATAACATCAAGATACAATTCTGAAATCCTTTTAGCAATGCTACGATAAAATCAGTACATTTTCCTGATATCCTGAACAGACTTTTTGGTAAACATTTTGCTAAGTGATCTTCGCGTATGAAGTCGCCACACTTTCTTTTTAAATATTTTGGAAAGCTGATTTCATTGCAAATTTTTGTCATTGCTTCTGAAAATATAAAAATTGCTTCGTGATGAAGTAAGCATTCATTTATTAACCAAAACTCGTCTTTTCGCATTTCGCCAATTTTTAACTTCTATTAAATATTACTAATTTTTGGAATATGTTATTATATTCTCTATCAAAGCATGATGAATCTTCTAATACTTTTACATTTTTGTATTTAACGCATTACCAGCAGTTATGGATAATTTGGCTGTATCTGGAGTGGTTTCTCAGTAATAGAAATGTACGCCTTAAATACTGAAAAATTTACTTTACTCCATAAAGAATTGCTTTAAATTCGGAAAAGTGATTTAAAAGAGGATAATTTTATAAGAAACGTAACTGCTGCAAAAGTTAGCATATCCAGATTACAATTTATGTTGAATTTAGATGCTGACAAATTATTTCATTGACCATTTTTACCAAAAATAACATATCGCCAAATGTTGCGGTTTAATGTAAAAAATCATGTAACCCTATGAAATACTTGAGTCCAAAATTTTAATGGTTTTTTCGAAAAGTAGAGGAAAAATTGAACAGTTATCGAAACAAAATGAACTGAAAAAATTCATCTTTAATTCCTTTTCTGATTTTTATATCGGCACAGTTACAGAAAAGAAAATCACACATTTTATATTTGGTTGAGAGTTCTAAATGCAAAATGTGTGAAACGTGAGCTTATGAAATATCTCAAGCAATGAGGTTATCATATTGCAACATTTGGCGATAAATCGCAGCTTTGGAGACATTACTAGAGGAAATGGTGGAAAGGATAATAAGTAAGTGCCTGATTTTACATAGGAGTAATAAATCAAATCAATTAATCGCGCATGACATTAAGCAAATATACGTTATTCATTTAAAATTTCGTCGGTGAGGCTGAACACGAGTAATTGTTTCTTTCACTCCCCACGGACACCCGATACTTGCGTTACTCGAGAGCTGCAGAGGTGGGAGTTGAGCAGCAGAATCGGGAAGGCTGCGTCCAAAATGCAATCCATGTCTTTGCGCGCCGGTTGTGTCTTTGTATTACTATGGATAAACAGTAAGTGGAAAAGAAGTTTTTTTTTTATTTAAAAATCATACATTTCAAAGGCATAGACTTATACTACTTTTACGTGATTTCAGAAATTTACTTTTGCATATTTATTTACATAAAATATTCATTCTTCAAAAGAATTCATGCTTTCATTATATTACTTTAATTTTACAAAATTTTAATCTTTTGTTTTGATTTCAATTAATTACTATATTTCGATCATAAAAGTAAAATTTCATTTTTAAGTCTCAATGTCTGTAAAAAGTTCTTTAACTTTTTAGCTGAAATTGTGGAAGTAATTCATTTTTGATTTGAAGTAAAACAGTTTTATTTTAATTTTCCAAAGTAAGTTATTTCAATAAATTCATTGTCTGTAAAATTATAATCGATATTACTCAATGTATAAATATTAAAATTTTCGGACATATATTACAGAAAAAATAAAGTTGAATAACTCATACAGATTGTGTACATATCTATATATATATATATATATATATATATATATATTATGATGGCAAATAAAAAAAGTATTAAAATATTCATTAACGTTTATTACTGTGCAACTATTAAGCAAAGTGGAAATAATCATTTTTTTTCAGGAGTTTTCAAATTAGACTATACTTTATTGAATGACGCATATATGTTAGACAAGTTTAAAAAAAAATATTAGTTGTCGTATTTACTGAACTGTAAAAATCACGAACTATAAAAAACAGAATAGATTTACTAATACTTAATATGATATGACATAGGTTCCAATTTGTTTTCTTAACTCGTTTGCATAGTAACAATTAAAAAGTGTAACGTAACTGAAGTCCTATTATCATTTATCAATATTAAATCATATCAAAAAAATTGAAGTTATACATAGAAGCAAGTGAGAAATTTGGAGAAAAATTGAATGCATGTATTCTTTTCCTACTAAGTAATGTAAGAATTATACCTAGCAAAGTGTGTTTTGTTTTCCTAACTGTTCAAATTAGTTTGATATTAAATTTCTGAATATTATATAAAGTTATTTATGAAAGTTTTGCATACCATTGTCAAATATTGCCCTAAAATCATATAAAATAATTTGAAGAATGCGAATAAGAAAGTGTTTTCAATTGCAGATCATATTCAGTGTTCCTTCGGCGATACTCCAGATATGATGGTTAAAATGAAAGCAGTGAAAGACAAAATATTTCGAGATTACGACAAATCGGTGAGGCCGACGAACGGGACAAACACCACGGAAGTTTTCTCAGCTCTCATTCCGCGCCAGATAGTGGACTTGGTAAGCACCATCAGAGCAACTGTTAAATTGGTTTAGGTTGTCGCAAAACATTTTTACCTGCCAGTTTCAACCAATCGAAACAGTTCAGCAAAATCATCCATTTCGAGTCACAATTAGGTCTACGCAGGTGTGACGTTGTCAACAACTGAGGTGGTGCCCCCTGCTGTTTACACCCTCGGCAGTCATTTAGACTATTATTGCCTAAGAAATTGCTTCCCGTTGTCGCGTGTCTGTCTCGCAGGGTTGCAAATTATTTCTTGGCGATACTTGGGGAAACTAATATTTGAAATTTCTCATTTACTGAAACTCAGATTCACGTTATATAAAACATCCCGAACATTAGATCCCTTTTTTAAAAATGTCCATGAAGCAAATTTTTTAAAAATGTCCATGAAGCAAATATTGCAGGAATTTATTGAAGTCTATAAAGATGAGCCTTGTTTGTGGCAAATAAGGATTACACAAATAAAATAAAAAGAAAGTTAGCTTATGAGAAATCATTAGAAATATACAAAAAGATCGATGAAAAGGCTTCCATTAACGAAGTAAAGGAAAAAATGAATGCCCTCCGTAGAACCTATAAAAGAGAAAAATCAATGAATCGAAACAAAATGGTGTAAGCACGGAGGATGTATATGTGTGCCGACTTTATGGTACTTTAAATATATATCATTTCTGGACGAAACTGCAATTCCACGAATTTGGACACAAGTTCTGTTGAGAATGGTGATGAAATTAGTTAAATAATTTATTCTAGAAAATTATTCTCTATCTGAATGAATATATATAATTACACATTTAACGTAAAATTTAACTACGAAATTTTATAATAAGCTTTATTAGAAAACAATATATTTTTTATTTCAGAATGATTACAAATCTTCAAAATGAACATTTTAAAATTTTAATTTTCTATATTTTTAAATATGAATTAAGTTTAAACAACAATATAAAGGTATTAGTTGAGATTATTCTGTTGTTTTCCTTAAATATTCTTTATACAATTAAACAATAATAAAATTAGATAATTAAAAATAATAAATTGATTAAGAATAACAAAAAAATTATTCACCTTTAAGCGAAATTGAAATGAAATGCACTTTCAGTTATGATTTATCATTTTGTAAATGTTAATTTGTTTCCCTTTTATTTAAAAATCATTTAAGAAAATATTGTAAAATCTAAGAATACTTGGATAATAAATAACAAATTAATAATTGATTTTATATCTACTAATAAATAATAATAATTAATACTCGCATCGATAAACTTTTTGATGTACTAATGGGGCTCTTTAATTAATACCGCTTGTCAGAAAGCGCTAAGTTGCACTTAATGGTTCATAAGAACTTCAAGATCAGCGCATGGAGGTATCTTTTCTTATAATGAAAGGTGTTACCTTATCCAACAACGTTGCATACAATTTTCCGTTCATCCTCATGTAATTAAAGAAATCTTTATCTTCCGACTGTACTTCTGTAATCAAATTTAGATCTGAAAGAGTTTTAAGCTGGAGCAACCAATTTTTTCCCTTTTTTTTTTTTTTTTTTTTTTTTTTTACTGCTTGTTTTCTTTTCACCATCATCACAGTCCAAAGCAACAGCCAATAATAACTCTGTGCCTAATTTACTCATGTTATTTAACTTCCTATGATAACATTTAATGGCAGACATTACAAGCAGACAAATGAGTACAACAATAAAAACTAAAAAGATACGTAATTACGTCAAGTCAGAAAAGTGACAGAAAAACTCTTTTAAATGATTGAAATTTTTGGCGATTTTCGATTTCCATTTACAAGGCACATATTTCAAGCCAAAAGCAATAAATGTTGAAAAATGGCACCCTTAAAAATAACTTCCTACTCCACATGTGCCTTCCCTACTGTGGTCAGCAAAATTTGAGGTAAGTGTGCGCCTAATTACTGTCTACCACTCTTCAACAAATTCTAAGGAAAAATCCTATCGTGTGTGGCGGGCTTATGACACGGCTGCAAATTTAATGTTTTTTTTTCCACCAATCTATAGTAATATTACTTGTAAAAATAATTCTGCGCTTCCATCATTCTAATAGGAATTATAATAATATGGAATTATAATTTTGTGCACTATATAAATTATTTTAATGAAATGTAATTAATTTAAGCAAAAAGTCTGACTAGTTTAATTCTGCCTGTTCAATTTGTAAACTAAAACCGCTACAAAAATTGTATATTGTTTTGCATATTTTATATATATATATATATATATATATATATATATATATATATATATATATATAGGAGAATTGAAATGTGCATATTTCTTTCTATACAAGTGATTTTTTGTATAGATTTCGAACATGAGGAACCAAACTGTCAGAGTAACTAATTTCAGATGCTATCGCAAAAAAATTTTTGAAATAATTTTCATTTCAATTGCTGTTGAATTCTATTTATTACATAAAAAATAAAACTGCTTAAGAAATGTGAAAAATCCATTGAGAATAAAATATATCTATGTGACTTTCATGGAAAAATCTTTCATCACTATCAAAATTAAAATCACTTTCAAAACTCTGATTTCTGATTAGAAAAAGGTGGCCAACACTGAAGTGAACACATTGATGGGGACCCGAGTCCCATTTCAGATCATCAAAAATTCGGTTACTTGGATTTTTTCGAAAAAAACGGTCAATTTTATTTAATTATTAGACATTGGAAAGGGAGAAAAAACAAAATAGTTTTAAAGGAAAAGAAATTTAATCCATTAAATGAAAAGGAAACACTTTTATTGATTTAGGTACTTACAAATGCTGTACATTAATACAGTACAGTGCTGTAAATGACATTGCTTTCTAAACACCTCTGTCCAATGAAGCTGTTTTCGGGCAGCCCAATTGCGCATGCGCTTGACAGTGCGAAGCCGCCAAATGCTTCAATAGCTAACGGTCCCCTGTCTATTTCAACTTGGACATAGTCATCTTCATGCACCCTGCAGTGGAGGACAAAGAAAGAGCGTGCAGAGGGCCACCCAAGAAGAGGTGGAAAGTCGGTATCTCAATAAAGGAAGTAAAACACGTACTCATGAAAAGGGTTAATGCTAATAATTAGATTTTATAGAATTTTTATAAAAAATTACGTTGATATAAATGTTGCAATTTAAATATGAAATTACTCATGAATTATTTCAAAAGTGTTTATGTATATTTCTAAGTGTTCCATTAGTAATTATGTCGCCACTTAAGCACACACAGAAATTCAGCTACATCATTTAATCTCACTCCTCTAAACATCTTTATTTTGGACAGTATTATTGAAATAAATTTAGAATGATAAAACATTTAATTGTGATTAAAGTGTACAGTTCTTTGCTAAAATATTATTTTTTTATTACTAAACACAGGATGAAGAGAAGGCTATCTTCACTTTAGATTCATACTTTTTCATGGTGAGTTTCATAATATTTTTCCTTTATTTATATTACTTTTCAGAGTATTATTTGACAAAAAAAAAATTGTGAGATTACGGTTTACGCTGTTCTTATTGTAAAAATGGCAGAATTATAAAGAAGTTTAAACTTCTTACTTAGCTTGTTTTACTTTAAAGTCATTTTTTACACAAATGTAATTAAAAATTACACAAATGTAATATTTTAGACAGCGAGATACAAAACTACACCGTTTGCAGATTTGGATAGGGAAAATTTAAAAAGGAGTCAATTTCTTCCGATTTTCGTCTGGCAACATCATCAGACATAACTATAAATACATAAATTCATACTAACAATACATTAACTTATTCATTTTTAATAAACAAGTATAGAAGAAAATCTGTCTCCTTCGATCATTAGCTTTAAAATATACTAAAAGTCATTCTGTAGAAGATAAATTATAGCCTATTTCAAATCTTAGAAAGCATATTTCACAAACCTATTTGTATAGCAGCGGCCCAAGAACCGATTTCCATCCGAGAATTCAAAAATCAAATGTTAACAATACATTCACTTTTTTTATGAATGCAAAAGCGATATTATTGTATATAAATAAACAGCATTATTTTTAAAATAAATAATTAATTATTTTGCTAACACATTATTTTTTGATTGTAAGTCATAATGAGCATTTACAAGTTATTATGACTTACATACAAGATAATGTTAACAATATAATTAATTAAGTTAATGTTAGTACTACATTTAAAATAATGAAAGATGTTTGCATATATAAGTGATAATAAGCATTACTTAGCATACAAACGTCTTTCTTAAATTTTACGAAAGACTAACTACTGAAATAAAATTAGTAGTTTAATAATAAAATTTAAATATTTTAAATTTATATTTAAACTTTACTCAACACTAAGTAAAATTATATTCCCAAAGAGAAGCAAATATTTTAAGCAAAAACCAAATGAGTATATCGTTTTGATATCAGTTGCAGGCTCATTTGCAGTAATTTTTATTGTTTATTACATTTTATTATGTAACAAATTTTGTTGTTGGTGATTGAATGTCACATTCAGTAAAATAAAAGTTTGTGATGAGTAGAATACATGACAAAATGTCTCATTTCTTGAATAAGCAGTGGAAAATGTAAAGAAAGGTTTCTTCTTTACATTTTCCACTGCTTCAACATTCATTTTATTTATAAAATATATTAACAAAAAATGCACAGTGTAACTTTTTTAAACACTTAAAAATTTAAAATATTAAAAATACAATTTTTCAAATTTTTCAAAATTTTACATATTTTTCTGAAAATTATTTATTGTACATCAAACTTCTTCAACAGCAGAGAGCGGTAAAGCAATTTAATTATTTCATATTGCAATAACACAAAAAGTATTAAAGACATATCTTCATTTATTTTTGAATACAAAAATTACATATTTAAAGTTTTAGTTAACATAGTTTTGACGGACGCCATTGGTGAGACACTGGGTGAACCGAATTCGGATGCAATCCCTTTCTCCAGAACATCGACCGGTGTGCGTTTCCCTTTCAATGTTTCTTTTCAGATCCTCCGAAGTTTGTGGGCGGTCAGCATAGACACGTGACTTTCAATGTCCCCACAAAAAGAAATGACACAGGACCCACCCGGAAAATTAGGCTTCTGCGACAAATGCAAGCTGTTCCAAGGCATCATGGGGACTGATCCGCAATGCCTCACCCATCCTCTCTGAAGCGAGACCACGCTTATCTTCACTACTTTTTGTGCTGTTGCAATTCAAAATAAAAAAGTCATTTTGCCGCACACTGTATGAAGGTAAAATAATATGCAAAACTAAAATTATCTTTTCAAGAGTTTCCTTTTTATAAGAACATAAGAAACTTTTAATAAAAGTTTAAAAAGAAAAATTTTCAGATCATAATTATTTAAATAAATGTTTTAAATTAGAAATCTCTTATTTTGGTAAGTCTTAAAGAATGGATTTGATGCATGAAAATCAATAATTTGCTAAATTTTAAGTTGTATCATTATTTCAGTCATAAAAGAGATATCATTATGGGGAAAAATCAGTTTTAAAATTAGCATGGTGCGTATCTGAACAATATTTTCGGAAGATTTATGAAACAATATTTTCAGCTCTGTGCTTGCCATAAGAAATTCTCACTTCTGTTTTACTCTACACACAATAGTTATTGGAATATAGCTGCTTGGATCCATTGACCACACAAAACACTAGATCAAACCAGTGCTAGGGGAAAAGTAACAGAGGTTTACTTTTCCCCAAGCACTGGTTTGATCCCCGACTTCAGTAGAATGTTAATTTGCTATCTTAATTTACTTTTCCCCAAACACTGGTGTGATCCCCGACTTCAGTAGAATGTTAATTTGCTATCTAAATTTACTTTTCTCCAAGCACTGGTTTGATCCCCGACTTCAGTATAATGTTAATTTGCTATCTTAATTTACTTTTCCCCAAGCACTGGTTTGATCCCCGACTTCAGTAGAATGTTAATTTGCTATCTTAATTTACTTTTCCCCAAGCACTGGTTTGATCCCCGACTTCAGTAGAATGTTAATTTGCTATCTTAATTTAATTTTCCCCAAGCACTGGTTTGATCCCCGACTTCAGTAGAATGTTAATTTGCTATCTTAATTTACTTTTCCCCAAGCACTGGTTTGATCCCCGACTTCAGTAGAATGTTAATTTGCTATCTTAATTTACTTTTCCCCAAGCACTGGTTTGATCCCCGACTTCAGTAGAATGTTAATTTGCTATCTTAATTTACTTTTCCCCAAGCACTGGTTTGATCCCCGACTTCAGTATAATGTTAATTTGCTATCTTAATTTACTTTTCCCCAAGCACTGGTTTGATCCCCGACTTCAGTAGAATGTTAATTTGCTATCTTAATTTACTTTTCCCCAAGCACTGGTTTGATCCCCGACTTCAGTAGAATGTTAATTTGCTATCTTAATTTACTTTTCCTCTAGCACTGGTTTGATCCCCGACTTCAGTAGAATGTTAATTTGCTATCTTAATTTACTTTTCCCCAAGCACTGGTTTGATCCCCGACTTCAGTAGAATGTTAATTTGCTATCTTAATTTACCTTTCCCCAAGCACTGGTTTGATCCCCGACTTCAGTAGAATGTTAATTTGCTATCTTAATTTACTTTTCCTCTAGCACTGGTTTGATCCCCGACTTCAGTATAATGTTAATTTGCTATCTTAATTTACTTTTCCCCAAGCACTGGTTTGATCCCCGACTTCAGTAGAATGTTAATTTGCTATCTTAATTTACTTTTCCTCTAGCACTGGTTTGATCCCCGACTTCAGTAGAATGTTAATTTGCTATCTTAATTTACTTTTCCTCTAGCACTGGTTTGATCCCCGACTTCAGTGGAATGTTAATTTGCTATCTTAATTTACTTTTCCTCTAGCACTGGTTTGATCCCCGACTTCAGTGGAATGTTAATTTGCTATCTTAATTTACTTTTCCTCTAGCACTGGTTTGATCCCCGACTTCAGTATAATGTTAATTTGCTATCTTAATTTACTTTTCCTCTAGCACTGGTTTGATCCCCGACTTCAGTATAATGTTAATTTGCTATCTTAATTTACTTTTCCTCTAGCACTGGTTTGATCCCCGACTTCAGTGGAATGTTAATTTGCTATCTTAATTTACTTTTCCTCTAGCACTGGTTTGATCCCCGACTTCAGTATAATGTTAATTTGCTATCTTAATTTACTTTTCCTCTAGCACTGGTTTGATCCCCGACTTCAGTAGAATGTTAATTTGCTATCTTAATTTACTTTTCCTCTAGCACTGGTTTGATCCCCGACTTCAGTATAATGTTAATTTGCTATCTTAATTTACTTTTCCTCAAGCACTGGTTTGATCCCCGACTTCAGTGGAATGTTAATTTGCTATCTTAATTTACTTTTCCTCTAGCACTGGTTTGATCCCCGACTTCAGTGGAATGTTTCAGACTATGATGGTTACTTGCAATTACCACGAGAAATGCTTTGGGTTCCAGACATCACGGTCCACAACAGGTAACATTATTTTTAAATTCTGAGAAAGAAAAGACAATTGTTTCTCTTGATATAATCAATGTTGTGCGAAAACTAGATATCAGATCAATTTTCTAACTTTAATCAATTAAATTTAAATTCAATAATTTCTCGAATCTCAATAGTGAGAACGAAAAATTAAAGAATAGTCCCACGATCGAATGGTACAAATAAAAAATGAAATCAGCAGTCGTATTCGTAGTTAAAATTTCTTAATCATATTTAATTGAGAAAATATCAAAATCAAAAATGAAAACAAAAAGGTTATTTAAGATAAAATAATAAATACATTGTACAAATGCATTTAAAGAATGTAGTTGGATTTTAGAACCCAGAGAAAATATTTTTTACATATTTATGTTTTCACTGTAAAAAAGTTAGGCTATTTTCATTTCAAAATAATGCAATTTTGAGCTCAAGTTCTTGTCATTACTAACAGAACATCTCATAAAGCAATTTCGAGGACATACAGACGTCTTTTGTATTCGAAGCAGATTTATTTGCAGAAACATTTTCTACATTACCTGAAATTATACTATATATACACACTCTGTACACTGTTCATAATGTATTAAGTTAAGAAATAATTTTTGAATAACTGTTCATGAGCTGATCTCATTCAGTGAAAACCAATGAACTATATTTTAAATGAATCTCTCAGACCCATAAAAGTATTCTTGGTAAAAAGTTTGTCTTAAGACAATTAGAATGAGAATTAAGATAGGCGATTTTTTTTAATTGAGAACTTCATAAATTCCAGTTTAATTTGGAATTTGAATTTTGAATTTTTTTCACTAATTGTGTAATTTTGAGACTGGAGGTTTTAAATTTTGCAAGTATAAACGTTACGTTTCTCACCTTAAATGTTCCTTATCAATAAATTTCTGTTATATAAATATCTTACGTCCGAAAAATGGCTTTTATGGAATTATTAAAGCGGCGTATTATTTTTTACACAACAAATACTATATTCATAATTTTAAGAACTTATATTGCTTCATCAGTAAAATTAAATTATTTATTGTCTTGAAAATAGAGAAAGTGCCATCCCATCACTTGCAGATATTAAATATTGAAACAGACTTTTTTCAAACTTTTAGCGGCAAAATGAATTTAGCTGCCGTGCAGTGGCAACAAAAAGAGTAAACAGTGATTCGAACTTCAGTTTCCGTGAAAATAAGGTACTGAAATGCCCACATTAAGTTTCATTCTGTGCATAACTTTGTAAAGGTTCTTGAGTTGTTATTGAGGATGCTGTGTGATATTTAGTATTCACAGTTATCTAGAAATAGTTGAATATACTTCATGATTCTTTAAATAAAACCTTCTGAGAGAGGCTGAACATCTGAGTTTTTCATTGTCGTTATGGCTTCTAAAGCCTAAATTGATTTCTGAATGGTCATTGGTACATTAAGAGTTTGACGGAAATCTGAACGACAAAGGTGAAAGTATGATATCCCCCCCCCAAGTGATTTCTCGCCAAATCTAGCGTCCTTTGTTTTGGTTATCCTGTTGCCAATTTAAGATTTTGTTATCTTTCAGATTTTTTTGTTGCCAGATTTGGTTTTGCTCGTGTTTTACATCATTTTTACGTCAAATATATCGTTATTTTCAGTGGCAACAGCATTTGAAGTTTTCGTTTTACTTTCAATTCGACCTTTTTGTTCTACATTTGCTGTTGTGTTTCGTTGTCGCATGCATCCAAATATCGTAATCTGTTCTTTTTTCCAATTTCTTTTTGTTTATGTATTACTTATATCTTTTTTATTTGGCTTATTTATTATTTATATCTTTTTATTTAGTTTATTTATTATATATTTTTCTTATATAGAAATCTTTTTATTACTATATTTTTCTTTTATATTTTCAACGTCGTAAACTGTTCTTTTTTTCCAATATCTTTTGTTTATTTATTATTATCTTTTTCTTATATATTTTTGCTCATTTGTTATTATATTTTTGTTACATATTTTTCCATACTATCACCGAGCACATTCGATATGTGAGCTTGACGTCATATCAAGTAGGTTATTGTCTTTTACTGGTTGTTTTAAAAAGAAGGCAAACCCAACAAAAAAAAAGTTTTTATTCATTTTTAGTACTACTTTTTTAGATTTTGTATACTATTATGTGATTTAAAATTTTTTTAAATGCATATTTTCTGAACTTAGGGAAAATTTCCGAGTAAAAAATAAATAAACTTAACTAGGCGACGAAAAAAGTCGCAATGGGGAGGGGATGTCCTATTAGTTCCATGACTAAACACTCAAATTGAATATACATTTGCGCTCCCTCATTATTTTGCACTTGCTATTATGCTGTCCATGTGATTTAATCCATTCAGAGTGCTACAATGAGCTCATCTTCTCAAAAAATCCTTTGCAGCCACAGTGCTCAAGTGGACCCCACCCACGAGGTTCTGCTGGCCGTCCACTGGTCCGGTACCGTGTCCTGGTTCCCCCCCATCCTCACGCAGACCTCCTGCCCATCGGTGTCGAAGACCCCGTACCCGCAGGACGAGGTGGAGTGCACGGTCGTCATGGGGTCGTGGACGCACGACGGCTGGGAGATCAACTTCAGCGTCGACCCCGAGATGCACCTCTACGAGTTCATCAACATCAACCCCAGGTACTTCATTCGCATGCAGATGAAATGATGTGACAACGCAGCACACTTGATATCAGTCCAGTATAAATATAGCAATGCATTTCCTAATGTTTATGAGTTTAAAATTATTTTTATGTGCTTTAAATTTAAAAACGATCCATTTTGAAAAGATTTTTGAATCTTTGCGGCTGAATACAAGACATTTACACCATGGAATACGAAATCGTAACACATATGTTTTTTACTCTTCAAGCCTTTCACTTCACAAAAATAGGTAAAAAATATACTGCTTATCTGTATGTAAAATCTCTCTCTCTCTCTCTCTCTGTACCAAGAAAACAAGATATTCCTATTTTAAGTTCGCAAATTGCTTACTTCTTCTATGTTATTTTATTTGATCCGTGCACAAACTAACGATAATTGAAACTAAAAATACATATAAAAAATTAGAATTTTTTTATTTTATTTAAAACTAACCAAAAATTAACATGTTGATACGTTTATGGGAAGCACAATGATTTACTAGAATAAACAAAACTATGAAAAATCATTTTTTAAAACTTAAGAAAGAAATTATTAGGATCGATAAAACTTTGACGTCTTCCAAAGATAAAAACATTTATTATTTCCGTATTTCATCAGTCATCCGGAAGGTGCAATGATATCGCTTCCCCTCAACCCACATCAAGCTTCAAGTTCTTAAAATCTGTCGAACATGAATCAGATTCGGATAAGATGGAATCAGAGCCTTGACCTTCTACGAAGCTGAACAATGTTCGATTGGAAATAATGGTCACGTGGTATTCCTGGGGGAGCTCATTCCAAGAAAATATTCCAACAATTGTATTCTCTTCCCCTCGCGCACCGATCATTTTTGTGTCTTAAGCAGACTGCTTCGAAGTAAACTTAAAATTTTAGGTCCCGACTGAATGAACTTCTGTTTTTTAAGACTGACAAATAAACCACATTGTTGGGTTGTAAGTGGACTGAAAATTTGAGTCAGGACCTTAGAAACGACTCATGCACCATTTGCACCCAGAACATGTGTGCACTAGACTGTAAGCGCACCTTTCTGAAATTGTTGTTAAGAACCTTTCTACTTTCAAAAGAATACTGCAGTTATGAGCAAAAAACTTATTAAAGTGATTTCAGTAAACTGTGCAATAAGTTGAGATCTATTTCAATGTAAGCAGAAGTTATATATATATATATATATATATATATATATACTTCTGCAGTGTCCAATTTTAAGCGTGTGTTTATTAGATATCATTTCTCGTTGTTAAAATGGAGAAATTACAAATATTAAGTTCTTTGTCGTGAAAAATAGTAATAAAAAATCAATATTTTATTTTTATAATTATTATTTATTTATTTTTTATTTTTTTGGCTGACTTAGGATTTTACAGCCATCAGGATAAACTATAAAAGCGTTGTGGTCACTTTTGTCGACAAGGTTCCAAACGTGTAAGGATGCTAATAAATAATCACAAAACCTTACCAATTATTGTTGCTAGTGAAGAATAATTTTGATCAAATTGAAATTCACCAAAAGTTTTTAACTAATAAATATAGATCAAAGTAATTTAAATATATTTAGCTTATTTCTCTCAACAGAAATGAATGGGCCGTGGTAACCTAGTGGTTAGGGCATCGACCTTCCGTCCGGAACGGTGGGGTTCGATTCCCATTGCCACCAAAGACCCACCGAGTACATGCGGTATACGTACTCGTTCAAATCCGTGGAATCGAAAGTCCTATGATCGGTCGTTGAGCAGTTACCATGGGTGTAATGGTATGAAGAAATTTCCTCCCCCTTCAGATGAATGCCAAAATGGAGGGAGTGGATCCTCTGGTGGTGCCATCTATCGGAGGAATTAGAAAGAGCAAAGACGTTCTTTCACCTTCGTGAGCTCTGTTTAAACGAAAGACTATTGACTTAAAAATTCGCATAGCCAAAGCACAGCGAGCTTGGCTTGTCCAAGTGTCATAAGTAACAACAACAGAAATGAATAATGAAGCAAAAAACGAAAATCTTTATTATAAATAAAAAATTCAAATGGAATGTATTACTCGGGACCGTCAATAATTTAATGGGTAATCAGGTTAAAATTTGTTCCTTGACAGTTCCAAAGACATTCTCTGATTTCTCAATTCAAGTCCTCCGCCAATGAAGACTTCAATTCAACAGCATTGATGATCAATTGCATTTTGATATTCTAAATGAATGACAAGAAAAAAATTTTTTTAATAAAATCCACACATTTTCGCATTTAAAATTTATTAAAATTACTGACTGAAGTTCCATGATAAGAATTCATTACGATGAATTTAAAGTTAATTGAAAAAAGAATACAAGCAAAAAATAGATATTTTCAAACATTTGCGTTTATTGGAATCGCGAAATTAATATTTGGGAGGGGAGGAATCTAATCCTGGCGATTCATTTTGATGCACTTGTTGCGCAGGTGGGAGCTGGTGGAGTCGGGGGCCTCCGTGGAGCGGAACGAGACCTACTACGAGTGCTGCCCGGAGCCCTACCTCAGCATCCACGCCCGCTTCCCGATGCGGAGGCGCCCCGTGCCCGAGATCGAAGCCACGAGGAGCCCCTGCGTGCTCGCGATGGCCTTGACCCTGTCCATCTTCTGGCTGCCCTCGGACTCGTCCAAGAAGCTGCTGCTCGGGGGAATCCTGTTCCTCGCGCTCAACGTCCTGCTGACGTATGTCGCGTGGAGCACGAGGTGCCCCCTCAACGTCCTGAACGCCGGTAAGTACGCCACAATGAAAATTCCTTTAAAAATCTCCTCTTTTAAGTGCATTGAATGAAAAATAACTAACTAAATTATTTAAATTCTTCCAATACGATCAGTGTTTCTAAGTGGAGGATGATACTAATGTTAGTAAACTTAATTAAATGGACAATAGCTTTACATACTTCATATAAAAACTCAGTGCATATAATAGCACCACTATGGAATAGTATCTGCGTTTGCTTCTTAGTTATAAGGGACACTCAACATCATTCAATTCTCGTATGAAGTGTTCCGGCTGTCTCTTTGGAACCGTCACAATTGATTTGCCACCCGCCTTCAATGAGGCTTTTAGTGAGAGTAAAAACAAACGCTTATGGATGTCTGGAAGGTTCCACCTACTCATAATTGCTATCCTAGAAAACACCCTGCTGACGCCTTACTTTTTGAAGGAACTAGAGGCCAACGGATTTGTATTTCCCGCTTCGCCAATGGGGCCTCAAATGTGTGCAAGGTCAAACGAATTTTAGTCAGTGCAATAAATGAAAAGCTGAACAGGTATTGTTTAAGCATATCTTGAGCTTGGTTGAATTTTGACTTGGAAAAGGTTTATATCAAACTCCCTTATATTTTTGGATTTTCTGGCTGTTTATGGACTTGTAGAGTATTGGAATTGGACCATCTGGGGTTAGAAACAACAGCAAGTATTCCAAAGAGAACTCAAGAATAAAAATTTCATGATTCTTAGAATTTTGACTGGCTTGGCATTTTATGTTACATCATGAGATATAGGCGTGTTTCACAATATGTTTAAAAAAATGACACGAAAGGCAAAATAATGCTTCAATGTGGGACAAAATTCAGGACACGATTCTCGAATCATTTAGAAAAAGATACAGTCACTTAACTTTAAAGTAATAACGTTTTTTTTTTGTCTCCAGTACACTATAATTCAATGATAATTCTGATACCCATTCATCACGTAGTGGCATCATCACGAATCCTTTTAAATCAAATAAGACTGCCCCACTTTAATACATGCACTCAACATCCATATTTTCTTCGCATTAATGTACAATTACAGTGCTGTTCTGCCTTTCTTTTACAGTGTCCTTCCTGCAGACCGCGATGTACATCCTCGTCGTCACTCTCCTCCTCCAAGTGTTCGTGGTCATCAAGATAGCCTCCCTCAGTGGGCCCTCCCGTCCGCCGGCGATCGTCGTCAGCTTCCTGAGAGGGCCCCTGGGCAAGTACCTGTTCCTGAGGCCCCCCCTCCCGGAAGACAAGCTGCCTCTGGACGGGGTGCAGGACGATTCCGCAAGCCAGGCTGTCTCAGCGGGGGAGGAATGGAAGATGTTCGCATCTTCCGTCGACCGATTCCTCTTCGTTCTCATGCTGGTCGTGATGCTGGTAGTCCACCATTTGTAATCGAAGAATATTATGGGCTTCTTTGTAAATTAATTAGTGAATACGTAATAAACAATAGCTCTTAAAACAATTCTCAATTTCATACAATTTACAAGACTTATTATTCTACAGAAATATAAAAAAATCAGTTAAAATGGTTATTACGGTCATAGCTCACACCTAGCAGTATAATGTAAATAAAATAATGTAGCACAAAAAGTTGCCAAATGTGGTAACCATATAACGCAATTTTAAGAAATCGCGAAAAAACCTGATGTCATATACAGTTGTTACCTTTTTCAAAGAATTGATTGGCGCCTATTATGGGTTGCAAATCAAATTCCAACACCAAGTGGAGAAGACCTACGTTTCCTTCACTTGGCGACAAAAATTCCGCCATTTGGCGAGGCTATGACCGTAATGTTCACTTTAATCAAAAAATCATTTAACACGCGTAAAATAAAGGTTTTAATGTGTTTACGAAATAAATTGGATTCAGAATTTCATAAGCGAATATTTTAAGAAACTTTGAAGCATATCAATGAAAGTTTAATGTTAAAACTGCTTATTTCCAATTCCTTTATAATTTTTTCTGTTCCAAAAAGACAAAGTATGTATTAAAAATCCTCTTGTTAGAAAGGTTCATTTAATAATACGCACATTAAATGCTTAGCTAATCATTTATGCCATCAATCCTGTTTTACGATGAAAGGTATTGCAGATTTGTAAGTTAATTTGATTTTATGAATGGGGGCGATTGTTTTGATATTTTTCTACGTACTTCTCTTGCACTTTCTCCAAGTATTCCCATTTCAAGAAAACAATTTTAAATAGGTATAACGTACTCATTACTTCTTACAAAATTTTTTAATCATACTTACGAGTTTAATCTGTTGTTGTTGTTGAGTTTAATCTAATTCAATTTATAATTAGTTTCTGTTTTTCCTATATCAAGGAAAAGGAGCATTTAAATTTATAAAAAAAATTCAACGTGTACGTTAGTTAATAATTTATGCAAATTAGTGTTAAATTATAGATGCGATTCTTGTATATAACAATAAACATTTCGTTTTTGAAAAATTATGAACATTGTATTGGAAAGGAAATGAAAAAATTTATATCCAGTAAAAATTTTAGAACATCATGTAATAATTAACTATAAACTGGAATAATAATAGGCTTGGTGCAACGAGTAAGTTTTAAAACGACGATAAGTTATATACGAGTGAGTTAAAAACATCGCAAAACTTGTGTATATTTTCACCAGCAGTCTCTTTTTTTTAATTTTTAGCTGTCATGAATAATGCTCTGACATCCATCGTGCAATTTACATAATATATAAATTTAAGTAACTCTATTAAGGTAAAATATTTTGTTTTATTCAATAATGCATCTAAAAAGTTTATGCCTACGTTTTACTTCGGAATCTTAACGCTTTCACGATATACAGCTGGTTCTAATATCATAAATTTGATAATTATAATATCATAAATATGATATATATATATATATATAATTTGATCTTACCAAGTTATAAACATTACCGTGTGTGTGGGTTAAGAGTTTTATTGTTGCATTGAAACAAATTTCCATCGAGAACAGTTGAAAAACAGAGAAGATGAATATCAAAATAATGATTTCTGTGCGTATCACCTCCACACGGTAGTTGTTTTTCTAACAAATGCAAGTTTTTCACCACGCACACCGGATGTTTTAAAAGTATGCAAAGTCATATGTTGTAAAAAAAGTGCTTCAAAAAACTCCTGACATCTTTCTTGTCAGAAACGCATACAAATAGGAGAAACCCAACAACCATCCCTCGGTGTTCAACAGGGGTCAAATACGAAAGAAACTCGTCCCAATTGCTAGGCCATGTTGAGTCTATGAAAAAAGATGCGACTATAGAAATGCATTTAGGCAAAGGATTAATAAATCAAAAATTGCAATATGGATTTTTGAGTTGCCAATCAGAAATTCATTTTGGAATGGAAACATACGTAAAAATTTCTTTCTCAAATCATAAATTTATTAAAGACTCAAAAATTATCTTTTAATCCAGGCCTTAAAAATTTGGAAGATATATTTCTCCCATTCAATTTGCATTGAAGAGCATTATAGCGTTTTTCTGAACATCACTAGGTGCTAAAGTGAAAAGGATAACTTAGGAGCAGCGATTTAAAACTAAGTATTATGCTTGCCTCGCATTTTCTACATGTACACTCATAAATATGCAGCAAAGAAATGTAATTGTATTTAAATTTTACAGTTTTCTTTTAGAAATAAAATTCATTCACTTACTATTTAGAGGCTTCATTTGCCAAATCCATTCACTCCATGAAAAAGAAGTTGAGAAAAATAATACAATAGTAATTATTATTATTTTTTTTTAATGAAAATATTTTTCCAATATTTATAAATGGTTTTACTGGTGTTAAAACTTATTATATGCAAGAAATATTTAATATATTTTACACATACACATCTTAAGTTATACACAGCTTCGACATCGAAACTTAATAGAGTTCAATAAGTGGAGTTTATCGTGTTATCAAGTGGAACATTCATTTAAGAAAAGTTTTATTTACAGTCATTTTTGACACATAAGAACTAATTAGACCTACAATTGAAAGCAGATTTGCCATCTACAAATACCACTGGCGGGAATCGAGCCCACGAAAGCCAAAGCTCTAACCAATTAAAATACCTGATATCGTAATGACAGCTAATCGAATAAAAATGACAGTAAAATCCACTTCATGTGTGTTCTATAATTGTTTTATAATAACTTAATATTAGATACAATAGGAACTTAAGCTTAGAGAAACAGCATTAAAATCGGAAATATTAACTAGAGTAATATCGCTTGAGTGTACTTCGTATGGTAACCAAATGCATCCAATTAACATTTAGATGATATTAATCGAAATCTTTAGCACCAAATTGAATAACAAATTTAATTGTTTAGTAATCATTTATAACAAAATGTTTTATCAAGGGTTTCTATTGTTTCAATCCCAAAGTTTCATAGGAATTCACAGGTGGTTTTGGGTATCTGACTAGCACCCGTTTCATTAGTGGGAAGTTTTCAAGCCGAAACTAAGATTGGATCTCATCAATTTCTTCAGTAAGTCTTCATTAACAGAACGCAAACATCGATGGAGACGCATTTGATTCGATGTAAAAACTTCAGGCTCAGTACTGAATCGCAGCACATTTTGAAAACTAAATGCTTCTCCAACTTTTTTTTTTATTTCGAGGAAAAACTGAACAAAGTAATATTCAATTTCTATGGAACAATGTACTTGTACAGAGCTTCGGGGTTTGTGTTGATTGAGAGTTGATGAAATAAACTCTGAACAATCACAGGAAATTTATTTGTAGAACTACATACAAGATGCCGGAAAAACCCAGAACTTACAGCAGTTATGAATCACAATCATACACAAGTAAATTCAACTGTAAACAGCTCCCCAAAACAGAGGTCTTCAACTACCTCAGACTGACAGCTCGGATCCACTAGCTTATCACTGCCGCTGGAAACTCAGAAACTGACTCGGTCCAAGGAACGGTGATATTTAGAGCTTACTTGGTGTGAAAGCCTAGGTCTTTCTCCAAGGTTCTGGAAGCTTCCAGGCCATCTCGCTCAATAATGGCCCTAGAGCTTAGGTGGTGGAAGTTTCCAAAACAATCCATTTCATGCCAAACCTTGCCAAGTGGTCGCCAAGGATTTCGCCAAGTTGCGGAATTCCTGGAAAAGCCGCTTTTAACGTAAAAACACGCCTACATCTCTCGATATTCGTCCCAGAATCGGAGTACTTCGGATCTGCCTGAGATATCTCAAGACGAACACAAGAAACAAACTTTGCAACACTATTCCTTTCGGGGAGCATTAAAAGTCATTTCCCTACTAACACTGTTCAAGAGTCCCCTCATCGTGGCGAAAGTGCTGACACCCTTTCTCCACGTGAAGTACGTCTGCAGAGTGTTCTCCAAGGCGTGAAGCTTTACACACCTACCTACAGACAAACAATCTGCTCCTCGGGTGCTCAGGTCTTAGTACTAACAGAGGCTGTCTTCCGTCTTTGAATATTCTTAGGTGCCTATGTTTGTCCTAGAATGACCTATTGGATTTACCTATGATTTTCTTTTCTAGCAGAGGTTGGACACGGAGATTAGCAGCAACAAGAGTTTGAATTAAGAAAAATACTGATTGTTAAGGTGTGCTCCTGATACATGCGATCAGCACAAGGAAATAAAACATTTTATTATAAAAAAATATAGCATTTTGTGGCAATGGTAAACAATTGATTTTGTCCCGGGTGTGAATCAGTTTGTTGGACTTCTTTTTAGATACAATTGGGGATCGACCAAGGAGGAAAAGTGCTTTTTCAAAGAAAAGGCGTCACGAACAATTAAAAAATTAATCGATTGGAAGTGGGTTTTAGTAACTAAAACACCATGAAATAGCTAGGAACTGTACTGAAAAAAAGGTTAAAAAAAAGGAAAAATATTTGAAATATTAAAAATTCTCTTTCTTTACAGACTTCAGATCATATATTTTGGGTTTCGGGAAGTGAAACAAATTGAACTTTCGAATTACAATTTAAAGTGAGAATTAATATGTAACTGTTCATAGAAACAGTTACACTATGGATGTTTGCACCACAGTTTCTGCTGTTCAACCTTATTAAAAAAATCGTCGGATGTGACGAAGTTATAGATGAAACCTTTTCACTCGAAAAATGTACTTTTGGGAAAAGCACCTCAATGGAAGTCAGCCTCCAAAAGTTAGGGAATGGCATGGTTTTTGAAGCTCACCGTGAAAAAATGACACTAACAGTAAAATTCATAGTTTATAAAAATGATAAAGACGAACTTCTGTAAATTTATGTAAAAACGCTAACTATCAATTTTTTGATAGAAAAGAAGGGTATATATCAGTGAGAGAAAAATACGCAAACACCAGGCTTTCGTAATTACTCGTGTAACTTTCGTTAGCAGATTCGTTGAGAAGAGCCTCGCAATGTCTGCTCGATTGGCGTGGGTGGAAACAAGAACGTCACGAGCTGATGGGGCGTTTAATGCATGATCCGGAATCAACATCAAACCGAAATTTCTGTATCCACAAAACGTATTCCAGGTAGCTCTGCAGAAGACTATGCTATAGCTCTTTCGGCCAGAAACATTTCTATGCAACAACTTCCTGCAGACCACTCTGTAGCATCAGGGGAAAATATCTGCTTGTACTGTGCGAAGGCGTGACGATTCACACTGAAGAGAGACTCAGGATGTGTGCTGATCCAGAGCGAACAAAGATCTATCAATCCAACATTGTGGAGCGCAGTGGTGTAACAGTGGTTTGGGCAAGGGTCTCATTCGGTCCTCACACTGACCTGCATATTTTTAGGGAAGAACTGGTGTGAGATATTGGGATGAGACCCTTGATTCACATGTGCTGATGCAATTGTCAATAACTTCATTCCGACGAATAGTATCGCACAACCTCAACCAACTGTAGCTTTCGAGGAATATTTTGAGAGTCTTGTTTTGACATCGAATGGAATTGCAAGCTCCATCGTCTCCAGACCCGAATGGAAGCATGGAAAGTCGATGTCGCTAATGAAATCAAGCTATGGCTGGGCATATCCCTTATTAAAACTCCGTTTTGTTATACTTCTATAACATTTTACCACATAAAACTGCGATTATTCTTTTTCAAATAATAAATTTTTCCATTGAAGATTTTTTTGCAAATCATTTATGCGTTTTTCTCATATAAACTTCTATGCTGCAATTAATTCATATTTATTTTATGCATATGTCATACAAATTTCGTGCTTCTACATCCATTAATTATAAATTTGGCGAAGAAAACCGGTTCAGTAGCTTCACGCCGCTTCCTGTAAGCTCAGTAAAGTGAAGCATCATTTGCCGCGGACAGTGGTTGGGAGGGTGACCACTGTGACTTTTCTTCTCTGGGTTGCTGGAACTCTGTGGGTTGGGGACGTGTCCACGTTAATCAGTGACGTCCAGAGTCTTTCCGCTGGTGTGGCGTGGATGTGCAGAGGAGGGTGCCAGCTCAGGTGTGGCCTCGTCACCTGACCGTGGTTCAAAATGACGAGGCACCTTAAAAAGAGCAAAGTCGTACTTTTACCTTCGTGGTGCTCTGTTCCAAACGAAAGACGCTGTCTATTGACTTAATTCGCACTACCAAAGGCAAAAGTGAGCTTGGCTTATCCAAGTGTCATAGGAAAACAACAACATAAACTGCACAATCCATCAAAAATATATTCTATATTTTCCATGGACTGTACCAGGTCTGTAACTTTAAAATGCGGATTTTTTCCAGAAGATGGCGCACTAAGCCTATAGATGCTGGTGTCATAACCAGTATATCATTTTGTAGTTGCGACAGCAAGCTTCAAAACGCCATATTCGTTTAAATGTTTAAGAGTTGGTAGCATATTTTTTGCGGTGGTAAACATGTCGGATTTTGAGCGAAACAAAGAGCATTTGCGGCACGTGCTGATTTTCTTATTCAATCAGAAGAAAAAAGCAGCGGAGGCACATCGAATTCTTGTGTACATACTCTAAACATGTACATACTCTGTATATACTTGAACATACTCTGTGTACATACTCTGTACATACTTGAAACATACGGTGCACATACTCTATCTGCCGACACTTGCGAACGGTGGCTTAAAGGATTCAGAAGTGGTGATTTCGAAGTCAGTGACAAGGAACGTGAAAATCGACCGAAAAAGTTTGAAGACGCCAGTTGCTGGAACCTGGCGAAACAGTTAATACGGATCGCTACCGACAGCAAATAATTAATTTGAATTATGCGTTGATCGAAAAACGACCAGAATGGTCTCGAAGGCATGGGAAAGTGATTTTGCTGCATGACAACGCACCCAGTCAAACAGCAAAACCGGTCAAAGACACATTGGCAGCACTTGGATGGGAAATATTACCCCACCCACTGTACTCACCTGACCTTGCTCCTTCCGACTATCACCTGTTTTCATCCATGGGACACGAACTTGCCTAGCAGCACTTCCATCCTTATGAAGACGTCCAGAAATGGCTCGACGATTGATTTGGCTCACGCGACGTTCAATTCTTTTGGAATGGCATCCATAAGTTACCAACTGAATGGCAAAAATGTGTAGAAAGCGAGGGCCGATACTTTGAATAAAATATATCCAAATCGTTGCGTATTTTTATTGAAAAAATTCGCATTTTAAAGTTACAGACCTGGTACATGAAATTCGATGTATTATTTTCAATTGCTGTTTCTAATTGATCAAGGAAATTTTTATAGGCTTTTATAAAGGAATATTATAGGCAAAGGACAATTTTATAGGATTTGTAGGCAAGTATAAAAGTCAGATGTATTACATGATATATCAAATGACATTTGTCTGCGTTAAGCATTTAATTGTAAAATAGCAAATTTAGCTTTGTAGATCCGTTTGAAAAGTAGACGAACGTATTTAAGCGACAAAATAATACTCGTAAATGTGGAAGCGCGAAATGGCACCATGAATTTCACCGAAGTTGCTGCTCGACACTACCCTGAATGATATTTGAGTAAGTTTATGTTGTGACGAAAATACACAAAAATAACCTATCTCTTTAATGCTAAGCATAATAAAAAACTTTTATTTTAAATCATAGGTTCCCAAAGTGGTCCAGGTGGACCCCCAGGGATCCATAAGAGACCACACGGAGGTCCACGTAGACGTGAACAGAAAACAAGGGTTCACGAAAACTTTTCTGGTTTTCATAATAAAGGACAAAAATTTTGACTTGGATTTACCTATCGACATAGGCAGGTAGCATCATTCACTAGGAAGGTACTCAAAAATTTTCGAGACTCAGTTCAAACACAGAATTGGATAGAACAATAGATACTAGTACAGGAGTGTACACCACATGTCGAGACTTGCTGAGTGCCGCTCGTCCGGGATGCTTGTTTGGACCTGCAAAGGGATGAAATGCGACTTGCGCTGTGCTTGCAGTCTACATTAGTTTAAATACGAATGCCAAGAACAAAACGTTACTCATTTGTTTCCGGGATTTTGAATATAAAAGTGTGACTGAGAGTGAATCAATGTCAGTGTTTGCAGTGCCAGAAAAGTAAGTATCTGCCTAATTGCTATACATAATTCTTATTGTATATTGTGATTCGTCAATCATATTATATTTATTTTACTATTTGAGTGTGTTTAAAAATATTTATTTACTCGACGACGGCGATTCATTAAAAGAGCGGTGTTTCCGCGGACATTTCGTTTTTTTATTGCAATAATTCTATTCTGTTGTGTTATAATAGCCATATTCCGGTAAAATCGACTCGAAACAAAAAAGGGGCTGTTCCCTTGCAGTTACGAAAGTCTGCCAGTTACAATGTTGCTGAATTTTCTCGCATTTTCGTAAACTTGTAGCCACCAAAATAAAGATGACTGAGAAATAGCTTTAATAAGCAATATTTACATTTATTTACAGTTTCTTTCTATTTTCACCGGATCTTTTTCCTTTTCTTTTTTCATCTTTGCTAAAAACTGCTTGATAGCAGTTATTAACGGTACATTCATTTAAATTTACTTTAAAGAGGATTCATTTAATAATAGTAAATTTAGATTATTGTTTTTTAATTAATGTTGTAACGAAATAAAATAACTAATATTTACACTAGACAAGTTTTGATTCTTACATTCCCCAACGAATGACATGCGTTTAAAACAAATTGTATTTAGTAGCAGTGAACTGCTGGTAAAAATAAAGGAATGACATTAAACACACACAAAATTCATTTTTCAATAATTCGGTTCAATCTTTAAATTTCGCTGAAATCCTGATTGTTCTACCTACTTGAGAACATATTTCATTGGAGGTGCATTTTCATTCCTTGCGTTCAATGTGTTTTCTTTTAGAGTAAGGAAATCTTTGTTGTCATTTGCCAGGATACTTGCCCTATCCACTGTCACAGTGGCTCTTTTTCCTTTTACGTTTTGGCATCCGTTCAGTCACTAAAAATGGCTCTTCGTAAGGTGTAATTCAAGCGACTTCCTTTCTCGATCTCCTCTCGTGGAATAATGTTTTTAAGTCCTTGTGAAAGAAAACGTTGAAGTTTTCTGATGTGATGGTCTTGGTGTCTTTAGAATTCTATTTAATTTTTAAGATTATATTTACGAATGTTTCTGGTGTTGTATGAATGGAACTTTCTGCGTGAAAATGTCACCAGGTATATAGATTGTTCATAAACCATTTCTGCGATGGCATATTTAGTGTCTTCTTGTATGGCATATCCTAATTCCAAGAGGAAAGTTAATAAGGTCCCACTCTATTCTATGTTATTGTGGTTTCTCAATGCGGTTTTGAATCACCTTCAAAGACAAAACTGTTTTCCCATTACACACTGTGGATGTAGCTAAGCTTCATCCTACAGACTCTGAATATTTTCAACCAATATTTCTTTAATCTATAGGGTCGAATGCTGTGGTTGGCCTGTCCCCCATAAGTGTTTTTCTTGGAATATATTATTACTTGGGGATTTCTTGGGATATAATATATTTTTAAATAAACAGTAGATTCACACCATTCAACTTTATTGAAATGTGAAATATATTGTAACTCTCTGTATTGGTGAAGCTCTGTCAGGTTTTTGTCGAAAGGCGTAGCAAAAGCTTCTGATTGGTTAGTATGGTGAAATTTCTTCTTTCTAAAATATTTTTTAAATGTTTTATGGACTTCCCAGTAGTTTATGATGCATTTGCTATGCACTTAGTTTCTTCGAAAAAACCACTATAGGTACCTTTCCATTTTCATAATAGCTTTGTAAAACTGATCCGAAAGTCTGTAAACAATGCCAGAGGATTTAACAAGGCGGCATTGGGCAGATATTGCTTGTATTTTTCAAATTGCTTCGATGCTGTTTCTGTCCACCGAATTTTGATTTTATCTTTTTTCTATGAAACTTTCATACAGTCATGTGAAAAAACTTGAGTTTGTGCAGCATCTTTTAAGTAACTCTGGTAAAAATTGCCAAGAAATGTTCTTGGTTGGTGAATGGTTTGGAGTGTTTTGTAATTTAATTTTCAGTTCTCATCGGTTACCTCAAATCACGGTTACACGGTCAGGTGTAATCAAATACCTTAAAAATTCTACATTTTGCTTTTCACAAACTGATTTTAACAAATTAATTTTTAAGCTACGTTTACTTAAGCATTCTAAAACTAAATTTAGGTGTTTTCTCCGTTACATGATGGTATTAACACTTCATCTAGATAAGCAGATGTAAAATATAAATCTCTATAGTCTTCATGAATAAATCTTTAAAAAGGTGGGAAGTGTATTTTTTTAAACCGAAACTTACAACATTCAATTCATACAAGGCAAATGGGCTTATTATGGCGGTTTTACATTTATCTTTATCCTCTATAGGTACTTGATAGTATACTTTGAGCAGATCAATTTTTGAAAAAAATTTGGGTGTCTTCTAAGATGGGGTGAAAATCCAAAGTTCTTGGTATTGGATATCTATGGTTTGGGAATTTAACTTCTATTAATCACCGCACGGAAAATATGAACCATTCTTTTCCTCGTCATTTGAAATGAACTTGACTATTGTAGTTTTAAATAACGATTTATATCATTGTCTAACAAGAATTTAAATTCCTCCTTAACCATTTTTTAGGCGTTTTGGATCAATTTGGCGAGTTTTACAACGTACAAGCTGTCCTTCAGATTTATAAAGCGCTTCACATCATGGCATTTATTTAAAATTAACAAATTTGGCTTAACTATATAAGGACATTCAAAAAGCAGACTTGAATATTCATTTGATTTAATCAATATGGTTATATTAATATTTAAAGGAACGTTACCTTTAACTCAAAACTTAGTTTCTACATCAATCAATTGTTGTTGACTACTTTAAGATCAATAAGTAAATTAAAATTGTTTAAGAAGTCAGCTTGTAATATTTCTTCAGTTACTTTTGCCTTTGCAAACGAAAACTGATAGTCTCTACGTAAACCCAGATCCAATTTAAGAATTAAGTTTCTGAACCAATGGCAAGATATAACTTAAAATTAGAAAAACGTTTTATCTGTAGGTGAGGCTGGAATTATGCTTACACTATCAACGAGTGACGTCAAAGTGGATTACAAGTAGACAATTTACAAGTAGACAAAATTTGCATGCAGGAGACATTGTCGCCACATTTCTTGACTTTCATTTATAATTTTTTTCCATCAACATGACGCTTGCCATTTTCCTGGCTTGCATTTTTTTTCTATTATTATGTTAAAATTAAAATGGAAATAGCCATATTTTCCATTAGCGAGTTTTCGATTGACTTCGTGAGTGAGAGATACGGTAGTTCGTTGTTGATCTAAAATTTTTTTAAATTCCAAAAATATCACTATTTTTTTGTTTCAAATACCGAATTCGGTTAAATAGTTTATCATGTGCTCATTTGCTTATAAGGATAGTCGCTCTTTTAGTCTCATGTACATGAAGCAGTTCCGGTTCATATCATTAATCTTATCCACCATTAAGGCAAATTTTGAAACATCTTCATTCACTAATAATGTATTTTTCATAGTTTCAGCATTCTGCATTTTCAAGCCCCAAAATTTTAATCAGATTTACTGAAACATCTGTTTTAGCAACAAATTTTCGCAAAAGTTGGCTAGGTTTCATGTTACCCAGTTAAATACTGGTAATTACCTTCTTTATTCGGACGTTTTCGCTTTCCTTAAATAGATTTAAAAGTCTATTTTCATATCTGTTAACTTGTTTTAAGTGTCGTCATTCAGAATGTCCCAAATGCTTTCCCACATTTAAACACTAATTGTGAAATCAGATAATTGAACATAGTTTCTTCAGATGTTATATTCCCAGTATTTTAAATTGAGCTTCAAATTGGAACAATCAAATTTGTGGTTTATCTATCCAGAAAGATATAAATTTTATGCTTGCTTTACTACGTCGTCAGGTATTTCTCTTCTTGTCCTCAGCGGGTCACTAGTTTTGTAGTGACTACGTAAGAAATAGGTTAATTATTGTAATTTCTGATGCAAAACCTCAAAATATTATAAATAGCATCATTTATGTGAGGAACCTAATTTTTTGCATCGTAATATCTTTGCTTTGATAAGATGAGTACATTAGAAAAGAACGAAACCTTTTCGGTGGAAGACTTCGTCACAAAATTTGCTTTAAAAATTAAAGAATGGTTACATAGATATTTTATCGGACACCTTCAAACTTGTTAAAATATGTTGCTAAATGATATAAACGTACTCTTAGGTTAATTACGTGCTTCTTGGAAGTGAAATTAATGATACAATGCAATTTTCTCGAGATATTTATAATCAAAATATTTTTAACTGGATTCTTTTATTTAATTCATGATCTTATTAGTATTGAGGTTGTTTACAAATTAATGTACATATTAATAGAATAGACCATCGGGTTCAAACGCTGCATACTTGCTTTATAAAAATAGATTTTCACTGCAGATAATTTTTTTATATTAATGGCAAATACGCTAATTTTTTAAATGGAGAATTCAAACTTAATTTCATCAACACCTTTATCCCGTTCCAACAAAGAACGGACGCTAGCTTTTGATTCAAATAAATCTGGTTCTTCTGAAAACACATCTGAAGAATATGGTAACAAACTTAATTCGTTTTCTTGTTCTGATATTTCTCCGATTACTTTAGATTCCAGGCAGAATGTGAAACATTTTGATCCGGTTAATTCATCACAGTCAACAGATCCCATAGTTAAATCTTTGAAATATGTTTCGGAAGAGAATTATAGCAATTTCAACAAATTAGAAATACAAGGTGATCAAGACGATATAATGCCGAAAACTAGTCAATGCTTCAATCAATACAGTATCCACTCCACTGATATATCAATTTCACCAAATAAACTTTTGGAGAATATTTATCACATTGATAACCAGCAAAGACAAAATTTAAATGAAACTAATCAAACTGTAATTGAAGCAACTTGCTATGAAAAACTGATAGTAGATGAAACGGCAAATATTTCGCTGATAAACAAGGACGAATCTGAAATAATCAACCCTTCTTGTTTATTAGATGAAAAATGCAGTTTCGATACCAGATATTCAAAATACGTAACCGCAAATGAAATGAAAACATGGGCTTATGAAGTATCATCACATCAAAAGTCTCTTAAGGATGATTCAGATTTCAGGACTGGTGAACTCGAATCCTTCAGTGGCAGTTCAGAAATCCTCCAAACTCCCGGAAACTCTTCGACCATTTCCAGTTCAGACACTCCCCTGGTGCATGGCAGCAGGAACACTGCAATGCTTGGTCACTCGTGTGTTTCAGGCCACAGTGATACAGACAGTTCTTCACTCTTCAAATCATTTGAAACATCGAGTGCGCAGTCAGTGCTGTCGGATGAGTACATGGCATCTGCAGAAGACGATGCATGTTTTCAAGTCACTGACCCACACATTGGCGAGGAACCGTCAGATTTTTGGAGTGAGAAATCACATAAGGCCGTTGATTCAACTGAAGATGTTACTTCGCTTATTCCCTTCGATTCCTCAGATATCGAGAAGCAGGTCATGGTTCAAAAAAATTTGTTTGAATTAATTGATCCTTCAAAAGTGAAGCAAGACGATGGTGACGAAATTAATGGTTTAAAAGATTCAAAGGAAAATGCTGCAAGTGAGTTTGTTCACAAAAGCATCAATGTGTACAAAGAGACAATAATTTCCTCCATAAATAATCCGGACAGTTATGAGGCTCCTGTTTCTGAAATTCTTGAAAATACATTGCATTTACCCTCAGAAAGAAAAGAAATTGACCAAACTTCTGAGTTCGAAAATATTCTAAATTCTATAGTTGACGAGAAAGAAAACTCAATGACTGTTAATAATTTGAGTGCTTTGCAAACTTCCTCTTTAAAAGATGTAGACATAGGAAATAACTTCCGCTACAATGATAAATTTACTGAAGATCTGATGATAAACGAAGAAAAAGGAAATATTATGGTACCTATTGATGAAGACAGCCTGTTGGCTATAAAAATTGCTGAAACTTCAAAATTTAAATTTGCCAATCCAATTGCAAATCAAAATGTTCTACTAGCTGAAAGAATTCCGAAGTTTGGGAGTGATTTTATTCCAATAACAGATAAAAGAATAATTTCAAATATAACAGTAAAGGAAAAGATTGATTCTATTAGGTCATTACTTAATGAAAAAGAGCGTGAGAATATGGCGAATTTAGAATTGAAAGAAAATGCGCTTAATAAAGATACACACAGTTTGATGGATGAAGAATTTCAGAAACAGCCAATCCAAGATTTATCTGCAGGAAACTTGTCGAAAGAAACTGTAAATTCTGAAATGGATTGTGAAGGAGATGCGCAATCTAACTCTAGGAGTATCTCATTTTCAGAATGTTCTCAAATGGACATTTCAGATACTCACCCGAGTGCCTCCAATCAAGATTTTTCAATAAATGCAGCCTCTTGTCCTCCTTTGCTGGAGTTGTATGATGTCAATAAGTCAATAGCAAATGCTACTGTCACAGCTATCATGGATATAGGAAGAAAGAAAGGAGCTACTCTACCACAAATTCTGAGATTCATAGTGAAGCACAAGCTTGTACGTCTTGATTCGAAGTTGAACAAGGACGTGAGGAAATTTTTGAAAGCAGCAACTCATCTGAAAATCGTAAAATTCGTCAAGGGCAAATATATTGTACCCAATCATGTAAAAACAGTTGAACCAAAGCAAATTAAAAAACATAAAAAGACCGTTCCTCCTAAGGGAAATAAATCTAAAAAGAAAAAAGGAACAACAAAGCAGACCTCTGTAAAAATTGCGAAACGGTCATCGATTAAGAGAAGCAAACTGCCAACGGATGGGTGGAAAACTCCTAAAGGCGTTGTCTGCAGGAGGTTAAGGTCCAGAACAGTTGTGGTAAAACATAACTCATGAAAACTTCCAATGGGAAATAAAAATTTGTATTTTTGTATAAACAAAAATAAAAATGCATATTCTTATTTTTGAACTTATAGAATTTAACAATTTTTCTTAATCATTAATTTTTATTAAAATAACTCATAAAATATGATTTCAATTTCGTAATTTGGTATGAAATTATTTTTAATAATATTAATGTGGATTATTTCTTTCAATTGATGTGTCGGAAACTTTTATCAAGAAAATAGCATATAAATTTATTTCTCAGACAAATTCAGAAAAATATATTTTGGGACTTCTTTAGCGACTCCTTAGTGAAAATTGGCGAAATTTTGTCGCTAAGTGTGTTTTCATACATGTTTCAACAAAATAAATGGTGCCGAAAATACTATGCAATCATGCAAAATTTTTTAAATTACACAAATTTTACGTATTTTTAAAAGCAAAAATTAGAATTTTTTTAAATTAAAAATTTTTATAACCTTATTCAACATCACCCACTCTAACGCCAAATTGGCGAGAAACCAAGGGCCCCCCTGAAGTATAGGCCACCCGACTCTGAGCTTTCAATCTTTAACAAAGCTCAGTATTATAAGCCTTTTATTTTATTTTAAAAATAATATTTTCAAACAAATGAATATTATTGCAAAAAGTGAATGAACACATACAAGTTTATAAAATGTATAGACGATGATATAATTGCTTAATCTGTTACCAGAAATTTCGTTCGGTAAATATCAGCTTCATTTCTTGTGTAAAAGCTTTGCACTGTCACGAAGGAAGGCTATTGACATACTTCTATGACATTTTCGAAAATAACCTGGAAAATTTTTGTCGTGAAACTACATTATCTCCAACACACTCATTATGAATTAGTTTATAAAATAATCGATAATAACATGCAAATATAATAAAATGCAACAATTATTTCTGCATTCACGTCTCTCCCCGGAGTGTATACAAGAGTTTTCGAGTTTGATACTGGAAAAAATACCAACTACCTATGAAAAATTATGTTTGTGGCAAGTATACAATGAAAGCTCAGAAGAACCTTACATCAGCTGTATATCAAGCTGAAAACCGTTATTAAACTGTTCCAATCCATCCATCTAGCCAAAAGTCTACAGTTAATTTTGCAGGTAACGAAAGCATCTAGGAATAAATATAAGGAAAGAAAAATCAATTTGAAAAAAATGCAATATTGAAAGATGTTTGCCGATGTTTACACATTTGATTTCGAAAAATCACAGAACAAAAATATGTATGATTTTTGACTGAACAAGACGAGGGAAAATGGTTAGATTTTCTGAAAAATTTAGCAGGTGTTTATATTAGTCTGTGGTAAAAATGAACCACCAAGTATGTTAGATAATTGTTTTTACTGTAGAGTGAGCTCACAGTAATGATATACATGCGAGTAAGCAGTTTTTAATATAAATTAAAAAGGAAAACTAAATCATAGCAACACATCGATGATAAAAAAACTACTGTTCATGTTCACGGTTCCCATAATAAATCTCTAAAGATTACAAACCGTAGGCAACCGAAATAATCGGCGCCAAAAACGGCAACAAACAAAACCGTAGGCAACTAAAACGAAAATAACGTTTCACGATGATGGAACAACTTTTACTCCAACACAGAATATCGAAAGCCCTTGGAAAACCCTAAAATGGCTAAACAAGAAGCCCAAATGTGCAGAATCTTATTTGGCAGAGATGAAGGAAAAGATTATGGCATTTTAATGTTCTAATGGAAGAAGAATCGCAAAATTACAGCTACTACCGGAAGCAATAGTAATTATTTGCATATATATTTTTTTCTTTAAGTAAAAGTGAGATTTAATATATATCATGATTTTTAAAATGTTTTCAAGAGATTTTTTTTCCTTTACAAAAATTTCTGAATCAGAGTCAACATAAAATACTAATGATTATAATTGAAATTTTACATTACCCGAAATGGTGTACACTTTTTAAGCAATTTTACTTTCTCGCGCACGCCGCCATTTGATCTTCTAACTGCCAATTCAAGGTTGTAAAGTTTTTATTTTGACAACATTAACGATCGTATCATATCGTTGTTCTTGTAAACGAATAAGTCTCATTTTTCTTCGAATTCTTACTCGAAAATACTCGAGAATATTTTGACCATAGTTGTTATGTTGCAAATGAGCATTAATAGAATAAAATTCAATAGAAATAGAACACATCTCAAATAAATTCAAATAATGATTATGAAGTTAAATAAAATGTGGTCCAAAGATAATGGGAAAAAGCATAATTTAAAAAAAATTGTTCTTGTGATCTTCGTTTATAATTCTCAACGCTTCCCAGAGGCCTTTTTAGTTGTGGAGATTTTAATTCTCTGACTAATGGCTATAATTTAATTTTAAAAAGATTTTAATTCTCTCTAATGACCGAGCTAGTGCCATTTTGCAAAATAAACTTTTTGTACGAAAACTCGTCTGCTTAGCTGCGATTTTTTATAATTTTAAAACTTACATATATATATATATATATATATATATATATATATATATATATATATATATATATATATATATATATATATATATATATATATATATATATATATGTGAGTGTGTAATGTCGAAAAATTTCTAAGAATCTCATCAATTGACATTGTTCAAAGCAAACGAAAACATGTAATCATACCAAACATACGTTTCTTTTTTACCTTGTAAAATTGTTTCCATTTCCTTGCATCATTATTATGCAGTTTCATAATATCATACAGAATTTTTTTGAACTTCTGGCAGGGAAATTTGTTGATAAACTGAAAGTTATGAAGTAAAACTTGGCGTTAAGTCTCATGAATAACTTTTAGAATCATTTGGCCCCATTTACTTTTCCCTAAATCGTCTTCTTTTGAAACAAATTTTTTTTTAAAAAGAAATGTTTATAAGAACGGAAGGATATACATAAGGCGGATATTTATTTTCTTAAAAAAGAGTGCGTTTATACCAGACGTTTCCCTCCATATATCTGAACAATTACG
The DNA here is from genome assembly GCA_037975125.1 of Latrodectus hesperus. NCBI lineage: Eukaryota > Metazoa > Arthropoda > Arachnida > Araneae > Theridiidae > Latrodectus > Latrodectus hesperus. Next base: position 18,460,548 of record CM075857.1, on the reverse strand, counting down.
TAACAAATGCTGGCATCGCTCCTACTTCTTTCAAAAGCAACTAGTTTGAAGGAGGATCATTTGACTTCACAGTTATTTAATCAAAATAATAGAATCCATTCTGAATATTTTAATTTATTTCCAAAATTTTTTTAAATAAACTTTATTCTTTTTATATTTTTATTTTATAAACCATAAAGTGGTTATTTCTTTCATTCCAATTGAGATTATGATTACAACATTTAGTTACAATTCTCATAATGTCAAATAATATTTCATCTACACCACATCGAATGTCTGAATATAAATGGCGATGAGAAAAAATCCATTCATAATTTTTACCTATAATAAGGAAATATTTTTTAAGTATAATTTTTTCCATTTGTAAAAGTTTTCAAAACCAGGAAAATTAGGAGTTGTTCTAAGTAATTAGTTTTCAAATCTTTAGCGTTATTGCTTCCAAAATTGAACACGTTGAAAATAGAACAGATGAAAAAGCAAAATGAAAAAGAAAAGACGAAACATCCACTTTATCGTTCATTTAAATAGACAAAAACAATTTGTTTTGTTCTTTTTTTTTGCATTTTATATGTTTGATAGTGCAAAAAACTTTCAATTATTGGTATTCTTCTGTTTTAAAGGGTCTTAGGCAAAATTTTTAAGCCGAGTTATCAGATAAAAAAAATAGGCAACATATTCATTTTAGTTCATAAAAAATCCTTTTTTTCTTTTGAATAAATCTGCAGGGTATGGGAATTTATAAATTCCCACACACAAATAGTGAAATCTGTGGCAGGTAAAGGAATGGCAATAGCAACAAAGAAATGACCAGAAGTTAAAATCAGCATCTATTGTCAAGAAATAATGAAATTTGGAACAAGCACCATCTATCACGAAAAAAGGGAATCAGTGTAGGATTGACGAAGTAGTCATTTATATAATAATAAATGATAATTTATATCTATTAAATAATAAATATATTTATTTATTAAATAATCAATAATAATTGATATTGAATAATTATGTTATATATATATATATATATATATATATATATATATATATATAACATAAATTCTCTTTTCATCTTTTTTATCAGCCTTCAAAAAGCCTTATCAGAAAATCTAAAAAGAGCAATACCAATTTTAGAAGACGCCAAAATTATGCAAATTTTTAAACAAAATTTTAACTTATGATTTAGTATTTAGCTTCTGGTACAACCACAAATTAGGCGCAAATCATTAACCACCAATAAAACCAACACTATTAAAATGTTAAAACTTTGAAAACTCTTTCACCAACATTTACGGATTTAAATTTATGCAGGAAATTTGGCTTGTGAGTCTAATATTACATAGAAGCATGATTCATTTTGAGTCCAATGAAATAAGTCTCTCTCTATGTGAAAGATAAATAATCTACACTCTACTATTTACTGATGGGTGATTCAAATTTTAGGATTTTTGACGAAAGCTGTGCTAAAGTTTAAAATAATGTCCGTATACTTAAAAAAATCTCATTTTCATGAGAAATTATTAAATTACAGAATAATACTTTAACTGACACTATGGTATCTAATAAAATACTAAATAAATACAAAATATTTCTTATTGTACTCAATAATTGGTAGATGTAATGAAACTTGAATGTTCAACGAAAAAAAAAGAAAGTAAGATAAAATTTAGCTGAAATAAATAAATGTGCATGGGATCTCAAAAAGGAAAAAAATGAGTCCCACATGGAAAATGCTGACACAGGTCTTCAACAAACATGTGCTATACAATGTCCAATTATATCATGGTTGAAATAACTGGATGTCATCCATTTACCATTTTATACAAATATCTAGAAGATTGGTATTAAGATTAGTAACATGCTTAAAGATCGGCAGTAGGTTTAGGATTGCACAATTCCACCTAAGGTTAGATCATTGCTATCCTTTTTGTTAATGTCAGTGAACGCAGCGAAGCATCTTCTCATTTTGAGCCACGGTCAAGTGAAGTGGTCGACATTTCTGTTGGCACACTTCTCTCCATGGTACGCCATACCAGCAGAGAAACATTTCTACTTTACGTGGTCAACGAACATCCAATTTGAGGAAAAAGTGAAAAATTTAAACGTGTCTTAGTATGACAACTTTATTTATCTCGCTCAAATATCGGAACCTCTCCTTTTCAAAAAAGAGAGGTTTCACCACTAGGTTATTACGACCTTAACAGATAATGGAAATCAAAATATAGCAGATGAAAACTGCGCGTTTTTTTAAATTTTCAAGCATCATCTGCGCTGGTCTTCTGATTTGCGCCGTCTGCAGCACACGTGAAGTTGCGCGCTGTTTATTTTATGCGCCAGTAGAAAAAAGAGCTCTGTTTACAAAGTGCGCGCGCTTTGCCTCGGGGAGACTTTATGACCGAAACAGAGAAGAAGAAACGGGAACCCGCGGCTCCCCGGAAGCGAGCCTTCTTCTTCCTCTGACCTGCGCAGTGTAAATTCTCCCTCGGATGTTCTAGTCAATACTCCAAATTGTTTAAAAACAGTGTTTTTGAAACATTTTCCTGTAAGCACGCTTTTGCGAAAGCGAAGTGTATACACGGAAACCCTTTCTAAAGAAGAAGACGCGCTCTCCTCTTGCAATCACGATTCGACTATTTTACAGAATAAAGCAAAGACTCTGCTTAAAGTATCACCTAAATGATTAAAGTGGATTCCTGTCAATATCTTTGCGAAGCTGAATCTTTGGTCGTGGGCTCCGGTCATGTCTCGGTCGCAGGCAGCGTATTGAAGTCATTAGCACTCAAGAGCAAATAGTACTTATCGAAAGATGAACCATCCAAGTTTGTTTCTTCGCACAATAACGACAAAAAAAGTTTTTCGTGTAAAAATGAATGATCTGTGAAAATAGTAAATAAAATAAAAATTTATGTCTGAAAAGAAATGAAAATGTGAAAGACGCGATGCTGCGCTATTTTTGATATTTTGTTTTTTGAAAAATTAACTTTTGTCGGTTGTTGTGAAATGTTTCGATGACTGATTCGTCAGCCGAGAAGTTGACTTCGCTATTTTGAATTGACTGCTTCAGTTACAGCTGAGGCTGCTGAGAGAAATGCTGCCCAGCGAAATTCTTGTCCACTCACCACGATAATTCGTCAGGTGAACAGGCATGCGATGGCAGGGCCCTCCCTCACCAGACCTCCCCCCCCACTGCCTCACATTAGTAAATAACTTTTCTGCAGCGTTTACGCTTTGAATTATTAAAATAATTTTGTTGTTGCCTTTTGAGATAAACTAAGAAATACCACCCTGAAATTATATTTTACTGATCATGTTAACAAAAAAACAATTATTATTTTCTACACAATGTATCTATAAGAACCCTAAGGTTTACCCAATGAGAAGTCTGTGTTCTTGTCTCAATTAGGATTTCACTTTTTGCTTGCACAAATATCAATCAGATTTGAAATGGATTGACAGGATTGAGTCGCACATTCAGGGCATGCCGTCAGCTTTATAAAATTCAAACATGACTCCCTAAAGATGAGCTTCCCAAAGGAAGTGTAAATGAGTTAAAATTATCTTCAGGACATTTGTATGTAAAATATCACACTTGTTCGTCAGAAGTGCGTGATTGGCTGCTCAGTGGACACGGGTTTCTTTCTGATGCAGTCCTCTCATTCCTTGAGACATTTTACAAAACAGCGTTTCTTTGAGCCCACAAGGGAAAATGCCGTGTCGCGACAGGTTTCTGTACCTCACCCACTTGAAAAGCTGCATGCAAGAAGACGGATGCAGGTTAAAAACTTGATTGGATCCTTTGATTGGTAAGTTTGAAAGGGTGTCAATTAAAGCATTCATCCATCTTCTCTCACTTGACCGTGGTTCAAAGCTGACATTGCTTAAGGCATGGATTCCCAATTTTTTTTTTTCGAGGACCCCTTTCAAAGTTTTACTATTTTCGGTAGACATTTCGTACATTTTTACTGTATTCGCAAAACTCCTAAAAAATATCACTCTAAATAAATTAGGGGTGTTGAGATGGTAAAAAAAGTAGCACATTTTCATGTGTACTATTTATTAAAATAATACTCTTGTACCATTATCTATTATTGTATTCAATTCATATTAAGTGTTTGAACTGAGTTTCGAATATTTTTGAGTACCTACCAAGTGAATGATGCTACGTTTATAGGTAAATCCAAGCCAAAATGTTTGTTCTTTATTATGAAAACCAGAAACTTTTTCGTGGACCCCCACTTACAACTTGTGAACCCATGTTTTCTTTTCACGTCCACGTGGACCCTCGTGTGATCTCCTATGGACCCCTGGGGGTAGACCCCTTTGGGAACCTATGGCTTAAGGGAATCGGTTGATTGAGATACAGGGCCGCATCTGGCATTTCTTTTGCTGAACTCGGAGGGAAATTCAAAAATTAAATCAGGTTAGTGTGAAAGTCTTGATGAAATTCGCGTTATAATCATAAGCTGAAAACTAGTCTTCAAAAATGTGTTCAATGGACAAAGCTTCTTCCCTTTGAAACTATCATTCGTTAAGAGAAAATAACAATCTCTTATTAAAAAATATATATTCATAAAATTTTCCAGAAAAACTATGATAAGGTGAAAGAGCTTAATTTTCAAGAATTTGAATTATGTGTCATCTTTCATGAACAGAATATAACTGTTAAAATCAACGAAATGACTTTAAAGCAGAAAGGGAGGGAGGAACTGTTATCGCCGTCATCAGCGCGAGCGGCACAAGAATAACACAGCCGCGAGAATGTATGCAGAAAAACATCATTCATTAGCTTTCAAAACCGGAGACAAAAAAAGAAGAACTTTAGTTCTAATAAATTCTTCTGTCCCCTTTTCAATTAAAAGAAACACTTACTTTCATTTATGAATCAGTGATTTCATAATCAATTATCAATCAATTACTTACTAAATTTCTTTCTCGCGAATTTCTTAAAAAGCTATTTCCAATACAAAATAATTCAAAATTTTACTTTATTGGATCCTTTGATTGCGGGCGCTCCATGGCTGAGTGGTCAAAGCATCACTCCGCTAATCGCTTGAGAGCGTAGGAGTGTGGGTTCAATTCCCACCGTGGCCCTGGGTATTTTCTTCGTTATTCTTCTGTGGTTGTACATCTGTCATTGTGCTATTTGTCCTATTATCGACGAAGACTTACAAGCGGATCTCAAGAATCAAGCATACAAGTCTGAATATATGTAATAAATAAAAAAAAACTTTGATTGGTTTGCTTATAAGATATCTTCTTATAAGCAAACCATTTTTTACCATTATTAGTTTATTAGTAAACCATTATTAGTTGTTTACCACTATCATAACTATACCATTCACATGAAGTTCATTAAAATTCAGTATAAAAATCTTATTTTTCGGAATAGAATGCCTAAAATTCAATTTCAGACATTTTATATAATAAGAGAAAAATATTGTGTGTTTATTTTCAATATCCTTAGTTGTGTTTGGGATGGACAGCTCGGAATGTTTTGGTTTCAACACTCGCAACACATGAATGGGGCTCACAGTCCTCGAAAAGTTCTCTCGATTGCAGTTCGTGACGGATATTCAATTCTCTTTCTTTTCTGTCAAGTTTCTCGTATATTGCATTAAAGTACCTTGAAAACATTACCTGGAGGAAAACGCATGGAGTTCAATGAGCGGCGGCTTTTAAAAGAATAGTGGTCCGACAAGTTGACTGATTCCAGTCTTATAAAAAAAATCCTGTACAAGCTATTTGGAATGAACACATGAAAACAATACGTTTTTGTTGAAAAGATTCACCATGCTGCAAAGATTACTGAAAAATATAGCATCAGTGCCTATAATCAATAAAAGCCATAGCAGAACTAAAGCTCCGTGATATTTGCTCCAAAATCGATATTCAAAGAATGTCTGTAAAGTGAGTTATACCTGTACACAACAATTTCACCCACGGTTTTGTACAGCAAGGAGTCAACAAATGATACTGCTAGCTTTTTTTTCAAAAACAGTTATTCTCACTCTTTTCAGAGCATTTCATATCGTTGCGAAACTGTAAATTGTCCAAACATTTTCTTGTATGTTTATATTTCTGTTTAATTTCTTGTCTAAATGAGTATTATTGTTTTATTCGTGAAAATTATTTTTTAAGCAAAGCCGACTCCGCAAAAATAACGCTTTCCAGAGCTGAGAAATACGTCGCGACTTTTGACGATCATTTTTGCGACTTTTTTGGCGTCAAAACATAAGTTAACATTCTCGAAGTACACAGAACCAACAGAAGCCGAGATGCCACAGGTTTACTTTAGGAATGTCCAGGGAAGGATGTTCTATGAGTAATTGAATAATATCCGAGCAACAGGTCAGCTGAAAGGCGGCTCCACACTTTACCTCCACAAAAGCTGATGACTAAGGCAGTCGCGCATGAATTGTCTGGACACTTAATTTCTGCATCAAGGCATGCCACGAAGAAAATTCACGATAAAAAAAAATAAGCTTCGTTTACACTGGAGAGCATCGCTCAGGTCGTTTCGGAAGACAGAATGGTAAACGGCACTTTTTCATCCTTCTGATATCAGGGAGTCGGTGGCTTTAAAGGAAGAATAAAAGGAAAAAGCGCTATATATTAGTCAATGATCCTCCGTCACCTGCTTCGAAGTATAAATGGTTAAAACTCCTTTCCAGTGAGTGCCGGCTCACATCAAAACCCAATATGTTGAATAATTTCCAAGAGAATTGAACCCTACAATCAAAGAACCAGCGAATTTTCTAAACTCAGTAAAATATGTCGGGAAAATTTAAGATTTTTTGGTATGGTTTTAGGGTAAAAACTTTTAACAACTGTTCAGTTATCTAGAGTTGCATGTGAATAAACTCAGTCTTTGTAAATTTGAAAACTCAGGCCAAACTGCCCTCGAATGATTCACTTCTGGTCTTCGGTTCAATAATTTATGAAATCGATTTACACCTCGGGTTTATTTGTTCCCAGTCATTCAGAATCCATTTTAATTGTAGGTCTCGATTTAAATGAACATCGTGTGCAAAAAAATAAAGAAAGAAATGATTGCTTATAGTCGCAACTAACCAAAATCATAGCGACCTAGTGGTGAAATCCTTCTTCAAAATGGCGGCCTCGCGTTCTATACCAGCCGCTGCTAAACATCGAAAGATGGCTTTTTGGCATGCAAGTTTGTCGAGGTGGGTACTTGGGAGTTTTCTCTATTTTATCATCCTTATGCATGGGAGCCCCTCGAGAGGAAAACAATAAACGTCGAGTGTTTAAAGACCTTTGATTGTGAGGCAGTCAACTGAGCATTTCAAGCGCCACAGCTGCAATTATTCTGATGAGTCGTTGGGTCTCTTGCACGGAAGCCATTTTATCAATAAATAATTTCTCATTTGGCACTAAAATCTGCAGTTCCATGCTTTGATAAGTTTTTGAGTCATCATTTCTCAACACTGGAATTCAAAATGCAATGTCATTACATGAATTTTATAACTCAAAGCTGATTTTTGATAGATGCACGGCAAAAGAATATAAAGAAATCGCTCTAATTCAACGAAAATGGATTCCCACATTTTCACTCTCACGTGTGGCAATTATTGTCTCTGAAGGATTAATATAAAAATATAGCTCAAAAATGCTTAACAAGAATAAAAATTAAATCCAAACACCGTTTCAGGTGTTTCCCTAGAAGAAATACAGATCTAAACTTTATTCAACAAGCATAATTTAATTATATTCTCTAAATTGTCTATTTTTTTAGTACTACGCTTACATATAATGAATTTAAATGTGATTATAGAAAGTACTCATTATTTAAACTGAAATCTGTAACTAAGCACTTTCAAGTGACCTTATGATAAGATTATACTTACATATAAATCTCTGAATAACAAAATTTTCATTACAATGAATTTATCATTGTAATGAAAATTTTCATTATAATTTTCATTACAATCATTGTAATGAAAAATGAAAATTTTCATTACAATGAATTTTTTGAGTATAACAATTGATTTTGCTGTGGTAAATTCCACACTATTTTAAAATAACTTTCTTTCAATTATTTAAATATGATTTTTAAATAAGTTTACTTTTGCTATTTGAAATTCGGTGAAAAGTTCTGTTTCTTTAGAAAACGACGATTCTTGTCAAAATCAGGAATCTCGAACACAGAATCAAATTTATAATGAGCTGTCATTTTTAATGAATAGTCAAAAAATACGTGATGAATTTTATTCGTATGATACATTATTAACAATAATTACATGATTATTAAAAAATATCACTTTATCCGGTATTTTTCCATTACACTCCCGCTTATGAACTAATAAAAGCAGCATGTTTCTCCAGGAGAAGTGAAAATAATATAAAGTACATACGATGATTTTACTGGCTCAAGATTTTATTTTAAATCTAATATATACTGACAGAAATTTTTTGTGCAAAAATTGATTTAAAAAGTGATAAGCAATGTTAAACAAGCTCAATGCTGAATAAAGCTGAAGCTGTACAAAGGATTTTGCACCAACTGGCAATTTTGTCTGTTAAAAGGAGCATTACGATTCCAAATCAACAAGGGCAAAACTAGCCAAATACAGCAGCAAAATATTTTTTTTAAAAAAAGTACAATTACATGATACTTACGCAATCCATCACCGATGTGATTGCTGAACAGTTTAAGCAAAAAATAAATATTGGCTTTTTCAATAAGTTTTGTCAATATATGATAATTGCTTAGTTTTTAAAATGTAAATAAAAAAGGTTTATATTTTTTTAGTAGTTTCTCAAAAAGTAAAAACCTTTTAAAACAATACACGATGCACGCCAGTGGAATATTGACAACAATAATATACGAATTTTTTCTTTACCGTCACGGAGATCATCGTGCGGGAAAAGTACTCTTCATTCTCTCAATTTTTTTCGCACAACAAAATGTGTATCATTGTAAAATCAAATTAGAAAGTAGGATAAACTGATAAATCGCTTACGATATTCTTCTAAGATTAAAAAGTATTATTTATATTTTTAATTTTGTAAAATAAATAAGAATTAGTTTTATTAAGGTTTATATTTCTCATTAAATTGTAAACACCCACTGATTTAAATGCAGCTTGTGCAATCCGTCAGAGCTTGGCATCCTTCCATGCGCTGCACTTCCGGATGTTTTCAAGATTCCGCTTCCAACAGTCTGATTTCCTCAAGTCTCCGCTCAAGGAATGGAAATCAGGACATTTGCTTACCAGAGAATGCATTGGATGATCCTCATCATACACGGGAATGTTCATACGATTGCAAATGCCAAATAATCATACTTTTCAAGTCCCACGACGCAAGGTTATTCAGATAATTTTTGATGGCGGAATTATTCGCGACTTTCTTCAAAAGGGATTTGGCATTGCGTAGCCAACTGATACTCTTTTGCACCGTCCAAAAACTTCGCATAAATCGAAGATACCGACATGCAGGAAACTTTCATATTTTTTTTTTCAAGAGCAATGGCCAGCGAAACCGACAGCCGAATAGAGCGGTCCTACCATGTGACGTCATTATCGAGAAGCAGTGAGTTCAAGTCTCGACTTAATCGACGATCCGTCGTATTCATTCAAGGGGGCTGGAGTACTTTAAATGAGTCCTGGTCGCGATGTCTTCCAAGTGAAATGATACCACTGGAGGGGTACAGATCAAGTATTTGTCCCGTCAGATCTGACAGCAAGGGGCAGAATCACCACGTCCGCCATCACTGATCAAGAGACTGACCTCGAGTCAGTTTGATCTGAATAAAGTGGTCCTACCACTCTATCGGCACATTTCAAGTAAAATTAATTCCTAACATCATTTGTTTTTAAAGCAATACAAGAACTACGTTTCTTTAATTTTAATGCACACATTTTTAGTGCATGCACATTTTTGTCTACTGTTATTCGCTCTGTGAACTTATTCTGATGCAGATGACGGATGCTTCCATCCGGTAAGTTTACAGCATAGGAGTGTGGTGATTTCTGTTTTACAGTTTGGGACTTTTCCACCTAGAACAAAGTTTGTTTGTAGAGTCTGTAATTAGTACGATAACTTCATCCCCAACAGATAATTATTTTGATTCGGATATTAAATTATGATAATATATATTTTTTTCCTGTTGACTTTTGGTATGTTCATCGGCGTATTACATAGTCTTCTGAAAACTATTTCGAACCTTCTGAAGATAATCAGTGATTATTTCACCAATACCTTGAAGCAAAACAACTTCATCTTCCCATGTAGATTTTAAAATTGCTAAAGGTCCAACTGGGGGGTGTCCAAAAACTAGTAGGTATAGTGAGACCCCAGTAGTAGCGTTTGGCATTACGTCCACAGAAGAAAAGGCAACTGTTTGTCCCATCCTCTACCTTGCGACCTTATATCATGATGTAACATTGACTTCATTGTGCCAATCCATCTTGTTATCAATCCATTTCTCTGTGGGTAACCTGGTGTAGAGAATTTTGGTGCAGTCCCTAATCTTTTAAGAAATTCTTGCGTTAACTTGGCAGCAAAATTTGTTCCATTGTCTATAGAAACGATTCGAGGAATGCCAGTCCTCATAAAAATTTTCATAAAAGCATCGCAAGTCGCTTTTGCAGTCAAAGATTCATTTTCCACTGGAATAGTTGAAACCTCTTCTTCAGAATTTTCTAATTCAAGTGTTTCTTGATTTGCTTCTATATGAGCTCCTGTTTTCTTTTCCTCCACATTAAAAATATTCGAAACTATTTCTTTCCCGTGGATATTTTTGATTTCTCCTCCGAGATATTTCCTTCTTTGTTCCTTCAACAAACTGAAAATTCAAGGAGTGATCAAAGCTTGCTCAAGAGCAATTCTTCCACAACCGCAGCATGCACCATGATATCATCATCTGCTGATCAAAGACCAGCATGCACCATGATATCATCATCTGCTGATCAAAGACTAAGTGGAGCAGAAACAAGCTTTCCTTCAATTGCCTACTATAAATATCATGATTTCGCTCCGTGAATGGGCATTACAAAGCATCTAACGCCATCACACCCATAAAGCTTGATGTGATCGCTTCGCATAATTTAGTCCATCCTTAGTATAATTCTCGAGGCATCATCAAAGGAAAATTCACTGTGAGAAATAACTATTGCAGAAACTTGCTTACGATGATTTCGCTTATTTAATGCTCTAACAGAACGGGATTTAAAATAATGAAATGAGGTTTTTTTTATCAAAAGCACATTTTTTTTAAATCATTCAATGCATAAAAAGCTTGAAATTAAACATTCAATTCCTTAAAACCAAATGATTCGTGATGATAAACTCGAATGGGGAAATCTGAGAGTTGATGAGGCCATGAAAACGCTACAACTTTTTCATCTTTTTAACTAACTTTTATTTTAGTTCACTAAATTTTTAAATTAAATAAATATTTTAGAATGTTTGTTTTGATGCAAGAGTTAAAAGTGGTAACTATGTTATATAAAAGGAGACACAATGCAATAGATAAGTTCAGATTCTTCAGCTTTCATGAGCTGCCTTCAAAACGTGCTTCTTTGGCAGTTGGGGGAAATGATCGCTCACCCATTTGCTTGAGAAAAGACCGTTTTTTATATTGGAATTTTCTTATAAATTATTATTTCCGGGAAAAATATTTATGAATATTTTACATATTTGAGAGAACTCTCATAAACTCGTAAATAAAATTTGGCGGATTATCATCCGTCAAATTTTCTAACTTCTGCTGAAGGACATTACTGAGTGGATTTCCAGTTCAATCTCAACTGTTGAACTCGTAAGACACAAATAGCAGCGCAATCACTGATTTTATAATTTCCCAGGCATGTTTCGTCAAAGTTCCCAATTATAAATTTAATTTGTTCACACATCATGGTATTCCATTCTTTCCACTCTCATAATAATCGGAGAGCAGGCAGGTGCTATCGTTCGCAATTACAAGGTGTTCACAATTTAAATTCGGATTATGGGTCAAATACATAAATAATGATTTTTAAAAGTTGATTTCAAGTGTTCTTCATTTTAACAAATTTTTATTTCGATTAATTTTGGTAAATTGGAAAATCCTTATGATAATGAAATATAATTCATCCCCGAAATCAAAGAGATAATTGTAATTTAATAAATTACAATACAAAAAATTAATAAATTACAATAAATGATTGTAATTTATTTCGGGAATGTTAATTCCCCCAACTCCTTTTGGTACGTCTTTCAACAAAAATATGTTACTTATTAAATAAAATCATTATTAAGTAGTTAATTTTACAGACTCATAATAATTTTTAAGAGTTTAATTGAAAATATGAATGCCTCTTACAAACTTCATATTCATGCTGTTTTCACCTCATCAGACTCTATTTAGCTTAAAATTTTATAACTATTTCACTGTAATGAACTGAAAATGTTCAGAGTCAGGAACTCTAAGGTTGTGCATTTGATAAGCGTTATTTCATTTAGTGTTATTTTAATCCTATCGTTTGTGAAATTTGTTTACTTCATCTTCACGTTTAAGGCAAGTGCTTTGAATTGACGTCATGCGCTTGGTATTCAGTTGGATTCAAACCATCCCCAGTCTATTTCTATCATAATGAAGGTTTGTAGGCGTATTTAAATATTAAGGAGCACAAAAAAACATCCGTTAAGTAGCTAAAGTGTTCGTCTATTTGTCAGAAATAAAAACTTACTTTCCATATGAAATTTTCCCAGCATTTTTATTTAATTTGCTCAATTTACAAAATATTTGCATATGGCGTAAGCGATGACTCATTTGATATCTTTGACGATGCAAACGACATTTTATTCAAAGAATGCGTCGTTTGCATTTCCTGGGAAGATTTGGGCTTTCATAAACTACCTAAAATTGCTAATTTTTAAAAATCATCTAATGCATGTGTAAATGAATAAAACGCATTATAAAAATTATTTTTATGGACTTTTATATGCATTATATATAACTAAATAACATATTAGCAATTTATTATTTGACCTTTTTCTTTCTGTGATAACAAAATAAAGAGTTCTATTTAAAAAAATTCCTTTTAATGCTATGCATGTAATTCAAAAATTATTTCACTTAATGCTTATAATTTATATTAAAATTAACTATTATTAAGATTAAATTAACTATTAAAATTAATTATTATTAAACTATTTTAAGATTTGCTTTTTAGTATATTGATGACAGTATGAAAAACGTTGCTTTTTAATTACTCAATGTTCGTTTTAGAAGTGTTTTTTCAGAAAGTAATATTCGTAAATCGTGAAAATTCGATGTTGTTTTTTTAACAATAAAAACAAGCCTATTAATGTACACAGTATCAACACTTCTTCTGCGAACAAGAACACAGGAACGTAAAAAATAACAAGCATTTGAATAAGTACACAAACTCTTGTATTGCCTAAATCTTTTTCAAAAAATATTTGTAACTATAATAATATAAAATTAACGTCAGAAACAAATATGAAAAAAAAATCATAAAATCTAGTTTTTTCAAAAATTATTTTAATGCATAATTAAATATTTTTCTCGTGAATAAAGCAATGAATGGAATCATGACAAAAAATAATAAATAAAAACATTTTAAAATATATAAAAGTCTGCATAAATACTTTATTTTTTATCAGGAATATTTTTTTAATAAAATATTTTAATCACTTTTAATTAAAAAAGAATATTTTATTAAGAAAACTTTAAAATTTACTTTTAATAAAGAAAACATATTTGAGACACTTTATTCACTAAGTTTAAATTTTTTTTCTCTCCATTATAGTTAATAATTAGTTTCTATGTAAGCAGAAATTTAACTCTCTTAAGTTACATTTTCGAATTTAATTATGATATTTCAAATTTTTCCAATTTTGATATATTTTAAGAATGGAAAAATGCATGTAAAAAAAGAGCAATCAAGAGAGGAAGTATATTCCTTGAAAGACTAAATGCCTACTCTCATTTCGAATTGCTTCATTAAGTCAAGCTCTTGGCGGTTTGATTGATATGTAATTTAACAGCGTTTTTGCATAAGACGCAGCTCTTTGGAAAAGAACACACAACTTAAAGTTGATTTCGGGCCACTACAGTATCCGCGCGCAACAAATTTCTGTGTAACAGAATATTTCTGGAAATCGTGGCGGCCTCACTGACTAGAGTGTCTTTCTCATAATCAAAAAGTAGGAAGTTCGAGTCTCTACTTAACTTAAGACCCCACGTGTTGACTACAGGCAACTGGGGCATCTTAAATAGAACCTGTTCGCAATGTCCTCCAAGTGCACTGATACCTCTGCAAGTGGCAAAACAAGCATTGGGGGAGGGTCTTCTGCTTGCATTCTGCTTTTTATTACGAAAGCTCCTATCCTGCTGCTTCCGCCCAACTGAAACTAAAGGGGCCACCTACGGCTTCCGGAAAGGAGATACAATTCCGGTCCGAGATTAATTTAAAAAAATTTATATATTATTTAACCATTTCTTTTCCTACTTTGTTTAAACATTATTTTCTTCTTCCTTTTTGACAAAGGGGTGATAATCTTTATACTTTCTCTATTTTTGTTTTAGGAAACATAAATGGACGAAAACAGACACAGTTAGCTTTCAATGGGTGAAGTGTTAAAAGTCGAAGCTCTTGGTTAGTTATAGCTGTACCAACAAGCGCTATCTCTTTCTAGGGCAGCAGACATCCAATGTCGGTGAATTAGACCTCACAAGTGACAGATTCACGCTCCAAACAGAGGCATTTCTTTTTTTAGCGCGAGATTGTGGACATAAGATCCTTATGAATGGTGATGAAATTTTAGAAGTATAGCGCAGCTAAAGCTTGTTTGGGTCATGGGTAACAACAACAAAATCAGCAACAGCGTTCTGCAAAATGCTAGAAGACACAGAATGGCTTTTGGACTTTTTCGCAGATCTTCTTAGCCATATGAGCAACTTGAATGTAAAGATGTAAGGGAAAAACTAATTAATCGACGATAAAAACTGTTTGCTGGGCAACTATTAAAGAACGACATTTCCCGAGATTAAATTCAATACCCCCAGTGAAGAAAAGCTAAAGAATTATGGAAAATAACTTGAAAAAAATTGCATTTCGAATTGTCATTGAAATCTGCGTTCGATAAATTGCATTCGAACGCAGATTTCAATGACATTCAAACAAAACTGGTCTTTTTTACCAACGTAAATTGGGAATCAAGTAGGTCAGATTTTCAGCTTGAATAATTTGAGTTGCAATCCAAAATCGCCACAAGCAATTGTTTCCAAATATCCCAGTTCTACCAATCATTATCACAAAGAAAATTTCGGAAATTTAATATTTTGTGGAAACTTTCTTTGTGATAATGATCTTAATTTGTGATGCCCAGAAAATCAGTACTATGTTTGCGACAAGTGTTTTCAGCTGTAAACCTTAAAAAGAATTATTTCCGAAGTAGATGAGCATTTAGCCGCCTTCCTTTGAAACAGTACAGTTCATTTCGAACCGCAATATAAGGAGCTTTTAAAAGTGAAACACTGAAATTGCATTTACATTCAGCTTACTAATGTATTTAAAATACTTGTGTATATTGTTTTTAAATTATTTGTAATACTAAAGTTTTAAAAAATTATCTTTTATTTTTGCCACACAAATTTTTCTTTTTTTATGTATATCGACCACGACTGAAAAAATTTGTACAATTCTGGCCTGATTGGTAGTAAAAATGCACAGGGAAGCATACTGGTGCAACAAAAACAAAAATGTTCCTATTACACAAAATCAAAGCAATTTTAAAATCAACATAAATAATGTGAATCATAATCACAACTTTCTGCGCTTTCGTTTTCCTAGATATATCTTGAAAAGTTTTGATAAATAACTTCACATTCACTGATACATTTAAATGTGTGTGGGTAAAAATTAATTTTTAATTCTATTTCTTAAAAATCGAAAATTTTATTGGTATTCTTGATTATAAATTTTAGTATTTTTATTAGAAATACATAAATTTCTCGGATTTTTAAAACTAAAATAATAATTTTTCCAACTTATGAAAAATAATTTCATAACCACGAAATTTTAATACATCCTTTATACATGCATAAAATATATCTGCATGAGTGATTTCTAAAAAGCATAAACTCTGGAAAAGTTAAAAATATTATTTTTAAAACTAAAACAATGATTAATGCAATCACATAAGGCTTTTTGTTATAACATTTGAGCATTTTGCACCAATATAAGATCATTAATTTAATATATATACAACTGTTGATTTGAATTATCTGTGGAATATTTTGACAAAATTATTCGGTATACTTCTATAACTTATATAAGGAATAACCTATATATTTGAGTTAAATTACACTATGGTTATAACACACACACATATATATATATATATATTATATATTATATATATATATATATATATATATATATATATATATATATATATATATATATATATATATATATATATATATATATATATATATATATATATATATATATATATATATATATATATATATATATATATATATATATATATATATATAAAACAATAATAGATAAAACATTTATGTTTAGGAATACATGCAGCGCAAAAGCAGCTAAAATAGAATTACTCAAATATAATTAATAGTACATTTTTATAAAATTAATAATCAAATATTAGATGGAGAATAATAATCAAATACTAGATGGAGAACAATACATTGAAAATATGAAATATAGTAAATAGTTATAAAAATGTTCAATACATATTTTAAAATTTCAAAGAATATAGAATAAAGAAAAATGGAACGAAGTACCAACATGGCCAGCTTCATCTCAGGGCCACATTGGCATAAAGTATGGCTTTTCTGTACTGGCCCAAGACATAGTCTTAAAGAAACCAGTACACCCCTAATACATCTAATATTTGAATATTAATTTTATATATATATATATGTACATATATATATATATATATATATATATATATATATATATATATATATATATATTATCGTCAAATTTCATTTCAATTTTTTATTTATAGTTAAATTAATCTATATTGAACTTTTGTCAATGAAAAAATGAGTGAATAAAATTTTTGAATAGTGGATGATACTATTTGTAAGCCTATTAAAAAAATCCAATAAGAACAAAGAATAAAAGAACAAAGTTGCCATTGTTCGCGATAGTCTGCAGAAAATGAATCTCCACACATATTAAATAAATACACACTTAAAAATACCTAATTTTTAAAAAAAGGATTTTTTCTAAACATAAAGTGGCTGTTTCTTTCGTTCCACTTGAAATCTTGGCTAAATCACTTTATTCCATTTGTGTTAAAGTTTTCAAATTCACGAGAATTACCTGTTTTTTTTTAAATAATTAATTTTTTAAATTTCAAATCTTAAGCGGTACCAAAATTTCCTGAAATTGTTATCTTTTCTATTTAGTGTGTTTGGCCGATTCAAGTTTACTTGCCTGTCCCACCCCCTTCCCTTGTACACGGCTCACCAACATTTACGGTCCCATTTCTCTTGAAACTTCTCTCATTCTATTTAAAACCGCTTCACAAGCTCATGTTTAAATAATGTTTTCCAGTAATGAGTTTGGCTTTAGGCTGTCTTTATTGTCTTCACTTGTAAAAAAGACCAAAACATCGCTTTGAGCAGCCATTTCCATGGATTCAAGTCATTAACACGTTGACAATAGAACAGAAGAAAAACCAAAATGAAAAAGATGCGACAAAACATGCACTTTATGGTTAATTTCAATCGGCAAGAACTATTTATATTTATTTCATTTTTTATTTTAAACCAAATTTCATATCAGCCGTTGACGACACTGTGGAATTATTAATTATTCTTTGCTTTTACTTAAACCAAATTTAATCTGCGAATTAAGTATCAAAAATCAGAGTTCCAAATGATTATTAGTAATCACGAGTATTTCAAAAGTAGAATTCCTAATAATGATATAAATGCTTAATTACACGCTAAAATATAAAAATGAATGATTAATATTTTCGTAAAGTTAGTTTTATGGATACAATAATACGAAATAATGGAATTCGAGAATGTAAGATTATTCACATACGGGAATATATATGTATATAAAACTATTCATAATATATATATTCTTATTATGATTTTTATTATTCTTCTTATGGTTTTTTTCGCATTATAATTCGAATATTTATTCACATTATGAAATAAAAACAAAAGCAATAAGGTTTATATTAAAATTTGATCTCCTTTATTAAAATAATATTTCCAACAATCATGTTCGCAAAAATTCATCTAAAGGATCATATTGCACATCAAAATAATAATTTATGACTAGTTTTTTACAGCGTGTGAAAATGAAGAGCAGAAAAATTCTTCAAAACATAACTTCAAAATCGAAATTCAATTCTTATACACACGTGAACTTACTCTTCTGAATTCTATTTGGAGCATTTTTCATGCGGCATATTTTAAACTGGAGAACGAAAAATTATTTAATATGAATAATATCATATTTGTGAACTTTTTAATTGAAATTCGAGTATTCATATTTCATGCAAAATACTATGTTAACATTCAATTTCTTTCATTTTCCGGCGTTGCGTTTTTTTTTTTTTCATTATTTCGAATAAATAAAAAGATAACAGGAGAAAAAACTAGGGACACTAGCTATATATTTTTTCTTTGAGTTCATAATTTTGGTATCACGCGGATATGGTTTCATAACAGCTTTAAAGATAAATAATTCGTTTCCAATTACATGCAATTCTTATTTTTTGAAAACGGAATACACGTGTTCTTTCTTATTAGAAAAAGAAAGTTCTCAACTAATTTGCCGCAAATAGAAATATCATATCATTCATTTAATGGTAAAAATGAGGAAATGTTTACTTATTTCGTAATTTTAACTGAAACGAAACCAAGAAATCAAATTGGAAAGCAATTCTAGCGTTTGTGGTGAAAGAACAGCAGTTCTTTTTTGAATAGAAGCTTTCCTCGCTGCTTGCATTCATAACCAACTAGTAACATGCTGGTGGAAGATAGAGTAACGGTACTTACGCCAAGACCATAAGACGACATGGCTCTTCAATTCCCAGTGCGGAAATCAAGAAGACACATGGGGAAGAAGTTAGAACGCACACGGGCTTCTGACAACACAGCCGATTTCTGCGAGCACTGGAAAAATGAACCAGGTGGTATTTTGGTGCTCTGGAAAGCGAGTGAAGATCTCTTCTACCAACCGACTTTTCTGGCAGCTATTGTGGCTGTTATTAATAGAATTTGAGTCTTTTCCCCTCTTCCTCCAAATACACAGCTTTCCCTCGCCCGCTCTAAAAAATAATGTTTGCGCGGTGGTTTTTCACTGATTGCACTTGGCGCACTTTTCCTTCCGAAAACGACGTTTTTAAATAAAGAAAAGGGTTTGACCGCGGAACCCTTCTTTACAGAAGTTCAAAAAGCGAAGCTGCCAACGGTCTGTTTCGCTACATTTTATGTCTTTAACAATAACGATTCTAGTTTTGTGTTATCAAAAATAGTCATTTACCCTCTAATTGTATATGCTGCCAAAAAAATATTCTATCGACATGTTGCGAAACACAATTTACGATCAAAATAGTAAGAAATAAAGTATAATTTTCAGTCATTTTAAATATATAATTTTCATGTATGATTTTGTAATGTAATGATAAATGTATAATAATGATAAATGTATAATAATGATAAATATATAATAATGATAAATGCATAATTTTCAGTCATTTTAAATCAACTGATATTTTTATCATTTCTCAATATTTTTTTTACTTCACAATGCTCCTTTTTAATTTCCATTTTTATTTATTCCATTATTACTCTAATTAATTATCTTGTTTCCTTAATGTTCCTTCTTGTTAGTTAAAAACGTTTTTTCTAATTTCTTTTGTTTTGTGTTATTCTCACAAACTTATTTTTTCACATATACTAAAAATTTTAAGTGATTTTTCTTAATTAATTTCATATTTATTTCATTTTGACTTTAACCAATTATACATTTAGTATAAAATATTCATAATACAATATGCAACAAGCAGCCTATTTTAACATAATATTGATGGTGAATAGAAAGACCAATGAGAAAAAGAAATATTTTAAACATATTTTATGGAATATATCAGAAAATATTTGTAGAAAGTAATAAAAACAAAAAATATGATAAAAATTCTTTTTTTTTTTTTGTTGCGTAAATAAACTAAAGAGATGCACATATAATATTCGCCTTAAAAGGGTTATAAGTTAAAATAAAAACAAATATGTATGCTTAGTTTTTTAAAAGTTTAATTTCCATAATTTATAGATTTTCATTTTCAAATATTGCGAATGTATACCTAAACGAATGTGAGCTATTTTAACTTTAAATCATAAAATGCAAATGAAGTGAGAAAAATTAAGCTGAATATTTTTTTAACCACTAGTTTTGAAAGAAGTATGCATCATCCTATGCAAAAAATTCTAAAAGCGTAATGGCAACAGTTAATCACAGCAATTCCGTCAGATAATTTGACTGTCTCCAAGCTGATGGAGTGGTTGATATGGTGAGGCAACCCAACACTTTTTTTTCTACACAAATTCAGTGAATTTTAGTTTCATATTTCCTATTCTGGATGTAACACGGAACACTATTAATGTGATCTTTGAAAATAACATTTATATAGAAATGCAGTTCACGTAATTTAAACATTTATTGAATGAGAGGCGATTGATGCATTTCCTTTGTGTGGTGAGGAGTGATTGATTTATAAATGTTGAAGCACGAAGAAAAAATAACTTTAAAAAATACTGCATTCGAAAAAGAAAGAATAAATTAGTAATGCACAATAAGCCATCTGAAAAAGACAATCTTAGGAATAAGTATTAAGACAAGGCGCTGTTATACGGGAAGAAATTATTGCAAGATATTTGCAAACAAACCTGGCATATAATTTGAGTAGAAAATAAACAAATTCTAAGTAAAATCTACTTTAAGTATTCTATGCACCAATTAACTGAAAATAAAGCTACATATTTTTATCAACTTCTAAAGATTCCTATTGAAAATTTCGAATACCTTTAAAGACGAATAATGAAACTATATTCCGAAACAGAAACGTTGAACATGTGAATTTTGTTTAACAAGTAAATCCCTTGGAAGTGCAGAAAAACAGTAAGTGCATTTACTAATGCATTGTACGAAAAAGTAATATTCACACACACACAGAATAAAAAAGAGCCTGAAAAACCTAAAAACATTAACAAATGAGTACATGTTTTAAATGTCAAGTGCTTTTGAGGTTCACATGTGTACCCTACACATTAACATAAATGGAATGAGAATATAAAGAAATAAAAATAACTAGAGGTGAATACTCTGCTTGATCAATTGTTTTAATACTGACATTTAATTCATGGGTTGAACTCAGCTGGAAAATCGCATGCAGTGGTCAACAGAAGGAGTTCCTTCAGATTAAAATATTTAATAGATTTTTGTAGAGGTGATATTTTGTATGTAAAACATAGCGGGCTAGTTACTTCTCAATATTGTTATAAAAATTGTAAATAGTGTAAATATTTGTGTGAATGTGTTATGTTTAATTACTTGTTTTAGAGTGTCATTGTTTAATTTATAGGATTATTGTCTAAACATCGTTTATTCTGTGAAAATAGCGTTTTTTAGAGATGAGGTGTAAGTGTATAAAATCTAAACCAGTTTGCTGAAATTTGGCGACATTTTCGGCAACTTGGCGAAATTTTTAGCTTTCAAATGTAAGTTTTTTTCCCCAATGGCCGGCTGCCTCCTGGGATGTACGCATTGAAGGGCCGAAGGCTTCTTACACAGCGGAGCACCCACTGGGGGCGCCATAGGAAGTGGTGGGAAAGAGAAACGTACTCACACACAGAAAGAAGCATCCATGACCGAGCCAGGATTCGAACCCCACACCTACTACTTCGAAATGAGGGACGCTAGCCACTCCACCATGGGTCGGTCTTAAAATAAATGTCAACATTTTTGTAAGTTTCGACTCGATTGGACCAATAGGAGTCGAATGACCATGAACTATTTGCGGACAGCCAATAGTAAATTGCTTTCCGGGGAATTTCCCCTCGGCACATATCTTAAGGAAGACAATTCCGAGTACTCAAACATGTTTGCCGAAAGAATTCAACAGTCTTATGTCTCACTGGTTTTCAGCTCAACAGTCTTAAAATATGATGTGTGAGCCTTAATTGTATGAATCAGTATTATATCTGACATTTTGAACTGTACGTCAAGAAGGTTGAACATTCAACAATGCGAAATTATTTTTATGAGGACTAACCTCCTCTCATTCTTAAAGTAACGAGAAAACTACTTAAATTGAAAGTTCACTGAATTTACTGAATGTTTATCAGAAAATGAAAATAATATCTCATGAACAATCATAATAAACCTCTCTTTAATCTGACAATTCTATTAAACGAAATATTTTTATTCTTTTTTGCTAAAAGAATGAGATTACATCCGACAGTCGAACATTTTACAGCATTTTTATGTTGTAAAGATAAGTTCCCTTTATATTTCAACATGGAAGGAAAAGATAATCTACCCTTGTTCGATAGCATAAATGTGAGATTTTAGAACAATTTAACAAGAGTCCCACTAGAATTAAATACTTGTTAGTTATATACCTTGCCTATCAAAATTCTAGAAGACATCTACTGTTCAAGAATTTTATGACTTGAATTTTAGAATTAAGCTTCTAATGTTCTAGAATTCCATTTTTTCTCATAAGAAATAAACTCGTAATACAACGAAAACTAATTTACTTACCCGAGGTTTATGTAGAATAAATAAATGATACACTTTTGTCAAAATTTACCTTTAATTTCAGTTCAGATACTTTGTCAAATAAAAAAAAAATTAGCGCATGGTATTATTTGGAAGAAAGCTTTATTATATGAATTTATACTAACGTTCTGTCCCTGTGAAATATGCATTCGAGTCAGCATTAACTGGTAAAAGAGAACCTTAATAGATACCTTCTCTCTTTTCAGTTGCTTTCATTATTCCCATAGTAAATATTTATTCTCTCTTTTCAGGACATATCGCAGCATGATGCTGTTTATGAGAATATGCTTATTTTTCCCCGGTAAGACTGATTGTATTCGACTATACAAATAACTAAAGATTCTCTAAAAGAATATATTATTTATTCGCCAATTATATAATCTAATCACTAAAAACTACATGTCAGTTAGTGTTGACTACAAAAATGAATGGAACTTTGTGTAACTAACTTGAATTTTTCATGGAAACAGAGTCAATCATTTCAAATAGAAATTTCCAGAGAGCAACCAGTATGACAGATGACAGAGTTATAAGAATTGCTTTGGTCTAATTAGATAAACAAAGCCCTATCAAAAAAATTGCTCCTGTGTCAATAATTTTATTTTCTATTATAATTTCTTTTCTTGGTTAAATAAGAAAACTTGGCTTGGAAAATAGTTTCATTTTATTGGGCATTAATAAAAGCAAGAGGGTACTGGCTAACTGAATCATATTTTTAAGGCAAGAATAGCTCGGATCATATTGCCAGCGTTCCAGAAGCAACATTTTCGGCATTCAGAGCTAACAAAAGCATGTTCGGGTATCTCTTACTAGCTTCTTGCAAAAACTATTCTGTTGGTGAAGTACTATCATTATGACCGCCTTCACGTGAGATGTTGGTTGCAGACAGATGAGGATAAGAGATATGACATCCTAAAAGCCAGCCGGGGCATATTATACACACACACACACATATATATATACATACACATTGGGTAATCGGCTAACGAACATAATCCGCTACAAGTTTATGTTCGTTAATCAATCATCGATTTAGCATTCTTTGTGAAATCGATTAATTCTTTCCAGAGACCCCAAAATTTAAATTAAAAAAAGGATGTATAATTTCTTAGTAAGTTCATTAAAAAAATAATACATTATTGCATATCAATCATCCTTTTCACTTTTTGTTTATGGAGCACTAAAGAATGACGATAGCTTTTCTCTTTTTTAAGAATTTCCGGAAGGAATTAATAATATTGTTCTCGTAAAGATCTTTAACCTTACTGATATCAGCTTGGTTTGGGTGCCATTCCAAAACCATAGTTCTTACATCCTTCCACTTCTTTAAAGAAGGACAGAAGAAGGGGTGCTGAAAATGAGGTCAGTTTCAGTTTTGAATAAAAACAAAACAGAAAATGATGGTCTACTTAAGCTATAAATATTCTATTGGAATTTTTTTTTCCATTATAGAACTTTGAAGTTTAATAGGCAAGAAACATAATTCAAGAAAGATAAAATGATTTTTGGTCCGTTGGGGTTGGCAACCCTGCACAACATGCTCCCAGAGCAATGAAGTGTTCGTTAGAATTCATTTTAATTCGTTGTCCGAACACAAATATATATATATATATATATATATATATATATATATATATATATATATTATGGTCGCGCGAGCAAAACAGTACCGAAGTTAAAAAGATTTATTGTTGGTGAAAAACTTACTGCAACAGCTCAAAATGCTGACCACGCAACCGCCGAAGGACAAAATGCCGCACCCTTTCGAAGATTCTTGGAGTCATGTCCTTGGATTCTCGCCATATGTTCAGCTGTCCACAGTCCAGTGTGCTGATGAGAGGCGGCGGAGGGCTCTTGTGCTTCCTGTCTCTCATCAGAGAGGCAATGGTTGCTTGCCTGGATGCGCTAAATACAATTAAGAATCACCCTGCATATATAAATCTATATAAATATTCACAGAACAATTAATATTATTTTTTCAGAACATGCGCTGAAACTTCCATTTATGAATTAAATTTTCACCTTTAATATCTGAACTGTCTATGTTAATAAACGGTTACAGTGTTTCAAATGGATTCGCACGTTTATTAACCGGACAAGACAAAAGGAAGACTTAAAATGACGCAACAAGTGGTGAGGATTATGAATGATGTTTGATTTTCTCGTTGACAACATTAAAATTTTAAAACACATCGGAACCGAACACGAAGATGTCGAACCTACTCAAGATTTCCATGAGGCAAAACATATAGATCTTTAATAGAACATTAAATAATATCAGTCTCGCAATTACGATAAATATTTATTGCATGTTATATCATTAGAGAAATTTGAAAAATAAAAACGAGAAAGACAAACAATAAAATAACTTTGAATTCGTCTCCGATTTTCAAATGAAATAAGTTATGTCAGCAGATAAGAAAGACATGTTTGTTTCCATAGTTGCTTTGTTTATCGATATCCTTAATAACTATACACGATGACAAATTTCAATGAAAATTAATATATTTCCAGTAACGAATTAAATATAGTTTTCTGACAGAACCAGTTTTTTTTATAATTTATGTAAAATTAACTGAGATAAAATTAAGCAATGAATTTCAGCCAAATGGCAAAAAGCGTCTTAATACATTTTTCCGCACTCTTCCGACTGTTCTAACAGTTTTTATCTACTGTTCATTAAAGTTAAAGTTAAAATTCATTTAATTTAATCATGGTTGTATAGGATGTCTAAAATATTTGATTATTTTTGATGTTTAATAATTTATAAAATAGTGAGATGATTGATTTAATTTAATAAAATACTCCGTTAAATTAAAAAATATCAGCAAAATCCAAAACGCAGAATATCTTCGTTTATAAAATGATTAATTTTCTCTCTCAATACCAAGTTTAAATTTTGAAGTTTTTAAATAACATAAAATTTAAATTAAATATAAAATAATATGCAGTAACAAATAAACAGCATTTTAATAATACTCAATTTTGATATTTTTTTCATTACATTTCATAATAAATAATTGAATTTTATAGGACATTTTTATTACATAAAAATTTATTAAGAATATCTGCATAAATATTTTCAAACTAGTAATATAATTTGAATTATAAAATATTCGTTAAAATGTAGTCCATATTTTAAGCAATTAAATTCATTTTTTGTTGAAATTAATAAGCTCATTTTATATCTAAATTTACTGTTTTAAAATTAAAAACTTCACTATCGTTCGTTAACACTGAATTATGACAATCATAATTATGACATCAAAAATAAACAACCATTTTGTGTACTATTACCGCTTGGCGAAAAGAAAGCAAAACTCGATCCCTTTCTAATGTTTATTGGCACTATAAATTGCTCTAGTTACTGGTGCGTGCACACATTAAAAGTGCTGCTTTTTAGCAACTTGCAAAGCCAATAACTGTCATTTGGCATGCAACTTGGCAAACAAAATAATGTTCAAATTCAACTACGCAGCTGTAAAAAAATCTGAAATATCATTGGACAGAGAGTGCGAATTGCCACCTCTCGAGCTGTGACATCTTGCAATAAGAGCTATTGCCACTGGAATATCGGCAATTCTAAAGTAATAGAGACTTTAGGGGATCCAATTCAGAAATAAATTATAAACATTATATCAGAAAAAATTAAAAATTACATATGATTAAATCATGAAAATATCACTTTGGATACTATACCTGATGTCAGTCCTATCAAACACTTAACTGTCGTAATTCAATTTGTTTATAAAAACGAAGAAACCAATAAAGCTCAAACTAAAGAACATTTTTAGGACGTTGACCCTACTGGGCAGGGTCCGTTTCAATTCATAAATGGACATTTAAAATCGTTAGAACTAAATTCATCAGTTTCACGAAGCCTCTCTGTACGATAACGGTACGAATGTGAGAGGAAAGCACAAAGAATGGCAACTGAAAATTATTGAAAATAATTCGAGGGAACTGACATATGTCCCCTGCTCCACCCATTCTCTAAATTTCTCTGTATACGATGCAGCTTAAATCTCCTTCGAAACAGTTCATTTCTTCGGAGTAGTGCAGGAGACATACAACTGCTTTTCTTCAAGCGTTAATATATGGGTCCATTTTGTAACAGAAAGAGTAAAATCTAACTTTAAAGCTGTTCGCCAACACCAGATTGAAAAGAAGAATTCAAGCTTTAAGACCGTTGAGAAACGTTTGAAGGGAATTTTGAAAGCGTTATTAAATATTCAAGAAGATTAAACAAGGGACAAGAAATCAAGTATTTAAGGAAAAAAAATTGATTCAAAAGGTTTCCTCGTTTAATTTTTTCCATTAACCTATGGCACGATATCTTAAATTTTGTATAAATGCGATAAATGAAGTAATGCAAATTTCTAAATATGATTTACAAATCGTGACTGACAATTTACAAAGTTTTATATCAGAACTAATTAATCGTGGATCAGATGAATTGTATGAACATGCAAATAATCATTGCTAATGATTTGAAGGTGGATAATGATTTCCCGTAAAGTAAAAAACAGGTTTAAAAAAATTATTTCATATATTATTGAACAATTCGACGAACCAATTAATATTCCAAGAAAAAAATTTAAAGTTGAATTTTACAATATAATATTAGACACAGCTATTTCTTCAATGACTGAAAGATTCAGTCGGTTAAAAGAACATTACAATTAATTCAAGGTATACCTAATTTAATAGACTACAAATACCTAATTTAAAAAAAACTGGAGTGACAATGAAAATTTAAAACATTGTAAAGAATTTGAACAAAAATGAACGGATACTAAAAATTTTCATGAAATTGAGGGATTACATTTTTTTGAAGAAATAAAATCTTTGCGATGTTTTATCAAATAGGATATGTCACCTATTGATGTTTTATGAAAGCAATCTTACACCGACCCATTTCCAAATATTGCAATAGTTTTATGGATTTCTTTAACCCTGACAGTTACGGTGGCAACTGGAGAACGAAAACTTTCAAAACTTAAAATTACAAAAACTACATGCTCTCCATCATGGCGCAGGAGAGATTGTGAAACTTGTTAATTATATCCATAAGGAGCGAAATTTTGGATAAATTAAATATAAAGGAATCAATATGAGCGTTTGTAGCAGCTAAAGCTAGGAGAATCAATTTATTTGAATATATTTTCTAATTTTAATTAAAAAATATTTTATCATTGTTTTGTTTATGAAATGTATAAAATAATCAAAAACAATAAGACAAACGAGTTCTAATATTATAATTTAAAGCTGTTCAGTTCGGGGAAGTCAAATTTTGAATACTATAAAAGAGCAATTTACATATAATTTGCAGCGCTTTATAAGAGAAACCTTTAAAGGGACACCAAATTTCAATTTGAAGAAGAGCACCTAATACCCACTCGGGGCCCTAAAAATATCATAGAACTATAGCAAGAAGGGGTTTTCATTTGGGATCCCTAGTTTTAATGCATTGGGGGCATCGACTGTCAATTAAGCTGTCGCTTGCTGAAATGGGGACCGAAGACTAGAGCTGGTGATCCTCTCAGATCATGGGAAAGGGTTTGAAGCAGTAACTGGTTCATCAAGATTGAATCAAAAATGCTCTCTGGGATTCTGGTTTGGAGCTGGACATTCCAAACCAAGATCCTTCAAATATTTCTCAACAACTCCTGCTCGATAAGGTCGTATATTATCACCCATCAGAATGAGATCGTTGCCAATTGCACCAGCATATGGACGGACATATGGATCCAAGATTTCATCCTGATATCTCACACTAGTCCTAGCTCCTCCCTGGAATAGATGTATGTCAGTTTAATGAGCGAATAAGATCCCTCCCCAAACTATTATTCTTCCACCGCGGTAACTGTCTTTCCACAATGTTGGATGGATGACACCTGGATCTTTGTTCCCTCCAGATCAGCAAGCATCCTGAATCGCTCTCTCGTGGGCATCTGGACTTGTCTGTAAAAATACAGAAGCCCATTCCTGTCTGTCTAGGAAATGTGCCCAAGATAAGTGGGTCTTTCCATAGAGTCGTCCACCTAAAGTTGCATAAAGACTTGCACGGGGAAAATACCTTCGCACCGAAATGGCTGATATCCTTTCTCCTGGTGCTACAGAGTGGTCTGCAACAATTTGTGCCACAGAAATGCTTCTTCTCCTTCGGGCGAAAGAGTTAGGTCACCATCTTCTGCAGCTGTTGCAGCTGACAGTCGAACTGGAACATGTTTTATGGACATAGAAACTTCGATTGGATATTGATTTAAGAAACTGTAGGGCCCACTGTATGAAGGCCCGCGCAGCCTCAGCCTGTGGGATATTCCATCCTTCAGACAGGTCGCCGCAATAACGAATCGGGCAAATTGTGGCTTTCAGAGATTGCGCCCCTGACTGTCGTCATCGAATTTTCTGACAAAAGTTGAAAACCAACAAAAAGATAAACGCGTAATTATGAAAGCCTGGATGTATGCATCATTTTCTCTCGTCTTCCTATATAAAATAGTGTTAGCTAACGTTTTTGTATGAATTTTAAGAAGTTGTTTTTATCATTTATATAAATTTTATCGTTAGTATCATTTCTTATGGTGAGCTTCGGAAAAACTTGTTTTTTAATTTTTAGAGGCCAGTGCTTACAAAGTGATCTGGATTTATAAAAAAGGACAGCTCCCATTCATTACGGCCAATCCATATTTCTACACAATATTCATCACAGATATAAAACAAGGCATTCAAACTGGGAAAAAAATTATCAACTGCTAATAACATGCGCAGGCGATAAAAGAAGAAAATCTTAATGGAAGAACTTTCATGCTATAAAAAATGCATATGTATTATCCGTTAAGTATATCCTTAGTATTTTATAATGTAACAACCATTTAAATGCTATAGATATTTTATCGATATCTTAGTATTTCAACTGACTTTTTATTGAAAGATAAAATTCAAAGTAGGCATTAAAATTGGATAATCATTTTTTAAAGTTATCATCCAAATATATGAATAGTTCACTAAAAAGTCATAGTCGTTTGATAAGGAAAGATATTCTTGTGTCCAAAAGGTTGTGAATTCGATACCTGATCCACTTGTTGGGTTGAGAAAGCCCCAATGCACTTTTCATAAATAGTGCGTCCCTCTGCTGATGTCGAGTGGAGTGGTAGCTCGAGGTCAAGGGGTCACCTCAACACTTGACCTCATTGACACAAATTATAAGTGTATGATTTATTAATCTAAGAGCAGAATTGCTTCTTGATTAATAAGTCATACGCTTATAATTTTTACCAATCACTTCGCTAACTCATTTTTATATTGAAAAATTTCGCATTTCTTTCCCGATCTTGTTTTGATTCGTTGCCAGATAAATACTTAGTTTATAAGGTTTCCTGAATTATAAATTTCATTTTTAAAATTAGAATCAATCCAGCCTTTTTTACTCATCCTTAGTTTAAATTCTATTTTTAATTCTCAATCAAGTTAATTTGTAATTAGATATTTGCATATGATGTCATCGGATCATCGCGGACGAAATTATCTGCTTACTTCCTAGGGGAAAATTGAAAATAAATTTGAGTTAAATTCCTCTTGTGAAATGTACTCAGAACTCCTTGATGAATTAGTGTTAAGCTTTTGCATACTGAAATGAAGAGAGAAAAAGAAATTAGAAATGCACTTAAGTTTAGATTTGTGATAAAAAAAAAACATCTCTATTTATACATTCGATTTTCGTACGTCTCAAAAGATCTGCTAGAACGTATTGAAAACTTATAAGCAACCGCCATGTTTTCCATCCTCAGTTGTCTTCTTCTCGAAGTGAAAGTATCTAAACTTAAAAGTTTTTAGTGCTTTGAGTGAGTTCATAAAGAATTGTAAAGTTATAACCATTTTTTATTTTCATTTGTGAAGTAAAATATTATTTATTTCATAATAAAGCGTAATACTTTGATACCATCATTGTCAAACCACACAGGAATATATAAAACTAAACAAACATTTATCTATATTGACTTAACCAAGCAGTTAATATGCAATGAAAATTTAAAATTTTCATTTAGAAAATAAAACTTAAAAATGATATAATTATTTTCTAAAAATTGTCAGAAACATCTACATATCATTTCCGAATTCAGATTATTTCTTTATAACAGAAAATTAATCAAAAACTAGATTTAATGTTTTATTTAATCCTGTATTGTTCAAATAGAACAAATGCCATGGAAATATGATTAGTAATGTTTTCAAGTACAAAACAGATAATTTTAAACAGGTAATATTTTAACAGATAGATTTTAAACAGATAATTTTAAAAACTAGAATAGAATTATTCTCTTAGTGATAGTAGAATACTTCTGCCGCAAAGGTGTTTACTGCGTGACGTCATTTGTGTAGAAAGTACGGTTTTTATTTCATTTCATTTCATTTGGCTCAGCATCAAAACGCTTGTGAGTCATTTGTTATTCTAAATGTTTTTCCAGTATAATTTGGATTTCAACAATGTTTTTAAAAGTTTTGCACGTTTAATAACCTAATATTTTGCAACATTTTTTCCTTACATGATTCTATTGAAGAAATACATTAAGAATACTAAAAGAAATACATTAAGAATACTAAAAATTAAGAATAATAAGAAAATACATTAAGAATACTAAAAGAATATTTTTTTCCTAAAAGTGTCATATTCTAAAAATACTTTTATTTTTCATTAACACGATTCTTACAGCATTAATTAACCTAAAATCTTACAAAGCATTATACTTTTTTTTACTTTCGACAAGCACATTTTATTTTGATTCAATGATTACCCGTAAAGAAATAGAAATTCAACCGTCGCTCACCTCCTAGAATTTCTTTTATTAAATTTGGAAACATAACATTCGCAATTGTTTAAATGATTTTTAACAATTACGAAACTTATGTATTTTCTCAAACTCAGTGCAAACAGGCTAACTACAGTTTGCATGAAAATTGGCTAAATTCTTTTAAAAAAATAATAAATAAATATACAAATAAATAAAAACGTTTTTAAAACTAACTTTACTCGATTGTTAGGTTGTAAGTAATCAAAAATATTTCGAGCATGGATGCTTGAATTAAATTAATTATTCTTGTTTATTGTTCATACTTTACTATAAATAAACTCCAGTTATACAGTTTACCGTTTCAACTTCACCTGTACGAAAAAGCTTATTGATGATGTTTATGTCAGGTTTACATGTTCGAAGGACTTGTGTCTCTGCTAAACGAATGAATATTTCTCCCACTTCGTCTGGTTTGAGACCACCACAACGATACTGTGTTATCAGAATGGACGACTCATTACAGCAAAATAAATGTATTTGTTACAATTAAATTGTAATTATTAACTAAAATTTTAGTTAAAAAAATAACGATTTTTATATTCTAAGAAGTACCTAGACCAATTCCAAATATTTTGTCGCTAGGCGCCTGAATAAGATTTTGCATTTGGCAATAAGAAATGGGTAAATATTTTTAACTGTTTTCCAGAATGTTTTTAAGAAATCTCTATTTAAAAGAATCCGCGGCCAAGCCAGTGTGTAAGATTAGTTACATTGACTAGGTACGATTTTACAGAATGTAGATAAGGATTTTTTAAAATTGTTTTCTTTAATTTAAATTTTTAATGTAAGTACATAAATTATAAATCTTGTCTTTTGCTGAAATTCGTATATTTGTATGTGATCTGGAATAGCACAATGGACTTTTAATACAACAACCTGTAGCACCTAATAATAATTAGCTATTACTGGGCGGAGTTTCTGACGTGTGTTTGTTGATAATAAAAGGGCAACAAAAGTTGTAAGTCCCGATGAAGCTATGCATTGGATTAATGTCGGAGCTCATATGTGAACACAATAAAATACCCAGAATCCACACCTATTCAGTAGTGAACGCCAGCAGGACTCCACTCCATGTACCTAACCCAGGGAGGGTTCTACCAGTTTAGGTGGACCTATTCAGTAGTACAAGTGGTGGCATTTTATCTGGTGGGGCACCTAGGGCATACGCTTTCTTGGAAACAGAAAGTAATTTCGAAGCAGGAATCCCTCAGAGGTGCTACATCGCATGCCAGACATTGCGATCTCTACGCGCCACCACAGTGGGTTGGGATTTAAACTCACAATCTTCCGATGAACGCCCTAACTAACCAGGCCGCCGGCGTCTCTTCTATGCAAAGAAAAGCAGTACCTACCAGGATTACTATGAATTGAATTGAAAAACAAAATATGCATTATGTAGTAAATCGAGAATCATTTAACACACTATGATGAACTTTCTGATCAGAAAATTTCTAACAAACTACCATACATTATAGCACCATTGTTAAATTAAGAATTTTGAAATGATTTTTTTTTCAGTGAATGAAATAAAAGAATTATGAACTTAGTAACATTCTTATGGGATCACGAACATTAAATACTAAAGGAATACTATTCTTATGGTATTACTGTAAATAAACTTAAGATTATTAAAGCTTCTTCTTATCTCTACTTACATGTAAATAGGGGCCGTGGTAGCCTAGTGGTTAAAGGTATCAGCTTCCCATCCGAAAGGGTGGGGTTCGATTCCCAATGCCGCCAAATAACCACCGAGTACGTGCGGTATACGTGCTCGTTATATCTGTGGAATCGAAAGTCCTGTGGTCGGTCGCCGAGCAGTTACCATGAGTGCAATGGTCTGGAGAAAACTTCCTCACCCTTCAGATCAATGTCAAAATGGAGGAAGTGGGTCCTCTGGTCGTGCCATCTATCGGAAAATTTAAAAAAGAGCCAAGACGTACTTTCACCTTCGTGGTGCTCTGATTAAAACGAAAGACGCGCCCTAATGACTTAAATTCGCATTGCCTAGATATAGCGAGCTTGTCATAAGCAACAACTCGACATGTAAATTACATCTATTATATAATTTTCCTTTTACAAACTTAATAAATGTCTTTACCAGAGATCCGTTCATAAAAATTTATATTTGAACTTTAGGTATCTAAGTATCTATATACATCTTGAATTCGGCCTTGCATTTGTTTACAAATCAAATTTATTTGAACACTCACATAAAATGAATGAGAAATTAGATTTTCAGCTTTCGGATGAATGATGAGGCTTATTCTTTACAATTCGACTCATTCAAAGAAAAGAATATTTTACATCGAATTATTTGCGCATTCATTTCATTAACAATGAAAAAGCCATTTTATGAAATAAATTAAAATTTAGTGAAGAAAATCCTTTTTTTAAGAAAAAAAACACTATTAAATAAAAAGCATTTCAGCACATTTTTATGATTTTATATATCAATTCACTCTGTTCAAAATGAATTAAACAATTATGTTGATTTAAAATTGATATTATTGAGGGTCTCAGAAATTTAAAAATATATGCTTTCAATAACTGTTTGCACAGTTGAAACCTTTGAAGCACGCATTGCTTCAACGAAATGACATGAATGACAGCCTAATAAGTGACATCCAATGCAGCCTCCACAATTTTAAATAAAAACACAAGGAAAGTATCACATGCAAATCATCAAGTCAAAAGCAGGAGAGGAAGTTTTATTTTCCCATTGTTTCTGTTGTGAGCATTTGTGCTTAAGAGGCATGCATTAGCGCTTCCTTTCATCCAACCCATGATGCCTGGTACAGTTTGTCTTCGGCGGAAAACATGCTTCAGACTGTAGCAGTGGGAGGAAGTGACTTAAAGTAATCTGGAGGATGCTTTTGCTTACAGACTGAAAGAAGGCATTGTCGCTGCGATAAAGATGGCACCTTCTGCAGGAAATACTATTTTTTTATACAATTTTACTACACAGGTACTATTTTTCTCAAAAGCATATTTACAACCTCATCGCATCAATACAAAATCTATGCAGAAACAATGATGTGAATTGCTTGCCAAAAGGATCCTCTCCTCGCATCAAAAATCTTGCATCATTTCCACTCAATTTATTTTCACGCGTAACACATTTTCTTTTTTTTATCTTTTCGATCATCAGCTAATGAAATTTTCATTAAAAATTCATATAAAAATTTTTAATAAATCATTTGAAAGTTTCGAATTAAGAAAAAAAACAATTTTTGAATCCTCCATATCGTACAAATTTCAATTATTCTCTTCTCTGAGCAGTCCTGTTTTTCTCTTCCTCCTGACGCATTGATGCGCCCAGTGAAGACCGTCCCTCAACACCAGTGGACAGAAACCACCTTTCTCCAGTGCCTTCGCTCGCTCTCTGCTCGCCGATCCATGGCGCGTGTCGCGTGAATACGCATGCACAGCGGTGCGAGCAACTGTTCCTGTCGGTTGACTCTCTCATCACTAAGTGCCTCATCAGTTTGAACCACAGTCAGGTGACGAGGTCACACCTGAGTTGGCACCCTCTTTTCCACGTCCATGCCACACCAGCGGATGGACTTTGGACGTCATATATTCACGTGGACACGTCCCCAACTCACGGAGTTCCAGCAACCCAGTGAGGGAGAGTACAGCGTGCACACCCTCCCAACCACCCTTCGCGGAAAATCATACTTCACTTCGCTAATCTTAACAGGAAGCGGTGCAAAGCCACTGAAGTTCTGCTACGTCAACAGCGACGCTCCCACAAGGAGGGGCATGTGAGCTGAATGAATGGCGCAATATTCTTTTCTTTGACCTGTTTTTCTCTTCATTTTCGCAATAGGCACGTTTTCGCGTGGAAGGAACTTGGCATTAGAAGCAATTCCGTTTTTCTGCGCGAACGAGTCAGTTTTGGCGGTGGGAGTGTGATGGTCTATGTGGACATCTCCATTGATGGGCGCACCGCTCTCCATATCATTCGAAGTGAAGCTCTGATTGGTAGTTGATATAGGAATGTGATCCTCAGATCTATTGGTGTCGCTTACGCGGCAGCAGTTGGAGATGATTTCAAGTGAATGGGTGACAATTCCAGGCCACGCTGTGCTAACTTGGAGAATGATGTACATTCGGGGGAAGGAATCCAACTAATGGAATGCCCAGCGTTTTTTCCGCACGTGAAACCAATAGAACCTATTTGGGACATTATATACCGACGAGTTGCTAAACGCCTTCCACTCCTATAAACTCTTCAAGATCTGGAAAGAGCGCTTCTGGAGGATTAAGACAGAATACCCCAACCCCACATTAATAGCCTGATTGACATAGGCACAAAAGTGTTCCATGTTAGTGACAATGTCCAGGGAAAGCCAGCCCCTTTTTAAAAACTATTTTTTAAGGTAACACCTTTTTATTTATTTTTCTCAAAAGCGCAAAGTCTGTTTTTCATCCCTTTGTACCCAAATGCTCAATACAGAGCATTTTTCTTCTGTTAAATCGATGTCATTTTTTTTAATCTCACATAGCTTATGGTTGATTGATACCTCATTCAATAATGTATCAATCAACCAAACAATTTTCCAGGTGCAATATTAACCCTAAATCTAAATATATTTTAATTGTTTTAAGCAGTGTATATTACATTGCTATTATTTGGAAACTGGTTTGGTGATTATCACTTTTACCAATAATTCATGACGAAAGATTAGGCGCTAAAAAGATATGGGGAAAGATCTGATGATATGTCTGTATTTTGATATTCACTTTCCAACAAACATACTCAGACGATTGTTTGAAGTTCTTTCTGATACAGGTTATTGATTTGTTAATATATAGCAGATGTCGGCCACACAGTCAACAATGAACTCCGGTGTCCCCAAAAAGAAACTTTAAAATGTCATCTTTTTAATATCTTATTCCAAAATTTAAAGCATTTAAACAAGAAAACGCTTGTAGTTGGAAGAAAAAATTTGATAAAAACTCTTATTTTGTATTCCCTTCAACGAAAAAGTAAAGAACTCAATATTTTGAAGACGGGGAACTTGACAGCGCGTGTTTGTTGCTTGATTCTTCATATTACGTTGTGTAGTCTTTTGTCACAAAAAAGGAATAAAAAATTTTGGAAAAAGAAGAACAATTTAGACAAGCTAATTAATGTTTATCCAGGCCTGCATATTTATAACGTGTTATTATTTTATTATTCAATATATGAGACATTTGAATTTGTTTATTTTTGCTGAAATTCATTTTTCTCTAATTACATATAGGAAAATATTCCCCAGTCCTTGAATAAAATTTTACTCAATGCTGTGCAAATCTACCCATATGTTAGTTTAAATTATTGAATATGATCAGTAAAATGCAGTGCCTCCATAAAAATGTTTAAATGGAACTGAAATCTGTGGTTAGTTTATTAATGCCCTCATCTTAAATTGCATAATATATTATTCTTTCCGAATATATTTCATGAAGATATAAACGTTATATATTTTCTTGCACTTTAATAAATAGATATACTAAATTTAATGTGTTTTTCTTTATTTTGAGTAGTAGTTGAAGTGGAAACAGAATTTTTTTTTATCAAGATCTATTATTTGTGTTTTATTCCCTATCTTACTTTGAAGTTGGGGTGACTCATCGCAACTTCTATAAGAAATTGAGGTGACTCATTACATCTTTTCTGAGACACTCTTGACCTTTTACAAAACACTTGAATTCGCGAAGGAAAATTTAAAACTGCAAAGTGAAACTAAAAACTTATCTATCAAATTTTTGTACCCAACCAATTAGCACACTTTGTAGGCGCGGTTTATTCATTCTCTCAGTGAGATCTGAACCGAACACAGAGCACTTGCTCTCCGAATCTCATGCTGAGAGGACGTGCTGTTTCAGTCCTCCGAAATTTCTTCGTTTCTGTGTATGGAATAAATGTTATTTATTTTTTAAAAAATGCCTTCTGAGAAAAAAGTTAAACATCAACTAACTTATACCATAAAGTAAAACGTTATAAACTAATTCAAAATAAAATCATTCCAAACCTATTCTATATAAAATATTAGAAACCAGGGCATTTTTAAAAATTTCTAATGGTAAGAAAATATGTTGTTTTTTGTACAGAATGTTTGTTTTTTGTTTACTTGTGTGTTTTTTGTTTCTTGTACTGTAGAAAAGAAACTACAAATGACTTAAGGAACAAAAATTGACCGAAGTGGACTTGGGCTCCATTCCACCATACCACAAAGAGTTGATCAAGAGTCCCTGAGCGATGGGAACGCTTTCCCGGATGATCATGCACTTATCAAATACAACAGTATTCCAGTATACGTTCATCCAAACAATACTTAAGAACTGGGAATTCAACTTTTTCGACATATCGCTAAACATAATATGTAGGTTTGCAATGTTAAGCAAATAATTATTTTAAATATTAGGCCTTACTTTATTAAATTTTAAATTAATATATTTAAAATTAATATAGCAAATTTATGTGGAAATAATCGCATCAATTCCATATTTTATCTTTTCTTCCTTTATCTTACGACTCTTTCTGAAGCCACCCATTTTTTGAAATAGATTCTTCTAATAAAAAGACTGGCCACTTCTGATTTCATTTTTTCACTGTTTGTTGCAGAAATTATAGGGGGGATTCATCGTTATATTAATCAAGGACTGTTAAGTATAAGTAATAATTTAAAACCCATTTTTTATTGTTGGATACATTAATTTATTATTTAGAATCCTACTTTGATGAACTATATTAAACTGATTTGATAGGTATATGATCTAAATTTGAAAATATATACCAGAAAACTGAAAAAAGCTTATGAAAGTTTATTTCAGATATTTGCAGCATTTTATTATTTTTTTCATAAATTTTTTACAAATTAAATATATTTCTTAAGTCTAATTAGAAATCGAATAAAAATATAAGCAAATTTTACAATGATTCTATTTGAAAATATATATACCATAAATATAAATAAAATTAAAGTAACTGATAAGTGTGATTACACTTAAATACTAAAAGTTGCCTGCAATTTAACAATAAGGACAAAAGTAATGTAATTTAATACTAAGGACAAAAGAAATAATTGACTTGATTAGTGAAACAATAAGAAGTCCGGTGGCTTAGTGGCAGCGTTTCACGCTCCCATGACACAGGTCCGAGGTTCGATCCTCGAACTGGGCAAGGTTGACTCAGCCTTTCATACCTTCAGTGAGTCGATTAACTGAGTACCAAGCATTCTTGGGAACTAAACACTGGGAGTTTCACGTTAGGCTGACCACCTAATCGGGACATATGCACACAGGGCCTTCGGTCATGAAAACAATTATGGGCACTGTAGGCCTTGGCCCACATTGGCTGTCGTGCCACGGAGTTTAGTTTAGTTTAATTTTAGTGAAACAGTAAACATGAAGCAGAAGCCTTCATTAAAAAATATTAATACTTTGAATACCACAGTATCTTCCTTTATTCCAAATATGATCCATCAAACCTATTTTCAACCCTGACAAAAAATTGTGGGAGACTTGATTGAATATACTGTAGGGTATCAAACTCAAAGACTTACTTGGATCAAACACTTTAACCTTAAGAAGGCCACACACAGATAAAATCAATATTTATAAAAACGTAAGTTTATTTCAATATCATATTATATAGAAGAACGCGAGCCTGAAAATTTATTGTTCATTTACTGACCCTTGACATTTGTTCTCTGCTACTATCTTTTGTATTTCGGGAGAAATTTTATTCGCAATGAATTAATTTTAAAACTGACTGAAATCGCCATTGGTATAATGTTTCTAAAAGCAGACTTATTTCCTTTCATAACTGAAAATAACTGCTCGCATCGATAAGTACTTTCAAATATGGAAATAATTTCATATGCAAATTTTCAAGCATTTTCAAATTTTTCTGTTAAATGATTGTGAAATTAACATTCACTTTAATGAATTTTGCCTTCAAATTTGAGTCCAAGCATTGATTGACGAGTGCATTGAACATAGTACTTTAATTTCATAAAGGCCATTATCGTTTCCAGGAAAAGCACTTTACTCTACTTGCAATTGAAGTTATTTACTGTATTATTTTGCATAGACTGAAGAAAGGAATTTAGATTTGGTAGGAAAAATTCCAAAAGAATTGCTTAAAAAAGTCTGCGCGTGATCTCAACTTCATTTGCACATAAATCTATTATTTGGAAATTTACGATTCTCTAATGGAAACGCTGATCCAAGTTTTTCAACCACAATATAAAAAAGTCAAAAGAAATAGAAAATTAGTGAATTACTAACAATCAACGGAATAGTAATGAAATAAAGTTCTTACAAAATGTTTTTTTCAGTATTTTAATTTGCAAACAGTCAACAATAGATCACTACTGTGTAAAATTATGAATATTTGTAAATTAGTGATTCGTAAAACGAATAACTACTGTAATTAAATGAATGTCATAATTTTCATAGTTTTTAAAAGCTAGGAAAATTGTCTTACGATATATTCTATTTACGAGCCTAGTAATAATTATGAAAATGCTTCTGTGCTAACTGTGACCGCGACCGAGACTTGTTTACACTAAAATTCGTTGTTTCATGCATTCCTCATTAAATATTTAATTTCGGGGCATTTTTTCCAATTAATCATAGCTTACATGAGTTAAAACGCAATATAAGACTTCAAAGTTTGTAAAGCGTAATGTCTTCCGTTGAAAAGGTTCTCAGTTCTAAAGTTTTAAACTATGTTTCTCTCACTCACCATTATGTTCTATTGAAATTCAATTTTTATTTATTTGTATATTGTTTATTCCATATAATTATATGATTATTCGAAATATAATTTTGATGAATTAACCTTGAACTATATTAATTATAAAGAATTAATTTTCTTAGATAAACTATAGCCACATTTTATTCATGAGTGATTTTAGGCTCTATTGTAAGCTCTCTTAGAAGGGCTTGACTTTATTCTTAACGAATTGTATGCTACATCTTATTTACTTGAATGGGCTTAGTTTCTGTTGGGAAAAAATTATTATCATCTTAGAATATTTTTATTCAGCTTTGTAGGGTACGATGTGCACATTTATAATTTTAGTATGAGTATATGAAATTAATAAAAATGTTACTGTGGAAAAATGTATAACTGGCTTAACATATGTTTCATTTTATGTGCCCACAGATTTAATAACAATAGTTGGGGGGGAACTATTGTGAATAAAAAACAAAAAAATATTAGTAAACAAATTTTCAAATAGTTATGTGTAAGGTTACTATTCATAAATAATTTCTATTCAGCATGTGTACATGTTTAATCAAGAATATAAAAGGATTTTTCTATTAATCTGGGCATTCCTCATTAAATATTTAATTTTGGGATTTTTTCCATTATTGATACCGTCTTATCTTTGAATTATAGTTTAAATAGGACAATAAAATTTCAACTTAACTATAGAGAATGTATTAAAAAATTTCCAGTAGTCTTTCAATAAAATTGCTAATCATTGCTAAATTTGTAAAGATATTAATTTAATTAAAATCAATAATTGTTATCACATTCATGAATTCAGCTATAGTTTATTATTGTGATAACACAGAAGAAAATGTTGTGTGAGCTCTACCTCAGAAAAATCACATACCATTTTCTTCTTTATCTACTGCCATTGTCATGAAATAGAAAATATATCTGCCATAGTTATCTTAATTTTTAAATGAAATTTCTGTAACATTAAAAAATTGCTATACATCAGAATTCCTTTTTTTCAAATAGGCATACAATTTTATTATTAAAATAGGCTAAAAAAGAATAGGGTGCTTAAATTGGAAAAATAGCTTGATTCCTGAAATATCACAAAGTTAAGTGTTTCAATGTGCTATTAAAATATTATTTACAAATTAAACCAATGAAATACTGAATATGCTTTGTCAACTTTGAAAAAGCATAAAAAGAATTTTATTTCTATTTCATCATTTTAGTTTGAGACACAATGAAGTGCACACCCACAAAAGCAAGGCATAAAATATCCTCTAAAAAGGATCCCTGCAATCATATTTAAAACTAGTTAAAATTATTAGAATAATGTGAATGATTTTCATAGAAAAGGAGACTAAAATAATAATATAAATAAAAGGATACTTTGACATTACAACAAAAAATTAAATAATAATTTTCTTAGTGTGAATGTTAATTGCCTTAGACAAAATTTGCTTCAATTACAACCTATTATGTGTCTTTCTATTCTAAAAATAAATTTTCTAAGGCACTGCAACACTTCTAAGATGAGAGAAGGCTAGTTTAAACAAACAAAACTACTGGGGAAGTTGGAAAGGTTTTTCTTCAAGCTTAAAGAGACAGTTCTTTAGTGTCAGTATTTGCCCTCAGTTTACCGTGTATGTGTTAATCGTATATAGATCTTTTCCTTATTTAAAATTAAAGTGCAATCTAATTTTATAAAAGGTAATTATAATGGTAAATAATGCAAAATTGAGTTTTTTTTTTCAGTTAGGCGAATTAACATCTGTTTGAAAAAAAGCAGATTGTATTTATATTGAAGATAAATCATGTTTAATTGATGTAACATGAAAATTAATATTATGTTTAAGTAATATTTTATTACTTTTTAGTTAGTTATAAATTTAAAATCAAATTTGGCATCTGTAATTTTTCTTAGATTATTAGATACTCATATATTATCTCTTTGGCCATTTCCATTGAAAAAAAGTAAGTTATTCCAGTCACATTTTATAGTTCTTATAATATTTAAAAGCTCAGTTTTTTTAACGTGTATAAATTTAAAATTCATGCTTGGAAAACTGAAATATTAATCCATTTTCTTCAAAGATGATAAAAGTTGACTATCCTGTTTCTTTCCCTTTTACATTTTGAAAACAAAAAGAAAATACTAAAATTTGCAACATTTGATGACATTTTCTTAGCAAAGATGGGGTTGGAGGGATAATATATAAAGTACCATTTATTATTGTTACTCACTGTAGAGGATATGTACATGCATGCTAACTTTTATACATGGTAAATATTACCTTTACTTTTTGGTACTTCATGATGCCCCTGAATTAAATAATGTTTAAACTATATACTTTGATTTTAAATGCTTTAATGCTTATGTATTTATTATTTTACCGAATATTAAAATGTTATAAAAATTCTCTCTTTTCACAAATAATTATAAGTTTATGCTTTACTTACTTTCTTTTGTATCAAACATGAAATTTATTTACAATTAAAAAAAGCTTTGTTGAAGTATGTAGAATGATATTCCAAGTGCTTCAGTTTTTTTTTTTACCTAAGTTCTAGAATGTGAATTACTAATTTTATTTTTTTCTACTTTAGAAAGAAGAAAAAGATGGTTCTATAAATTTTGAAAATTTACCTGATGTCATACTTTTTAAAATTTTCAGTTATCTGTACATCGGTGATTTATGCCGGGCAGGAAGGTATTTAAAAGTTGCATGTTACTAATAATTAGATTTAATCATATATTTACAGTTTATATAAACATATATTTATGTAATTCATTGTTATTAACTTGTTCTGTGTAGTTATTGATAAATAATAATTTATTGATACAATTCCCAGTTGTTTCATTTTTGTTATTATTTAAAGCTTATTATTTTTGCCTGCTTTTAATATGCAAAATATTCTTTAGAGTAATACTTTTTTCTTATTTTCAGAGTGTGTTTAAGGTGGTACAAGCTCACAAGATGCAGAGTTCTGTGGAAATATGTTGATGCTCATGATATGAAATTAACTTCATACCAGTTGCAGAAGATGATTCCATTGCTTCCCCCATGTGTAACATATTTAAGAATTAATAGTTTTTGTATTACACAAAGAATTCCATTTTTAACTCCTCAAACTGCCATTGAAATAAGAGAGAGGTGTCCATTTCTCAGAACTTTGATCATTGAGAGTGCATTTGTTGCAAAACATGTTAACTTTACAGACATAACTGTTGAAGATTTGCCTCAAAAGCTAACAGTGCTTTCACTGCGCAAGTCTTTCTTCCATACAGATCAGTTCTTCTGCAGTGTCAGTCATCCAACCATACCAAAGATTAAAGTGCTTGACATCAGCTCTTGTTGGTGTATCACCGATAATGATCTACCTTTTTTCTCAAGGCTTAGTGACTTGCAAGAGATTTACCTTGCAGGCTGCTCTGTCAATGATTTGGGAGTAGTTGCTCTTGTAAAAGTTGTGGTTAATCTGAAAGTTTTGGATTTAGAGGCCACAAAGATTGGTGCTCAGACTATTCATTCACTCAGTCAGAACTGCCAGTCCCTGGAGAAACTGTACCTGGGGCACACAGAAATCACCGACAGCCATTTTTGTTCTGTACCACATTATTCATTGCCAGATCTGCAGA
This sequence comes from Latrodectus hesperus, assembly GCA_037975125.1. Classification (NCBI taxonomy): domain Eukaryota; kingdom Metazoa; phylum Arthropoda; class Arachnida; order Araneae; family Theridiidae; genus Latrodectus; species Latrodectus hesperus. The sequence goes on along the minus strand of CM075857.1, from coordinate 18,416,514 downwards.
TCCTTTGTCTTCGAAAGACTGCTGTTACCTCCATAGGACTTCATTATCTGCTGTCTAGCTTGAAATCACTCAAGTACTTGTATGTTTCTCTTTGTGCTGTTACTGCAGACTGTACACTAGAACTGTGTCTTCATGCATCATTGAGACGACGACTGAACTTTGATGAAGAGAAGGTTATTAATGAAGAATATTGTGATCACTTCCTCTCCAGAAATAATTATGGAGATTACTAATCACAGTTTTCAAAACACATCTCTTATCCAAATAGCAAATAATAGCTTCATTTGCATCACTTTTAATTTCTGAGTTAAATATGAATTCCATTAATGTTAAGCATCTTTGTATATAATTAATATTAAAGTATATTCTATCTGAAATAGTGAAATATTTTATTTGCTTCATATTGATAGAGTAAATTCCTTTACATAACTGAAATTCTTTATTTATAAAAAAATCTTTAATTCCATATATCACATTGTCTAATTCCAAATATCATATTGTCATCTAACATTTAAAAAAAAAAAAAAACTTTTTGTGTTATATGTTAAAATACTTAAACATGCAATTTAATGCTCATATTTGTGTCAACTTTTAAATATTAATGTGTTATAAAAGTTTCTAGGAAATATATATCTAAATATAATTTTTCACTTGGAAAATCTGAAACATTTTAGATGTTATCAATTATATCTTAGATTTTTATGATGAGAATTATAATTTTTTTACTCTTCATAATTTCTCATTTAATTAATACTATCATATATATTTAATTTGCTGTGATCAAAATAAATTTTTGAAGTAATAAATGTTAGAAATGAATTCAAATTGATTTTAACTATTAAAATCTTGTAATTGTAATTTCAAACAAGTTTCTAACATAATAATTAATATAGGCATTAACAAAAAACTCTATATTAAAAACTCTTAATTATAGATTTATTACAATTAATTTTATTCGTATATTTGTCTACAATTGATAGATTTGTAGATATCTTCCAATCATTTTGCAAGTGTAATTTTTTATCATGCTGTTAATATTGTTTTCTGGATAATTAGGTATTACTATAGTAGTTTTATAATACTGTTTATTAATGAATATCATATTAAATTTTTTTATCTAATATTAAAAATAACCGTTGTCATTTTTTAATGTTTTATGTATTATTTAATAATACTTACAGAACATTATTCTTACAGATTTATTTGAATGTTTGATTTTACATTTTAAGTAATTCCATTTGAATCATTGGAAATTGGTAAGTTCCTTTCTGTGATTGATGTCATGCAATATTTGTTGCCTTCAAAAGGATATTCTTCCAAACTTAAATTTATAATTTTTGATTTTTAAGAATTTTTCACCAGAGGCCTTCATTGTGACTGCCTAAATCACAATTTGACCATTAGAATCCTACTGATCTCAATCCTAATGTTATTGACAGTTAAAATATTTGTATTTTTTAAAATGTTTATCTTATATTTACCAATGTAAGGAAAAGACTTGGATATCAAAAAACTTAATTTGAACTTTTTATTTAGTTTTCTACGAATTTTCTTAAGTTTTCAAGAATGAATTATTTCAACAATTGATTTTAGAAAAGTGTTAAAATACTTATTTATACAACACAGGTGCATGAAATATATTATGTAGATTAAAAGCTTATTAACTGTTATCTTCCATACATCACAGATTATGGGATTTACAATAAACTACGAATTTATGAATGTAGATAATAAAGGAGTAAAATTATATTGTTTTATTGTAAATATTAATTTTGTTTTTAGCTAATAAATATGTGAATTGAAGTGTAATATGCTTAATTTCACTTTTTATGTTTAATTACTTCCTGTTTATTAAACATTTATTTGTGGCTTCCAATTTTATTTTGCATAGATCAACTGATATCTGTGATAGTTATACGAATTATGTTTTGAAATTTTGTTTTATAATCACTTATGTATTTTGTTACTCATGCTAATTTCCCAATGAAAAGCAAATCTTCCAAATGCAAAATAAACCATAAAATTTTAATAATATGTTAAGAAATTCTACATCATAGTTGCTTTTACTTTGTTTCTTGTAATTTTTGTTTTATGTTGCTTTTGGTTTAATTTTTTCAGTTTTTAGTGCCTATATTTACATATTGATTGCAATGACATGATTGTATATTAAACATTTTATTTGCTATCATCTAACAGATTTTCAATTTGAATATTAAATCTTAATAACTTATTTATGAATTTTCTGTATGAAATACATTTTTGTAACTGTTTTTTAGACTCTTAACTCTTTTCAAATTTGATAATATGTATATAATTGTGTGTGTATATATATATATATATATATATATATATATATATATATATATATATATATATATATATATATATATATATATATAATAGCATATATAAAAGGGTGCCACTTTTTTCACATTTCAAAATTTTTTTTGAAATTGAAATTCCGATTAAAAATTTATGCCTTTAAGAGATATTTTTAATTCTAGAATTTTTTTGATCATTATTTCAACTAAAAAGTCCATTTGAGATAAGTTATGCAAAATTTAAATGGATCAGGTTTACAGGTTGAGGTTTATCATCCTTATCACGCAATCTGGGTATTTCTATGATGAGACTAGCTGTGATGTCACCATTAAAAATCAAAAACATTGTATGTGATCAAGCTACAAAACATTAACAGTTATTTCTTTTGTCCAGACTAAAGATGTGAAAAACTTGTGTAACATGTATTGACTTTTGATGTGGCTAAGAATGAGAGAAAGTGAGCAAAGTGAATAATATTTTTTCATTGATTTTGATGACATTTGTAGAATTGCAAACATAAAATACATTTCATTTAAGCAAATTTTGAATTAGCAAGCCAACCTAACTTTCTAGATCTACTGGAAGTATATTTTTTACAGATACTTCTGTATGTGAAAAATTTCTTAAATTAAACAATGCATTGCCAGTTTAGTATGAGTTTTTTATCACATGAAAAAGAATTAGGCTATACTTAAATAATATATGAAAGAAAGTTTCAGGATTTAGGCAGAAAAATGCATTTTAATATTATTTGATCAACAGAAAAATAACTTTCATTTAAATCCGTGCATAGGTATTTTGCCATAGTTTAATAAATTAAAGAAACTATCATTTACTTGATTTGAAGAATGTTTTTAAAGGTTTCGTCAGCTATATAGGAGTAAATTCAGCCAGGTTGGTATATATGCTTATCAGATGTCACAATGCTGAAAAAAAAATATTCATAGATAAAATTGCTACATGAATCTCTCTCAATAGTTTATCTGGAAATTGAAAAACTTACTTAAGAATAATGACTGATTTATTTTTTCCATTGAATTTAAAATGCAGAAAAAACCATACAAATTATGAATTTAGCTTGAGTTTTACTTTCTGTGATCTCTGAAGAAAAACCAGCCTATTTATTTGAAAAAAAAATCAGAACTAAAAAGATAATTATAATGTTAAATTATACAATTGGAATAAAACAGCCTGAGTTAATTTAAATGGGTCTTATTAAATAATTCAGGTTGGTCTTCCAAAATGTATATGTAAATTTTTAACTCTTAGTGAAAGCTGCTGATAGCATTTTCACACAGGCTGAAGATATTTTGCAATATTTTGGATGAGAACAGAATAATGTCAAAAGTGGTATGTTATGAAAAAGTATATAATCCAGTGCTATTTGTGAAATCAAAACTTGAAAAGCCAAAACATCATAATTCACCAAACTTTGCTTGTAGAAAAAACTAATCAGAATTTTACTGCCCCTAAAGAAAATAAATCTTTAATACTGCAATCCCTAAGTCCAGACATTAAAGTAAATTATCTTCAAATTTTGAGTAATATTAAAAATATAGTTGTGCAAAAGAAACTAATTTTTCTCTCAAAAAGAAATTATAATATTTATTTAAAAACACATATTAATAATACAAATTTAATTAGATTTCAAAACTGCTGAAAACATTTTAATTGGTAATTTTTCATCTTATTTTAATTTTTAAAGTGGCACTCTTATGTGTATTATATATAAATATATACACATACATAAGTTCTTTATTATATAAAGCTCTGTTAATTGCTTTTCATATAACATTTTATTTGCTGTCATTGTATTGTAATCTATATTCTATGCCAATTTTCCTTATAAAATGTCTTAAGATGTAGCCAAATGTATTAATATGCATCAAAAATGATTCCTGACTTATGTTATACTTAAGAAATTAAGTTTTTCATTAAACTTTTGTATTTTCTATAACAACATGTATTTTCATTGCATGTTTTATGCTAAATGTTTGAGAAAGAAATTAGTTTTTGAGACCCGAGTTTCTCTCTTATGCATTTCATAATATGTAATTATATCTGTACACCAATTTAATCAATCATGATTAAATAATTTACAAAAAATAATGACCTTTTTATCTTTAAATTACTAATTAAATTTTACTTGATTACTGAATTATGATTTATTCTCTATATTTATGTATCATGTTCTGCCAAATTTAAAGTTTTCTGTTATTTATTAAGAGTTGATTTTCAGAAGTTAAAATTGATGGTTATGATGCACATAATAAATTTTGATTACTGTGAATTAAATAATTTAAATATAAAGATGTTTATGTAAACATTGGTTTGGTGTAATGAGATTAACCTCACATGTTGGAAAATGCAGATAATGTAATAGAACATTGGCTGATATACCAAAACATCTACTATTGGAATACTCCACCAATAAATGCCTTATGTCCATTATTTAATTATATTATTTTTTCCATATATTTATTAGAGAATTAATGAAACCTGTTCTAGAGTAATTTTTTACATGTTAATATATCTTAGTACAAAGCTGTGCTGTTGTTGGCTTATAGAATAAGAGTACTTACTGTGAGAACGATTAGTTTTTATCGTTGATCTAAATACTATCATATCTTGAAATTCTTTAAAATCACATATTTGTTTTCTTATAAATAAATTGATGAAATTGATTTTTACTATAGTAATTGGATCTTTTTAAACTTTTAAGGAGAGAGAACTTTAATTCCTATCTAATTTATTATTTATTCACATCTATAAATTAGTTGTGCTGTTTTGATTGACCGGGTTGCTTTGATTTTAGTTGTTATGTAGGAAGGGTTATATTCCTTGTTGCCAATGCTCACCAATGTTTTATAATTGTTATTTGAAATGATATTTTCATGGATAAAGATATAGCAAATATCTGTTTTAGATTTAAATTTTTTTTTTTACATTTTGGGTTGCTAATATTGTTTTTATTACACTTTGGTTTGCAAATATTGTTTTTTCACTTAAAAGAATTAGCTGTACCTGAAGACATCTGCTTTCACTACACTCATAATTTAACTCTTTTAAGGAATTGGCACTGTTTAGCAGTGTACCTGGTTGCCCCTTTTACCAAAATACAATACTTGATACATTAACTTAAATTTTTATCATTCTAAGTTACTCAATTTTTATGCATAGTGATATTTATGTTAACATTGTAATTCCCAGTTCAGTAATGAGCAATTAGGCCTCTTTGACACATCTCACTCCACTTAATCAGCCAAATTAAATTGTGATACATAAAACATTCTCTGCTTTATCATCTAGTATCCTCTTTAGTAGTATGTTTAAAGTCATCAGAAGGACAATATGGCATGAAAGATCAAGTATGCTCAACTAATAAATATGTTGAATGCATTCTGAATTACGTGTTTTTCAAAAAGAATATATTCGCCTTAAATTTCTTTCATACAAATCTTTAAATTTATCTATGCTAAAATGTGAATATTTCTACCTCTCAAATCATTTTAGCCACTCTTGTGTGTACAAATAGTTCTTCTTCTTCTTCTTAAAATTGGGTTTGTATGTCATTGGGCACCTCTGCTTTTATCAGCATTTTGTACTATTAACTCCAAACCCAATGTTTCCTAATTCCAGTTGCTCGGGTCACTCACTTTACTAATAAAGTCCGATAACCCTTTAATGGAGTCTAGGTACAACTCTCTAGTATGGATAAAGCTTAAAGAAGTTAATCTAGGGAGGACAAGAGCCTCACATTCGTAAATGACATGCTCTGCCGTTTCCTCTTGCATATGACATTTCCAGCAGATAAGGTCTTGCTGACCATCTGGTCAGAAAGTCAGTCATGCTAGGAATAGCTTCCTGACTTTCACCAGAAGAAGATTTGGAGGTCATTTCTACCTCAAGTGAAAGATTCATTGCTGCCCCTTTACAAGATTGCCTCTGAGTTCCCTTGTCTTTTTCAGCAAGGTCTACTTTAGAGGCATCACCTGCAAATGCAGAAAGGTTTGTTACTTCTTGTGTCTTTTCAGCCACAAGATAACAATTAAAAAGCTCAGTTAATATAAGTCCACCCAGCATTGCCTGAGTTACTGGGCAAGGCAAATTACTCTAGAAGTTCGCCAAGCAACTTGAGGCTCTGTTAAGACACCAATACCGCGGTGCCAATTATCCCTAGGCACGGATCGCATAACACCAGGGTTTACGGGAGCTGGTTCGCGGCCTCTGATTCTATATTCAAGGCTATCCTGCCATTCCTACAGGACATTCGGCTATCCACCATGTGCCGACGCGCCTGGTGGCTGCTCAAGCCCCAGGACCCCCTGGTTCCAGGACAAATAGTTTATTTTCCCTTCAAGTAGAGTTACGTGAAAAGTTTGGTGTAAAACTTGGGTAATAATGTATATTATATTTTATAATTATGCCTAAAATTATCACTAAATATTTTTGAGTGTATGTTATAAATTTTGTTATGTATTTTCAAATATATTTGGTGATTATATAACATTGGTATAAACCACTTTGCATCACTAGTGAAATTACAATGTAAAAATTTCAATTAGACTTCTAAAACAAATTCTTTATAGAGAACCGAATAAAAATTCAAATTAGTGCTTAATTCTTAAAAAAAATAAGAGTTGGGTGGCTTGCTTTAGTTTTAAGAATATTTAGGATTTCTTGATAGAAATAAACATGCTGCATTTGTAAAGCATTTTTAAATCTGCTGAAGTAATTTACTGATGCATTTCCTGTTAAGTAAACAGTCATTAAAACTCATGATGTTAACAATAACAAACAAATTATTTTTATTATCGGTTAAAAGCTATTTGTATCTATCATCGATTAAAAGCCATTTGTAGCTTTATTTGTAAAAAATTAATTTGTGTTCTTAGAATAATTTTTATCAAGACAAATTGCATCTCTAATTGCTACCCAAATTCTTAAATGTTTTCATTTTTATAACTTAATCCATTAGTTATGTATTTCCATTTAAGCTTTGTGAAGGAGTTGTTTTATAGTTTGGCTATCTTAGTTTTGTCCAGTAACAAAAATAGTTAATTTTATGTGAAGTAATCGTTTATAAATCTATTCTGAAAATCATGAATTGAATATTCCTTAATATTTCTCAACTTACATCTAGATTTGAAGTTGCAAAACGTTTTTGATTATTGACCTCTAAAATTTTTAAAACTAAATAGTTTTTCTATTTTTACCTTGCATTTCTTGTAAGTTATTAATAATTAGTCAGCGCACACATTTTCCTCACAATTAGCTACAGATATGATTTTGTAGTTGTTGACTATATTTACACATTGATTTTGAAATTATAAGTTAAAATGCAGATGTTCAGATTTGTTGAGTCAAAATTTTAATGTGTAGTTATAATTCAACCATACACAAATTTCGAAATACTTACACAGAATTTTAAAGAAAGTATTCTTTTATCTTATATATTCTTATAACTAGATATTACTCTAATTTCAAAAAATAATTCAAATGTTACATTTTGCCAAATTATTTTAATTTCTGAAAAGTGCATTCTGAGTAACTTGTCTAAGCTATTTGTCACATTGAATTAATTTACGAATATCTTCTGTGTTGATAGGTACATTTATACAGTGATAAACTAATTTTTGCATATAAAAAAGCATTTAATCAATTGAAATAACTCAAACGTCATATATTCAGTTCACATTAATGTGGATACTCAAATTTCTGATTTTTTTTTCACTAAGTATTATTTGCTGTTAAAATTTAATTGTTGGTAAAATTAGTATGTGAAGTGAATTGATGTTAAAAATGGTTACTCAAAAAACACTCATTAGAAAAAATGTGTACACATTAGTTGCAAGCTATTAAATATTTCAGCATGGAAGCTAGAGATAAACTCACTGTCAGGAAATAAATTGTTCTTAGTGTTTACTTTTTGTAGAATTAATTTTTTTTTTTTTTGAAATTACAGTTTTAGTATCTGTAGATATTGTGAATAGTAGTGCAGTAAGCAATTTTGAAATATTTTTCGTATATGGAAGGAATCAGTAGAAATCGTTATTAAATATATTCTGAGTTTTTTTTACTATATTATAAATGTACTTCCTTTTTAATTCTTCCATTGATGACAAGTAATAAACTGCGATGATTGTGATATGAATATTCTGTTGAGTGAAGTTTGAATTAAAACATGGTGATGCTAACATAGTTCTCTAACAATCATTCAAAATAAATCGTAACTTGGCAGACACACTTTTAATAAGGTTTAAAAATATTTTCATTGAGTTCATTCCTTGGTGCTTCAGCAATATATCTGACTCTTACATAATTGACATCATTTGAGTTGCATAATTAATGATATAAAATAAATCAGTGTCATAAAGTGTGTATCTCTGTAACATTTGTCAGTGATTCTCTTTTTTGTCCCAAATGAAGTCATATCCAGTTCTTTCCAACAAAATACAGAGGATGAGATTTCAATTGTATTCAACACCTAAAATTTAAATGTGCTCTGTAATTGTAAAACTCTGTGTCCCTATATTTTTATTGCATGTTAACAATAAATTGCCAGCAATTAATAGTAGTAAATATTGATGCAATCAGTTTTGAGGCAGAGCTTTTCAATCAGGAGAAACTTATTGCAGTAGTCTCTTTAAATGCAGCCGAACCTCATAAAATCAAAAATGAAATTTGCAAATACTGTAGGGCATAAATACAATAGATTAGGTGTTGCTTTGATTTTGTTAATAGGATATTTTAAATAAGTTTTTCTCCCGGTATGAAGCATTCTTTCATCAAATTACATGTTTACTTTATTGCTATACCTACTAACATTCATAGTGATAAGAGTCAAAATTTTTGACTTAAATAATGGATTCAAAGCACTAAGAAACTTTTTATTTCCATAAAAATTTAATAAAATATCTTGGCTGTTTTTATTAATTATTTTAGGCATATAAAATGAGACTTACTAAAGCCATGCATTTTTTTATTTATATTGATAACATTCGTAATCGAATTTTATTTCTTGACCTTATTCTGTAACAATAAAAAAATAATTTATTCTAATTAGAAAACTGCAAAGTAACTATCAAATAAAATTTTAAAACTGAAAATTCTGAATCAAGTAAAATGGAAGAATTAGCAGATGTATAATACTTTTTAATAAGTCATTTATATATTTATTATATAGGAAGCACATAAATATTTAATCTAGTGTTTTCTAAAAATTAAGCATAAGAAAACTTTTGTTGATTAGAAATTACGTGTTAAAATATGTGTATGAAATTTCAGAAAATAACTTTTTGTATGCTATGCAAATAAAATTAAGAAATTATTCATACACACATGGTACAATTTTTCATTAATTTTCATGTAATTTATTGAATTTTCATTTCATGTAATTCACTTTTCCATTAAATTGCCCAGCATTTTTATGACTAAATAATAGCTTTGTTTTAATATTTTCCGATTTAAATGGCTTAGAATTAAGATTTGAAATATTCTCATTTTCTCTCATATTGGAAGTTATAATAGAAAAGTGTATTTAAAAATAAAATATATAAATAATACATACAATTATATTAAATTTCTGAGCTATCATTTGACACATTTCTCCTTGTAGTGTGCTTTTTATTTGTCACTCTGGTTAGTTTCTATACTCTAGAACTTATTCAATTAGGATCTAATTTATGAGAATTTGAAACCACAACAAACATTCACACCTAAAATGAGAATCAAACCATTGAACAGTTGAATTGAAGGCCAGGGTGCAAGTCATTAAGCTTCCAGCCGGGTTCTTATCCAAATCAACATTCTGTAAACAGATATTCCAAACCATTTGAATATTTTTGTTATATTTTATTCACAGATTCTTCCAACATTTTATTTTACTTCAATGATATTAAATTAAGAAAAAAAAATCATTACCTTCTTCTAAATTGATATTTACAGATTATTTTGTATTCATTTGTTTTGTGAATTTATCATTGTTCTTTTATAACCTAATAGTTTCTGTTTATATAATTATATCTTAAAACTTATAAATACTAGCCATTAGGAAAAATTAATTATGGCCTATTAAAACATTTAAACTTTATTATTAATTAAATTAAAATTTCTCACAGAATTTTTTTAGATGATTTCTTTATTCAGAATATATTATTTTTATGGTCTGTGAATAAACAATGTTTTTGTTTAGATTAATTACTTTTCTAATTAAATGGTATGAATTAAAAATAAATAATTAAATGATAACAAATAATTAAATATTTCTTTTATTTGTTATCATTTATTTTATAATGATATATTTAATAATATTATAAAATAATTAAATATTTTTTATTATTATTTATATCCATTTATTTTACAGAAATTATAAATAGCCCTTATTCAGACCACTAATTACACCTTTATATATATATATATATATATATATATATATATATATATATATATATATATATATATATATATATATATATATATATATATATATATATATATATCGAGCATATTTTATTATGAAAACTTGAATTCATTTAAAAAGTACTATTAAAATACACATAACATATATACCTATAGTATATTAAAAAATAATTTCTGCAATTCATATGCTGAAATGTTTATCAATCACAACAGGAAAATTTCTATTTTAAGTATTTAATGACAGGATTTTTTTTGTCGTAGGCATCAGATTTCACATTTATATCAGATGATGGAATAAATAATGGTTTTGATCTCATTATATTCCAGAAGTAATGAATATTTAAACACCAAAGTGATTTGAGCAACTTCAGATTAAATTAAAAATACAACACTGGTTTCAGTTTTAGGAAAATTAATTGCCAATTCGAATTTATAATACAATTTATACAGAATTTGAGAGTATGAAATATTTCTAAGCAGCATATAACTTTTTTAGATACAAAGTAAAAATATTTGAACAAGTATAGAATTTAAATTATGAAAATATTTACAATACACTTGCATGAAAAAATTTCAGTCTTCATAAAATATCTAAACACAATATCAGTTGTGTAGTTATTTTGTGATTTACATGATATACAGGAGGTTTAAAAATATTCTAATTGGTATATTTTTCATCATATACTAAAATATATTTGTTCATAAACATAAAAGGAAAGAATAAACCTAAAAAATTCTTTTAACAATTTTATTAATATAAATATAGTAATACAAAATACAATGTTGTGATTTCTTCTTTTACAACACATTGAAATTAAATTTAATTAAATGGAAATATTAAAATGTATTTAAATATTTAAAAAAAAGCATGTAATTTGATGAAATATCTAAAATATTTATTAATTCAAAATTATATGAATTTAAAATCAAATAAATAAATTTTTGCTCACATATATTATTGAATTATTAGTAATAAATATTTATTATAAAAGATAAGACTTTTTTCATTTACCACAATTTAGATATTCTTGATCTTTAAGCTTAAATAGCACATCTTCCTATATATTATTGTTTCATTTGTAATGTATTTATCTAAATAACAAAGATGAGCATAAATTTTTGAAGGAAATATAATAATTATTTGATAAACCAGAATTGATTTTCCATAATTTTCTTTTCAAATTACATAAAAATATTTACAGTAAATAAGTCAACAAGCATATTCATAAAAAATTACGAAGATTTGACAGAAACATTTCTTTCTACATTATGATGGCTTGTCATTTTATGCCTTTATATATTTTGAATTTCATTATAATAAACTGGAAAAAATATTTCTAGAATTCAATTAAAATATAACATAAAAATTGATTTACACATGACATTTGAAAATTTAAATATATTATCAATCTAAATATATTTAAAATGCATAACAGCAGTTTTGTTAAACATTTGAAAAAACTATGCCATATAGAAACAATAAATATATTGTTTAATGATAATTACATTTAATGTAGCATAAAATATATGAAGATAACTTGAATTATACCTTATTAACAGTCTTGAATGTAGTATGCCATAAAAGTTATGTTAAAAATGAACATTTCTAAATATTGCATTGTTTCAGATATTGCTCCATTATACAACATATTTGCAAACTTAATCAGTGGTACTTAAAACATAAAATATGCAAATGTGTTTTATGTGAAAAAGTTGAGATATATATGAATGCATTATTTAAACAAAAATAAAAAATTTACAATAGAATAAAGAAGATAAAAATTTATTTACAATAATTGAAAGATTTTTTAAGTTGCGTAACTCTTAGACAACATTTGACACAACAGAAAAAAACAACATTTAATTTATAAACAGAAATTCAATAATATTAAAATTATTTAATTGTAGATCGACTGATGTAGCTGCAATGATTACTTAAAAAAACAGCTTGAATGAAATGATTCATTCAAATGCCATTGTACTCTAACTATGATTTGATAAAACATTTTATTGAATAAATTATCAAAATATTATAAGTTATTTCATTTTGTCATGCAGCCTGCTTATTCTCTTTATAAAAATTCATTAAATAATAAAATATTAAAAAATAACAATATTTAGTAGAATCATTATACTCTAAATTATATATAAGTGGATATGTAACACATTCAATATTTTTTTAAAAAATGCTTAGGTATTATTTAAATTTTGAAAATATGAATAACAAAATGTGTTATTTTTATATAAATATTAAAATTTTGCTTCAGTTTGAAAAATATTTTGTGTGTGTGTGTTTCAAATTAACAATATAAATATGTGTATATTACGGACCCAAATATTAACTCCATTTTTTTTAAATCTGAATTTAGATGCTTTTATATAAAAATGGTCAATAAATAATTGCTAACTAATTATTATTATTAAAGATAACTTAAAGATAATTAGCATAGTAAAAATATTGGTCATCACTTTTAAAAGAATGAATCTATTTCAATTACATAATAAATTATCGAACTTATAAAATAATTTACAGAATTAAGTATCTGTAATATATATATATATATATATATATATATATATATATATATATATATATATATATATATATATATATATATATATATAAGGAAAACTTGTTACATTTTACTTAATAAAGCCAATAGCATAAATATTTCATTTTGTAAGAAATGTCTCTCGTGCAATTCTAAAAGTAAGTATAGTTTTATAAGTGTACTTAATAGTATTGCAAAACGTAGAGAAAAAATCAAAATTAAATATTTTATGTAATTATAATAAAAACAAATAAATAATAAATATTTAATATAATCACAACTATATATGATTAGTTAATTAATTCTTTTGCTTTGAATTCATAAATACTTAGATTAAACAAGTACTTCATATCATGCAAATACATCATCAATTTAATATTGCATTAAAAAACATTAAATCAAATGCAAATTTATGGACAACATATAATGAATAAAAGAATTTTGGCTAAATGAAAATGAAAGCAAAAGAGGAAATGTATCTTTAAATAGAAAACTTCAACTGAAACTCCTAGAAAATTGATTAAAAAATATTCATAAGTATTATCCTTATTCAATTTTAATTCTTATATTTTTAGTTTTTGTTACTTTGAAACACACAATACCCATAAAATGTCTTCATTTAAATTATTGCACAGATTTTAAATAAAATAAAAATACATAATTAAACAAAATGAATTATGATTTATAATAATTATTAATTTTTGTAACAGTATTATGTGAAAACTCAAATTTTAAATTGCAATTTTTGTGTTTTATTATACTTTGTTTACTAGTAGTATTAATTTCCTTTCAGTCTACTAATAGTATACATTTCTAAACGATTTTTTTAACATAGTTTTATTTTAAAATTCCTACAAGATTCTAACACATAATTGAAGTAAGGAGTACTTTAATTAAATTTTTCAATAATACATTTTATTAAAATCATGAATTTTATAAAAGAGCATAATGAACAAAAATTAAACTCTAATTATTTGACAAATAAAATATACAATTTAAGTATGAAATAAGTATCTATATGTTAATGCCAATAACAATATCTTTGGAGTAACAAGTTTATGTTTAACAATATCTATTTAAAAAACATTAGCGAATTTCCTAGCATTGAGTATGGAAGAATAAATATTTATTAGACACTTTTCTTCTTCAAACAAGGTTGAGAAACAAATTGATTTAAACCAATAAAAATACAATATTTTAATTACATTACGCTTTTTATAAAACCTTAGCTCTATTACCTTGTCTTTTAGTGAAAGCAAAACTTTTCCAATATCAACTAAAAGACAATTGCAAATGAAAATTTATAACAAAATATAAGGATCTATTTGTATATACAAACATCACAAATTAAAATGACTTGATCAACTTTAGTAAATCAAAAACTATTATTTAAATTCTAATTACAGTTGTATCAATACATTAATTTTTGTTTAGTGTTATGTTCCATTGCATGAATTTATTATAATAAGGTGAAGTGGCATAGGATATACCATTAAATTATCTTTACCAACATTCACTAAAATGTTTAAGCTACTAAGGTTGTAAGTCCCAGGTTCACAAAACATAGCTTGAAGTAAAATTTGAACAGAACTATGAGGTTTCAATGTAAGTTCACGTTTACTTCCACTAACCCAGGTGAACCGATGAGGTATTGGGTTATAATTCTCTCCACTTGTAAATGCATTCATGCTTCTATATAATTGAAGAAAAAACAATTATTCATCAATAAAATTAAACAAAAACACAAAAAGTTGAAGCAAAATAGTAATCAAAGTCACTCTGAAGAGATAATTTATATATTTCAACCATATAAATTGAAATAATGTAAAAATACTAACATGAATAAACTAGATTAAAATAAATTGTGAAACTTTAATGATTTATCATCAAAATTGAATTTTCTACAGTAAAACTGATAGTTTATGTAACAATATCGTTTGAAATGGTAATGGGCATTCAAAATAAAATAACAGTGAAAAAATTAAAATATTTGTTAAATTAAATTTTATAAATAAAACACATCATAAGAAGCTTTAAATTAAGTTTGAAATGGATCCCTTATCTTTAAAATAATTTACTGATAAAACTGTTAAATCATAGTTAACATAGAAAATCTATTTTTAAACATAAATATGCAATGTATGAAAAAATTTATAAAATTATGAATTTTTAGGATTTTTGACAATAGAAAGATCATATATATTATAACAGTAATTTAATAACACATATAAGCAGTATAAAATTAACTATAGAGAATAAACAAAAAAATCTATTGCAAACTCATTTTTCCAGAAAATCAAGAAATGTTTAGTAAACAATTATTTGGAATTGTTGCAATGTTTTCATTGGTAATTTATCATTTTTTGCTGAAAAACTTCATTCTTAAATTCAAAGAATTATCTTCAAATTTTAAGTTAATTAAGAGAAAATAACTTGAATGGAAACTTATTTACTATTAATTCAAAAAATGAAACTAATAGTGAATAAGTTTCTGTTAAAAAATAAAACAATTGTGATGCATTCTAATTAGTTTCTTACTTTTTTAAAATACATTTTGTGCTTTATATTGCTAGCCATAACATTAAAAACATATTTTAATTTATACTGCTATAATAATTTCTATCTTAAAATATGTAACAAATGAGTTAAACATACCTTTCTAAATGAAATGAATCATTTAGTACAATGCCTAATTTAGAATCACTAATGTTATGAGCAATAAATTCAACAGGAACTACAACAGCCCTGGAAAATAATTTCAGATCAAACATTTAAACATTATATAAGGAATGAAAAAAGGGTATAAGTAAGGGAAAAAATATTTTGTAAATAAAAATGTGCGTTATCATATAAAATAAAAATTATTCTAAATTAAAAAAATTTTTTTTAACTAAATTCATGGTTAAAAATTTTTAAAAAATTATTCTATACAATTTCACCAAAAAATGCAATATATACATACATTTATGTAAAAGCATTTGTATATGCAATTAAATTACACAAGCTCAATTACAATAAATTTGAAAGTATTGTGGAAAATCAATATTGAGGAAAAATTAGCAGTCAATTTCAAATAAAATGCTTCCAAATTATACAACGCATGATTTTTACGGAATTTAACCATGGAATATATAGAAACTTGATAACTGCATGAAATAATTCCCTTATGCAATCTTAAAAAAACTCCCATGCAATTTTAATTCTAATGCATTTTATGCCAATGAACAGTAAGAATTTTAGCACAATGAAGCAAGTATAAAATGGAACACCTTCCAACTTACTTTTGATTTTTAAAATCATGTTGTACACAAAATGGATGATTTAATGCACATTTTAATAAAGATTTTACAGCTAATTCTGAAGGCACATTCATTTGTAACTGGTCAACATCTGAGTCTGGATTTTCAGTTGGAATATCTTCTAACTGAAAATCAAACAAAGGCGATTTTTATGAAAGACAGCATTGAAATAATTGCAAAAGATGAAATATGATACAAATGATTAATACAATTAAAATCAAATATATAAAATTATATTTATTTAAGTTTAGCATTCAAGCAAAAAATATCCACAGAACATTTATAAAATATTTTAATGACATTAAAATTTTATAACATTAGAACAACAGCACATTCAATTTGACACAAAATTAGAGCTTCACACAAAAAGAAAAAATTCATTAATTTTCCGAAAATCAATTTTAACATACTGAATAATTTAATGAGACATTAAAAATTATAACAGCAATAACTATAAAATGTAATAGAAAGTCACTGTAAGTTAAATTTATGCTAACAAAGGATTCAAACAGGAAAAATTGTATTGATACTTTCAAGGATGTTTAAGAGAACATCAACCATTTGATACCTCTGATGGAGCTTTTATTTCAACTACTGATGATGCAAGATTATAAATAGGGACATGCTGCAATCCAATAATCACATTATCATTGCCATCTCTAAGGATTTTTGCCTTAAAAAAAATATATTTATAAATATTGAAGAATATTTTTTCCCTATTTAGTTAAAATCTAAATTTTTCAACACATTACAGTAATGCAAATACTAAGCTTAAACTAAAATATGCAGAATTTTTGAGTATTTTATTACACAATAATTAAATCATTGATCATTTCCACAAAAAATAACCATAGTAAAAAATGCATTCTATTCATTAAGAAATCTGTAATAACATGCAAACACACTTGATAATAATAATATAAAAAAACAAATAAAGGAATTATGAATTTTTTATTCATAAAATTAAAAAAAAGAACTGATTTTTCTGTTTATTGTTTTAGCTCCAATTTCAGTAAGCTATAAATTTAGCAATTGTTGTTTGCTCTTCCAAATAATATTTATTAATTAGCAAAAATGTACAACTTAATTTTCTGAAAAATTCGTATAAAGCCTCACAACCAGCCATAAACAAGGAAAAACAGTTCAGATAATAATATGGAAATTCACTAAAAAATAATATTTCTTAATTAACTAATTAAATAATATTTGACAATTTTTATAAATATTAATCAAATTAAGATATATGGCATTTTATTTATTTAATTAATTTGTATACACATTTATATCTAGAAGTTTTTTGTATTTTTTAATTTGTAAATATTTTTTACATTATTCTTTTGATCAGCATATTTTTCTGAAGATATATAACAGAAAATAAAATTAGAAATTTTCCTATCCTTTAATTAATTTTCTCACATTAAAGTTAAAAAAAATTACAAAATTTTTGTATACTTTTTACTCAAATACGAACTAATAATTACACTGTCACAATGGGACATTTGAACAAGAAAAATGCACCTGAAAAGTAATTCGATGCTAAAATATATAGTTAAGCAAAGTTCAAATCTTCTAAATGGACTATTTTATTGTATAGAGATATGAATCAGTGGATTAGACCAAATCTATGTAACTGACGACATTTGAAGAACGATATAAGAAAAACCAACATTTAAGAGTTGATTCTAACATTTGCAGCAGAAAAAAACATTTATTTTTCATTATTTAAAAGTAATATCCTAATATAATAAACTAAAATCATACATTTTAAATTTAGAATGCATAAATTTTAGTCGAAAAAATTCTAAATGAAAATTATCAAATTAACTTTCTATGTTCTTTAACAAAAACAAAAAGACACTTAATAAAAATTTTCATACTTCATCAGGTTAAAAAGCTTGATTACCAACCATTTATTTTAATAATAAAATAACAATTTCTTTATGCAACTTTATTTATAAGAGGTTTATATGAGACTTAATACTAGCAATAAATATTTCTTAAATATTTAAAATACTGTTGTTTTTAATTTTGTCATCCAGAAAAATTCAATACTATAACTGATTTTTATTTTACAATAAATAAGTATGGAAAATATAATTTAGATGTATTTTCATATATGATAATATATGTCATATAGGAATAACATTTTTATATCTGAAAAAGCACAGTGGGAAAAATAAATCATATAATAAATATTCATTTCAAAATAGGCAACTTTTTAATTAAAAAACATTTTGCAGCTAGAATTAAATTAACATCACATGGTATATTACTTAAAATGTCAACATCATTGATGAAAATTTTCCAAATAAAAATATATTTTCTAGAAAATGAACTGTAAAATCATTTTTATAAAGAAAATTGCTTTTAACAAGTATCATTAATTCAACAAATATTTCATTTCAGTTTTTTTTTGTCTGAGAATTTATTTATAACTAAAGAGTCATAAATTATGTCATTTGACTAAACATTCTTGAACACTGAAATATTTGTAGAAACACTGAAATTTTAAATATTTTTGTTTGAATAGACTGCATTTTTCCTTTACAGTATTTGGAAAAAAACACTGAAAATTGATAAGCAATTCTCTAAGTTTAGAAATAATATTTAATCAATGCTATCAAATGCATTGTAATTTAATAATTATATCCTATTTTAGCAAAGAAATGTCATTACAAAATGTTAAAAACATAAAAGCTCACAAATTGAGACTATTTTTTTTTCTATAATTGATACATAAGATATTTGCCTCTATATTTTATTACGGGCTTTAGTCTTAAGACTATAATGCAAATGCAAGAAAATCTGTTAATTAACAAAAGAACCTTGAAATTAGCAAAAATAAATTTGTCTGAGAATTAATTTATTACTTAAGAGTCATAAATTATGTCATTTGACTAAACATTCTTGATACAATCTTGTCAAGCTTTATGACCTTAAAATCCCATATTAGTGAAAAAAGTAATGAATAAAAAAATAACACAAAAGAGTTACTATTAAATTACCTTCCAAATGATGACAAGTAAAATAATTAAATCTCCTTTTATTCTAAGTTTATCAAAATCTTTTAAAGAAAGAACAGCCTTCATGTCATCACAAGATGAAAGAACAGCATCTAAGTTTAACCCTGATTTTTGACTAAAATCCAAGCATGGAGGAGAACTATTATCAACCTGAAACAAAAATATCACAGGCAAGAAAATTAAAAATGTTTTATAGTTTATTGACACAATACTAAAATCTTTCATAATATGAAGATTTGTTCAGATTATCAATAAACAACATCCAGGTGTTGCAGACGTACAAATGTTAAATATTTTTAATTTTAACAAAATATATCTGTAATTATATATCCATCCTTTTAAATCTTTGTTTTTATTTTAAGAATAAATTATATAGGTAGGAACTAATGAATATTCCTCATTTAAATTAGATTTGAAATTAAGGATTATTTCAAAAATATTAAATGAGCTTACTTTTATGTAAAAACCACAATTTACTTAAGTAATCAAAATTATTTAATTACTTAACACAATAATGGATATTTTTAAACATTTTTGTAAAAAATTAATGCATAGTTAAAAGATGTATCAAAACAATTTCTGTTAAAAATAAGTATACTTAAACAAAATTGTACAATAACAAAAATAAAATTATTACAATTTTTCATTTTTTATCTGTTACTATAATTTTTACAACACAAACATAATTGTATCATAATTAAAGTACAAAATTTACATTCAAAACCTTTCTTTTTTTAATTATTACTATTTAATAAAAATATTTAAACTTACTTCAGTGTATTTTCAAAATTTTTTAAACTACTCAATTACTACATACTTATATTCCAAATTTATCTGTTAATTTAATTATTTAATAGACTAATATATTGTAAAACTAATAAATTCTATAGTCTTTTCTTTCAGTTTCTGATTTTAGGAGAATTTTTTACTTCAACAAAACCTTACAAAGACAAGGGTTAGACTTACCAATCTTTTAAGTATATTCTAATGCAGACTTACAATTCAAATGTACTTTTCTTTAAAGTCAAGCAATCTCATTTAACAGAGCTTTTCATTTTTTCGCAGTTACCTGGTGTCGCTTTATTCACTTAAATATACACGACAATTTTGATTATTAAAAGGAGCAGAGCTTTGTTAATTATTATATTGATGACATTTCTTAAGTTAAACACACAATTAGCTACAATCAATACATTTTTTACCACCAACCTAGTTACAGGAATTTTAAGTTTTAAAGGCTTGACCATAGAAAAGCAATGAGAAAACAAAATATTTGCTTTTCTTCCATATAATAATTTTGCTTATTTGATAATAAGTCAAAAAAAATGTATCTTCAATGGGAGCAGAATATTCAACATAATTTTAAAATGACAGTTCTAATACATTAAATTTTTCTATTAAATTAAAAAAGAAGCTAACATTTTATTAAAAATGCTTCATTATTTATCTTAGAGTAATTCAGAGACCCAAAAGTAAAATCTTTCATACACAGAATGTTGCAATGGACACTATTACTTTCTTGTAAATAATTTTAAAAATTATTCATAATTAAAAAAATTCTTATATCTATTTCTCAATGTAAATCTAACTTAAATAATAATAATATAATCTTTTTATTATTTATTGGTTGACACCAAAAATTGATACTCAAAATATTTCAGTCAGTTTTCCAGGAATCAACTAAAACTTTCAAAGTCTTGGAAGATATATCAAACTTTAGAGGTTTCTGGAGGTTATAGAAACCTTACAATATGTAATTCAGGAAAAGCAACTAAATATAATACTTATCAAAATGTAATTTTTTCAAAAGTGATAATGAAATTTCTAATAAGGAAAGTCATTATTAAACATTCAAGGAAAATTTTATATCAATGCAATCTTCTATACAATTTTAAGCATGATCTCACAAACAATATACAAACTATTAAAACTTAGTTTGTATGTATAGCAATGATTCAATTTCAAAAATAATTGACATGTGTATCATTGTCTATTATAGGATTAATGTCTTTTCCTTCACCTAAATATTAGGTATGATAAATTAATAAGAATTTGCAGGGATATAAATTTATTCCTCACCATTTATTACATTGTAAAAAAGTAGCAAATTAGGGGGTTACTTAATAAAACAATAATGAAGTTTTTTTTTTTAAATAAAATAAATCAACCAAATGAGAAGATACAAGAACAGTGAAAATATATGGATTTTCAATTCATTAATGAACTCATATTTGGATTAAATGCAAAAAAGTATATATTTTTTGTATAATTACAATGCAAATGTTTCTTCACAAAATGTTAATATGAGAAAGTGTTAAGAAATGAAACATTTTCATTACAATTATACAAAGCACATCAATGAAATAATTATAAAGATTGCAAAACCGATGTGCAAAGATAAAATATAAATATGAAAATTAAATATAGACTTACTTCGACTCTTCCCATCGGAATGTGGGAGAATACTTTTATTCTTTGACTAGACACTGAAAGAAGAGATGTTTTCAAAATCTATATTCTTTTTAATACACAAATTTACATTATTAGTTACTTTAATATTAAATAAATTACAAAGAACCCAGAGAATCTATTATTATTTATAGATTTATACATCAGTATATAAACAAAGACTGTTAATGAAAAAAAGTGAAAACATTTGGCACAAAAAACAAAAAACAGTTAACATCATTGTCTTAAGAAGTTTTAGTGAAATTTATTTAACTTTTTTGCAATTTTTACAATGTTTTTTCTTATACTAAGGTTACTTTCAAATACTAGGGACAAATATTAATGTAAAAACTATTTAAGAGTTTTATAATCATTGCGATAACAATGTTTTATGTATCAGATTTTTCAATAAAATTTTTTATTCGTTTTTGGCAATTTTTTGAATTATTATATTTTAAATTTTTTAAATTAAAAACATTGGTATAAATAATATTTACCAGTTGTTTTGGGATCAAACCCAATAGCTTTCAAGCTCAACATCAATGATTCCTCAGAACGTATCACAGAAAGATCTAGAAAAAATATTTAATTTCAATAAAATATATAATTTCAACATAACACACATTTCACAATTATCAATTTAAAATAAAATTTTCCAACACATAAAGATTTTCCGTAAAATAAGCTTTTCTGAGTAGAAAACTTACAAATTAAATCAGAGAATTAAAAAATTTGCACTAAAGAAAGTTTAACAATTTGAGAAAATAAAATGTGAATCCCAAATATCTTAAAATAATTCTGTAGAAAAAAAACTCTTTTAAACACTCATCATTACAGAAAAACAAGTTTCCTCTTTAAAAAAAATTAAAAATCCCTAAAATAAAATTGAATTAATTAAAAAAAGGAGAAAAATTAAGATTCAGTTAATGTGATTATAAAATATGAAAGCTGGGTACATAATTTAAAACAGAATACAAAGGTACATTCCTATTATATAGAACTATCAAATTTACAGATACAGTATAATTTTCTAGCAAATATTTTTTGCTGCATCAATTACAATAATTTAAAACCATTAAAAATTCAAGAAATCACTCTTTTTTTAGACTTCTTTATAACAAATCTTAATTTAATACTAAGTTTTTATTCATGTATTTTATCAATTTCAAGAATAAAAAAAAAAAAATGCAAACACACTAACTACACTCAATAAATGTTTGGTATTATTATAAGACAAAATTGCAATACATAACATAACTTACTATATAATTTTTTTACTACATAGTTCACTTATAATCACATTTTTTGCAACAACAGAATATCATTTTGTTAATTTAAACAAATTTTGCATTATTTCATTTTACATGTCTATTACCAGTCTAGCTATTCATTCAGTACAACTTTTGATACCTGCAACAACTTAAATATACTTTATAGTTCAAATCATAAATCTTTAAGAAAAAATTCATAGTGAAGAGGAATCAAGATATACGATACTTGTGAACTATAGAGAATTGATGTCAAATGTAATTGAGTAAATACTAATGTTTATATAAACCTGTAACTTTATTGCTTTTATATTTGTTTTAGAGAACTGATAAAACATTGTTTTTAAATACACAAAGTCCACATTTAGTTTATTTGCAATACTTAATTTACTTTTTGCAAAGAAAGGCTAATTCACCCTAGACCTATTACAAATACTACTATCCGAGTTTTTACTACAAATACTTATACATGAAATGAAAAATACATCAACGAGTAAGTAGAACTGGTGAAAAATATTCAGTTGTCAGCTTAAGTATATAAAGACAACATGCAAAAAATGGTTTCAGGACTTATTTTTGTAACACTAATTTTAACCAGTTACATTAATAACTTAAAATTCCAACCACATACTTATATTTCAACAAAATAATTTTTAAAGTTAATAAATATGCTCAATTTATTAAAAAAAAATTTAAACCTTATGTAAGTAGATAAAAAAATTATGATTTTTCATACTTTAGACTCGTAGCTAATAAAATCTTAAAAACTAAAGCTACATTCAATTTTTATACACTTTAAATTTGTTAAGAAAATTTAAGAAACTTTTTTTACATATGAGCTTATTAGATTAAAAAATAATGCAAATATATATTTCTATAAAAAATTTAAAAGGTCAATATTATTAAGTTCACTGTCAATATTAAAGAAGCATTAAATTAAGTTTAATTTAATTTTTATTTACGATGCTTTTTAAATTAAAATATATAATGTCGATTTTTATTTAATGATTTGCAAATTTTTTGCACACAACTTATTCTTTTGGAACTTATGGATCAGGAATTTTAAACCACAACAAACATTATATTTATTTAAAAAATTCATATATTTCACTTATGAACTTTTAAAGTGTCTCATTAAATCAACAGAATTTATTTTCATCAAAGCTATTTGTATAACTTTAAATTTAAAATATATAATTAGAAATAATTTTTTTATCATACCATTTGAAAACTAAGAAAAAATTTTCTAAAGCATGAAAAATTGGAGGGAGAAAAGACTGCCAAAATTAAAATAATTAACAAAATTTATAATTAAATAAGATTAAGATTCTTATTTGCTAAGTCATTAATCAAAAAAGCAATTTGAATTAAAAGCTAACTTGTAAAATAAATACATCCTGAGTGAAAATATTAGAAAAAACATAATATAAAAATAAAAAATATTAAAATGCAGCAAAATTTCTAAAACAAATATAACTCAACAATATTTTAAATTAATATATAAACTAAATCGATTTGTGCAACTTAAAATTAGTGATATATAATTTTGTAAATAACTAAGATGTTAAAATATAAATCATGAAGTGTTGGAGATGATTAATGAAGAAGTATTGATTAAATTTCCAAAAATCTTTCTAGAGAAGAAATTGTTTGCTAAAATACTTAGAGTCTTAAATATACTGCATTTCCTGTTTATTCCTGTATATAAGCTGCGGATTATGTGTTAAAAAAGTTTCAAATTTCGTTGTGTGTATTATTTGCCGCTGCAAATAATCTGATAAAAAATAATAATCTTCATCAAAAAAATTTACAATAAAATTTTGGATAAAAATTTTTTCTGTTTATTTTTCTTAAAATAAATAACAGATGATGCCATAACTCAACTAACTTATTTCATCTATAATCAACTTTGCACAATTGCCTTCAAGAATGAATTTGGTTCTTTGTAAAGATAAGATAATTGTGAAAACATTTTCTATCATCATTTCAAATTTTGTCTTGACTGGAGTTATTTCATTCTGAAAATATTCAAATTCTTCTTTTATCATCATGAGGAAGCAAAAACTTTTAAGTTATGCATTTTAAACTAAAAGTTATAGAGAAGGGGAAAAAAATGGCAACAAATGTATTAAAGACAAAAACAAAGAATGTGAGGTGTAAAAGAAAAATATATCCAATGCACAATTTGGAAATAATCCATTCCATTCCTTTAATTATTAAACAAATAAATTTTATTTTTATAAAATATGTCAAAGCTCATTTTAAAAATTATTAAAAAATAAAAATTGACAAGTTTTTCTAGCTTCTTAAATTATCTTCTTGATTGATCTGGTGCTTTCGTCTGTGTTGATCACACTTTGCAATGAGGATTCAAACACATTTTTTCATAATAAATGCTTTTTTCTGTACAATTTATTACATTTTTAATGACACTGTGTATTTTTACTTCATTTTGCGTGACATCCACATTATCAGCAGCATATATATTTATAAATAACATTTAAATTTTAAAATAAATCAGAAATCATATCAAACTTCATTATTTTTGAGAAATATATCATTATAAAAAGTAAAAATTTGAACAAACTTCTTCGACATGTTTCTTCTGATGGCAAGAAACACCAGTTTTCACTAATGCAAGATATTTGAATAAGGCTAACCTGATCCAATTCCTAAAACAAAGTAAATAAAAATGAACATTCACTAAAATATTTTCCATAAAAGTGAAAAATATGAATAATTTTTATAATAATTTATTATTTTATCAATCTGATTCAAATATAAAAGATTTAAATCAAACTTGTGAATTAAACTGGCAATATCTCTAATGAGTTCACAAAAGTAAACTTTTAATGTATTCTTAGAATTAAATTATTTTATAATTTGCTATTAAAACTTTATAATTGTATGTTATGCTCATGATGGTCAATAATGGAAAATATGAAATTGTTTTAAATAATTTTATTCTTCAAATTTGTTGTGTTATTTACTGAGGTTTCAGAAATATTTTTATTAACATTTACAGTAATGTTGATATTCACTTTTATTTTATTAAAAAATATTATATTTTTAATGTTAACTTCCGTTGACACTAAAAGGCATATATTTTTTATCTATTTTATAAATTTCTATTAGAAATTTGTAATCGAAAATTTGTAGTCGTAATTATCTCGTAATCTAGAAATTTGTAATCGTAAATAAAAAGAAGTTTGTAAATAAATTTTTATTAAATCAATAAAACTTAATATTAGTTTTGTGTTCTCAATATGAGCATGAAAATTAGACATACTGGAAATGAAATAAATCATAGTTTAAATATTACTGCAAGAATTTAGCAAGTTTGTTAAATAGGAATAAAAATAATATTATATATATTTGTAACAAATTTTGTATAGCAACTAATATAATCACAGCAAGCAGTTAACATTGGCATTTTGTCAGATGATTTTTAGCATTTGAAAAGAAACTGCCCTAAAAACATTGTTTAAGATTTGTGAAAACATATCGTTATCATGAAGCACAAAGTATCTGAAATGATATCAGATCAAGAATCACAATTTATTTCCAGTTCTGCTGCAACAAGTAAGCTTCAGAATGTCACGACATCATGAGTACTGCTTCGTGTATTACTGTTGTATCATATGATACTGTAAAGGTTTGGTACCAGAAGTTATAAAACAAGGACTATGACATTCAAGAAGCAGAGAGCTTCAGCCAACTTACTGATGCTTAATGGTTCACTTGCGAGAACTTATGGAAGAAAATCAGTATTTTACCAGTAGGGATCTAAGTAAGGAGTGAGATTCCTTACATGTGCTATGAATTGCATTAACTTGACCTACAAGTTTAGCTGCTGAGTGACACATGAACTGACTCAAGCAGATAAAGCACAGGTTAGCACTAATCTGCTCGGATATCAAGCCAAAGAAAAAATTCTGGATGGGATTGTCATCTGTGATGAAAATTGGATTCACTCCACCAACGCAAGCCGAAAAGTTGCTGGTCAGCAAGTGGTGAGCCTATCGGTAACATCACAAACCACAATTTAATTAACAAAAAGATCACAAGCATTTGGTGGAACTGCTGTGTAAGAGTATACATAATGTTATTGTAGTTGCCTTGTGCCAACTAGTTTGGCATTATGGGGTGTGCTGCTCCACTTTTCAAACTGAACTATATTTTGGTGTCGAGTCCGACTTCCTCAGGATACAGAGGCCATAAGAGTATATGGGAAACGGTAAAACCACTCACAGGAAGATGTACGGAGAGATTGCTGGTCTGTGTTGCTATCAAATCGGTTGCTGAACTGAGTTCTGACACAAGAAGGTACCGTTCCATCAAGGTAAACAAAAACCCATTCATCGACTGGACTCTGTTTGGATTCAAATGGGATCTCTTACTGCAAGACAATCTATTTTTGGATTCAAAGCCACTGTTTCTGGGTTGAAGAGAAATTCTTTGAAAAGCTACCAAAACATTGACAGACAATCACAGATTTGGGAGGGGGGGTGTGTTATTACTATCTGCACTAAAGGTGCTGCTTTCCTGGTTTTTTCCTAACTTTTAATAAAGTTAAAAAACTTTTTTGTTAAAAACTTTCATTCAAACGAATATGTCTTAGATAATTGTGATTTCAAATGTTTGAAGAAAAATATATACCTAATAAAACTTGAAAAAAAATTATACTAAGAATTATTAAATAATTCAACAAAACCGACAAAAAGCACAGACAAGATGCATAAAATAATATTTTTAAAAGTCTAATTTATTTAACCTGGTACTTTGTTAAGGTTTATTTTCATTAAAAATTTATTTAATTTTAAAATAAAATTAATGCCATTACTGTTCCTTCATAATTATTTATTTTATAAATTGATGGAATTTATTCCTTCTTGTTTTGATTGCAATATAAGTCCATTTATCAAAAGAATTTACATACGGTATTCACAAATAAAGGTTGAATCCTTTTGAACTTTTATGATAAAATGCACATATTATTCACGAAAAAATTGCAAAATTGTCTTACTTATAATATATTTTATATATTTTGTGTGATAAAGTTGGTATCATTCATGTTGCACATGAGACATTATCAAACAATTTTTTTTTAAATTTAAGTACATATTTGACTACTGATGAACATTTGGTTTCTTCCAGAGTAAACTGTCTATTCCAACAATATATGTTAATAAATCAGCAAAATGCGACTTAAAATTTTGGTGTTTACAATTGTAGTCATGAAACTAGTTATATTTGGAATACTCAAGCATTTCTGGAACAGCTTTTATTCTTGATTTCTTTTAAAAGAACATAACACTAGATAATTTCTGCTTCTTCTTTGAATAGATGTCATGGAAAATGATTATAGCAATTATTATAATGAAAACAATCAAAACTTCCATTCTTTCTGAATTGTACCAAATTAAAAATAATAAAATTTATTCATCAACATTTGTGTTCATGAATGACACCATGTTTGCCTTATGTATATCTAAAAGAAAATTTATGTTATGGTTTAAAATAGTCTACATGGTGAAAAAAAAATTTCTTAGCAAAACTTGAAGTACAATCTTCAACTATAATTCTTTAAATGGTGCTAAGGACCTTTACATAAAATGATCTCATGCCACAAGATCACATTTAGGAGAGGACATTTCCATTCAACACTAAAAACATTTAAAGCTTAATTGGTGAGAATTGTGCAAACAATGAAAAATAAAACAATTTCAATCAATAAGTAATGTATTCTGGAGTAAAGCAGTCTGGTTTATGAAAAATAATTTACCTTAATCTGTGTAAATCACATAAGAAATTTCAAAATATAAATGTTAATTGCATTTAAATTAAGTATATGTAAAAATTTTGAGTTGTTATACTTGCTTAGTAGGAAATATTTGCAATATGGAAAATAAGGTGATGAAGCAGATGATTCACATCATAAAGGTATAAAATTGTATAATTTTACTTCAATGAAAATTTCTTTTCTCTTTTTTAAATGCAGAAAAGAAATTATATTTGTAGTTAAATTTTACTTAACATTTGCACAAAAAATAAATAAAAATGAAATTTTCTATTAATATTTTTTACAAAAGAACTAAAAGGAAATATTATATTCAGTTAAAAAAAAATGTAGAATAAAAGTATGTAGTAGTAATGTAGAATGTAGAAAGTGACAAACTAAAACAAATACTGTAAGATATAAAAACTAAAAAACACAGGATATATTTGGGCTTGAACACAGAGTTTTTATATTTGAAATAATTACAGCAGCAAAACTAACATAATAGATGAAAAATATTTATTGATAATTTGAACTTTTTCTTTACTTGAAAGGGAACAAGTATAGCCATAGTAATTAAAACCATGTGTAAAAGAAAGTGAACAAATAAATTCAGTGATAAAAGAAACAATTTTTTTAAGCATAAAAATAAGGAAAAATTATATAAATGATCGTATTAAAACAGTGATGGTGAACCCATGACTCTGATAGTTGTGGATCAGTTAAAAACCTTGCAGGAGTCAGACACTGAACGATGCAAGCTTTTTAACTGATCCACAACTATCAGACAACTATTTGTTTGTTTATGAGGGTTTATTTAGATTTTATAATTAGTGTGGATAATTTATATTCAATTTGTATTTCTTTAAGCACTGCAATGACATAAAAAACGAATTTAAATGCTATCCTACAGTTTGATCATTATAGTTCTAAAGTTACACAAATGATAACAAATATGTTTTTAATATATGAAATACAGCAAATGTATTTACAAAATACTAAATAGAGAGTGCAACATTTTACTCGCATTTTATTTGTTTGAAAAAGTGACAAACTAAAACAAATGACCATTTTTTAAGTACTTCTTGAGATAAAATACATTTTTGTAAGGATATCAGTTATGTTTGTAGAAAGAGACTTCCACAGCACTTGTAGAAATGTATTCAATTGCTTTAGATGAGAGTAATGATGTAAATGGTTATGAACTATTAGCAATTTTTGCTCAATAAAAGACAGGAAGAGTTAATAAAACTAACAACATTTAAAGGGAAGAGTACTAGTCTTTATATTTTTAAAGAATTCGTCAATATCTTGAACAGAAGGTTTTCATTTATTTCTGGTGACATAGGGCTCTTATTAAGCCTATTTTACAAATCAATGATTAAAAAAAGGGGAAAACATATTAAATAAAATATTGAGTTACAACCTTTATAATATAATAACAGTACAAAAAGATAAGCGCTGAATTAAATGTTGTGAGTACAAAACATTTCAAATGAATTATATGCATACAAAGAATTTTGTTTTAAATCTGCCTGAATCAATATTTATATAAAACTGTAATATATAAAAAAATAATCAAGATTTTAATAATTACAAATGAATATAAATTAAATTAAAGGTTAAGAGTATGAACAAACTTTTCCTGAATGGCAGATTTCCTAATTTTTAATGAGCTCAATTCAAACAAAATAATTAGGTCAGATTTTTTTATTACCAAAAATGTTAATTAATCTTTAAAATATTAAGTTTTCAGCAGTTAGTAACATAATGAAATAGATAAGATTATTTTAAACAACTTGACATTAAATAAATGTACTTAAATATGTACATTTTGGTGAGAATAAAATTGTTAGAGAAGAATTAATAGGTTTAAAATTAAGATGGCAAATAAAGTATTCTCATGGCATAAATATTACATAAAACTAATGTACTAACTACAATTTAATATTTTACTTTATCTAGTAAATATAGTGAAAAATTTAGTACCTCACTAGCATTTTTAATGTTCACTGTCAATATCAAACTGCTTGGAATTGCAGCTGGATGAAAATTAGCAGCTATATCTTTTGAGTTAAAACTTCTCATCGCAGTAGATTGAGCTTCAATTGAAGGATGTGTAACAATAACACAAGAAAACTGTAGAAGACGATATCTAAAATCGTGACAATGGAATTTCCAAATTAAAATTAAAGAATAAAAAACATACAACAATATAGTTCAATCTTATAAATGAAAAACCTTACTTAATTTTATGCTGTGGTGGTCCACTTTCATAATAAAATAAAAGGTCTAAATCATGGTCTCCAACAGTTTCAGGTCCCTTAAACCAAACTGGAATTTCCAATGAAGCTCCAGGTTCAAGAGTACATGGTTCTCCATCTGGCATCAAGACTTCAACCATCCAATCACATTCCCACTTCGCTATCACAGGAGAAGGTTGTCTTGAAGAAGATATTTCTTTCAAAATAGTATGTGGATGACTTACATCGCCAGGACTACCGATGGAAAATAATCCAGGCGTGGGAGAAGCAATGATCATTCTGTGTAACTTTTCTTTTCCAACATTAATTAACTCAGCAGTGACCTTTTTTACTTCACCACAAAAGAAACTATATGGAAAAGTGTGGAATTTCACCTAAAGCAAAATTAATACAATACATCAATACATTAAAATAACAGAGAAGAAAGAAATAATAAACATTTCAACTCTTACAGGTATCATGATAAAATTAAAGATTTAAATTCTGGTATCATGATGTAAGCAATTTACAGAAGCTAGAATTGTTTACGTTTTATTATATATATAATTAAAAGTTTGGTATAAACCTACTAAATATTACACAAGGAAATTTAAACTATTTTCATTGAGATATTTCATGTTAAAAATATACCTGGTAATAAAAAAACTTTAATAAAATATAACTGAATTGTTTAAAATTATTTATTGCAAATTATTTGGCTACAAATTACTCGATTTAATTAGCCTTTTAAAGTAGATTCCTAGAATGCTTAAAAACAAGTGCTATTTTATATGAATTTTAAAAAACAATTATATATATTAAACAGAAATCCTATGAATTTTAAGCATAAAAAATTGCTTCCAAATAATATTTATACAGTAAATTTTATACAAGTCATTAAACAATAACTTTTTAAAAAAGAATATATTTTTTTAACATAATTTATGGTGTAAGTGGTACTGATATTACATGCAATTTATTTTGATTTTCAATTTTTAAATGCATTATAATCTGATTTTGGAACTGTGAACAAAAATTAAAATAATAAAATTGCATCAATTAAAATGTACTTGTATCTGTTACTTGTTATCTGCATTAAAGGCAAACATCTTGCAGATTTAAGGCAGATAACAAGTAAGGTTTGTTTTCATTTATAGGAAAAAGAATGATTTAATGTCACATTCTGATTTAAGGCATTAACATATTTTTAGAAATACAAATTAATTTTTAATGAAAAGTTTTAAATTTATAATTTTAATTCTTGAATTGCCATATGATTAAATGCAATTTTAAAAAGTTAAAATACACTATAAATAACTTGAACACAATGAAAAACAGAGAGAAGATTTTGAAATCATAAAAAATATGGTAAATATTTTCATCATTAAGATTTGAAAATACTTCAAACAGTGAAGAAATTTTCTCACAAATTAAATTTTTAACAAAGTCAAGGATTTACCAGTTACAATAATCTTAGTGTATTTTAAAATGACATTGACACAATTCAAAAATTGGAAAATATAAATTGTGGATTGAAGTATAATTTTTTTTCTTGCCAAGGCCATTTTTTTAATTCACCAAAGTTGCAGCAACAAAAATTTTCCAAAATCTTAGCAATCCAACGATTTGAATTACAGACCTGTAATTTTGCCATTGGTTTCAGAACAGTGATGTTTAATCTATTATCTTGAGCATAAACTTTTGTAGCACGTTGTTGAGTGGATTTGTTAAGCCTGGGTCCTCTGATGCTGAAACACTGCTTTCCTTGAAGTGAAAGTGATGTATTTTGCTCTTTGCTTGCAGCATCTGAAGTTTGCTCTTTTTCAAGGGGTAAAGTAACTAGATTGTAAGCAATCCCAGTTATTGATATTGCACCTACTTGCTTAGGTCTTAATTCAAGATGAACCTGAAAATAAAAACCTTAAAACTCTTTATAAAAAAAATCAAATGAAATTTACTAATTATTATAAATGACAAAGATTTTCTTCAAACATAAGTTAGATATTCAAATAATAAATAATTTATAAATGAAAAAGATGAATTTACATTTTACATAAGAATAAAATTTAATTTCAATCATGGGATCACTGACAGAATTAAGTGAAAGGGTAAAAATGTTTACACTTTTCAAGCAAAATTAACACAATAAAATATTTAGTCTTAATAATAATGCAGATATAAGTTATTTTTTAAATATTTCCAAATTTGATTATTTTTTACTTTTTTAATACTTAAAAATTTTTTTTTTGCTGATCTTTATTAAAATATGCGTTTAAAAATTTACAAAATTAATCACACATGGTGACTGAAATCGAAATAATCACTGTGAAATAAAAGGGATTTTTCAAATTGTAACAATTACATCAGAACACTTTCTAAATTACAGTTACAAATAAAATAATGTTTAATTTATATGTATCAAATATATACTCTGTTACACTATTAAATTATTTTTAGGTGAGTAAGATAATAAAATAACCTATACTACTCATCAAAAAGTGGAAAAATATGATTAATTATTTTTTTATCCAGAAGATATATCTCTAGACTAAAAAAAAAATGTAAATTACTGTTGTAAATACTACATTTGCATTCTATATTGTTCAAAAAAAGTTTAAGTTTTTAGAAAAAATAGTACAAACATTTTATTTATATTTTTTAAGCTAAATAATCATCATTTATTCATGAAATTTATTTAAACGCCAATGTATATTTCTAGCGGGAACTGCTTAGCAATCATATCAACGATCTAGTCAAATGATTGTCTTTTCAATTCCTTTTTTTATACTAATTCTACAAATATGATGGCAAATATTATCTGTCAGTACCACAATATTGCTTGTTCCTTTTTTTGGCAGTCACCTATAAGCACTCTACCATCTGGATATGAGTGCCAATTTCTGAATCAACAAAGTTCAGCTTGTGATTCACTTTGAAATGAAAAAAGTCTGCCTTTTAGAGTTCATCCGTTTTATAAGCTTTACAACAATAAAAGTAGATGGCTGACATTTGGTCACATTTTCTTTGATGCATTTTAATAGGTACTTCACACCTCTATGTGGATCGGGAACAAGGAATGTATCCTCTAGTATAAAATTCCGTCAAAACTGCATTGCATCGAAAAAATATAACCAGAGATACTCACTTTCTTATGAAAGATGGCTGCTGCAAAATAATGAATTATGATGTTTACTGATTTTTTATGATTATTTTTGCTTCTCTGTAAGAAACATGCCATTCCTTTAGGATCATAAGCAGGGATATAATGGAAAAGTACCAATAAATATTATTGTAAAAATTAATAAAATAGGAATATATTGCAATAGATTTTAGAAATTCTAAGATTCATAACTATCAAGCTGTAAATTACACAGAAGTAAACTATGACTAAAAAATATATATCAAATTCTAATCCTTATCTTTATCAGTTGTACAATAGACATTCCATAAAAACTGAGTTATTTTTTTAGTCTTTGCTTTTGCTTAAATTATTATTATTTGGCCAACATAAATGGTGTTAAGCAATGCAAAATTAAAAACAGAAATGTGTTGTGCCACAAAATTTTGTTATTGTTTGGGCAAACCAGCTTTATAAACAGTTAAGGTAATGAAAAATAAAATTTACAAGGTCGAATGCTAAAAAATTAATGGACAAATTTTACATGGGAAATTGAATTCAAAAAAAGGTATTTATCTGCAGAACTGGTTCCTCATCTTCGCCAACAAGAAAGACTAATGAATGATTGAACTGTTAACACTGTCTGTACAATCTTGTAAGAAAATTAGCAAATGTTATGTGAGTACTGCCATCAGCTACTATTTCAAAAACACTGATATTCTGCATTCTAAATGACACTCACTAAGTTTATAAGACAGCTTCCTCATCACCTTACTAAAGAACAAATGTAATAAAGAGCTCATCAATATTGTAAATTCAAACCTCAAAATTATCCAACTTTCAAAGATAGAGGATGACACATGTGGACATTATTTCTATCCCATTACCACACTGATTCACAGACTCAGAAAATTTACTGCAAAGATCAAGATGATTATTTTCTTTGATCATAAAAGTATAATATATTATCATATTGTGAATCAAAAATCTATAGGGATATGCTTCAGTTTTGACAATTTAACCATAAAACATATCGTCAAAGCATCATGAACTGGTAAGGAATTGGACATTACCTCATGATGTCAAAGGCTATGGTGGCAAAGCTGGTTAGGGCGTTGTTCACAATTAGATGTTAGTGAGTTTAAATCTTGATTCAGCCAATAATTTGTCCTGTTTACTAAAGGCAGATAGGACATGTTGTATAGGTAGTGGTTGAAATATCTTCCAAGTAGAATGATACCTTTGGTGGTGTCAGGTCACATATAGGGGGTTCTTCTGATTAGTTTCTAAATTATGAAGACTCCTATCCAGCTGCTATCACATAACTGATATAGCCAAACTCTGGGCAAGAGACAGGGAAGCATGATAATGCAAAAGTATCATGATAATTCTTGCCTACATATCACTAATTTTGTTTAGATACACCTTAGGAAATGGAACATTAAAATCATGCCCCATTCCCTTAACAGTGTAGATCTCACACTATCCAATTTCTGGCTATCATAATATTGAAAAAATGTTCATAAAATTTAATACAGATTTTGATGTAATTTCAATAGCCTGTATTATAAAGCAGTTTTCAAAAAAAAAAAAAAAAAAAAAGGCTTCTATATGTTCTGAAAAGTGGGTTGAACAACAGGGCAGTTAAATATTATTTAAGAAATAGCTTAAAAAAATAATGATTTATTATCTGCTTTAAATACGGTTAATTTTATGGTTTTACTTTATTTCAAAGTAATTGCATTTGTAGGAATATCATCACTTTATAGAATCTCTTCTTTTTCTATTCTCATAAAATATTATATTTAATCTTTTTTTTGTTCAATATACATATATTCTAATAATACTTCTTAATTAAAAACATTTGCTTAGTATATTTTTCAAGATACAAAAATTAAAGTATTCACAAGATTAAAGCTATTTTATTTATCAAATGAAACAATTAAGAAAAACTTACACAATAAACTATATACTGCAAATAATTATTTTGAATATTTAAATTTAGAAAATTACCTTCATTTCCTGCTTTGGCTCAAAAATAACATTTGGTAAAATTTCAGTCTCCACAACAGTGTTAAGGAATTCAGGCTACAATTAAATCAAATACTATAAAAATATTTAACTTTTGCATAAAATATATAGAATTTTTATCATAAAATTAATAAATGTGAATATTTTTAATATAAAACAATGGTTGAGGCATGTTATTTTTTAATCTTTTTTCAAATATATTCAAAAATAGTCTAAAAATTTTGATATGAAAAATTTTGGATTTGGTAAAAATTATGTAAATGAAAGCAAATTGTGAAAATTTTACTTCATAAATATAAAATGTAGAGAAACACAAAGATATATTATAATTAATTTAAATATACTACAATGCTTTTCAGTGGTAGTTATAAAAAGTAAAATTACATTTAGAAATAATTTCTAAATTAGCATTTTAAAGTAAAAACAGAACAAAAAACAGAGAATTAACTAGCAAAAAGACATACACAATGAGACAGTTGAGCTCCAATCTGTACCTTAAGGTTAACAGGTTTGGAATACTCGCCTATCATCACAAGCACTTGTAATTTTGAACCACAATCAAGTAATAAGGACCCATCTTGAGCTTTCCTCAATCAAATTTTTATTCTTAGAAAATTTGTTCACCACAAATGAACAGCAAAAATAAATTCTAAAAAATAAGTGAGAGACAATTTTGTCTACTTGATTGTAAATTAAATGTGCTATACTTAATAAGGTTTTTAATCTAAGTTTCAAAACACATAGACGATTCTATAAATAAAAATTTTTAATTGATGAATTAAAGCCTTCTATGATCCACTCCTATAAAGGTACAAAACAATTTTAAAACATGTGACATTAGACAATGACAAAAGAACTTTCTGCATTTTATAGTTCACCAATCTAAACATGAAATATTTAATGTGATAGGATATTTTAATGGAAACATTTTTTTTATTAATTTATCATTGATATCAAAACAATTTATAACTTAAACAACTTTCCTCTTTCATTAAAAATTTAATTCTTTTAGATTTTTCATATGAATGAATGAAATATATTTAAAGCATAACTTTTATTTGGAATGAAACAACTTTTTTCTACAACCAAATATATGCAATATTAAAAAAAAATTAAAAGCCTACACAAATTTAAAGCTATTATATTTCAATCAAAAAATTAATGCATATCAAATACTGAAAAAACAAAAACTCAAAGATTGAGAATTGTAAATGTTAAAAGATATTTTTATTAAATAAAAAATATAACGCTTACAAATACAGCAGAAAAGATAGTAAAAATATTTCTTGTATTTGCTTAAAAACCTACATAAAATTAAAAAATTGTTTTGCAAAGTACTCAGAAATTTAGGAAAACATTTAATTTTTTTTCTTTAATTCAGTATATAATTGCAAACTGCACCAATTTAGCTACTGTCAAAAGAAAATTCTTTATTAGAAAATATTTTCTTTACTGATTCGAGTTTAAATATTCATATCACTTCTGAATTAATCATCAGTTGTTTGCTTTATTAAAACTGTGTGATAGTTATATATTTCTTCTGAAATTAAATCCACAAAAATTTAAAAAAATTTAATGTTTGTAAAATGCATACTGCTTTTACTTATAAAATTATTCTAATTGAGATGTGGATGAATGTGTATAATGATGCATTGCTGCCAACTCTACTGATTTTATTGGGAAACTCCTGATTTTCATCATTTTTCCCAATTTCCAAATAATGTATGAAAATCTACTGATTTTTGGCAATTTCAGTGAAAAGCTTAAAACCAACTGAAACTTTGATGGAAAGAAAGTCTATTGAATTGTTTCAATAGCTTAAATGGTCAACAGATCTGCACTGATGTAATTATTATAATGTTAGGATATTATAATATCATGAAAATCCGTTCTTCTGAGTTTTCAATCCCATTTGTCAACCATGGTAGGATGATGCTTTAACCGTTTGGTGCCAAAAATTCCCACAAGTTGATACTTATATAATTAACATTCAGAGCAAACATCAGGTCCTTATTTTCATAAGCAGTTCAGTTAGGATGAATATATTGATAGTTATTAGTAATTTAATTAGGAAAATATTTGTCACTGAATTAAATTTATTTTGTAATGTATTTTATGTTTTTAAATAATTTTATAAGGTTAATATTTATAAATTGCACTAGAGTAGTAAAAGTTGCCCTATAAAATAAATATTGGGACATAAACATTGATGTATATTTTTTTACATGTAGTATATTCTTTTATTTTTCCTAGTTTCTTTATGAGGTTGATAAATATTTTATTCAAATATTAAGATTAACACAAAATATTTTTAGCATAAATCATTCTCAGAATGTATAATCTAAAGAGGAAAATTGTCTTTTTGCGAAATAACCTTTTTAAACATTCAAGTAAAAATGTCGCTAGTAATGTCTCCTAATTTTTTCCATTAAAATCAGTAGAATCTGCTGATTTTTTTCCTGCAAGGTTGCAGATATGGTAATGGGAAATAAAACTTTACAAACATTGAATTTTCCATCACCATGCAAATTTGTTTTAAATGAATTCCCAGATTACAATCATTTACCACAATTGTAATTCATTTAATTTCTCTTTTCTACTTTTTAACAAAGCCATGGAAAAAACCAATAAAGACTTTGTCATTAAGAGAAATGGCACATTACTGCAAAGAACAGTTCAACTACTAGCTTTTGCCAATGACATTGACATAATCAGAAGAACGAAATGCTCAGTTATTGATGCTTTTGTTTCACGTGAGAGTGAGGTAAAAGAAATGTGACTTGTAATAAATTCAGACAAAACTTAGTTCTTGATTGCAACAAACAAGACTCCTGACCAGTCCCCTCTGAAGATTCTGACACACTCTTTTGAAACTGTAAACTAGTTTAGATACTTGGGAACTCTGATTACAAGTCACAAAAACTTGAAAATTGAAATAAATAATAGAATTTTCATGGCAAACAGAAGTTCTAACAGCCTCTGAAAACAATTAATTTCAATATTTATCAGTGTAAAGACATAGTTAAGCATTCATAAAGCTTTAATCCAACCCATTATTACGTATGGATGTGAATGTTGGACCCTCAACAAAATAGAGTAAGAAAAACTGATAATTTTTGAAAGAAAAATAAGAAATATTTTTGAACTTGTTAAGGAAGGTAACGTATGGAGAATCCTATACAATGATGAGATCGACAAAAAATATGATAAATTTTATGGGACTGACATTATAAGAACAGTGAAAGCATCATACATCAGATGGCTGGGCCATCTCTACAGAAAGCCTGATGCTGAGCCTACCAAAAAGGTGATCTTCTCAAAGATCAAAGGAACAAGAAGGGGGTCCACCCACAAGATGGCTAGATGATGTTGAAAAGGACATCAAGATATTGGGAGTCAACTGATGGCAAACCATCTCATGACAGGATCAGATGGAGGAGCATCTGCAAGTCAGCCTTGGCCTTCAAAAGGCAATTGTGTTTATGAAGAAGAATTCATTAAATATAGATTTAACATGAAACAAACTTTAATTTCCATTTAAAAATTTCTAATAGGTAATATTTAGGTAATGTAAAGCTCCAGAACTTGAAATGGTATGGATTGCATTTCCAAATATCATGGCAACATGTTCATTTTTGAAATGCTATACTGTGACTTCAAATAATCTTTTATTTATCTTTATTATCCTAAACCGTTTGTTCAACAGTCCACATAGATTGAATCAACTTAAATTAAAACTGAATGGAGATGGAATTAAAAAAATCAAAAAATGGTATTATTTAGGACAAGATAGCGACTGTTATTTTAAAGTGTTTTATACAATAATCAATCTTTCTTTTCTTTCTTAAATTTTAAATGCATGGATTGCTAACCAATCATGTTAAAAAGAAGCATTTACATTTTTGGTCTAATTTGACATTATTATGAATTAGTATGATTTTACACATCAATCTTAAGACTTTATGCTAAATAAGTTATAAAAGCTTAATGGCTTCTTTTTTTTAAATGTGGCCAAATTACATAAGCTAACAACTAAACGTCTTAAGTTCACTGATTGAAATCAGTTTACATTATGTTAAAATAGCATTGTTTCAATAAGGATAATACAAACTTATGTACTGATCACAAAAAATGTATAAAATTTAATTATCCTCATGGTTTGGCAAATAGAATTATTTGTAAGGAGGTGCTACATATTTTGTGTGGAGAGCACAATGGGAAATGAAATAACAAGAATGACCAGGAATTAGTTTTTGGCTCCAGCAAATGAGGAAAGGGAGTTGCAGGTTTGGGGAAGATCACCTCTTTCCTGTGTTCCCTAGTCATAAGTGAGGTTTGCTCTGTGATACCATACCTATTAATGGGGAGCATCTCTTTTTGACGTTTGTTCAGTGATGATTTTTGAACCCTCTGGCCTTCTAGAGCTGCCTTAAAATAGTACTGGATTGCAATACGCCTCATGTCAACAAAGACAATGGCAGACATAATTTTTAAAAATGAACTAGAAGAATGAAGCTTTTCAAACCAAGAGCAGGACTGTATGAAAGGATGTTCTTTTGAGCAATGAGACAACATGATGAGAATTCGGACTATGCTATTTTATATTTTTTCATGAGGTTGTTCCTCCACCCCTAATCTTTAGAAACTAAAGAGATAGAAAAACTCATTTGAATGGCATTAAAGAAAAAAGAAAAAAAAAAAAGATATCTAGAGAAACATGTGGTTATACAGTTCCAGGGACAGCATTTAAGCCTAGTGTTCTTCATGTGTTTTGCATATGTTTTCAGATATAGCTGTAAGTAATGCAGAAATTTGAGCTGATGTAAATTACTTAAACTTTTAAAACAACTTTGAATTTCATTTACAGATTACAAATTTTGTATTAATAATAAGTCTAAGTTAAAATGAAGAAGCCTATTCTCCATTAAACATTGTCACGTTGCTTATTTCATTTTGTAAAGTTAATATGAAGCTAGGATTTTTATTAAGTGTTTATTACTAATAATAATTTAACTAAAATTAATAATCTAAGCATAATTTAAAATTATATTAATAATATTAATTTATTACTTATGCAATTTCAAACTATACTAAATTAAATTTAGTATTATTAAATTAAATATTAATTTAATAATGCTAAATTTGACTTAGCACAATATGAAATTGTAAAATAAAAAAACACTTAATACACTAATATTTTTTTCCTTTTTGCTACAATTTAAGTGAAAATATTAAAATTAAGTAAATAAAAAATAAATAATTGATATAATTATCTAATGAAAGACTCATGGCTAAGGAAGATATTAAAATTTTCCAGGACCATGGAAAAAATTTTAATTTCTAAGAGTTTAAAGAAACTTTTCAGAGTTGGATGAATTCTGATCTCACTTTCCCCCTTAATTAAATTATCATTAATCCCATCATAAGTTAAACATTCAAACTATAAAAATGGAAAACAGATTTTTGTAAAATATTATTTTCTACATTACAATATGTTTAATAATGTAAAATTCAGTAACTTGGCTGAATTCAATTTACAAAATAAGAGCATTGTGAATAGAATTTGTCCATACTTATAAATTACTCAGTATGTAAGTTATGAAGCACTGTTGATTTTGCAGTACAATTGCTCAACCTCTCACGAATTACAATACAAATGTAAAACATGTAGAATAAAATTTAAAAGATATTTTAAATGTACTCAAGCTATTTGCCTACTTTTAAATGGTTTTATTTCAAAAACTTCATATTTACAGAACTTACATTCTTTAACGTATAAACTATCATTTGTTATTTGTAAATTTGGTTAATATGAAGAAAAGGTTTTATGAAAGATTAGGTGGCAGGATATTTTTATGTTCCATTAAAAATTACGTATAATTACTTTTAAAAGTTAAAAATGTTTTGTTATCACTAAAAAATGCCAAAGATTTGCAGGAAAAAATAATAAAAAAACCCAGAATCTTTTATATATTTTAAAAGTGAAATCTTAAGAAATAGTAAACAGAAAATTTTCAAATCAAAAGATTTTTGTTAAATGATTAAAAAGTTTTGTCCTGAATAAACTTGGGAATATATTATTAAATGAAGAATTTATCATAAAATATCTCAGAAATATTTAACTTCAAAAAATTGAAAAAGGTAATTATAATAGAATATAAAATGACTAAGTGGTTGCAATACAAAAAATGATTAAATTACTGTAAAGGAGGAAAAAAAATTGTAACAAGGACAAAAGAGTTTTACAAAGAAATTTGCAAATACTGCTAATTTTACATAAACTAAGATATCAAAAATAAAGAACTGAATAAAAACAATAAAATATTCCAAATACTATCAGAGGGATAATTTATTTCAAATAATCAAATTTGAAATAGCATTTATGCATCTGCCATCACTTAATTGCTAATCATTAAAGTAAGCAAGTTTTACACAGCATGATCAAAGTTACATTTTTCAAAGGAGTGATAACAATATACCTAAACTGTATTTCTTAAATCCTACTTATTAAATTGCCTAACAAACCATATTCTAGGAATCTACATTTTAGTAATTTCAAATGTGCGCTTTCTAAACACTAAACAGTACTCCCTCTTATCTTTTCCTTATTTTTCATAAAGATGTTCAATATTAATGGGATAAAATACTTTTAAAGGTATTATTATTAAAAGAATTATTGTCATAGAATTTATGAATAATAATAACTAGAGATAAGAGTTATCACAAAAACTGAAGATAACACAAAAATTTTGTGTAAAACAGTCTGTGAAATAACAAGAAAATAATTTAGGAAATGAGAGAGAGCTAAATGCTTCAGTAATACATTATAAAAATAAGGTAGATATAAAGAGTTTTAATTTATAAAATCAAATAGAACTGTTTTCCTTAATACCACATTTACTTTAATTATACAAATCAAGAAATGTAGAGAAAACATGATGTCTGTGTGACAAAAATAGTTTTTATAAAACAAAAGAACTTAGTAACTTCAAAATTAAGACATCCAATACGTACTTTTTAATAACTTTAAAATATAATTAATTTAGCATTAAAATCTTTTAGTAACTCTTACATATTAAAATAAAATAATTACAAATATTGCAGGCTAAAACAGTAAAAAATAAACAATTTTTAAGTTTTTTTCCTTCCTTTGTTTGAAATCCAGCAAATATTAACAGATAAATTATTTCTGATAAAAGCAATAAAAAATTAGTCTTAAAAATCATATATTTTAAATACATCATATAAACGATATTTACAGATTTTGCTTTTAGTACACACTCTGAAATTAAAAATGTTAATTCTAATACATGCATTTTAGAGGTAACATAAATTTAGAATGGAAAATAATGCAGAAAAATACAT
This sequence comes from Latrodectus hesperus, assembly GCA_037975125.1. Lineage (NCBI taxonomy): Eukaryota > Metazoa > Arthropoda > Arachnida > Araneae > Theridiidae > Latrodectus > Latrodectus hesperus. The sequence continues at coordinate 18,372,645 of CM075857.1, read as the reverse complement.
GATAAACAAGATTCTGATAAATTGAGCTCTAAAACTAATTCTATAAACACTAGAGAAAATGACAAATATTATTTAAAATTTGGTATTTGAAATTTTTCTAACTCATTTTAAAACAGTGAGGAAATTTGATTACTTCATTATGATCTAAAATAATTTTATCAAGCAGTAGTGGTCTGGTTGGTTAGGGTGTCTGTTCTTGTTATCTGCATGTAATGAGTTTGAATGTGTGGCGACATAATTAAAGATCCACAATGCCCTCCATATGAAATGATACCTCTGGGGGAGTCAGGCCAATTCACAGAGGGGGTCTTCTGCTTGGTCCCTGCTTCTAAATTCTGGAAACCCACTTTCAAGGTTACAATAGTAACCCTGATGAGTGCCCCACTCTAAAAGGTGCACTCATTTCCATCCATTAAAATGCCAAAAGGTGGAAATTCTAGTAACTGGGCACTATATGTAATTTGTTATTAACATTATACATATTAAGCTTGAATATTAATAAACTTAGTCTTATAAACCACTTAACAACAAATCTAACTTACCAATTAAAAAAATAACATTTTAGAAAAATATTAAATTGTAACTTGAAGTTCAAGTTATGTTATAAAATTTTGTTTATAAACTTTCTATTTGAGCAACTATGTATCAAAAAAATTTGATTAGTTCCCATATTAAAATGAATTCAGAACAAGTGGTTCTAAATAAATTATAATTTTGTTTGTTTATCCTATACACATTAATCAAGGTGCAAGTTGAAATTTAATAAAGAAAGAAGCTGAAACTTTCCCAGATAATAATACTAAGAGAAAATCTAATTACTTGATGAAAATTTGGTTCATTCTGTATACTGGCTTGTTCTTGTTCAGGATTATCAGACTGTGGTATAAACGTCCATAAAAGGTACACATCGTTAATTTTAAGAGTAACTGACAGTGGATTCTTTAAAGTTAGCTCTACTGTAATTGTTTCTAGAATACAAATAATTTTATATAAATTAAATATACTTTTATAACATGTATTAAAAATATTTCTTAAAGTGAAAAAACTAACAAATTATAAATTTTATTTTTCTAACTTTTAAATGTATATGAAATAATACATTCAAATTGAGAAAATTTTAATGAAAAATACTAATAAAAAATATGTAAAAAATTTATCACTTTGAAAACTAAGCTAGAAAATAAATTAAAAATAAGTCTATCACTTACCATCAACAACTGCCTTTGGTTTATGAGAATTATCAGTTTTATTTGTGAAGCATTGTAATTGGTTATGAATAAAGTTATTATTTGTACTGCGAGATAAAACTATTTCTTCTAATCTTCCCCAAATGTGGTTATTAATATCGCCCCTATCAAAACCTCGGCCAGTGACATATAGAGGTCCATCTTAAAAGCAACATAAAACAAATAATTAGAATGTGCATATTTGCATATCTCATGATCAGTTTATAAATTTCTTTACACAAATACCCTTATATATACATATAAAATACCAGAATTTTTTCAAAAGTCATAATAAATTCTTAAGAGACATTCAAATGGAATAAATATTTCTTGACCTATTATTTTTGGATAAATATACGTTTACCTAATTGTATTTTCAAAAGATGAAAGCAATACATTTTTTAAAATCTAAAATTCATTATTTCAAAAGCATTAAATGAGTGTATAACTACAATAAAAACAATTTCATTCAAGCAAACCAAATTTCTTACACCAATTATTTAAATATAATAATTATTTTTTGGGTTTTCAAGATTTACATGATTTTTTTCTAATTTATTAGGAACTTAAAAGAGGAATACAAACAATTCTAATCAAAGACAAAATATTTAATCCAATAATTTAACTCAATTTAAACTTAAGATAATGAAAATTGAATACAATTGTTTGTTGCAAAAAGTTTTTATTATTTTTTTAATTACTTTTTAATAATAAATTTCTAATCACTTCAATTTTACCTCATTGAAAACTATTAAACTACATATGCATATTTCAGAATATTTAGTTATCTAATTATTTAATATACTTATATTTTATTGGATAATTAATATTAATTTTTATTTTTCTGGAGCTTCAAAATGATATATTTTATTATATAAGCAATAATATAGTTTGTAATTATTGTTTCTTCCATAATATTCTGTCACAGATTTTTCAAGTTAATTTATATAATTTTCAAAGCGTTTTTTCCCTCTTCTTTTTTTATTTAACTCCTCAATTTTTGATGATTTTATTGAATGAAATTTATTCTTAATTCACATCAGACAGAGTTGCAAAATTATGATCTAAATTTTAGCACATGATATGTATGTGTTGAAGTTTATAATTACTAATAAAATTTCATTATTCACACTATTTCTGAATTAAGCCTTAATTTGTAGTCATTTTCCTTCAATTAAAATGCACAAAAAATGGTAATTTTATAAAAAAATTTCCAAAATATACATTGTTTTTATTTGTAAAATGATAACCGAAATTGGAAGAAAGACTTTAATTAAAATATTATCAATAGTGTTTTCAAATGAAATTGCAAAACACAATAATGTATCAATTCTACTATCTTTACGAAAGCTCATAAAAATTAATCAAGCTTAAAAAGATCTTTTAAATTGGAAAGCACGTTTAATTTCTATTTAACAATTTGAAATAAGGAAAAGAAATTTTAGGAATTGAAATGGTACAGATGTAGACAGATAATATTTCAACACAATAATTTTAAAAGAGTATATGTTAGGCCAATAAATATCTTAATATCAGCAACCAAATTAAGAAAACTGGAAAGAAAGCTTTTTAATTTTCAGATCAATTTAACAATTGCTAATTCCTATAATTTTAAGCAAGTGCTAACTAGTTGGCAACTATTTTCTAGTTCCTTGATCAAGATATTGCTTCAATTATTTTAATTTTGCTTATATTTGGATGGGGGACATCAGAAACTAACAATTTGAATCTTTTTAAGCCATTTTCTTAATTTCAAATTTTCTTAATAAAAATGAAAAGTGAAAATTAACATAGAACTCATGGTATTTTTAACAAAACAAAAAATATCTAAGGAAATTAAAAGTATCCAGGTGTTATTCACTACTTTTCAGGATTCAACTCAAATTTCTAAGAATATCTAGAGCATCTGTAAAAGGTATATTTTAGAAATTGTACAAGCCAATAAAAACATAATTATCAGAAAAATACAATAATAAACAAAATTTACTTTCATCACACTTGATATTTTCTGCTAAAAGAACTTTGGTTACTTCTGAATGAACAATTGGTACAGGTAAAGTTGGGAGACCTTTTCCTGACTTCTGAATTAGCAAGCGCTATAATTGAAAGAAGGCATTTTCTAATTTTTAATATAAAAAATACTAAGACAGAATATAAAAAATACTAAGACAGAATTTTATGAAAAAAAACGTTGCAAATGTTTCTAGACACAAAACACTGATTTTAAAATTAATTTAAATTAAAAGAATGCAGGACTGATGGTACAATTCAGTAAACATTAACACAAATTATAAATTTCTCATATTGTCAATGATAATTTGTAAAATAATATAAAGAACTAGTCATTATATATATTTTTATTGTTTTGATAATATATTTTGAAATATATTAATGATTTTTTCAAATAAAATTTATTTTTATTGTATATCAAATACATTTATTTCTATATATAACACATCTAATTTTACTTAACAAAAAGTTAGTACTGATTTACGATTGTATTTTTTGCCAGTATTTCATATTTCACTTCAATAAATAATTTTCATAAAAATTATTTTACATTTTTTAAAGATTACTTAAAATATTAATTGCATACAAAAATATTTAAAAAAAAACAAAATAACTTTAAAGCATTAATTAATATAAACAGAAAATATTTAAAAAAAAGTGTATTACAAGTGTACAAATCTGTCAAAAAAATATTAATAAAATAGAAATTAAAATTTGAAGACATTTAAAATATAAGCATTTAAGCAAGTTAGAAATGTGCATAAAACACATTAAAAAGTATAATTAAAAGGGATAATTATGAAGTAAGTAAATTTTATTTAAAAAATAACTATTTTATAAGTTATTTTGAACTTTTTTTTCTTTTATGATATAAAATCAAAAACAACAAATTTTAAAGAGATCAAAATCAAAAGATGATCAAATAAATCACTTCAGTGTCAAAAAGCATTTGCACTAGTTATTTTCTTGACAAATAGAAGCCACTTAAAAATAAGAAAATCTACATGCTTTCATAAAATTCTTTTTACGTCTCATCTTTTGATTTCAATGTTTCAAAATTTGTCTTTTACAATTTTATATATTGTGTAAAAAAAGAATTTCTTAAAAATATATCCTTTTATCTATTTATTTTTTTACAAAATTTACCTACATATTAGTATTTTTTTAATAAATTAAAACAATTAAAGTACACTGATTTAATAACAACAAATTGATTCAATTAACATTTTATCAACGTATTTTTGTTATTCAAAGCTTTTAATACTATTTGATAATTAATTTAAGACAAACAAGTAAATGGATTATCAAGCAATATTAAATCTTTTTAAAGCGATTATACATTTTCACCAAAAAACGTAATTTAATTAATACTCCAAACAAAAACAAAAGATATTCTACCATTTAGCCAAAAAATAACTGTTGACCTTAAAAAATATACATAAATGATGCAATATTATATATTTTTAAAATATTTTTTCTAAGGTGAATTGTAAGAGTCAGACACTCCTCTGAATTGTTTTGTATTAACATTTATATTTCCTATTTACTTCTTACAATTGAATGAGTAAAATGTATAAACAAATAAGCAACTGAAATGTAAATATGGTTATTTTACTGAAGTAAACACACATGTATATTTAAATGTTGATATTAAACACACTGCAAATCCTTTTTATAAAATAAATCTCAAATTACATCCATAAATAATTCTTTTTCACATATAATAATATGTTGAAGAAATGTTGAAATGACTAAAATCAAATCTACCTATAGATAAGAATAGATTAAATGATCTACAATTTTCAGTAAGTCATGATACTTTTTTTATTTCAATTATGTTTAAAGTATGCAAGTGAAAATATTGAACTGAATGTTATATCTAAAGTAGACAAAGTTTTTGAAATACATACAAAAGTCGCAAGAGAATCAGGAAGTAATATTAGCATTAAAAAAATGAAGAAATTATATTCTTGAATACATTTGAATATTTTGACTTGAAAGTTAAAAATGAATAAAACAAAAATTTATTTCAAGACATTTAAGATCAATGTATATAAAAACTACAGAAGCATGCTTAATGCTCCATTTCATATCATGAGGGTTTCTTGTTAAGCAACCATGATTATCATGTAATTTTATATGGTTCTGTGAAGAAAAAGATTATGACAAACTGAATACACTATTTTTAAAATTATCACAATGATTGTTTAAGAGAAAATATTTTTGCAAGCTTTATATATCATAAATTTATAAATAACGCCTCGATGAAAAGGTTACAAAATGTTAGGAAAAAATGTTTTTACAAACTTATAAAATTATATAAATCCATTAAAAACATATACAAACTTTCAAAACAAAAAGATATTCTCTAAGATAATTTGCTTGTTCAGCAGCTGGTAATTGACAGTTGGAAACTAATAATGGTTCAAAAGCAGAGCATGCACTTTCAAGCTGATCTAATTGAATAGATAGGCGACCAATGGTGAAATTGATATGATTATTAGCAAAGTTCCAACCAATGGAACGGTATACCTAAAATATAATTAAGAAAATATATATTAGTATAAAAGATTCAATACATATACTTTTTATAGTTATAAAAAATGTAATCATTTTAGAAATAATTTTTCTTTAACGCATTGACTGCCGATCATGCCTCTAACCCAAGCAGCTCCAGCAACCCAGTGAGGAAGAATACTCGGATCACCTTCTCAATCACTGCCCACGGCCTTCACTTTGCTGATCTTAATGGGAAGCAGATGGATGATGAAATAGCAAATTTGTTGGTTGAGCTATCCGATGAGTACCCAAGTGATTTTAGTTATGACAGTGATGTAGAATTTGTTCCTTCAACTGGTGCCCATGATATTTTGGATTCTGATGATGACGAAGAAAGAATTGCAAGAGCTTGCATGTCAGCAGGATGATTCAACTATGGCAGAAAATTTTATTTGTGAAAACAATTCAACATTAATGAAAAAATTTTCTTTCAAAAACTCTGAGTGTTTGCTCCAACCTGTTTCAGGTAGCAATCCTATAGATTTTTTTCACATTTTTTCATTGATGGTATCTTGGAAGAAATAATCGCTGAAACTAATGATTATGTTCATAAAGTACATTTTTGTAGTGCAAAAAATAAACATTCTCGCACATCAATGCTTGGAAGGACACCACAAAAGAGGAATATTTGGTATTTGAGGGATCGATCAAACAAATGGGAATATATCACATCATACATATGAAGCGTATATATACAAATCAACCATATATAAGATTACTAAAAAACAGATTCACTGTTTGGTTTATGTGCATTTTTAGGAAATATGAGCAGGAATTGGTTTTTTTATTGTTACTGAAAGCATTGCAATTCGCAAAAATCCCAGATCAGAATACAGAATTTCCAAAGGATCAACTGTATAAAGTAAGAGATATAATGAATTTGTTCAACACATGAATATCTGAAATATATTACCCAGGGCATGAGATTAGTTTAGATGAATCAATGATATTGTGGGGGAGGGTGGCTTATATTCAGACAGTATATGCCAAATAAAATCCATAAATATGGTATCAAGTTATACATGATCACAACCCCTGATAGTATGGTTCTGAAATTTATAGTATATACAAGCATGTTGGAGGATTCTGATGGAAAAGGACAGCAACAAAAAGTCATTTTGAATTTAATCGAGGTAATGCTGGATGTAAAACATAGCATATTTATGGACAATTATTATAACAGCTGTGAATTGGCAAAATGTCTTGCTCATAAAAAAACCATTGTACTGGGAAAATCAGAAAGAACAGGAAGACATTTTCGAAAGAGGTAAACTAAAAAAAACTGAAGAAAGAGAAAACTATAGCAAAGTATGCTAACGGTGTGATGATTGCAAAGTAGAAGGATAAGAGAGATGTCACATACAATGAATATAAAAATGATATGGTAGAAATAACAAAAAGAGGTAAAATTAAATCTAAATCTCTACCTGTAATTCAATGTAATAAATTTATGGCCAGTATTGTTAAGCAAGATCAGATGCATGCTTATTATCCTTGTGAGAGAAAAACCATTAAGTGGCCATGAAAATATTTACCCATATTTTGAACAATTCCCACTTCATCCATAATAAGTATTCAAATGAAAATACATCATTGCATGACAACCATTTATCTGTGATACGAAGTTTATTGAAACAGCCGTCTGCTCTTCATGCTCCTGCATGTGATCAGTCTCAATCTGAACATGTGCTGAGTACACAGGAAAAAAAAAAGACAAATTGTAAGAAAGCAATGCAAAAGTTGCTATTCCTAAAGGGAACGTAAAGATGTAATATATATTTGCAAATTTTGTGGAGGATCTTTGAGTTATTGCTTAGATTGTTCAAAGATAATGCACAAATAACATTCTAGATGTAACTTCTTTAATAATGTCTTTGCAATTTTCTTGTTATAAATTCCTTTATAATATGAATAATTGTCTGTAATACATATTTATAAAAAATAATGCATATTGTAACTTCTTTCTCTTATTATAATTTATTTTTGACATTTCACGTGCCAGTGCATAATGAAGTGTTTGGGGAAAATTTTGACATGTAGTGCCAATCACGCACAGGCGTGTAATTAAAATTTTTTTTAATAAAACACTTAAATAATACTTAAGTATCACTTTATTTTTACTAATGTTTTAAAATCATCTCTCATGATAGGTATGTTGGCATCTGGATACAATTTTATTCTATATGGGTGGCAATAACTATCAATTTAATTCTAGTGACTGGCAGTTAATGTGTTAAATCAAGTTGAAAATATAAAAGCTTGACCACAAAATGTAACATACTTGTTCAGCTTGCTTGTATGATCTTAAGGCATGCTTTCTTTGGCCAGCTTTACTAAAACGGTGTCCAGCTAAAATGATATGAAATGCGTATTTTCTAATTTTTGGAGGTTTACAGTTGATATAACAGTATGCAGCCTGTTCTAAACAGAGAGCACTAGGCAAATCTGCATCGCTTGGCATCCGCACAAACTGCAAAGCAGCTTCTCCATATAAGCCCTTGGATTTTAGGCATTCTGTACTTAAAAATGTCGCTCGTGTAGCCAAATCAGGTAATCTAAAAAATACCACCAAATACATTTTCCAATTATAAAATAATTAAAAAACAAACAACAAAAATATGCTATAGGATGCATAGATGTTTTAATTATTTTTAAAAAATTACAACTGAAACCATTAAAAACTTTATAGAATCAACCAACTCTTATTTGAAAATAAAATTTCAACTAAATAATCACTTTACAGATAAAAATTTATTTGAATAAAAATGAACTTATTTATACAAAAATAATTTTAACTTTAATAGAACAAAATATTAATATGTTTATGTTAATTAATAAAATAACAAAACAGTTTTGATTGGTTTGCCATACAACAGTCTATTTCTGTACACAAAGGCTAATTAGACCTATAATTTAAAATGAATTATGAACCACTATAAACATCTATATCCAAAATGGTATTTGAACCCTAACTGTTGAACCAAAGACAAGAGCACAAACCTATTGAGCTGACGATTTGCAAAAAAAGTTTTGAATATATTTCAATAAATTTGACAATGATGTAACAGTTTTTACATTCAAGATAAGCTATAAATAAAATCTAAGGGAATTATTCAAGATATTAAATTTATTGTAAAACTGGTTAACAAATTTAGAATAATTCTAATGAGAACAAAGCAACTAATAAAACTAAAGTTACATTACTTGCAAGTATGAAGGTAAGTTGTAATTGCACTTTCTATGTATCGCAATGGATATTCTTGACTATTGTTTTGCATAAAGACAGATAATGCAGCCATTTCCTGGAAAAAAGATATATAAAAATAAATAAGTGATGATAAAAAACAATGCAAATTAATTTGTTTTTAAAAATAAAAAATTCCTTTCTACAAACTAAAGGAAAATTAATTTGCTCAATCAGAAAAAAACGGTCCAATTTTTTATAACTTATTTAAAATATAATTTTGATAAAGGAAAATGAAATAATTTGATGATTTTCAAAATAGATTTATAAAGGTCTTTTTTGAAAACTCATTTTTTAAGTACTTTTTTCAACTGGATGGTTCTAAAAGGAGAATACTCTCAAACATATTTCACCCATTCCACCCATTGTCACCTATTTGATACAATGAGGCACTCTGCATGATTTGAGGGAGTAAAATAAATATGACTCCCCCACATATTGTAGTACTACAGAATTAACTATTTCAATTTTTTTCCTTCACAAAAGAGTGAGTGGGAGAGAGAGAGAGAGTTCAATCTAAGAATTCTTAAGTAACATTGCTATGTTAAGCAGGTAATAAGCACGACATAACAATTTTTAAGGATAGCACGTTTTTTTACTTTAAAACTACTTAAATAAGTCAAAAATCTGAAAATATAAAATTATGTTGGCATAAATGTAACTAAAATTATTTTTGAATTTAGTGGCTTGAAGAATAATTAGTTCATAGAAAATTTAAGAAATAATTAAGTATTCTAATTCCTATTCAAATTCAATAAACTAAATATCTCATTCTTTAACAAAAGTATAAAATTAAAATTTTTGAGATTCAGCTTGAAAAAGAAATTAGCATTTATATTTTTTTAGTAAAATTTAATATATTTGCATTCATCAACTGTTTGCATACACATAACCATTTAATAATATATGATTCAATCATAAAATGATACACAGCCATACATAATCATAGTCCTTTTTTGACAATTCATGTAGAACTCTTTAAATTATTTATAAATTGATGCTTTTAACATATCTCTACAGTAAATTTATAAAACACTGATTAGAATAAGCATTGAATAATTCAATGGCTCCTGAGAAAATCTCCAGATGCTTCCAAATACTCAAGTCTAAATGTGGGAAATAAGAAAACAAAATATACATGTGATCATACATATTCCTAAGAATTAAAGCCCTGGTTATACTTAAAAACAGCTTTCCTTATAATATTTTAATTAAATTTAAATGAAATTACATTTGTTACAAATTAAAATTTTTGTGATAGATTCCATGAGCAAAATAATACACTTAAATAAATTTTATTTAGAAGTAATATTAAAGTTCAACAATGAACACATCAAAGCAACTACTAAGATTCAAAATTTTCTAATACAATATTCATGCATTCAAGCCACAGATTCCTGGCTACCAGTGAGGCGATTGGGAGAAGGGTATTTGGTTTCTGAGAGAAGTACATAAAAATTAACACAAATAGTAGAAAAACAATGCTAAACAGAATATTTTACATAAAGCAATGAAAATCAGGAGCAAGTTATTGAAAGATATAAGAGCTGATGAAAATGCAAATTAATATGAAAAATTCATATTTTCATATTTCAATTATTATGAAAACCTTACAAAATGTTAACTTTGTTACTGAAATCTTACATAACTTTATCATTAGTTCAAATAACATTCTTGGACGAAAATCTATTAGTATAAGTAAGGAATAAATAAACATTAAATTTAACTTCCATAGTTGGATTCACTTTAAGTTAGTAGGCCTTAAATAATCTGTAACTTGGAGGAAAAAAGCAATAAATCAAAAAATAGTATTAAATCATTTCTTGGACTAATTGGCTAACTGAAATGATTTAATACTATTTTATAATTATATTATAAAATAGTATTAAATCATTTCTTGGACCTTTTATTCAAATTCATAAAAAGGCAGCAATTGGATGTTCCATTAAAGTTTTTATGTAAAGTTTGGAGTAGCAGACTGAAAATATGAATATTTCCAAAACTATATGAATAAATAAGTTTTCACCAAAACATTTGATGATATAAAAATCTTAAAATTTTATATCATCAAATGTTTTGGTGCATTAAAAATTTTTAGAATTTTCATATGAATAAATATATTTGAGTTTGTTACTTTCCTTTCAAAAACTTTACCAAAACACAGATTAAATTGTATCATTTAAAAATTATTAAAGTATTACATCCTATCATTTCAAATCTTACCAAAGCATGGTTAAGTTATCCCCTTGTCAACAAATATAACCAAATCATATACATATTCCTTCAAATGCTCACATAATACCTTTACATTTCTATTAATGTTATGCAAAATATAAAATAATTCTAATTAAGATTATTTTAATAAACATGGTATTTAAATATCAAGGACATGAGAATGATTGATAAGCACAATGAATTAATTGATTGATATGGAAATACTAATCAATATAGATTTATATTTTTAGATAGTAATGAAATTTTACTTTGAATAAAATATGCTGTAATATCTAATGTTATTTCTATTCATAAGATGATATTTTAAAATATAGCACAAAATTGTTGATGGACTGAAATAACATTGGCTTTCACATTTTACAAATATTTGACAATCTAGTGTTCAAGAATACAATTAAGATTTTCATATATATTAAATAATATATAATTTAAATGATTTTATTAATTGATCTAATCTATTATAGAACGTACAAAATCACACTGAAAGCAAGTTGAATATTCAAGAAGTAAAATATTTCAAGTTATTATTCATCATGTTGTCATATTCATCTTAAAAGCTTAATTTTGCATGTTTTATAACTGTATCAGATCACATACAGACAAAAATCTATTGCTATGTATAAATACAAAAAATAACAAAAACATACATACTGAAGCACCAGCGAAATGTAGCCAAGCCTGATCAGCACTAAAATCTCTTTTAGCATTATGATATGCTTGATAAGCAACTTCATACAATTGAAACATGAATGCTAAATCTCCAAGTTTTCTCACTTGTAATTCAGGAGCATCAGGTCCATAACTAAAACATGGAGCAAAAAATTAAAAAAAATTTTTATAAAGATTTCACATAATAAATTTTATTTTTTCTAAAATATTTCAACTGGAAAAAAAATTTCAGTAACACTTATTGATTTGCATTTTAATTAAATTACTTATTAACTTCATTCATTCATTTAAGTCAACCAATTTTTATTTAATCTTTCAATGTTCCTTCAATATATTTGAATCTACTATATTAGTATCAATGAATTTGTCGCTTAACTAAATTTAATAAATGAAAGTATTTATATAATACTCATAATTTGTAATAAAATATTTATAACACTTCATTATCTATCTTATTTAAAACAAACTACTATTGATATGGTGAGATTATGGAGATACAGTGTTGAGATTTTCAAACATCGGTAACAAAATGCAATTATCATTTCAAAGAAATTTAACTTTTAGAGATTAGAGAAAAAATTTGGTGACTAAATGAAACCCTAAATATTACTTTTCTCATTATAAATACAAACAATATTCAAAAGAAAGGAAAAAGTTCTTGTTTGTAAATAGATACCTAAAAATTCAAAATGTAAAGATGAATCAATTAGTTTGGACTTAAATAAATGGGTATTAAAAAGCAAATTTTCTATTTTAACCCATAGTTATCAGCAAAAAACAATGAAAAAAATAAGAAAAATGCAATGAAAAAAGAAATTGAGATTATAATCAAAGAAGTATTTATTTCTAAAAAATTAATTTTCTTCTTTAAGTAATTTTTATTTAGTTCTATCAAATGTTTCAAAAGCAGTCTTTTTGGAATAATTTTTGGTGGAACAAGAACTATTATTTTAAAATTCACCTTCCTCTTTTTCTAATCAAAGGAATTGTAGTAGAGACATTAAATAACAAATGAGCTTTTTAACAATAATTAAGTGATTCTTTCAGTATCTTTCTCAACCACACGTTCAATATATCTGAGAAATTTTAATCTCTCAGTTGTTGATTGATTGCTGAAATGTCTCTTAATTGATGAAAGTGAAAGAAAAAATGAGGATGACACAGAATATCACAAAGGAAGCCTCCTGGTCCATTCAAAAAGTGCTTCATTGTGTAAAAGCTTTTCTTCTCCCCAATAAACAAATTTGGTTTTTAACAAACAACTGAAACAAATAAATAATAAAGAAATGTGGAATTCCTTTATTAATATTTATAACCTTATTTTTTTTAAAAAAAAAAAATGTTTGCAATCATGAAAAATCACAATTTTTTATGATTTTAAGAAAACATTTTTAACTGATGCATTTTTAAAATATTCTATATATATACATAATAAATATATATATTATAGAAATATTATATATAAAATATTTAAATCATTAAAATTTTCTCTCTAAAATCATTGATGATGGATATTATTTTTAATATTTCCCATAACATTAAGCATTTTTAAATTTTCCAAAAACATTATAATTTTGGAAGTATTGTTTCAACATGTAAGAATTCAAAATAATATTTATCACTGAAAGATACATTGAATTCTCATTTTGAATTTCATATCTGTTAAGTTCTTAGTTAATACTAAAAGTATATGAAAAAAAAGTTTTTTCATTTCCAAAATGTCTTTCCATAATTCAAAATGTCTTCTATGTCTAATGTCTATAATATAATTAGTAACATCTCATTTGCTTCTTGCTTTTTGGTTGCTTTTTGTAAGAGTAAATTTGATTGAGATTTAAAGTTTAAAGTGAATTCCAAACATTCACAAACATTTAAACTCAAAGTGAGAGTGGAACTTCCAAACTGAAACCAACAGTTATTACACAGAATGCTAAGCCAAAAATATAATTTTGAGTGTAATCAATAAAATTAACAGCCTTCAATTAAAAGTTTTCTATTTTATTTCTTTTCAAGATGTCTCAGGCATGTGTCTCAATGTTTGAAAAAGAGTATTTTAGAAATAGACTGATGTAATAATTAAAATAAAGCACATTTGATGAAAAAAATTAAAATTTTTAAAAATGCAAAGAGGAAATTCATACACAACAGAATTCATAGATGATGCAGGACTCTGAACACCAGGCTTGTTACCAAAAAACTTTTTTGTAACACCAAATAAAGTCCTGTGAATACCTTTACGATTAGCAACCTAATTAAAAGTAAACGAAAAGTTAACTTAACATACAAAATACAAAATAATTTTATTAAATAAAATAGTTCTTAAAAATTAAGTCAATAAATATTTCATTAAGTAAAAAATTTTAAAACTTAATTCATGATAATATACATTTAACTTATAGTATAAAAACATTTTGTTAATTAAAATGCCAGTACTGCTTATTATACAGTTAGACATTAAAAATTATGCCCCAAGCACATGTTAAGTAAAATTTAGAATATTGCCATGTAAGATTTTATTAAATAAATAATTTATTAAATAAAAAATTTTATGTAATTTTCCTGTTAATACAGGAAAATTACATAAAATTTAAGAGTTTAACAGAATGTGAAAATATGATAAGTTTATGATAAGGAGTTTCTTGAACAAGATCTTTTAATGTTAAAAGAGTAGAATTAAAATAGGCAATAAGATTGCGATTAAAATCAGGGCAGTCAAATAAAATATGCTGAACATTATATGACTCATTGCACATTGCCTTGGCTCTTTTAAATGCTATGAAATTCTCAGAGATAAGAATCTCCTAAAAATGCCCATAATTACTTTTGCTTTTTAAAGGCTTCATTCCCCTCACGGTTTATGTAATTAAAGACAAGAAGAGTAACTCTTAGGAATTGTTGTTGGCTGCATTTATTAGAGTTGCAGTACAGCTTCTAACAGTTTCATCAACTGAACTTGCCTAAACCATACATTCAGAGATTACAGCTATAGTTGTGAGAAAGTATTCCAATCAACCTGATATAATTAAGTAGACCAACAAAGTGATGAATTACAACCATTGTGAGTGATGACAAGAGCAAAGTGATAACTATTATAGAGGTCACTTTCTACAATAAAGTTCAACAAAAAGAAAGTGATGAATAGATGACCAAGTCTAGAAAATGAAATGTCCTAGTTGGTCCAAGGGAATAAGTTTTTACATCATTGTTAAGGAAGCAAAGAATCTGAAATAAATTGCTCTAATAATCAACTACGAAGATTTGTATCTTCATTCCCCACAAAATGTTGGGACTATTAAAATCACCCAGCAAAATATAGAAGGTGGATCAAGTTTACTTATTAAATTATCAAGGCATCTAATTTTATGGTATTATGTGGTGGTAGGTAAATATTGTAGACTGTAATTAATGATGAGAGATTTAATTCTGACAGCCACTGCCTGCACTGGTGTACATAATGGATACGAAGAATTATGAAAATCATGAGAAGCAAATAGCCAAACTGCATTTCTGCAATATGTGAGATATATTCACATAGTGTAGAAACGTTAAAGGTTTCTTGAAGCAAAATGCAGGCTAGGTGACAGTTTCAGATAACAGTTTTAATACTGTCTCGTCTAGTTCAATAGGTGCAAGAATTCCAAGAAACTACAGAAACTACTATTTCAAGAAACTATAGAAACTACTATTATTGCTGATTAAGGGTATCAACTACAAAGTTCAGCTATGACCGGAAGCATAAACAGACTTCTACCTTTGGACTTGTCCATGGGTGCTTCAGACTTCGGTCCAACAGAAGCTGCATGCTACTTAATCCACACGACTTTGTTAACAAATGTAAATGATACTGCATCGCCGATCGCGCAGAATAAACAGGCATACGTTTTGGGCTTAGGCAGAGGGCTCTTGCATGAAAAGGGGACTAGTCTTCAGGAAAGCTAAAAACCTATAAAATCCTACAGTGCAAAATAAATGGATTCTCAACACACAGCTAGTAGAATAAAACTTGAGCAGATTTTAGATATAGCGAATTCCCAAGATGTTCAAATTATTGCCATTCAAGAAACAAAATTAAGAAAGACTTCGAACCTGAAACTTAAGGGATATAATATCTGTGGACTTGATCGACCCCCAGAGGAGAAGGCGGTTTGGCATTGCTGATTAAGGGTATCAACTACAAAAGCATTGACTTTGTGAACCGAAATCCTGACCATGAAGTCCAGGGCATTGTTGTCACCTGAAGAGGAAGAGCATTTCATATCTACAATATTTACCACCCTCCAAATCAATCTCAATTTCTTGACAGCCTCTCTTTGGCTATGAATGATAGCACAATTACCATTGGTGCCCTCATTACCAAACATCTCTCTTGGGGATGCTCTTCAAGCAACATAAGAGGAGAACAACTACTTTTTTATGGCACTGGTTTTATGATACTGAACGATGGTACTCCCACCCATGCTTCTTAAAGCTATAATACTACAGAGGTGCTAGACATTTCACTTGTCAGTTAATACATTGATCAGTTATGTAATTGGACTCTAATGGATACAAATGGGAGTGATCCCCTCCCTATTTTAATAGATATACAGAAAAAACAGTGCATTTACACCCCCAGAGACTCCTACTGAAACTTTGCTAAAGCTGACTGGGACTCATTCCAGCAATCCATCGACAATCACCTTAATACTAATTGCTTGATTGATGATATAAATGTAAACTGGATCAAATTCAAGGAAACTATATAAAATAGTGCAAAATTATTTAGGGGAAACATAAAATACCATGTGCCATTCTTCACTTATAAAGATCCACGTCTGGAAGCACTTCTAATGGAGAGAAAGCAACTGCAAGAGGAAATAGCAAAGGGAACAGCTATTGATAGCAGCTCTCAAGCCAAGTTAAATAAAATTAATGCTAAAATAAAGATTGCCTAAACAAACTTAAAGCAGATCAAATGGACTTATCTATGAAATCAGCTTGATGCTAGAGCATCGGACAGTAAGCTC
This sequence comes from Latrodectus hesperus, assembly GCA_037975125.1. NCBI lineage: Eukaryota > Metazoa > Arthropoda > Arachnida > Araneae > Theridiidae > Latrodectus > Latrodectus hesperus. The sequence continues at coordinate 18,355,696 of CM075857.1, read as the reverse complement.
TGGAAAATCATCAAGGGAATAAATAGAAAACAACCACAATCTGAACTTGCAATACTATAAGACACTTTCCTGGTCAAATCAGTCCTAATGATAAATATACAGCCAATATACAGGGCTCGTTTGATAAGAAGGTCAGTGGTTTAAGTTTCTCCCTTGAAGACAGACATGTTAAGAAAAAGGCAAAGAATATAATCAATGGTTGTCGCAGAACAGATGTTGGTGCCTCCCATCTCTCATGAACTACTTTTAGTCATGGCTTTCTTGGATCTGATTAAGTTCCCTGCCCCATATGGAATGCACGGCCAAATCTTGGAAAACCTAAGTCTCATTGGCAAACAAAGATTATTGGATATTATCAATCTTTTCTAGTCCTGCAGACAGGTACCTACTGACTGGAAAAGAACCAGTTATCCCCATCAGATAAACAGAAAAAGGAGCATGCTCGACCTATTGCCCTTACCAGTATGACTTGTAAACTAATGGAAAAAATGCTTCTTACTAGACTTTTTTTACTTTTTGTATATCAATCATTTAATACCACCCGAACAAAAAAGATTTAGAAAAGGGCACAGCACCACAGACCAGATCCTTTTCTTCAGTCAAAAGATAAGAGATGCCCAAAACCTTAAACCATATAGATATACCGTTGTGGCCCTGCTTGACTTATCCAGGGCCTTTGATATAAAGTGGAAAGACAAGCTTATCACGAAACTACATGATTCCTTCAATATTAGGGGTTCTGCCTTGGTTTGGATTGCCAACTTCTTGTACCACATATCTATACGAGTCAAATTCAAGATCTTTTCAGATCCTTTTAGACTGGGACAGAGCATTCTTCAGGAATTAGTCTTGAGCCCTACTCTGTTCTCCCTATTTTTGGCAGGAGCTGAGAAAAAGAAACCAGCACTTGTTGACATTGAAATCTTTGCTGATGACATTGTACTCTGGAAGTCAGGCTCAACTGAACATCAAAACAGAGCTCAACTGCTCTTTGGCTGTAATGTGTGAGTTTGAAACAGAACACAAATTAACTTTAAATCCAGCTAAATTAATAGTGACTTTTTTACCACTGATAAATGCTTATATCACTATAAACCAATGTTGTTTTTCAATTCCCAGCCTCTCACCAACGAAAAAATCCTCAGTATTTCGGTTTTATTTCCGGCACTGAATTCAACTGTAACAAGTATATCGACCATCTGTTTTCGACGGCTCATAAGTGCCTAAATATTCTCAAATATCTGGCTGGCAGAGATTGGGGTGCTGATCAAATACCCTCAGAACCACATATATTTCACTTATAAGATCTATTCTTGAATATGGTTATCCAATTTATTCCTATTTGAGAATTCTACAATGGTACTATATACACATGATTTTTAAATTTTACAATATCACGATATTCACATCCTATTTGATGGTATCACAAAGAATACACATTGCAAAGGTACATTCCACACTGTCCTATTGATACACCAGGAGTAACGGTAAGGGGTGTCATTGAATAACCATCTCAATCATCTCTCCTTCATATTTATGGTACTTTGAATAGTGACAATTACATTTCTATTTATTTAAACACTTGATTAAAGCTTTCATTCAATCTCTATGAAGTGTTGCTTCATCAAAATTATGAATGACTGCATATTGCCAGCACTGTATACTTTATTTAATATAGAAAATCTTAGGTTACTGACTAGGCCAGTAGATTCTCTAGATGTATCAATAATAAAAGGCTTCTTGTTAATGGTTGACAAGTGTCTGGTTCATCACTATGGTTGATAAATTGTGGAACTGTGTTGAAACTGCTTGGTTTATATATTTATACATTTAAGTTGTTGTTGCTAATTTTAGGACTAACTAGCAGAACTAAACAATCCCCAAAATGTTTAAAAAAAGATGAAAACCTTGCAGGACCTCAACCTTGTTAAAATTTAAACATACCAAAATATGAGTAGGGCAAGTTAGCTGTGCACTACTGGCACTTCAGGTATATTTTTTTTACTCTATTTAAAAATGAGGGCTCTATAAACTTAAGCATTGAGTTAGAGATAAATATTGTTATTCTTGCCAGAGGTGGTTGTTTTTGGATATTGATTTCTTAGCTTTCTTAATCTGTCAACAATTTAATCACTTATTATTTCCAGTATAATATATTTGTCTAATATACAGAATTTTTTACTTTGCATTTTTTTATTGTAGCAAACTTACTGGCCAAAACATAAATAAAGTGCACAAAATTTTTAAAAAATAATTTTTTTTAGTAAATATTACAAAAATATTAGTTTCAAGACTAGAGTAATGTCTTAAAATTTTTTAAAAATAAAATATTTTAGTAAATATTATAAATATATTAGTTTCAAGACTTGAGTAATGTCTTAATTTTGAAAACATTTTTACTTATAATATAAAAAAAAATAGAAGCATTCTCAAAAAAAAATATAGTTTATAACTTTACACTACTTTTAATCACTGCATATTAATTTAAGGAGCAACATTTAATTTCTGACAATCACAATTCAAAAATTAAATGTTCTTCATTTTAAAAGTTAATCCAAAAAATAACATCCAACATGCATTTATATCACCATATTCAACAATTAATAAATGAAAATTATAGCAAAAATTGCTAAGTCAAAACAAATTTATCCCTTATAAGCAATAAGTGAAAAACAAATGAATAAACTTCTTTATAATACACATAAATATTAGAAAAAGTTTAAATGAAATCTATGATAGCAAACTAATTAAAGGTGAAATTAGTCATTTATAATGAATATAACAAAAATAATGAAGCAAATTAATAAGAAACTGAAAGTGATAAAAAAATTGTACCTGTTCATTGAGCATTTTCACTCGTTTTTCAACAAAAGGAATAAGAGCTTGAATGCAGAAATCTTGGACAAAACATTTAATGCGATCTATGTCAGTTAAGGTGAGGCACAAGCCATGCTTCTTTGGACGTCCATTGATTTTGGACAATTTATTGGTATATCCAGGAGATGAGATAATATCCTCATTTGAGTTTCTCATCTGAAAATTAAAAATGTTAAATCAATAGTTTAAAACAAGTATAGTCATCATGTTTATATTTTTAACATAGAATTAAAAACTATTTCAAATTTAATTTAATATGAATCAAAAGTTATTATTGATTTCTATTTCATAAACGTATAAAAATTCAACATTCAGACGATATCACTCATATTTAATGAATATTCAAGGATAAAACTTTCCTTATACTGTTTTTTTAAAATGTTCGTTTCAAATATCTTTGATAACATGATGAGTCTTAATATTTGTGTAATGCTATTTACAGGGAATATTTTTCTTGATCAATAAAAATATAAGCTTGATAATAATTATGTTTACTATTAAAGATTTGTAAAGTAATTTTAGGAACAAAATATTCAAATGAAAAAAATTCAAGTGTAATATCCATCTTTCAGAAGTTACCACTATCACGTGGCTTAAAAAATGCAAATGAATTTTAAAACATTAATGATTTATAATTGCATTCATTTTTGAAAACTAATCATACTTCATTATTAATTGTTTAACCTTTCATGTTTAATTGCTTCAGATCTGCATTTTGTAACAAAATAATAAAAGTAAATAAAAGATTTTAGACAACAAAATGATACAATGCTTTTGAAAAATCAAAATAGAAATAACAACATAAAAACGGTTTATTTATGCAAAACTCTCAAACAAATTAAGCATAAATTTAAAAAAAAATGAATCATAAGATTATTAAAAGTGCAAAGTATGAAATTTACGATTTAATTTTTAATAATGATATTTATTATTGATAAGATATGAATTAAAATCTTAATTACGCTCTAATAATTGTAGTCCTAGTTATATTAACTAATTTGACATATTATACGAAGTCAAATTGAAAAATGAGGAATGCATTTCGCAAAAAACTTTAATAATGATTTTTTAAAAAATGGATGTTTCAAGTATATAATTTTTTGAAATTAAGTTTTTTTCTTGATACATTTGCCTTTTAAACTATTCTTTTTTTGTGAAAGATTCTAGATTACAGAAATAAAATTTACTTACTAAAGACATAAGTACATAATTTATCACTCATACAAGCAAATCAAGTCTTAGTAAAAATTTAAAATAGACATATTAAAGCCATAACTAATTTCTATTGCAAACTAATACATCAGTGATATTTTAAAATTTAGAATTAGATTAATTTCTCTTAAATGATTTAAATTTGACTTAAATAAACACATCAAATCTCTCTTAGAAATAAACTGCTTAAATATTTATAAAGGAAAAAAAATGACAGACATTCATTCTTTTTATTAAGTAATCATTTCATGACTAAATAGTTCAAATAGTAAAACAGAAGAAACAAAATATGCCAAAACGAAGAAAACCAGTTTCAATAGAAGGAAACCCAGTCTTTTTCAACAAACCCTAAACAAACTTTAGCACATCTTTTTTTCATTATTGTTAATAAATGAACAAGATTATTTCCAGAAAATTTTAAAGTATTATTAATCACTTTTGAAAAATAAAAAGTTTAAAATAAACTAAAGTTGTAATATAAGCTATAGCAAACATTACACATAATAATAATAAACATTCAAATACCAGCAAAAAGACATTAAATTTTAAATGATCAATTTGCACTTTATTATAATCAAAATTCTTTAATGTACACTTTTATGTTATTTTTTATTTTTGTAATTCAAATATTTGTTTAAATTGGATAAGAATTCATAATTACATTATGTATTACTACTCAATGCAATCAAATATGATCATAGTTTTAAAAAACTAAACCTGTGACATACTCATTTAGTTTTGTGGTCACATTAATACGACAGCTCACGTGGGTCAAAGCCTATAGGGCCCATTTCTGTTTTTTTGACCGAGGGTCTTGAGGTGTGAAGTATATGTCCTGGCTAGGTAGTGAGTTGTATGCAAAACCCTTCAGTGTTTAATTCCCAAGCATGCTTAGTAGTCAGTTTATCGATCCATTGAAAGGATGAAAGACTGAATCAATCTTGATTAGTCTGAGGATAAAATATTGGATCTGTGGCTTGGAAGCGTGAAGTGCTACCATTAAGCTACCGGCCTTTAATCATATTTTAATTTTAATGATACATATCTTTACTTTCTACATTTTTTCTATTAATTTTCTTATACAGATTTTAATTTTACAATCTGTCTTAACAACCTTCTTTGATATTTCCCTTTTTAGATGCTCCCCATTTACAAGAAATCTATTTTATCAATTTTTTCACTTGAGTTTTGATGGACCCTATTAACTTAATCTCATTCAGTCTTTACTCAATCTATTTAACACACTCTAATTATGCCACAAATTTCATTTTCTGATGATTCAAACAGATTTACAATTTCAGCTAAAGAAGCCAGTAATTTCTCCAATGTGAATTTAATCTTGATAACATCAATTCTTTTATCAATAAAGTTACACTGTCAATGCAATGTTTAGTTGAATATGATTCTAAGCTTCATTATGTTAGTTGATTTCACATCAATATTGGTTATTTCATGTTTAAGTATTATTATAATATAATTCTCATGTAATAAGTTTCAAACTTATTTTTAAAGCTATCCAATGATTGGAGAAAGGAAGTAATGTTAAATAAAAAACTATTTTGATATTGAAATGACTCAAATTTTGTGAATGATATGGAGCATGATATTTTCCTCTATATCATGGGAATAAAGTTATACATGAGTAATTGATGGTTTCTTTATACACTTGCATCTAAAACTACATTAGTATATCATTTCCCTTTGTCATTATCTTAAAATAGATTAGCTCCTAAATCCATTGTACAAAATTAAGTTACACTAAACTGTAAAAGTATAGTATTGTAGTAATAGATTTTTGCAATTTTTTTAATTGTGCAACAGTGAAACTGTTGCATATTAGTTCCCTTGTTTTACTCTAGCATGTTAGAATGCAATTGTGTTATAAAATGTGTTTTATAAAAAGAGGGCTATCTATCCATATATATGTATATACATATACGTAATCAACAATTATTTTATATAACAAACATTAAATAAAAAAATACCAAACTATATATCAGTATAGATCAAATTTCCACTGCATTTACTGGGAAGTAAGCGTTTTTTTTTTTTTTACAGCATTTTTAAATTTGCAGTTTAATTATGATCTCCTTGTATATAACATCAAACTGAAATAGCTACATGTATTTTTATTTAACATTATAATAAAATGATTAACATAGCTAAAAATTTACCAGTAGTGAATCAGATAATACTGCAACATCAGAATTCTGAAGTAAAGGATGGTGAATAGAATCAGATTCTCGGATATTGCTGGATACATTCTCTCCTAGAACATAATATTTTGGTTACAAAATAAGCTTTTTAAATTAATTAACAGAATAAAATCAATTATTCAATATTCTTAAATTACAAACAAGTAGAAAATCAAATAATATTTTTTAACATGATTATTCTGAAATTATTCAGATAAATCTAGGTTTTTAGTCATCTACATATTCTTAGGAATGATTCAAGCAGTCTCTTCCAACACCAACAAACTTTAGTAAACAAAGTTTCTACAGTTAAATAATGCCTTAAAACATTCATTTCTGAGAATCAATTGAAAAAGGCACACATTTATAGCTTCCTCAATTGTAATATCAGAATAAAGATGATAGTCATAAAATATCTTTTTTCGATGAAAAAATAGCCAAAAGTCACACATAAGCTAGATCAGGATGTTCTATCAATTTGTGTATCTTTGTTCAAGAAACTCAACTGGCAAATTTAATAAATGAGAAGAGACATTATTATTGTGAAGCATGAATCCTCTAACAATCACAGGCTTAAAAAGGAAGCTGAGACTGTCATCATTCCTCTGAGCCTCATTTCCTTGATCAGTCTTACATCTCTGAAGTGAAAGGCACTGCTTGTTTCTTGTATCAACACCATTGTGGAGATGAGATTATCTCCGTAGAGCCAAACTTTCAACATTTCTTCGATATGTTGAAATACAAAAGAAAATAGCATTTGAGAAATAATGTAGTGTAGTCCCCGTCTTTAAATAATTTAAGTTTTCTTTTTTGTTCAATTGGGAGGAATCTGATGGCAAACTATTTTTCAAAAATAAGTCACGAATAATTTAATGCATGGTGACAGGCCCACTGTTAAGTTCCTTTGGTACAATTCAACACCAGAAATGATTATTACTGGTTGGTTGACTTTTTGCTCATCATTTTTCACTCAAGAAGGCAAATTTATCTAAAACCTACAGTTTAAAATACATTCTGAACCATTACAAGCATCCAAACCCACAAACTTGGAACTAAGGTCAGAGCACTAACTGTTTGGATGTCAGCTAGACTTTTCTATATGGTGAACATTTTATTGAGGTTAACAATCTTCCTGATTGTTTTCAACCTCGATGAAAATTGGGATCTCTATGAAATTTTGTAAACCATCTATCAACATGTAGAACATGATGTACTCCTATTTCAGAAGACAGTTGTAGATGTTGAACACACTATTCTTGATTCAATTATATTTAAGATCATAGCCTGATCATGCTTTCATACTAAATTCATTTTTCCTCTCATTAAAAGTTATATTATAAGCAACAAGTTTTTTTTCTACCACTTCCTGCAGTAGATTTCTCAAACATTTCAGTTATTCTAATGTAGTAACACTTCACTTTTCAAACAAAAACGTTACAAAATTGAAAATGGAAATTTAGGTTTATTTTCACTTATTTATTACTGATGTACATAAAATGTCATTAATTATGCTAAACATAAAGCAAATTTTGATTTGTTTTATAGCACAATGATATTAAATATCTTACTTCATAAGAGTAAATATTATTAAATTTTTTCTATATGAAAATTAATTTGTAAAGTAAAATTTGAACTTATTTTTATTTTTTCATCTTATAACAGAATTTTATTAATTTATAAGAATTAATATTTGATGAAAAGTACTCAAATGAATTGAATCTCACAGTATTTTTCAACTAAGTAACTTTTTTTTAAATCATTTCTTAAAGTTATTTTCATTGATGAGGAATCAGCACTGTAGTCTTTGAGCTGTGCAGAGCTTTTTAAATAATTATTTTGATTATTATTTCCAAACAATAAATCAAATTTCTTTAAAAAAATCATTGGTAATTTTTTTTATCAATAAAAGCATCACACACAATATTTTTGACTTAAAAGTAATGTTAAATTCCAAAGCAAAAAAACTAAGGAAAACTTTTACTTCAAAAACTAAAGAAGATTTACTTCAAAAACTAAAAATTTATTGAAATTTGTAAAAGTAACAGACGAGAAAACTGCCCATGATTAAAAAATAACATAATATTTAGAAATGAGAAATAAATGTAAGTCATTTGTACATAAAAGACTTAGTTACGGCTGAAATTTGAACTAGACATTTTAAAGACTCAAATGATACTTACTAAATTTAGAAAACGATTTTTAGAACAAAGTAAGTTAACAAATCAGAATTGACTGGAGCAAGATAAACAATATTAACAATTTTTTTTAATTAATTGCTTTCTCCTCCCAAAAGAAAAAAAAACACAAATAAAAATGCAAAATTAAATTAAGTTACATATAATGTTATTTTTATATTCAAGTATCAATGTTTGCAATGTCACAAAAATACATTCTTTACATGAAATGAAGAATGACCAGGAATAAAAAATTCCCACACATCACAACACAAATGGACAAACATCTTACTTAGGTATTTTCTTAAAATGTGGTGTCAGCTCATAGTAATGGACATTAATGCAATATAAAAATGCAATAAATCAGATATATAAAAACATTAAATTTTATAGAAGGAAAATAAATGATAAACATTTAACATTAAATGTGTTATTTTTAACAATTAACTTACTAACTTTTTTGGTAAAGAGAAATTCTATGTAGAATTTTGCATTAACAAATTTGATATGTTTGCAGCTCAATGATCATTTTTTGCATACAAAGGCTGATTAGATTGGGACATAGGGTTTTAAATGGATTCCAAACCACTACAAACATCCAAGTCCAAGGTCGGATTTGAGCCCACATACTGTTGAACTAAAGGCAAGAGTACTAACCATTCAGCTACTAGCTCAATTTCACATAACCAAAGAAATAAATAGAAAAAATTTAAAATACTGCAAAATAACATTTTATTGTGTGCTCTTTTAAATAAATTTCTCTAAAAATTTGGCATCCTAATAGACATATAACAAAGTGGTATCCACAATTTAATAAGACATTTAAAAGCAACATTGGCTTTGAATTTTAAAGTCATTAAAAAAAGGCTGCTATTAAAAGATTGGTTAATAGTCATTTTTTGTACACAAGAGTTAGACTGGGTCCTACAACTTAAAGTATATTGTGTGTGTGAACCACAACAAACATCTCAAGATGAGATATGTATCAAATTCATTAACTGCTGAATTGTAAACCAGGTGCTAATATTTGGTTGCCAGCTCAGTCATGTTATCAAAAAAATTCTGTTTTAATTACTGTATTTTCTTGTATATAATCTCCTGATTATATGTTAAAAAAATTTTGAATTTTATTTTGTGTATTATAATAACACCACAGATAAACTGATAAACATTCTTCATCAGAAAAGTTTACAATAAAGTTTTGAAAGAAATGATGTTTATGTTTTATAAAATAAATAACAGATGGTGCCATGACTCGATGACTTATTTAAACTTTAATCAGCATTGTCCAATTATGTTCAAGAACGAGTTAATTTCCTTTAAAAGATATTACAGTTGCAATTAACTAATATCATCTCACATTCTGTCTTGCCCTGAGCTGTTTCACTCTGAAAACATTTAAATTCGTATTCTGTTATGCAGAAGTAAAAACTATTAAGTTACAGAGCAAATTTTACACTAAAAACTATAGGGAAGGCAAAAAAATGACGACAAAGTGTAAATGTAAGGTGTAAAACAAAGCATGCATGGTATAAAAGAAAAAATGTATACAATGCAAGTTAAAAAATAAATCTATTCTTATTTAATTATTAAAGAACATTTTTTATACTTAAAATATGTCTAATCTTCTTTTAAAAGTTATTTAAAACTAAAAATTGATAAGTTTTAAAAAAAATTTTTGATCTTAAACCATGTTGTGCTTTTTTCTCAATTTATCGCACTTTGTGTTGAGGTAGATTTAAACAGATCTTTTTCATTACAAAAGCTTTTTTTTATTTTATTTGGCAATATAAGTTATCCACAATACATATTTTCAACTACATGTCAGAAAATTGCAGTGGATTATGCGTCACTTTTTATCTTTTACTCGAGAAAAAGGCCTTGTGGATATGACTGCTGATTTTACACAGGAAAATACAATACATAAGTTTTTATAATAATCATAAAATTTTTTAAAAGAATCAAAGAAATATAGGTAAATGAAAACTCTGGTTGTTACTAACTTTAAAATGATTTAATTTAAATTTATTAAAATTGATGCTTTTTTTCATTAAGAACAATTTTAAAAGTATTTAAGTTTTAATTTAATAATTTCAATAAGCCTAATTAGGAACAAAACTAATTTTTTCTAAAATTGGCAGTGAATTACAGGTAAAAATTTTTTTATCCTAATAAATCCACAGTCATACAAAGTCTGGATGAATTTAATTTGAAGAAAGCATTTAACAGAATTCTAACGATTGTAATTTTGGACAGCTCAACTTTTACATTGTAGCAGTTGAATACCCCTTTGTTAGATATTTAATAACTTTTTAAAATATTTAATTATTCTGAAAATTACAGATATTTTATTTAAACTGCTTCTCTTTAAATCAATAACAATTTGCATTGATAACAGAAATTAACATCATTTAAAATTAAAAACTGCATAATATTGATATCTGACTATTTGAGAAGTTTGTTATGACATCATGATAGAAGGTACTACAAAAACAGACTTTTCAAACTTAAGACTTATTGATAATTATACTTAACTTGAACATATTGAGACTAAAATTTAATAAAAATTTGTTGAGATTTGTAAAATATTTAATCTGTAAGATATAGTATATTTTTGCAATATATTTTATACATTAATTTTTGTAAATCAAATAGAAATTAATTACAACATTAAGATAAATCAAACAATCCATAATATTTTTGCTCATGAAAAGTAATGTACAAAATATTGATGTAAATGAAATAAATTTATAATCTTTTAAATATAAAACAAGACCAAAAGACATACAAAAAATAAATTGACAAAATTTATTTTAAAAACAAGAATATTTTATCTGTGCAAAAGTTAAATAGGATGTTTCTTTCCATTAGAAATTCACAAGAAACTATACTCAATAAAGTTGTATGATTTCCTACTAAATGAATGTATGCCTTTTCCTGTGCAGTGCAAAAAGATTGGATGGGGTATTTTCCCAAAAAAATATAAAAAATTTAAAACAGTTTTTGTGAAAAAATGTAAGACAATGGTGATTAAAACTAGAATATTCAATTAAGATAAATGCTTAGAACATTTTTTATAACGCAAACACAAAGGTACTGGTTCATTAAATAAAATACAGTTATGTGTCAAACAAATTTAGCTGATGCACAGCCAAGATAATATGGTATCAGCACATCTGTATGGGATTACTTTGCAAGTCTGAATAAAAAAGGTTTAATATGGAAAAGTTTATCTATCTCTTCTTAATTACAGGAATTCTGCCAAACAGAATAAATATAGCCAGAGACTGAATGCCTGATATTGGCATAAATGACTGTGTGATTAATGAGATCTTTACCTTCTTTAGCAATGAAGTCAGCCAGTTCACTCCCTTCTGTACCAATGTGACTAGATACTCAGCAAAACAGAATCTTAAAACCATCATGAGACATTTCTTTTAGCAAAAACAAGATTTTATTCATGATGGGATAGAAATGGATAGGAAAATTAAGTTGCTTTACAAAGCTCATATTATCAATGTAAATGCAGAATTTACAATGGCGAGAATATTTAATTAAGTGGAAAGCTCTCAGAATGGCATAATTTCAGCAGTTTAAATAGAAGGCCATAAATATAAATAGGCTGCCATAAACAATACCACAGCTGATATATACTCCTGCTTTTGATCCATCAGTAAAAAACTAGGAATTAATAATGGAATTAACTGTGATGAAAGCCAGAAATTTGTTTGAAAACAGTGAAGGTAGTATTTTCTTTACAAAACTGAACCATGTCCTCAAAACAAAATACTAGCAAAAAACCTGGTGGAAGTACATTAAACTAGTCCGCAATCTCAAGTGGAATTGTGTGAAGATTGACTTCCTCTAAAAGAGGCTGAATCCTAGAATAAATGGGAAACGTACAGGAAGAGCCAGCATTAAACTCTCTTTTAACAAAGGATTAACATTATCAGATTTGAATGGGTGGTTTGGATTGGAAAAACTCCAAAAACAGAAAAAAATACAAAAATAGCTTAATATACTTTCAATTCAAAGGGGATATTTTGCAATCAATATAGAGATTGCTGACAGGCAAGGTGCAAAATACTCCACTGTAGATACAAAGTGCTGTTAGGGCATAAGCCACACTGCCATAATGAATACTAGACAAAATAACTGTTTGATACAAGGTATATCCACAAAGTAAGTTCTGTTTGACTATATATATATATATATAATGTGTACAGATACAGAAACAAATTTACTGTACAAAAATCTACAACTCTGTTAAACTACTTTTCTACATAGCTTTCAAAATTTTGTAGGCACATCGAATAACATGGCACTAGTTTTTGTATTAAAAATATTCATAAAAGATTGTTTACTGTGTTTTTAACAATGTGGTAACATGTTCTTTCAGCTTGTTTTCATAAAGTGTTGACAACCAAGGAAAGATTTTAGGTGTATGAAGAGATGAAAGTCTCTAGGAGCAAGGTTTGGATTGTATGGAGGATGATAAAACACATCCAGTCAAATTTCTGTAGAAGTTGTTTTGTCACATTCACTGTCTAAGGTCGGGCATAATCGTACTAAAAACAAACACCTTTTGACAGTAATCTTTGCTAATGATTCTGTGTTCACAGTGCAATTTCTTAATGGTCTCGCATTAAACATGTGCAATGATTGATTGGCCTTGTGGTAAGAAATCAAATGGCTTTTCTGTCCCAAAAAATACTGCACGACTTCTCTAGGTGTAAAGGTTTGCTTAGGCTTAACTTTCGTTGGAGAGGGAACTACGCCTCCATTCCAATGATTGTCATTTACTTTCAGGGGTGTCATAAGATACCTAAGTTTCATCTCCAGTGACTATCAAAGAAAGAAAATCATCACTGTTTTCATTGTAGCGCATCAAAAACTGAAGTGCCCTGTCTATCTGTTGTTTTTGGTGTTGTTCATTAAGAATTTTGGGTACCTAACAAGAAAGAAGTTTTCGAAACTTCAGTAACAAAATCATGAATTAGTGATTGTGAGATTTGCGGAAATTCCACAGCAACAACACTAATTGTAAACTTACAGTTTTTCAGATGCTTATCTTCTATAACGTGAACCAGTTTATCAGTAACCAAAGATGAACGTCCACTTCGTTCTTCATTGTGTACTTGATCACGGCTTCCATTGAACTGTCTGACCTATCTTCTAACCACTGAATCATTCATATAATTTTTTCTGTAAACCTCGCAGATTTGCCGATAAATTTCACTTGGTTTAAATCTCTTTGCATTTAGAAGAAGAATCAAAGATCTGATTTCAAAAGCGGCAGCATTTACAATTAAGGCTGATTATAAAAAAGCACTACAAAGAACACGTCAGCAGAAGCGATTTGAAAATAGCATAAATTCTCTCCCTCTTTGAATCAGAATAACTGCTATGCATGTTCTGAATTGTGATCGCAGAACTGCTGCAGATAGAAATAGAAATGGAAATTACTTTGTGGACATACCTTGTATATCCTGCATAATGAAGTTTAGCCAGCACCCCAAAAAGTGTAAGAAAGAATTTTTAGTATATTAAGAGATTTTTTACATTTCTTGCTCAAATTTTATATATGCGGCAAAGAAGTAAGTTTCTTATCAAAAAATTACAAGGTATCGTACCTTCTTAACAACAAGAATAGAAAGATTATGGGTTTTGCAAGAGGCCTCGATTCTTCCAAAAATGGATTCAATTGCTCTTAGTGGGTTGGATGAAATAGCCATTTTTGTCTCACCAATGAACAACCTGTTTATCAGCTATCTGCAGTTGCCGTTCAATTAACTGCATATTTAAACCTTCACAGGAAATTTATAAGTCAACATAAAGGATACTTTTCACATAAGGAGATAAGATTGATAAAATCTTGGAAATATAAACAGTAAAAAGGGTCATGCCAAGGACACAACCTTGAGAAAAGCTCTCTGCTTGGATACATGCTTTATACAAAGTAGGCCCAGTTCACACTTTAAAATTTCTTTTCTGTAGGAAGTTTTGAATAAAAAGTGGTAGATTTCCATGGAAATTAAAGCCATGTAACAACTGAAGAATTTCATAGTGCCAGATTCAATTGTGCATCTTTTCAATGACCAGGAAAAATGACAAGATTCCTACAAACAAAAGTGATTTTAAGAGAACCAATCAATCATTAAACATATGCTCCATCATCTTACAAAGGCAACTCTTTAATACAATAAGTATATAACTTAGCGGAACTTTCATATCTTTTCCTGGCTGTAAGATGAAGATGACAATAGCATCTTGCCACATGAAAAGGAAGACATTTTCTTGCCAGATTCTAATGAAGAGAACCAAGATATAGGAAAAAGAAGTTCTCAAATAAGGAAAGATTTGACATACAACACCATCTGAACCAAGGCTAGTATTATGAATTTCAGGATAAGACTTTTGATTTGTACATATGGAAGTTGTAGTTGTATGGTAACCGTTTATAGCTATGAATATTAATTGTGATCAGCTCAGCACAACTTTAATGTTCTTGAAAAAAGAGAAGTGTATGATTTATAGTTGGACACATTCAAAAAGGTTTCTCCAATTTTAACAATGACATCTTCAGGAAAAGAATAGACAATGGTGCTGGTAGCAAAGACGGAAAACAGAATTCCTGGTACAAATCATTAGCAGCTTTCCCATTCCTCCATACAGATTTGCTAGGAGTGCAAGAAGTGATAGAAAATGTATGAAACATCAAAGAGTCTTTTTGACTATGATGACGAATTTTGTGGGCAATAGCCTTTGCTCTTTTAAAGACAATAATATAATTATTTGTGAAGTTTTGGGGTATTTTCTAAAAATACCCCAAAACTTCTTTTGTTCACAATTTGTACAAGCCTTGTTTCACCAAGATTTTGCAGCTTATAGGGATGAGATCCACCAGCAAGAGGAAGGATTACTAGAAAATGTGTGTGTGAGTGTTGTTATTTATCCCTTGGTGTAGGAAAACCTACACTAGATCCAAAAGGACCAACATGCAAGTGCTGCATAGATTTTATCCTGCTCAACCTACAGTTTTCCCTAAGAAGTACCAAGACAAGTAAGAAGATGAGCAGGACTGGCAAAGAGGGAACAGGAACAAGGAGGAAAAATCCACTCCCCGTTGAGGAACATTAAGCTTTATAAGTGGCCATTTCTAAATCTTGACATGGTCGATTGATGATCTTGTCAGGGGCGACTACAAGATAGAGAGACTTGGACAGTTTATAGCATATCAGTGATGTACCGGAGAGAGACGCCAAGCAATGAGCAGTTTCTGTTTGTTTAAGAAGTGGATTTCCGAGGAAGTAAGCTCATTTGAATTTATAGACGGAAGTTTAGAACAATACTTGTACCAAGTATATCTGCTGTCTCCTTTCCATTCACCTCAACATTCAATGAAATTCACTGCAGGCATATAGATTTTTCCCAACCTATCTCACAGAGAGGCCATAAAATAACTTGGTTTGGGACATCCTATATTTTAGGCTACTTTTTGAAATACTGAATAGCACTTTTGATATCAATCAGAATCCAAGTGCTATTTTCGTCAATGGTCAGGCATTACGGGAAAATTATCAATGTTATGCAGATACTTTTCAATGGCAAAGTCTAAATGAGGCAACAAAAGGAGTGAATAGATAGCCAAACCCAAGGAATGGAAAGTTTTAATAGGTGCATGAAAATGAGTAACTTCATAATGATTCAGCAGACAGAGGTGATCAGAAATCAATTGCTCAATCTGCCAAACCAAATTTTAGTATTCACACTTCCCAATAGAGAATTATGATCATAAAATCAACAATGAAAATAAAAAGATTAGGGAACTGATCCACCAATCCATTTTAATCATTTTGAGAGAAGACATTGTGAAGAGATGGTAAGTAAATGCAACAGACAACAGTAAGAAAAGTAACATGTATCTTAACTGTCATAATGAAATATGAAAGGGAAGTGTTGTATTGGGGTAGTTGCTCAAAGCAAGTGACACTTGTGTTTACCTAAAGAAGGTAAACCCCAAGAGACAATTTTGCATTAAGCAGATATTTGATTGCAGCGTTAGTTTTTTCTTTACTACAAAGAATTTTTATGGTTTTTATAGAAGAATATTTCTGAAATTATTTTATACTTTGTAGATTATTAAAAATATTAATATAAAAAAATAATTTCATTTTCACCCACAATTATTTAATGCATTTTAGGCAAGAATAATATTGAAGAAATTATGCTATTTTTTTAAAAACAACTTTTATTTAATTCTTGTGGTTTTATGATAAAATGTGGTACCATGAAGTTGTATTATACTACATAACAATGATTTACATAAAATTATTTTTCTTGAGAAACAAACTTAACTAAATCAATATGAAGTAAAAAATTTAAAAGACAGCTATAACGTTTCATAAAGTTCATAACTTATATAAAAACACAGAAATCCTCAATATATTGTGAAACAATAAATAAGGTATTTAAAGAATATAAGACCACTAAAAATACCTATTATATCCTCTTCAACATTTAGATGATTTTCTTCAACTGTGTTACTACTTGATATTATATTCTATAAATAAATTAATATACTTCATAAGTAGAAATAAATAATATTAATAAAATGCATAGAAAAATAATAACAAATTAATTAATGAAGAACTTTTCCAATTCACTATGTTGCATTAAGTAATAAGTTGGACAATTCAAAAATTAATGTGGTATTTACTTATAACACTAGCATACATTTTACTGAATAAAATGTGAAGTCTTAGTTTCAAATATATGAATAAAGATTATAAATTTTCTCACATTTTGGACATAATACTTAGGAAGGAACTGACTCCATGGATCTGGCATATTATCCAATGATTCTTTTATATGATTGGCACTTTGAGCAGAATCAGTAGTAGAATTGATTTGAAGAAGATGGCATGATGTAGGACCAAATGAACTCTTCATACTTTGATATACAGTTTCCGCTCTAAGAAATAACAAACTATTTTATATGCAAATGCATTGTAAATGTACTCAATTGGCTTTTTATTAAAAGCTAGAACTTAACATTGATGCAAATAATAAAATACTTAGCATAAATTATTTCCAAAAATTCTAAATAAAACATTAAGTATAATTATATTGGAATTCAATTTACTTTGCCAAATCTTCAGATGTCACATCATGTATTAGAAGATAGTAAGTCAGCACTTGTGAAAAGAACCACTTAGAATTATGAGTACTTTGCTGGTATTGAATTAATTGCTGTGATAATTCATTGATTTGGCTGAGAGGATCTTGATGAGAAGATGATACAACAAATATACCTAAATTATGTTAAGGTTAATACATATAAAAATTATATAATCACAAATATTAATATAAAATATTTTTTTTGGTATCTCTTATAATTTTTAAGAACTGACTCCAGGATCTGTCATGTATCCAATAATGACACATAAAATCAATTTATATGATTAGCAGCTAAAAACTGCTTTGTTGGTTGCCTTGTTACTCAATAATCATTTTTAATTTATTTCAGACTAAATTTACAGAGTATTTTGAACCACTATAAACATCCAAATCCAAGGTAGGAATCAAACCTACAAACTGTTGAGGCAAAGACTAAATCACTAACCTTTCAGTTACCAATTTGTTTGCACTTTAAGCTGAATAAATGAAAGAATTTATCTAAACATAATACAATGTATGTTTAAAGCAACTTTCAGTCTTTCCATATTATACAATTGCAATTCTAAATAATTGTAACTGTACAATATAAGTAAATTTTCATATTATTATGATCATATACTGATACTTATAACACTGATAGGTTATCAGTATTATAAGTAATTTTTCATTTGAAATATCTAGATGTATTAACAATATAATTTTTTAATAGAAATATTGAAGAAAATTAAGAAATGAATTCCAAATAATTTATCAAAATATAAATTTTACGAAATACAAAATAAAAATAGATAAAACATTGACTGAATTCCTTCAATTAGAAGATACTCATATTGAAAAAAAATTTCAATCTAAAAGTTACGATTAAGCACATGTTTGAATAGCGAATATATTTTTTGAAATTCATTAATATAGAACTTAGCAACCAATATCTTCTAAAACAAATCTTACATATAATGGTAAGCAAATTATAATTTAACATGCATGTGAACACATATACATGCACATTAATTATTTATACAAAATATAATATACACAAGAGTAATTGAAAAACAAATACTTGTTACCTCTAAAAGAAATTGGGAAAGATGATTTTAGTGTTGATGCTTATCATTAATAATCACTTAATAAAATAAATGTGCTAAAAATAATTAAATAAAGTGATAAAAAAATAAAGGCTATCAATAGTTATGTTCAGGTACACATTATTCAACAGTATGTGTTTACGTCATTTAAACCTAGAATTTACTGAAAATGAAATTTTTGTAATTTTAAGGTCTGAAGTTAATGTTGATGTGATATTTATGAAAAATTTTATATTTATTTAAAAAAATTTTTATTAAACAAATGTACTTAGTAAAGTGCTATTTTTAGGGATAGATTGTTTCATATATATATACTACTATTAGTTATGAAAATTGAAAGAATATTTCCA
This sequence comes from Latrodectus hesperus, assembly GCA_037975125.1. NCBI lineage: Eukaryota > Metazoa > Arthropoda > Arachnida > Araneae > Theridiidae > Latrodectus > Latrodectus hesperus. Next base: position 18,336,626 of record CM075857.1, on the reverse strand, counting down.
TATTTAAGATGCAGGGGGTTCTTTTAGTATTGAACATTTATCGGATATTATAATTACATTTATTGCCATAAATCACTTTATAATTTATATTTTAACTTGAAATTTTACAATTTAACTTAAACATATAAACTTAATATTTGTGCCAAATTTCAAGAAATTTGGATAAAAATTGAAAAAATTAGTTTTGAAATCCACTGTTCCTTTAAATGGATTAAAAGTAAAATTTTCAAAACTTTAATCAAAAGCAGATGTTAGCTTTACTGAACAAGAAATCAAAACAGTCCCTGTTTTGTGAGGTAAAATTGATATGTATTTCAGACATCTGCTAAGCCAAATAAACTTATTTTACATTGTTTATTGTTTAACAATGTATGTCAGTTCATTAGCATACATCTTAAAACATCTTCAAGGATAGAGTATTCAAAATAATAATGCAGTCAATAAAATAAATAATTAGGGAGGAAATATTCAATTAAAAGTAAATAATCTCAAAAAATATACTGCATTGAAATTAAAATTTTTGTTGCCTTCTGAAAGTTTTGCCTTCTTTTTTATGATTATTTTTTTATAATAAGATTTTGATTAAAGTGGGAACCAAAGTTTACAGAGAAATTTTAAATAGTACAAATGGTATGCCCAAAGTGAGAGTGAATGCAGAAATTGATGATTTGATGGTCGGCACTTAACTTATTCATCTTCTACAAGATATATCTCATAATCACTATAATCAGTCACATTACAGATGTCACTTATTCATAATGGTGATTTAATATTTGAATAAGTTTTAATTATTAAATACGACAAAAACTTTGTGTAACATTTTAAAAATCAACCTTGACAGTAATAATAATATATTAATATATATTGACAGTAATAATAATTAAATATTTCTTAAAAGCACTTTTATTAAATTTGTAAAAGCTTCACCAATTTCACCTGACTAAAGAGATAAATACAGAAGTTTGAAAAATCAACTTAATTAAGAGAATAAAGGAACTATTACTTTTTTCATAAATTTATTTTACTATTGCAATCATTGAATATTAGCTAATTATATATTTTTAACTATGGGAGTTTTAATGATTCTATAAAAATTATTCAACATGAGAAAAAAAGATACATGACAAATAGTTATGAATAAATTCATGCTCAGGTGAAGAAGTAACTTGAAAAAACACATCTCTGTAAGCTTCAAACCAGGGAGTTGTGGCTGAAAAGAAATGAAAAAAATTACTTTTACAAATTTATAAATATATATTTATGTACACACAAAAAGTGATCCAAAAGTCAGGATGAATTTTGAATTCGAAAATGAATTGAGTGACAAAGATATGATTTGAACCAAAACGGATGGAAAAAGAACCAGGTTTAGAGTGGCCATGAATAAAAAAAAGTAGTTTTGTTAACAACCGACAGGTAGCACTGTTAGATTTCTTATTTAGGATTATGTAAATAAACAAAACATTATAAAAAGGAGCAACTTTACCAGGTGATGGCAATCGAAGTTTACATGGATCAAAATGCTATCCATTGTTGAAAAAGCTCTTCATTAAACTGTATTATAAAAATTTGGACTGGACCATTGCTGCATTGCAAGCATATCAGTACATGAAGGGTATGTGAGATAGCAAAGAACCAATAACTTTTTCATTGAACAAAATGATGAAGAAAGCTACAGGTTCCTTAGTGTCATGTTTTAGAAGTGAACACCCTCAACAGCTGCAGCTGTTGCCTTGACAGTGGAGCAGACGGTGCAATTCATGTCGACAAGTTGACTTTTGGTGAAATTAAATACTATAATGTCATCTGTTGGTAGACAACAAAACTAACTTTTTAGACATTGCCATATATAACCTAGTTTCTATTTTATCCATACGGTGCAAACTGTATCTTTGTAACACAATTTGTTTTCAAATTATTCATTTTTAAAGTTCATCCTGACTTTTGAATCACCTGGTGTGAGTATATATATATATATATATATATATATATATATATATGTTATTGAAATACAAAATTCACCTAATTAAACTGGATAAGAATTTTGTTATTTTTAAGTTGCAATTACTTTATAATTGTCTTTTTAACTTTAAAAAAGTAACATCATTATGATGAAAACAAACTATATAAATTTTTTACAACATCCAATATCTGTATAAAATATGGTTATTATTATGAAACATGTAGGTGAAAGAAATAAAAATAAACCTACTAATATTTTATATTACTTTACCAAAGAACCAATCTTATTTTAGATTTCAAAATAATGATAAATCAGAAAATTTCACATTTCACTTTAAAGAAATAGTCCATTATTGTTTTTTGATATAAGTTTCATGGAATAATATATTAAAGACAGAAATAATAAATTTCATATTATAAGAATAAGAAATGGAATTTGATTTGAATTAAAGTTGATTTAATTTCTTAATATTATTAATCATTTTAAAGTTACTTTTTTAAATTTTAAAAGTAATATGAATAATATCATAATAAAAATAAAAAATTTTTGACAAACATTATAGTTACACTACTTCTTAAAAATTACAATTTATTTATAAAACTGTTCTGACATAAATTAAAATAATTTTCAATTTCAAAAATCTCAGTCATAACAAAACAGGTTTTAATTAATATTTCATTACTGTTGATGAGCTTTAAATTTTTCAAACAGCAAAATTAAGAACCTATAGGTATTTTTTCTTTTGATAAAAATTTAAAAAAATTGTTCCCTATCTCCTCAATTCTAAAACATAATATTCTTTTCAGAAAAGTAACTTTTTAGAACAGTTGGTTCATATATAATAAACATCAAACTTATAAAATGAAATTTCAGAATATAAATATTAATAATTGAAAATAAAATTTAAAAAATACATAAAATCTTGATTTATTCAAAACTTATAAAAAGAGTATGAAAGGAATTCCTCACTTTAATCAATAAGTGTGGTGAGAATATTTTAATATTTTTAATCGTAAATATAAAATGTAAATTTAATCACCTTTAACAATTCATAATTTATTTTATAATTATTCATTAAATTCAAAGTATATAAATTTATATGATTAAAATAGTAACAATAACTGCTTCACTCACAGATTGCTTCTGAGATAGCAGTCAAACACTAGATTACATCAAAATTTTATACACAGATTTTTCATAAAATATATTTTTCATTTATTATAAAACTTCATAATTAAATATTGATATATTTAATAATATTTCAAATTAATTTGTATTTTATTATTTAAGAAATCATTATAAACAATGAAAAAAACATTAAAAATTAGATTTAAAAAATTTGTAACATAAAATACTTTTAAAAAATGCCATATAAAATTGTGTTTTACACTAAGATAATATAAATAACAGCCTGTTACTATATTTTTTATTACACAGACAAATTTGACAAATTCTTAACAAAAAAGTCATTAATAATAAATATTCATATAATATGAAAAATTAATCACACTTACAGCCATATTTAAGATAATAATTTTGAGTTTCTAAAGTGTTCATTAAAATCCCTTCTGACTGAGAGACAGTATTTGATGCAACTGCGTCATGCATCATTTTCTTTCCAGTCGAAGGAGAAGGGGGTTGTGCATGCAAATGTTTCATAATGATGCGAAAATTTTTTATGGCACAAGGTGTATTATTAGGATCTCTAATAGAAGCTAAAATAAAATTAAAAAAAATAGTTAAATTAATATTGAATATTAATATCTTACATTTATTTCTATAGAATTTTTTTTAGCAGAAAAGGATGAAATATCAAATTTGAAATAATTTCATTATAAATTTAATTATTTCATAAAATTTCCAACACACATGAAATAAAATAATGCAAAAAATATTAGCAAAAGTTATCTAAATCCAATTCAACTTAAATAGAGACAAAAAATTTTTAATTGATTAAGAGTTTTAAAGATAAATAAAGAAGCTAAATTACTATAAATGGTATAAATATAACTTATCCAGAATGGTTTAATTTATCAATTATTTTAGGATTTGAAGCATATTTCTCTCATTTATATGTCTCAGACGTTTCCTTATTGAGCAACCTAATAAACTGCAATATATAGCATGCAATGTAGCAGCACTGCTTGTATAATACATTATTTATTAGATATCTTAAGGGAACTAGTTTATTCTTCTGAATTATTTTTTAAGACTTTAATTATATCTTTTGCAATGACAATTATTAAAAAGTTTCATTAGTGCAAAATTTCACTGACACATTAAGTACATTTTACTTTTACAACTATGGAATAAAAACCTGGCTTTGATTGTCAATTCAATATGCTTTGACAGTATTTATTTTGTAACTTTAAATAGATTTGCTCAGTTTGAGCTTTGCCACAAATATTTTACAAAAAAGAAATAACTTAAAAAACATTGTCTTTGAAATTGAATTGGAATTACTGACTGTTTTAACAAAAGATTATAAAAGTACTATATGCTTCTATCCCCTGAACTAATTCTATTATTCATTCAGAGTATTAATTAATATATTTTTTTTTAAATTTGTTAAATTACTTCATTAATATTTGTTTTTTTTAAATAAAACTGGTAAAAAATCTTTTATATTTATCAAAAAACTGGTTCTTAAGAAAAAATCACACCAATAGACCTATAGATTTTTTGTAATTTATAACATAATACTAATAGAATGTCGCATAAATACATATTTTTGTTTTGTATTCACTTAAAAATTTAATAGAATCAATAGCAGCTCTAAAATATTACCGCCAGTTACAAACAATGAAAAAATGTCTCACGAATTACTAATATTTAAAATAACATAAATATAATATGTAACATTTATAGTCATAGAATATACCTAATTAATAAAAGTTTTGTCAAGTTAAAATGTATGTTTGATAACCTACACTATTTTAAAACATACTAAAGTTCACATCGAATACTCATGTGTTACACATGTGCAATGGCTTCCTGAGTAAGTAATTATTGGTTTCTTTATAATAGTAAGACAAACACTTATTTATGTTTATAAAACAAGTTGGAAGGAAATTTAATATCAAAATATGATTATACTGAATCCAAAATCAAGGTTGAATTAAGATATGAATCCAAATCACTTATTAAAAATGCCTACTTTAGAGACTTCAGGAGAAAACTACTGAAAAAACTTATTTTCAGACATGCACATAAACATACTTTACAATGGATATACTTAAACAGCAAAGACTACATTGGATTGTCAAGAAAGAAATTTCAGCACAGATGCCGTATAATCCAGGATCACGAATTCTGAATGTTTTTGATGAAAAAGAAATGTTGCCAAGATGATATATTGTGACACACGTGATGACATTAATACTAGGGTTGCAGAAATAGAATTTTCTGCATGATTCTTATTGGAAAAGAAGATGATGGATGAGAAGTGTCATTAGAATTATCTTACTTGTGTGATTTAGAATTAATAATAAAAAGAAATTATTGATTTTATATATACTAATACAATTATTTTAAAAACAATAAAAATTTTTAAACATGAAATATAATTTGTTACATATCATAGATATAAGCAGATGTAATTATTTGCAATCTAATTCTATTCACATATTTCTTGTCTTGACTGAAGCAATCTGATCAATTACTTTATCAAAGTTGATCATTTCAAATTTTTCTTTTTCTATACTTGTTGTTGTTGTCATATGCCAGCTAGGCTGGCATTATGCAGTGCCCTGTTCCACTTTTCCAACTGAACCACATTTTGGTTGGAGTCTGGCTTTTCTATACTTAAAATTGTTAAATCACACTTGGACGGTTTTGACTCATGGTGGATCATAAATAAGTCAAAATTAATTTTATTTTGCTGAAAGAAAGTTCACAGCTTGCTATTGGTGCCGAAATAATTAAAAGTATTTGAATGGCAATATCTTCTTCTCTGTATCTTCACTGTATGAGATAAAGTTCTAATGGAGTTTTTTCAAAAATTTCTTTTCTACTACTGAGTAACATCTTTCAGTCCCACATTTCTCTATAGACTTCTGTTCCATGGAAATCTGTATAACAAAATTCACCCAAACTTTTACATTTGTTAAGCACGTTGACTTAGCACTCCCAATGCACAGGTCATAAATTTGATTCTAAGGCTAGGTCAACTCAACCATTCAGTGGGTCGATTAACTGAGAACCAATCATGCTTGGGAACTAAACACCAGGGATTTTACTTTGGGCAGACCACCTAACCGGGACCCCAGGGCCCTCAATTAGGAAAACAGATATGGGCATAGTAGTCCTTGATCCGATATTAAAATTTTTAAGTCGGGATACTTATTTATTTACTAATCAATTAATTTTTTACTTTTAAGAAAAGTAATTTTAATAATTTAACATTACCATAACAATGTCTTAAAAAATTATAAATATATTTTTCTAGCTTGTTAACCAATTGCAGTAATCGAACACCTTTATTCCCTATTAATTGTGCATTATCTTATTCATGAAAGACTCTACAAATTGTTGATCATTAGGTGTTGAACGTATGCTATAACTTATCTTAACTAATTTTCAAAAATTCTATAATATGTATTACTAACTTCACAAAATTAGCTATTTATTGCAAAATAATAATTGGGCAAAACTTTACACCCTAATTTAGGATCAACTCACCTGATTTTTCACAGTGATATCTTTTTAAACATTTCATTTACCACAGATTAAACTGAAACTATTACTTCAATTTTTTATTTCAAAAAAATTCCAGTGAAAAACTTTAACTTAATGGGAAATTTTGCATTTAATATAGCTTTTTAAGTTATATCCTTCAGATCATTAATGTAAACCAAAATTATTTTTACTACAAAAAGTTTGAATCACAAAACGTAATATTGATAATTTATAATATTTCATTTTTATACCATAAAACCAATTTCTCTGATTCCAAAATTAGAAGACCTTCATTAATAAGCCTTTATCTGATTTCATTTTAGATAATTAAATTATGCCATAGCATAATCAATGCAAATTTTAAATAAGCAAAAGAACACTGATACAGACAACAAATATATATATTGCCAATTTCTTAAATCAAAAATCAAAACATACATAAATTCAAGTAAAATTATGTATATCTTATATAATCAGAAATTTTCAGCCAAACAATATATATTATTAAAAATAATTTTTTTTCAAAGCAGATACACTCTATATTGTTCTTTCAAATTTTTCATTGATTCAAATTATTATCAACAATTACAAGTGCTGAAATAAAAAATAATATATTTTACCTGTTATATCGCCTAATTTTATTTAAAGAAATTTTTTCAATTAGTTATCATAGTAGTGAAAATTTTCGTTGTATTTTTAAGGCATTAAAACTGTTTTTTTAAGATATTAAAATATATTTTATTATTAAAGTAAGGACTAATTTTTAAAATCAAAATTTATTTCGATTAAGAATCATTTTGGAAGTGCTGTTCATGCAATGTATAAAGTTTTTTCTTTCAACAAATTTATATCATTTAAAGACGATCTTAAAATTTTACAATGTAAACTGAGAAATATGTATGATTCTTTATAAATTTCTTGAATGAATTTTTCAAATTAAAAGGTTTGTTTTTATATAAATTGAACTAATTAATCAAAAAATATATTCTGTATATTTAAATATATAAAAAAAATGTTTAAAAAATAGAAAACAAAATTATAAATTTTTAACTTCTAGCATTTGGAAAAAGAATTTTTCAATATAAGGGGCTATAATGCAAAGCTAACAAAATTACGAGTCAAATAAAAATTATTTCCACAAATAAAAACATTTAATATTAAATAAATTACTTTTAGATGAATAGTTTTAACTAATAAATCATTTAATAATTAATTTTTAAAACTCTGCAGGCAGATGTTAGTAAATATTTATACCAGCAAAAATATGAAATAAATATTCAAATAGAAAGAATGCCAAGTAGACAGAAAATACTACTTATGGCAATAATATTTTAAATGTCAAAACTTCAGATTTTCAAAAGTTTATATTTTTGTTTCTGATGAAGTGACGTTTGGGAAGAAACAAAATACTAACTATGTGAACAAGGAAAAGGAAAGAAAGTTTATGTGTTTCCCTAGGATTTGGAGATAATTATTTCTCGGTCCCCTCCATTTCGATTCCAGGAAGACAATTCCCTACGCGGCATACTGTAGTGTTATTTTATGAAAAATTTCTCCCTTTTTTTGAAGGTCAGTCAGGTGCCGGACACAATATTTTGGACAAAGGGAGCCTCTAATATGAAATACGTTTCAGCAGGAATTTTCTAACGAGTGTAAGGCTACCGTAAAGCCCGAGATAAAAAATACAAGGGTTTTATTTTTATTTTGGGATAATGGATAATATAATTTCACAAAGTCTCAATAACAACAGAAACTGATCTTTCTATATGGTTTCTTGATAGCTTAAGTAAAATCTGACTTTTCTGTTATTAGCACAGTTGAATTCTTACAAGTTTCCATTAATAATATTTAAATTATACGAAATTCTCTTTTTTTGCAAATAATTTTTTATTATGTTATTATAGTCAAATTAAGATTAATTTCACATTTTTTATCATAAAAGAAAATCTAAAATATTAATAAGATACTGCTTTTTAAATAAAAAGATTTAATTTCTTCTGAGAAATTAAAAATAGCATGTCAAATATTCCAAAACATTAAAATTTCAAAAAAAATTTTTTACGTTTTGAATTTTTGAATAAATATTACATCCAGAGGGATCCAGTGGAAATAATATTCATTAAATGTTCTATTTTGAATAAAACAAACTTATTTGCTTTGTTATTAAAAATTACCTGGTATTTAATGTTAACACAAATAATTTGGTTAAAAGCTTTATACTAAAATACAAACCACTCTTATGAATAAAAAATGGAACTGACCACTGTAATATTCCAGAAATTTTTAATGAAAAAATTAAAATATTTTTGTTATTTACACATTTCCAAGATTTGTAGTATAAACAATAGTATCACAAATTTTGAGCACAGTATAAAACTTAAAAAGGAAAAGATTAAAAGAATAAAAAGTGATAATCTATCTGATTAAGAAATGAAAATCGAAAGCATGGTTAAAAACAATTTTTAAAAGGAACTAAACCATACAAATTTATTATTGATAAGGAAATATAAGAGTAAGAGTTTCGTTTATGGCGAGCTCCTGCAGCTCTTCCCCGTTTTTCATCAATAACCTCTTCTCTTTTCCAAATCTGATTCTTCCCTGGAGCTTTTTTTATTTTTCTCAGGGCATAACACAATAATTATAAAATGTAAAGTTTATTTCTCAGAATAAAAGTGATATTATAATAAAATTAAGATTGAAATTTTTTGAAAAATTTTGTTTATCTTTGAAATGATTTGTCACCCCTCTGCAAGCTACGCCTGGGCCATGATAGCCCCCTCCCCCCTCGCTACGCCTCTGCCTATGACTAAGGAGCATTTCTTTAATTTCCCCATCTCTTCCTGTAGTTTGTTCTATTGATGACTTTCGAGCCCTCTTGCCTTTGGAGCTACTTCAATAATCCACTGGACTGCGAGAGGCCTCATATCTGAAAAGATGATGGCGAGCATAATACAAAAAATTTTTTATTAGTCTCCATATCTATGATGTAATAAAAACCATATTGCCAGTTACAAAAGAATATTCCTCAAAAAATCATCAAACTCAGAGTTTGGCATCCTTGATACTGCATCTGAGTGCAAATCTTTATTTGCAGAAATAGTGTTGTGAAAACTAAAATTATTTCCATGCTAACTTTCAATAAAAGTGTATACCTCGATAATACATTTTAATTAGTGTACAATCATATAATATATAATTAATAAATATAAATCACATTTTTCAATAGACTTCATAGATACTATCAGCAAGATAATAGGAAAGATCAACACAATTTTTAAGTAATAAAAATAACAAGCGTGAAATAACTATGACAGAAAAAGATTTTGTTTTTTCTCCTAGTGAAATGAGAATAAATATTTTATAAATTTTATTGCTTGGAGAAAAATTGTAAATACAATGGCTGGTACTAGCTAATTTAATTGTAAAGGAATTTAAATATAGGGATAAAAACTGACGATAAAAATTAAAGAATCAAATTTCTTTATTATGGACTTTGCTTGCAGAGATTCCCTAATAAAGTTTCCTTCCAGTGGATTTCCTCCCACTGTGGCACTGAGGGAAACGAGAGAGCGGATCTCCTTGCCAAGAAGGCAACCTTAATTCAGCAGCCATTCTGAGCTTCCATTCATCTAAACTTGAAATTTCTGGAATCTCTAGGCATTTTTGCTGTGATACTGCCTGACACCTTTCGAATGGCAAACCTTGGACTGTACTCTTCTCTGCTTCACACACTGTTCCTAACTTCCCTCGAGCGACAGCAGTTGCTATATTTAGAATGCTGACTGGTCACAACTGTCTCCGTGGCTATCTCTTCTGTTTTAACATTGAAGACTCCCCTGCGTGTTCTCTTTTTATGTCTGGACATGTTACGGCTTAACATTTGGAAGAAATTCCAGTCTGCCACTCGCCACTATCGGTCTTTTCTTGTCATGTTGCAAGATATTGGAGAGCCTATTGTCTGATGGCCTAGCAGCCGAGCCACAGGCATTTGAAAATAAATAATAATTTCTTTATTATGGCAAAACTGTTTTTTTATGGTGAATAATAATTTGAAAAAAAAAATGTTTCTTTGATTATTAATTCTAAAGGAAATGCATTACAAAAGACATGATTAATTCTATCAAAAATAAACTTATATAAAATGTAAAAATTAAGTTGATCGTAATACAGTAATATAAAAAATATATAATCTTATGCTAAGGAGGGAAAAAACATTCAGTTATTGACCACACAATAATTTGATAGTTCATTAATTACTTATTACAGATAAAAAAAATTCATAATTTAAGATTTTTAGCTGTTACAACAATGAAATTATGTTATTTAAAAGAAAGCAAGATTAATTATAAAACAGAACAATTAATATATGTTTTACCTTTTCTACAAAAATTCTTTGTTTATATGGACAATTAATCATCACTTTTTTTTGTTAAGATTTAACATTTTGTTACAAAAGAAAATTTATAATTTTAAAAAAAAACCTAAAATGTCTTAACAAAATATTTATAAATTATTCAATAAAGCTGTGCTGACAACAAAAACCAATATATACATTAAATATATATCAGATGAAAAAGATAAGGCTTGTTAATTGTTTTTAAACCTGTTTAAAAGTATAAATAAACTGCACATTTTACTATAAAAATGATCGATATAAAATATTTAGAGGTAATAAACCTTAATTTAATTATAAATTGAACAAAAATTACAAAACATTTAATAAAGATATGAAATGATTTTTAATAATACAGTAACATAAGTAAATTTAAATATAACCATGGTCTTCAACACAACAAAAAAAATTACATTTTTTTTAGACAAACGTAAAACAATTCCGATTCGAGAACTTAAAAAAGATTTCTCAAAATTACAAATTATTAATTTCTTTCAGAATAATACACTAATAATCTTTAAAAAAATAGCAAAGAATTTTTAAGATCCATAAGCACTTAGTTTATAACTTTTTTCAATAATTTGTTAATTAATTAATGCTTTAGCTTAAAACTGTATACAGAAACTAAGTAATAATTATGAAATTAAACTTATTTCTACAGTTATATAATAGTATAGGTGAAATATGAATTTCTTATTGATGTCTGATAAATTTTCTTATTTTTAACAGACCAAATTTAATATTTACCTTCAGTGTTCAGCCTACAAAAAGGTTGTACCATTTGCACAAATGTTAAATTATTTTTCGCACATACTTGTTCAACATCACTGCTGCACAGAACTGCTACAGAAGGGGAAAATACATCCTGTATAAGTTCATAAGCAGTTTGTTTACAGGTAGCCATAGCTTCGTTATTTTTAATAATTTGATCAATCATTCATTGGATATTAAGCATTTTTTTATAATTTTTGCAAAATAAAATGAATTCGATAGATTGTGTAAAAGTGTGAAAAACATATTTAAATCCTCACAATTATGAAGTTATACAACTGGAATTGTTTATATAAATTAAGTTAGCTTTAAAAAATCTCCAATCCAAAAATGAGTAAACTTTAGATTTTTGCCCCAATGAATCATCGTATGCACTGATAACTTCACATTTTTAACAGCAAGAATTGTTTTCCTTCAGTGGGTGTCCAAACAAACAAGAGAAATGATTTTGAACATAATTACAGTTACAGTGATCAAAATGTGAAAATCTAGTGTGACATTAATATATTAATGATAAAAATGGAAAACGTTTAAGCATTTTTCAGTTTCCAATGACAAGAATGAATCAATCGGAACGACTATTATTGGATAGTACCACATTTATACACTGTAAAAGGGTACTCCGTAGCATCCAGATAAATTGATTTGTGAGTAGGAAGCAGCAAAAACGCAAATTAACTTTCTCTTGTCATCCAACAATGACTTGGGTAGGACATAGAACGTTCAGAAAAGCGCGATCTCATCATTCAGTCAAATTAAACTCCTTGTCTAATAAATTGAAGATGATTCATTTACAAAACTATATCCGTATCGCAATTTAAGCATTTAATAGTTGATATCTTTTTCATGTTATAATATTTGAAGTTAAAAGTACTAGGCCTATAGGACATTTAGCTTAAAAATTATAAGAGCGGAAAGAAGCCTATAAAATCAACCATTTTATATATAGTTAAAAGACATCGATTAGTTATGCACATATATTATGCTACCGATGAAGTTTTTAAATGAATAATCATCAATCCTACTCTGATTTATAAATAACTCTTCTGTCAAATTATTTTAGTTATAAACCAGAGGATTATAACATAATATATTCGCTCACTAGTCGTTGTCTTTTAATAATATTTGCAATGAAGAATGTCGAACTTTATTAATCTTAGCCCAATACTTTTCACATCTGCATGTGCAAAACATAAAAAATAAATTTTACATAAATTGAATTAATAAGCAAATGATAAAACTAATTATAAATAACTGATACATTAATATGCATTTGACTTATGATTTTTGATGTTAAAATATTTAATATTTTATTTATTTAAAAATGCTTGCTATTCTAATGTGATTTTCTTTTGTTTTTGACGTCGAATTGTTGTTGTGCAAAGGGGGCACAATTTGGTGGAGCGATCCAAATTAACTTTTATGTCTATGATAATTATTATATTCCTTTACTGTCATCATATTTCTAAGAAACGTCAAACATCATGCTAACAGAGGTATTATATATTTTCATTGTGATTATTCGACAAATACTTCATTTGTTGTTGCTCATATACTTCAATGTAAAAATATAAAATATGAACATGATTGTAAATAATATTTGATGGATAGAATTATTATTAGTTCCAATTATTTCACAATATTTGTAATTTAATAATTCGTGTAGTGATTTTCCATGCTTTATATGTTTATATGTAAGTTTTCACATTTGCATGAACATTTTTCCTTTTCATTGGAGAAGAAAACAAAGAATCAAATTAAATATGCATTCGTATTCTGTTAGGAGAACTGATCACTGTACACATGAATTTGATCTATTCAAAAATTGCTTCACTTTTACTTCATACATAAATGTCAAATCACAAGTTGTAAATTCAATAATTTCCTTAAGTTACATGAACTTCCTTAGTATTCCTTAAGTATTTGCAGAGCAAATGATAATTAATATTCCTCATTAGTTTACTGCAAATTAAAAACTGATATTCAATTAAAATAAATCTGTTTTTCTTATACATTAGTAAAATAATAATCAAATATTAACAACTTAGTAATTTATTCAGGTATTCTATACATAATATGGTTCAGTTTAAGTGTCTTGCTAAAATTAGTTAAATGATGAGAAAGGTGCCAGCCTAAAGTATCCTTGACACTGAAATATCTCAATTGAAATAAAATGCATTATTTTCTCTTATCAGCTACGTTGTGAGATGCATAAGGTCAATTAGATAAGGAGGATCCCTCTGGAGTTAGCAACCGGGAAAGAGAGATAATTCATCTTTAAATTGCCAATCACAGAGGAATGCCAAATGATTCTTACAATAAACCAGATTTATCGAAAATTTAAATTTTTTAAGTGATAAATTAAAATATTAGATAATATTCTAATTTTATAACTGCATGTGTGTTTTCTATTTGCAATAAAGCAAATTCTCTTTTCACATTTCCTTTATTATTGTAAGGCTGTTCAAAAGTAATACCATAATTTTATAAAAAATAATTTTTTATTTAGGTCATTTCAATGCGAATGGAAAAACAAAACTAAAGAAAGAAGAAAGCTAAGAAATCAAGAATAATAATGAAATCATATTTAATAAAAAAAATATCAAAAGGAAAAATCAAAAGATAATATGGATTGTAATCAGAATCAGATTGTCGTTTTACTTTTATTTCTATTAAACTTTTAAGTGATAACACAAAAAAATAAATAAATAAATAAATAAAAAAAACGGGATTCTGAAGATGGGGTACCAAATAAATCTATGTCCACATCTAAGGCAAAGTAGAGAAAATGCAATAGAAATACTCGCAATAATATTTTCTAGCTTTTGAGATAACACTTTATTACTGTTCATTTTTACGTACGTTCATTTCATTACGTGATTTTATTTTCCGCATATTTCAGGATTAATGCAAACTAAATGCTTCAACAACAGCAGTTTTACATCAAAATTAGTTTCAGTTTTATGGATGAGCCAATAATGAAGAAGGAATGGCAAGGGGTGAAAATAATAATGGATCTTGTTGTTATACATTCATCAGAATATACTGAAGTACACAGATGTGCCAGCTCACTGCTTTTTTTACTTTAAATTCCGTTACATGACCATAGTTCACAACATTTGAGTTTAACAAATGCAGGAATGATTAAAGTGATTTAGCTTTAAAACGAGAATAGATGAATCATAAATGCATTGATAAATTCTGGCCAATATTAGTAATATTAAAAATCGGGATATACATATTGAAATTGTATCATTAAAAATCAGGCTTTCCGGGAAATTTTCAGTATCTCATTTTTATATCATAATTAATTTATGAAATAATTGAATTTTCTTAAAAAAATCTGTACATTTTATTTTTGAAATAAAAAAGATAGTTGTATATAATTTGAATGTTTTCCAGATTAGTATAAGAAACAATGAAATAATATAAATCCTATTTTTATGGAAAAATTCAATGTTTTAAAAGATTTTTTTTCACTCCCTAACTAAGCAGAAAAGCTTAAATATTTGCCTTTTTTCAATTCCTCCTATAAGTTCACACTCTCCCTATGTATACCTTGTTCAAACTTTCAGTTATTAATAAAATAATTTTTATTCATCTATTTGAATTTGAGTGGATGAATAAAATAATTTTTATTCATCCACTCAAATTCAAATAGATTTTTTTAAAAATGTGTAGTGGATGGCATTTGATGTTAATATAGTTTTAAAAATATTATTTAAAATTTATTAATTTTAGTTTTATATGCGAGAAAAAATAATTTGTCTATATTGACTCAAGTAGGAATTGACTTCAAATTTTTTTATATATATTACTTGTTTCATATAAAAATGGCAGAAGATAGAATTGTGGAGCAGGTTAGCAAATTGAAACACCAAACTAGATTCCTCCGTAATATTAATTTTGAACTGCATGTTTACAGACTGCAATTCAAGGACAACCAATAACAGGGAGCATTTTAAAAATGAGTATGCAGACAAAATATTTCTTGTGTTGAAATAAATTATATTGATATTTTTAAAGAAAAATTTTAATCTCCTGAAAATTCAATAATTTTTTGGAAATTTCAATAAAAAATAAAAATTTTCTTTTTTATAAGGTAATTATTTTCAAAATAAATAATTAATTAAAAATATGAGGTAAAAGAGGCTTTTTTAAGAATATTATTACCACCAAACGATAACTTATGGTAAACATCAATACACTGTTTAAATAGTACTCTATGGTTTGCCTTTTAGAATAATGAAAGAACATTGGTTTTCTTTTTAAAAGTATAAGTTTGAGTGAGCATAGTCCACGTGAATAATCGACATAATGTATGAGTTATACCCAGGAATTGATTCAAGCGTAATGGGTGGATACTTTTATTGTTGAAATTATTAATTCTAAATTTAAATTTGATAATTGGAAATTTAAAAAAATTGCTTGTGTTATAGTGAGCTGCAATCACAGACCAATAATAATAAGACCTCCAACTCTCATAGCAGAGAAAACGGCAGCATTTTCTGAAAAGTGAGTGTTCAAAAGTACGGTTGTGACGCAGCTCCCTCTAGCGGCATGTTTATTGATCTGTCTTCTATTCGTTTTCGGAGAAAATTCGAATTTTCTCCGAAACTATTTCAAGTTAGCGATGTAGAATTTTTTGTTTGAAAATGAAGTTGAAATTTTCACAATTTTTAGTTCTTATCTAATTAAAATGCCTAGAACTTGCTGCATTCCAGGGTGCTTAATTATATCCCTATATAATAGGGAAGAAATAAATAAGAAAAATGGAAACACTTTCCTCAGCACTCAAACTTTGCTTGTTCGAATTTTATATTTAATCCTACATAAGTATAAATATTTAGCTATGGAATATAATTACTTTCTTCATAAATTGTTTGTTATAATGATTTCCTATGCAATTAATCTATAAAAATAAATCATTTACTTTAAAATTTTTCCAAAAATTTCAATTGGAATGAATTTTTAAATGTGTGTTCGTACCTTATGAATGAAATTTTTACTTTTTCTATATGCTCGAAATTGAGTGACTTATTATATATAAAACAATTCTAATTTTAAAAAATAAGCTATTAGATGAAGTTCCTATTGAATATTAAGATTAACTGATTCTAAAATAATTGTAAATGCTATGAATCATATATTAGGTTGGTGCGTATGAAATGTCGGATTCTTAAGTGATTGTATAAAACTGCATATCTTTCTTCAAAAGCTGTTTATTCAATCAAAGTATGCTCCATTCGCTTCAATACACTTCTCCCAACAAGATTTTAAAGCGTAGATGCCTGTCTTAAAAAAATTTTGATCTTTAGAATTAATAAACTCTGATATCGAGTTTTTAGACTGTCTTCATTTTCATAGTGTTTGCCCCTTAAAAACAGCTCTAAATGCTTGAAAAATGAAAATCGGTCGGCGAGAGATCCGGTGAATAGGGTGGATGCTGCAATGATGAGCATACGTTTAACCGATCCAGCTTATTTCGCTCTGTCAGTGCGTGCGGTACCCACTTGTCCATCTTCTTAACCTTGCCAATCTCAGAAAGGTGTCTCAATATCGTTGTATGGTCAACTTTCATCCTGATAGCAAGTTCCCTCGTGGATACGGCTGGATCCGCTTCCACTAGAGCTTTCAGGTCATCATTCTTCACAGACGTTTTGGGTCTTCCGCGCGGCTCATTTTGCAGTGAAAAATCGCCAGTCCGAAATTTTTCGAACCAACGCTGCACTTTCCGATCGTTAACCGTATTCTCCCCAAACGCTTGGTTTATGTTGCGTGCAGCTTTTGCAGCACTATTACCAAGTTTGTACTCATATAAGAAAATGACGCGAATGTCGGCAGAATTCATATCGGCAATAAACTCAAAAGAAATAAAAAAGGGAAGACCTTCGAGAAAACCTATTTTGCTGAAATGAGTCTCTGGCAATGGACAATACGAGTATGAATGAGGTTATGCCAAATACAAAAGTATAACGAAAACAGGGAGGAAAACGTCCGCATGTAAAGAGAATCCGACATTTCATACGCACCAACCTAATATATGTAATATTTCAAATCTCATCTCTTATATATAAATACAATAAATGTAAAATAAATTTGTTTCGATTTCAATTATTCAAACATCAATATATTCTAATGAAATAAGTATTAAATTAATATTTTCACATTCATTAAGGGTTCTACGGAACACCAAAAATTCCTTGACTTTATCAGTTATCAATTCCTTTCATCTAGAAGAATATATATTTTATGTGATAGATCAACAAATGATTGATATTTCTAAAATACCTTAGATTGTACTATATAGAAAATTATTAATATAATAATATTCAGTTCAATTTAATTACAAAATTAGTTAAGATATATATTAACTAATTTTGTAATTGAATTGAACTGAAAACAAAGTATACTCGTTTCTTAACCTTATTTATTATTAGACAATGAAACATTTATGACCATATAGTTTATTTTAACTTAAAGTTATATAGTAATGTATATGTAATCTCGTGTAGTATTTACATAACGTGAAAAATAAAAAATATTTTTCAAATGAAATGAATAATGATTCAAGAAATATTTACAAAATTTATATGTGAAGTAAGATAAAAAATATTTTAGTTTTCAAACATAGCTGTAATGGAACTTGTTTCTTATCTTTATTTCTTATATTTTATATATCATATTTTTATGAAATTCTCTTTCTCTCTCTTTCTAAGTATTGATATAGAATAATTATAATACTTGTTTCTCATCCTTATTTATTATTCTTTTTTACAAATAATTTAATTTTTAATAATACTTGTGTTTCTTATCTTTATTTATTATTAAAATTTTTAAATTCTAGATTATTTCATGTTTAAAATTTTGTAAATATGCTTGTTTATTATTCTGATATTTATTTTAGATATATGTTTTTGTAAATATTTTTTTACTTATTTCATGTGTATGTTTTAGTGTAAATAAAGTAAAATTGGTGGAGAGCAATGTTATTCTAAATTTTAATTGGATTATATTGCTCTTTATATATTGGTTATAATTAATTTCCATTAAATAATAAAAGTGAAAAATTTATTTTTAAACTGTAAAATGCGTGCTATTTTGAAATTTTAATTCAAAACTTATAAGGAAATTCGGTCGTACTTTGAATAAAACATTAAAATTGATTAGATATATTTGCCCAATTTTTAATAAGAATTTAGTTTTCATTTGTTAAATATTTTTTTGCTTTTTATGGAAATTTAAAATATTGTATATAAATATTCTAGGTTTCCCATGAATATTTATATACAATTTTTGTTTGAGGATTTACCAATAATTTTAAGTTTAAAAATATCATGCCTTTATACTTTGTTCTTAATTAAAAGTTCTTTTCGAAACTAAACATAAAATTATAAAATTACGGAAAAAAGAAACATTTGATTGAATGAAATGAACTTTGCTTATAAGTGAAAAAACGTTATACTCTCTTACAGGCGGCGAAGCTTCAAGCAGAACGGACACGCTATGTATTGCTTTGGATTTCCTTGACAATAGATCTGGGACTCTGAAATGACAAAAGTGAATACCGGAATGAAACAATGTCGTCTTTTCTTAGACGACTCCAAGTTAAGCTATCAGTCTGAAAGTTTGGAGGAGAATGACAGTGACGTCGCTACATTCGATATCGTCATAAGGTCCAAATATCTTACATGGTTTTATCTGTAAATATTGGGTGCATGACACGCAAATCTCTAGTTCGGCTCGATGGTAGTTCGAATAGCGATTGATACAATTTTAATATCTTAAGGCTCTTTCTCTGAGACCTGTGATACACAATTTTTCAACAAGATAATTCAAAAGAACAAATGAGGGTGACCTGGTTGGTTTGGGCATCGTTCTCCATTATTCTCCATTATTGGAGTACGAATACCGGCTTAACCAAACACCCGTCGTGTTCTCTTAAGGCGGCTTAGGCACATTAAAACTGTACCTCCAAGTAAAATGACACCTCTGGGGTGGCAGGTTAAGAAAGTGGAGTTGTTCTGCTTGGCCCCTGATTCACAATCACAAAGATTCTACCTGGCTGCTGATATATAATCGGAAGAGCCCAACTCAGGGTTAGGTACAGGGCAGCATGCTGGTGCAACAACAGCAAAAGTAGAAATGGAACATCATGTCCATTTTTGCTGCTACTTGCTGTCCTTCCACAATACAGAAGGTGTTCGATTGTTGTCACTGTGTCTAGACCCCTTATTAAGGCCCTGCTAGACCTCCGTCGGGGAAAATCGAATCCTATGTTAATCCTATGGATAATATTTTAACGTTTCACAAGTGCTATTTTCATGATAGAAACTTCCGGTCTTTTGCAAATTACAAAAAACAGAGCTACTGTCACCTCGACGCCCATTTTTAGCGTTTAAAATTTTTTCAAATATTTTTAAAATGTCAAAATATCTCCATCCGAGTAAATTTCAACCAAATTCTAATTTCATTGAGGTTTTACAAAATTTGGTTTAAAGATATTTCATTTTTTCTTCGTACAGTTACAAAATGAACATTTTTGTTTTTTTTAAGCTAAAAATATTTTTGATTGCATTAATATTTCGATACGAATTTTTATTACAAATCAAACTCATTCTTATTTCTAAAAATCCTTCTCTGTACACAACGCCACCTATGAAACTGGAAAATTTTTAACGCCAAATTTGGCTGATTTTTCTACTTCACTACGGTAACCTAAAGAAGGAGGAATTTCTGAGAAAAACTTCTCCCCATATGATTCCCGCTGTTTTAACATGTGGTTGGCAAACACTTCCAAATCGAGCAAGAAGAATTAGCTTCTCTTACTCATGAAATAGAAAAGACATCTGGAAATAATGCATGTTAGATTTCTGTTTATTAGCGTTGGAAAAGTAGCTATGAAGTGGATCTAGTTAATAATTTCCTAGTTAATGTTAGGTTCCTAGACTAAATGGCCATGTACCTTCTGTTCCTAAGAAATTTTTCTACACCTAACTTTAGTTGAGATTAACATAATGATTTCAAAACATAAGGTTATTTAAACACAAAAGATTAAGAAAATATTTTGCTTAGGTTAAAGTGCTCCCAACGAGAGTTCTTTGCATGAGATTGAATAAACATAAAAAAGAAAAATTTGAATACACATTACAAACAAAAAAAAATTAAATTACAGTTATATACATAGTAACAGTATTGATATAACTATATAAAGACAAAATATTTTTTTATTCTATTATATATGCATATATATAAATACAATTTCTTTCCTTTTCTGTATTTTATTTTATTTTAAGTGTAAGAAGAAGAAATTATTCATTTCTACTTTTTGGGAGGCGAATAGTTTTTTACTTTTTGGGAACGAATAGAATTTTTGGGAGGCGTTTGAATGTGGTTTAGCCCGCAGAACCGCCCTTGGTCTGTGGAAATTGGAAAGTTCATAGGGACTGTAGTTTTCAATTGCTTGAATTTCAGAGTTATCAATTTCATAAAGATTGTAAAAGTAGCTATGATATGTACTTTTAAATCAACTTTGTTTATTTTCATTATAGTAAATTTTAAAAATGAAATATTATAAACTGTTTTGTGTTACCTTGTTCAATTATATTATATACTACGATTTTGAAATAAGACAGAATAATAAGAATATTTATTTTCAACTTATTTCATGAAAAAAAATACTCTATAAGGTATGATTAATAAGCATACGATACCAGCATACTAAAATATTGCGTCTGATAAGAAATTAAACATTTTAAATTTGAAAAACTATATATATCTTTGAAAAAAATTGGGTTTGTAGTAAAACTTCAGCGGAAAAACATAAAAGCATTTCAATAACCAAACGAATGATAACAATACATTACAACACACTACAATACAGATGACATCAATGCTCTTAGGGGAATCATTTTATGCTCACGAAATTTATTTGAGAAGAATATTGTCCTGAGCAACGCAAATGATATTATTTTTGACAAAAAAGGAATAAAAGTAATAAAATATCAAAAGAATGAATAAATATCCTGAAGGCGATATAAAATATGTAACTGAAGTTATAGTATTGATGTTCGAGAAGAAATGCTTGAGAGAGAATATCAGGAAGTAAATTGAGAATTAATTAGATATGCTCAACGTGACTAGTCTAGAAATTGTGTGATTGAACGACTTTCTTTCTCTGTATGACTAATCACCTTGTTGTCACTAAGATGGGATACGCAGTACAATAGCGTCTCCAAACAGCTTTCTAATACAGCCATTCCAAACTATTCAATTTTAGAGTCCTTAGCCCTTCATGTAAAAAGTCTATTGTATAACGCTAATACTAACATTGTAGAACAATTTAATTCAATTGTTGCCAAGTTAACGGGTGGGAAGAGAGTGAACTATTGTCAAAAGAATTCCTACCAAACAAGATGCTATGCTTCAATTCTTTCCCACAATACTAAAAAAATATATTGAAATGCACAAAGCACTTAACGAAAATAGCCCAGGTAAATACTGCAAGCAGTTTGAAAATAAAAGAATAAATAAATTAAATAAAGCAAAAAGTCAAAGCCTAGGAAATTAGCAAATATTTTTCCAGGTCCCGACAAAAATTATGGACCAGCTGCTGAAAAGCCAGATTTATCATATAATGAATACGAGGAAAAAAAATCGAAATTATTGACTAGTCTAGCTCTTACTTTGAAAGAAAGAGAAGATTTAGAAAGAGCTACTGTACTTCAAAGTGAGAATGCTGTTTGGAGAAAGGAAAGAAGAATTCGATTGACAGCGTCGAATTTTGGTGCTGTATGTCGGAAGTTACCCTCTACAGGATGCCAAAATTTAGTGGAAACAATACTATACTCTAACGTAAAAAATGAAGCAATTTTACACGGGATTATTCATGAAAAAACTGCCATTCTCGAACTAGAAAAAGAAATAGGACTTAAAATAGAACCATGTGGGATATTCATAGATAAAAATTTGCCTCATTTAGCTGCCACACCAGATGGAATAATTGGCAAAGAGGGTATTGTTGAAATTAAATGCCCATATACATGTCGCGATATACACCCCAATGAATTTATAAAGAAATCTAAATTCAATTTCTGGCAAAAAGATAGAAAAACAAAAGAAATTAATGGCATAAATAAAAATCATAAATTTTACTATCAAATCCAAGGACAATTACACATTAGTGAAAGAAACTTTTGTTGGTTTGCCATTTGGTCCCCAAAAGGAATTAAAACTGAACATATTTTTAGAGATGATG
This sequence comes from Latrodectus hesperus, assembly GCA_037975125.1. Lineage (NCBI taxonomy): Eukaryota > Metazoa > Arthropoda > Arachnida > Araneae > Theridiidae > Latrodectus > Latrodectus hesperus. The sequence continues at coordinate 18,313,565 of CM075857.1, read as the reverse complement.
TATTTTGGGAGACACAAATGAAAACTAAATTAAATAATTTTTATTTTGACTGTCTTTTGCCAGAACTAATCGATCCACGTTATCCTAGATCAATGGACATACGAAATCCCACTTATATAATTGAGGAGCAAACAAAAAAAAGACAAAAAAAAGATGAAAAATTAAAATCCAAAAAAATAAAAGTTTAACTATACGAATTTGTATGTTTGTGTTTGTATATAGTTTTTGTGTGTTTATATATATATATATTTAGTTTCTGTTTTTTCTTCATGAAATGTGAATTGCTCAAGCATTTCTTTATTTTATTAACAGATTTATTTTAATTACTATTTTACATCATATATATTTCAAGGTACTAACTAAATTTCCCATGTGCTCATGAAATTGTATTATATTTTACTCGTATTACTATGAAATTATAATTTTTCTCGTATGCTATAAGTTGTATTTGCATTTGATTATTTGTTGACAAATAAACCTAATTTATGAAATTGTATTATATTTTACTCGTATTACTATGAAATTATATTTTTCTCGTATGCTATAAGTTGCATTTGCATTTGATTATTTGTTGACAAATATAAACCTAATTTATATTTCTCACAATTTTTTACTAAACTTATTTTAATCTAATTTACCTGTGTTTTTTATATGGCATATTTAGTGCTAATCTAATTTTGTTTTTATCAAGCCAGGGGAAAATATCTAATAAAATAATTGAAGAGTTTTAAAATCTTCAGAATTAAAATATATTTCACAACACATTTTACACCAGAATATTAACTTTTTAAAAAACGTGTACTTCTAATTATAACTTAGTTAATTTTATTTATATAGAGGAATAAAGTTAGGGACTTGTGAGATGAAAGATAAGAGATGAATCTCTCTTTCAAGCTCTAAGTAATTCTAATTATATAAAAATAGATGTAATGATTATTATATAAATAATTACAGTTACAATATTTTTATGAAAATTACGATACGATTATGTATATATATAGATAGATAGATAGATAATCGTAACGTTATTTTCATAAAAATATATATTGTAACTGAAATTATTTATATAATTTATCATTTCATCTAGTTTTATATAATTAGAATATGTATATGTGTGTGTGTTAGTTTTAAAAAAACTTGAAAAAAATTAAATATTTTTATATTGAGTTAGTTTTGAAAATAATAGTTTTTAATTATTTGTTGCATTCAATGGATCAAGTCTCATAAAATCAAATTCAACCAAGGCACTTAAAAAAATATTTTTAATCATTCATATAGTATTTTAGGTTTGATTTGAATTCTGATAATCATTTTTGACCATTTAATTAGTAACTGTAAAATCACTCAACATCCGCAATTTGTCTTCATATTTTTTAGTGCGAATAATAAAAGCCGAACTCTAAAATATAAATAAATAATATTTTCTTTAGAATCACTGGCAGCTAATTTTCTATAAGACCGTAACACGTATTTCCGGTGTCAGTTCGTTCAGCATTTGTACTGGCCCATTTTCCCTCACCCCTATTCTAAGAACCCTGAGGGTAATTTGAGGTTTAACATCTGTTAGGAGTAAATTTAAAACTCGCTTTTTGGCTGTCTTTATGGCGTTAGTGCTTTAATTTTTCACGATATAACGCGCCAAATCTGGCAGACTCGCTAACTTCGAAGGATTGATTGACAAGCAATTTCAACCAATAATATTGTTTTGGATACTCCCCTCGACAAGCTTTGAGAACTAACACCAGATGGGGCGACAAAACAACGGGAGTTCTCACGTAGGTCTGGAAGAGCCTTAATTGCAAACACATGTGATCTAAAGAACTGGTGAGAAACAGGATTGTGCCGGCTAACTATGGCATAGACTTGATGCAGCATGTCCGTTTCTATCAACCAAGTACAGGTTAAGGCCCTGCTAGACCTCCGTCGGGGAAAATCGAATCCTATGTTAATCCTATGGATAATATTTTAACGTTTCACAAGTGCTATTTTCATTATAGAAACTTCCGGTCTTTTGCAAATTACAAAAAACAGAGCTACTGTCACCTCGACGCCCATTTTTAGCGTTTAAAATTTTTTCAAATATTTTTAAAATGTCAAAATATCTCCATCCGAGTAAATTTCAACTAAATTCTAATTTCATTGAGGTTTTACAAAATTTGGTTTAAAGATATTTCATTTTTTTCTCCGTACAGTTACAAAATGAACATTTTTGTTTTTTTTAAGCTAAAAATATTTTTGATTGCATTAATATTTCGATACGAATTTTTATTACAAATCAAACTCATTCTTATTTCTGAAAATCCATCTCTGTACACAACGCCACCTATGAAACTGGAAAATTTTTAACGCCAAATTTGGCTGATTTTTCTACTTCACTACGGTAACCTAAAGAAGGAGGAATTTCTGAGAAAAACTTCTCCCCATATGATTCCCGCTGTTTTAACATGTGGTTGGCAAACACTTCCAAATCGAGCAAGAAGAATTAGCTTTTCTTACTCATGAAATTGAAAAGACATCTAGAAATAATGCATGTTAGATTTCTGTTTATTAGCGTTGGAAAAGTAGCTATGATATGTACTTTTAAATCAACTTTGTTTACTTTCATTTAAGTAAATTTTAAAAATGAAATATTATAAACTGTTTTGTGTTACCTTGTTCAATTATATTATATACTACGATTTTGAAATAAGACAGAATAATAAGAATATTTATTTTCGACTTATTTCATGAAGAAAAAAATACACTATAAGGTATGATTAATAAGCATACGATACCAGCATACTAAAATATTGCGTCTGATAAGAAATTAAACATTTTAAATTTGAAAATCTATATATATCTTTGAAAAAAAATTGGGTTTGTAGTAAAACTTCAGCGGAAAAACATAAAAGCATTTCAATAACCAAACGAATGATAACAATACATTACAACACACTACAATACAAATGACATCAATGCTCTTAGGGGAATCATTTTATGCCCACGAAATTTATTTGAGAAGAATATTGTCCTGAGCAACGCAAATGACATTATTTTTGACAAAAAAGGAATAAAAGTAATAAAATATCAAAAGAATGAATAAATATCCTTAAGGCGATATAAAATATGTAACTGAAGTTATAGTATTGATGTTCGAGGAGAAATGCTTGAAAGAGAATATCAGGAAGTAAATTGAGAATCAATTAGATATGCTCAACGTGACTAGTCTAGAAATTGTGTGATTGAACGACTTTCTTTCTCTGTATGGCTAATCACCTTCTTGTCACTAAGATGGGATACGCAGTACAATACCATCTCCAAACAGCTTTCTAATTCAGCCATTCCAAACTATTCAACCGCAAGATTCTGTTGAACATATAATTCCCCTTGACGCATTTCTCAATTGATGTTGAATGCTGTTTTCGGAAAATTCAAATTTCTCGTAAATTCATTTCAACACTTTTACCATTTTAAATGTAATTGGATCTTTTTCTCATTAATTAAACTCTGTAAAATTAGTCTATTTTAAACATGAAAAAATATTAGATACTAGACCCTACGACGATTTTGAAGTCGAAAAAATAGAGTGTAAGAATCATTTGCTTAGAAATATGTGTAATAAATTAAAAGAAGTAGCAAAAACACAAAATCGGGTTATAATATAAATAACAGGAAACTGCTAGGGAAAAATATTTTAAGTTCTCCATTTTTAAAGAAACATTAGCTGTCAAAATCTTTATCAAATTTTGAGTTGTTTGTTCTTCTGTGTTAAATATCTAAAACAGGAAAGATGTGGTAGCCAGTGCCAGTCATTGGCGCAAAGAACTGCTAACCTTTGATCAAAAAGTAGTTAATTTAAAAACAGATATAATAAATATCCCAAATCATGTGTTTGAAAATCATGAAACATGCAAAAAGTATTTTTGTAAGGAAAATGGTAAAAAAAGTGATCTTCAGCCCCTAAAAAGCGGTGGTATTTTATATAAAATATTAGAAATTTTAGAGTCCTTAGCCCTGCATGCAAAAAGTCTATTGTATAACGCTAATACTAACATTGTAGAATAATTTAATTCAATGGTTGCCAAGTTAACGGGTGGGAAGAGAATGAACTATTGTCAAAAGAATTCCTACCAAACAAGATGCTATGCTTCAATTCTTTCCCACAATACTAAAAAAAATATATTGAAATGCACAAAGCACTTAACGAAAATAGCCCAGGTAAATACTGCAAGCAGTTCGAAAATAAAATTATAAATAAATTAAATAAAGCAAAAAATAAGTCAAAGCCTAGGAAATTAGCAAATATTTTTCCAGGTCCCGACAAAAATTATGGCCCAGCTGCTGAAAAGCCAGATTTATCATATAATGAATACGAGGGGAAAAAAATCGAAATTATTGACTAGTCTAGCTCTTACTTTGAAAGAAAGAGAAGATTTAGAAAGAGCTACTGTACTTCAAAGTGAGAATGCTGTTTGGAGAAAGGAAAGAAGAATTCGATTGACAGCGTCAAATTTTGGTGCTGTATGTCGGAAGTTACCCTCTACAGGATGCCAAAATTTAGTGAAAACAATACTATACTCTAATGTAAAAAATGAAGCAATTTTACACGGGATTATTCATGAAAAACTGCCATTCTCGAACTAGAAAAAGAAATAGGACTTAAAATAGAACCATGTGGGAAATTTATAGATAAAAATTTGCCTCATTTAGCTGCCACGCCAGGTGGAATAATTGGCAAAGAGGGTATTGTTGAAATTAAATGCCCATATACATGTCGCGATATACATCCCAATGAATTTATAAAGAAATCTAAATTCAATTTCTGGCAAAAAGATAGAAAAACAAAAGAAATTAATGGCATAAATAAAAATCATAAATTTTACTATCAAATCCAAGGGCAATTACACATTAGTGAAAGAAACTTTTGTTGGTTTGCCATTTGGTCCCCAAAAGGAATTAAAACTGAACATATTTTTAGAGATGATGTGTTTTGGGAGACACAAATGAAAACTAAATTAAATGATTTTTATTTTGACTGTCTTTTGCCAGAACTAATCGATCCACGTTATCCTAGATCAATGGACATACGAAATCCCACTTATATAATTGAGAAGCAAACAAAAAAAGATGAAAAATTAAAATCCCAAAAAAATATAAGTTTAACTATACGAATTTGTATGTTTGTGTTTGTATATAGTTTTTGTGTGTGTTTATATATATATATTTAGTTTCTGTTTTCTCTTCATGAAATGTGAATTGCTCAAGCATTTCTTTATTTTATTAATAGATTTATTTTAATTACTATTTTACATCATATATATTTCAAGGTACTAACTAAATTTCCCATGTGCTCATGAAATTGTATTATATTTTACTCGTATTACTATGAAATTATAATTTTTCTCTTATGCTATAAGTTGCATTTGCATTTGATTATTTGTTGACAAATATAAACCTAATTTATATTTCTCACAATTTTTTACTAAACTTATTTTAATCTAATTTACCTGTGTGTTTTTATATGGCATATTTAGTGCTAATCTAATTTTGTTTTTATCAAGCCAGGGGAAAATATATATTTCACAACACATTTTACACCAGAATATTAACTTTTTAAAAAACGTGTACTTCTAATTATAACTCATTTAATTTTATTTATATAGAGAAATAAAGTTAGGGACTTGTGAGATGAAAGATAAGAGATGAATCTCTCTTTCAAGCTCTAAGTAATTCTAATTATTCGCACTAAAAAATATATAAAAATAGATGTAATGATTATTAAAAAAATAATTACAGTTACAATATTTTTATGAAAATTACGATACGATTATATATATATATATATATATATATATATATATATATATATATATATAGATAGATAGATATAGATAGATAGATAGATAGATAGATAGATAATCGTAACGTTATTTTCATAAAAATATATATTGTAACTGAAATTATTTATATAATTTATCATTTCATCTATTTTTATATAATTAGAATATGTATATGTGTGTGTGTTAGTTTTAACAAAAACTTGAAAAAAATTAAATATTTTTATATTGAGTTAGTTTTGAAAATAATAGCTTTTAATTATTTGTTGCATTCAATGGATCAAGTCTCATAAAATCAAATTCAACCAAGGCACTTAAGAAAATATTTTTAATCATTCATATAGTATTTTAGGTTTGATTTGAATTCTGATAATCATTTTTGACCATTTAATTAGTAACTGTAAAACCACTCAACATCCGCAATTTGTCTTCATATTTTTTAGTGCAAATAATAAAAGCCGAACTCTAAAATATAAACAAATAATATTTTCTTTAGAATCACTGGCAGCTAATTTTCTATAAGACGTATTTCCGGTGTCAGTTCGTTCAGCATTTGTAGTGGCTCATTTTCCCTCACCCCTATTCTAAGAACCCTGAGGGTAATTTGAGGTTTAACATCTGTTAGGAGCAAATTTAAAACTCTCTTTTTGGCTGTTTTTATGGCGTTAGAGCTTTAATTTTTCACGATATAACGCGCCAAATCTGGCAGACTCGCTAACTTCGAAAGATTGATTGACAAGCAATTTCAACCAATAATATTGTTTTGGATACTCCCCTCGACAAGCTTTAAGAACTAACACCAGATGGGGCGACAAGACAACGGGAGTTCTCACGTAGGTCTGGAAGAGCCTTAATTCCTTGCGTACCTAGGTATGAGTCATTTAGCAGCAATTTCAATTTCTTCCCTCTGTAAATCCCCAAACTGCTTCTAAAAATTGTAATTTTTTATATTATATTATTTCCATTATTTATTTATTTATTTTAATAAATATCTATTTTTGTGTTCGTTTTTCTTTATGGTGTTGCAATTTAAATGCCTCTCAGTGAATATAAAACGACTGAAATAGTTTGCATAGTATAATCTATATACATATTTCTCCACATATTTTTAATTTTGCTCGTTTATCGCTTAGTTTATCAATCGCAAAATTTCCATTTTATTTCCCAGGCAAACTGTATAAAAAATCTCACTTTATTTGTTGCTCAATGGCAAGCTAACTTTATATATTAATTTTAATTTCGGAATTAATTTGAACAGTTATAAATTGCTTCATTTTTTTAAATATTTATTTTTAAAGGTAAAATGATTTTTAATTAACAGCAGTTTGTTAGTAGTTTATAGAAATGTATAAATTTTAGAATTTATATTAAGGAATTATTAGAAAAAAAGTACCAATAATACTGTAACTTAGCCATGAGTGACAATCAATAGCATTTTAATAAATAATGATTTTTTCGAATGATAGGTGGCGAAATCATCGTATTTAAATTTTTTGGGGCATGGAGTGCAAGAAGGCAGATACAGTGAATTTTTTTTTAAAATTAAAATACAAATAATACATTCGATTATGTAACATGTCTTGAATTTTAATTTAAATATAAAATTATATTTACAGTAATTAAAATCAAGTAGCATTTAATAGTACTGAAATATAAATAATAAAAGATTTAAGGTATTAAAATTAAAAATAGGAGGGTGGCGCTTATTGAGCTCGTGAGTAAAGGGTTGGCAGTTCAATACTTGAGTAACCCGAAAACCACTGTTACACGATATATTAAGATGACTTAGAGCTCTTAAAGCAAACCTGTTCCTTTACTGGGATTTAATTTTAATTAAAATATTTAACTGTTTTTTTCCGTCGTGGAATCTATCTTGGTCTTTCTTAATCCTTTATATAGTTGTCTCCAAGTGCAATGATATTTACGGACGGAAAACTATTGCTTGCTTCTAAATTATCAGAATCAATCTACTTTTGAGTTGATCTTTTTCAACAACCAATTCAACAAATTACTATCAACTATAGAGCCTAAAGAAAAAATAATTTTATAAGTCGGACATTGAAAAAATGAATTTTTTTCATTTAATCACTATTTTTAATTTTATAACAAATATCTATTATACATATTTTATCCACTTTCTATTTACATATACAACATGTCACAAAAAATAATAGTGTTTATCATTTTTGGATAAAATTTCCCGATTTTTGAAAAACATTTTTAAATTTGGTAAATTAATGGCCGAGCAAGAAGCTGAATGCTCAATTATTTTTGCTGCAGCTCATTAGTTCGTGGAGACAATTCCTGCCTCAGATATATATGAATACTTGTAGTAGTTTGGAATTCATTTTTTAAACAAACAAAACCTATTAAGAAAACAAAAACTATATTACTGGGATTTACTTATAAATAAAATGTTCAATTAATTTTTTCAGGTCATCTTCACTTAATTCCACATGAAATTAAAAACATTTTTTGTAATTGTTTGCGAAAAAGATGTTTTTAAAAACTAATACAAGGAAGCCGAGCAAACAAGTTTCAAATTAGTTTAGAAACAAAATATTTTATACTGCTCATTTAAAATTTATTTATGGTTGTATTACGATATCTTATTTTAATTTATTTAAATTTTTTTAAAATAGAAACACACATATTTATTTATTTATTTATCTTCTATAAATATATATTGAAAAAATGCCTTCTGCTGTACATTTATAAAACATGTCGGCTCATGATTTTAAGAGTTACACTTTCCGCCGAAGTCTGCGTACATGAAGTGATTAATGCTTGGTGTGAATGTAGCGATTCGTAAGTTAATTAAATTTTTCTTTTTAAATAAGAGCATTTTAGGTACCTCAAATAAAACACAATTTAATAGTAGTTAGTAACAATTATTTGAAAGCAACAATTTAAAATAACAAATATACATAAATTAAGAAAGAAAAATCACGTGCACCAGATGTCAACGTACACTTACCAAAATGTTGAAATTAATATTAGTTTTCGGAAATGTAATACTTGGTTGGATAGCCTTTTCTTTTTAAAACTTCTTTCAATCTATTTGGCATCGATTAAATAAGTTTTGACGTCTCTCTTCGGAAGTTATTTTTTTCCATACCTCTTTCATAACAGATTTTAGCATTTCTTTGAGTGTTATGTGATGTTCTCTGATTCTTCGTTCAAGCAAATCCCACAACTGTTCAATGGACTTTAGGTCTGGGGGATGCGCCTGCAGTTGGTTTGGTTCATGATACAGAAGCCATAACTGCACAATGTGTGCTTTGGGTCATTGTCCTGCTGGCAGAAATAAACTTCATTCAATCCAAGTCGGCGGGCACTTTGTTCAGGGTTTCTTTTTAATATGTTCAAGTAATCCATTGTCGATTCAGTAAGATCTAGGTTACTAATCCCACAGCTTCCTGTACACCCCCAAACCGTAACGCCTCCTCCTCCACGCTTGACAATCGGAGGAAGATTTTCTTTCTTGAGTTCTTTCCTCCAGACTTTTTCCTTCCTTTTTATTCCGAAATGCAAAATTTGCTTTCATCTGAAAAAATTACTTCGTTCCAGAAATCCTGAGTCGTGTCCAAATGTTCTTTTGCAAAAGCAATTCTGTTTGCTCTGCTCACTGGGGAAATGTAGGGTTTCTTCTTTGCAACCCTAGCATGAAAATGGTGATTTTTCAATACTCTTCGAATTGTAGTTAAATTAACATTTTTCTGGAATTTCAGCAACACCTTTTGCTATTTCTGATCTCCAGGCTTTTTTTACAGACTGAATTACAAAGCGGGTCTCTTGAAACGTCAGTGCTGTTGGACGACTAGTTCTCGGTTTTGAAGTTAAAATATTTATTGATTTATAGTTTTTTATAAATTTTTGGATCGAGGAATGTCTTTTATTAATTGTCTCAGCAATTGCTCTGAGTCATTTCCCACACACACTCAAATTTCCAAAGATTTACCATAATCTTTCTTTCATCATCATTTATCTCTCTTCTTTTACCTGCCATGTTTTCTAGAAAAAGTTCTACAACAAAAATCGATCATCAGACTCAAGTTCAAATTTACTTCGAAATCGTGCCTTGAGAAAATAAACGCTCAAAAAAATGATCGAGGATTGCTATCTTAAATTTTCGGACAAGCCGGTTTATTTGTTTTGTTAGTTGAAATATATGAGTTTGTGATGAATGAATTGAAATTGTATTACTTTTTTTAACACATGAATTTAATGGATATATTTTAGCGCGAATAAAGTATGTTCTCTGTATGCAGGCTTTCAGTGGAAAGTGTACTAATTCTTAAATGAATAAAATTATGTTTATTATTTGCACAAAATCTGAAATTCAACTTTTACACAAAATATTTTTTTAAATTCCTATATATATATTTTAAAATTGCTGTTATTACTTTGAAGTTATACTTGAGTTGTACTCTGAATAATTTCTTGAGTTCAAAGCCACTTATGGTTTTGGATTTCTCGGTTGTTTATGGACTTGTGGAATTGGTCTACTATTTTGGACTATCCTAGGATTAGCAACAACATAAAAATTGGGGAAACTTAAATGTTTTCAAAGATTGATGTGAATAAATGAGTTATCAGATGTATGCATGTTATTCATTAAAGCTATTTTAAATATGTTTAATATTTTATCAAAAATAATATATGTATTTTTTAGTTATGTATCATAAAATTATTAAGACTGATAGGTGTATTTACAAAACTAAGAAAAAGAATGTTTGAATGTCTTCAAGTACTCAAATTCGTTGAATCAATGAAATTTTTGAACCACGATTTTGAAATTTTATCCCATTCATCTAAGACGATTACTTCAAAGATCATATTCGTCATTTGCATACTTTCCTAAATACCGGTTATCACACACTTGAGCCAAATGACACCAAATTCTCGATGAAATTCAGGTCTAGATTACGGTTAAAACCTCAATTCTTCTTCCTTGGAAGATGTAATTGCTAAATTAGCTATTGAAGAAATTCTAAGTTCAATGTAGATACGGGTACCCATGGTTTAACAAAAAAAATTTAACGATAAATATTGGCGATGAACTTTAATTTTTGGTAACCCTGGTATTTTAGCGCTTTAATTTACATAGTTTTAGTTTCGCCCTTCACATTTTGGTTGCTATCTTGGCATCAAAAAATTGCTAAAAAAACAAGAGTTAACTTTTACTTTTTTCATTCCAGATATTTAATATTTTTCATAAAACTCTCCCTTACTAAAACAGTGCGAACCCTTAAGTATTTTACTTTAACACTCAGAGTTTTAATCGAGCCGTTATGAAACTAAATTTAAAACTTTTCCTTCGGATAATAATCTTCCTTGGGATATTGTTAATTTCTCATTGAAGATCAATTTGAATTTATTTGTATCAAACTCATAATATTGTCGTTAGCACTTTTTAGGACATTACAGTTTATAAATAATTTTCATCGGAAAATAAAGTGTAAGAACTCTAATGATTTTGAATAACAAAATAAATTATTTTATATTCATGTAACATAATTAAAAAATCATTTGATCTTAAATCAGAATTTAATGAGAAAATATAGCTTAAGTTAGTTAACTCAATTTTTAAATGAGAATTTTTGTAGACAGTGCACTATATTAAAATGAGGGATAGTTTATTACAGCTTTTTTTAAACACATTATTTATGTCATTATACACTGTATACAGTAGGCAAAATGATTATTCGTACACCACTTTTTTTAAAAGTTTATAAACATATAAGCAGCTATTTTATTCCTTGCGATGTGTTAACGTGAGTTAGTTGTTTATTTCTTAGTAAACGAAAAAAATATTTTGAAATAATTGAAAATAAAATCTAAATCTTACAAACTTGGAAAACTTCTCTCAAAAAGTATATTTGTACACCTATATCTCCGTTAAGTATAACTATCATTTCATGTAAATTTTCACATAATACTTAATTTTTTGGATAGTTTGTATTTTTTAAACATTGAAGGTTATCTTATTTAACAGTGAAGGTCACTCGCAGAGAAAATTTGAGAAATGGTTACGGAATAAAAGTCTCTTTAGACATAAGAACTCATATAGCTAAACTTAATACTCCTAAAAGTGGAAAATCTTACAGCGAAATTCAAACGATGGTTAAATTACTCTTTACAACTATTGGTTACATCGTAAGAAAATGTAAAAATACTGGACGCATTGAAAATGAACGCAGGCCAGTGGCCCGAGTAAACTAACTTCAAGAAATAAACGAAGTATTGTTAAAAAAGCTATTAGAAAGCCACTAATTTCTGCTCAGAAAATTGCAGATGATGTTTCTAGCATCTTCTAACATAAGAGTGACCACTCAAACAATAAGAAATATGTTGCATAGTGCTGGTTTAAAGGGCAGAACTTCGAGAAAAAAACCAATAATCTTCTAAGTTAATAGAAAGAAACATCTAGAATTTGCTATGAAATAGAAAGACAAACCTATGGACTTCTAAAAAAAGGTTTTTCAGATGAGAGTAAGTTTGAAATCTTTTACCACCTAGTATCCGAAAAATCTGTTGAAAAAATAAAACAGCCCTTGATAGTAAAAATGTACTTCAGACCCTGAAACATGGTGGTGGAAATGTGATGGTTTGGGGCTGTGTAGCCCATGACGGGGTTAGAAAATTACACTTTATTGACACAAAAATGACAGCTTTAGATTAAATTGATGTGTTGCGGCATAACTTATTAAACAGTGATAAAAAATTGGGTATCGGAGACACTTTCTTATTCCAACAAGATAACGATCCAAAACACACTGCGATAGTTACTAAAACATGGTTGCTTTATAATGCGCCAAGACGCCTTGAAATTTCACCACAGTCTCCGGATATAAATCCAATTAAAAATTTGTGGATGCTATTGGATGCTCAGGTGCGAAAAAAAATTACAAGTAAAAATAGTTTGAAAGACGCACTCATGGAAGCTTGAGAAGAAATATATCAAGAAACCACCAAACAGTTAATAGAATCAATGCCAAGACGTCTTGAAGCAACTGTAAAAGCCAATGGTATGCATACAAAGTACTAAATTTCTGTAAAATAATTATAATTATGGTTAAAATTTGTCACAAAGTAAGTGTACAAATACTCTTTTTGTGTAGTTTTTATAAAGTTTTATTCATTAATCAACTAAAACTTATGTGATCATTTTTTTGTTAATATTTTATTATTATTTTACCCCAATAGAGTATATTTCTGCAATTTTAGTTACCTTATTTTATGTTGCTATAAAATTCCAAAATTGAAGTGTACAAATAAACATTTTGTAAACTGTATATATATATATATATATATATATATATATATATATATATATATATATATATATATATATATATATATATATATATATATATATATATGCGCGCAACAAGCTATCATTTAATTCTATAATAGTTATTTAAAAATGTAACTTTTTAAAATTATTTTGATTTCAATGAATCCCTTGTAACTAAATTCACGGGATTGTCAGGAATGCAGAAACTTTACATAAGCATTTTGCATATAGTTTGTACAATTATACATATTAATTCACAAAACACTAAACTACAATACATTTCATCACTACTACATTTCGCCTTAAGTATTAAAGATGATTCTGTTATTTATGAAGAGGCATGCTTATTATAATTTCATAATAACATTTTTGAATAATGTATGTAAAATACTTATATGTGTATGTTTCTAAATAATTTTTTCAGTTATGTTTAATTGAAATAATATCATTTTTATATTAAGTATAAAATAAAAACTTTTATTTATAAAACATAACAATGTAAATTTATTTTAATGATAAATGTATAGAACGAACACATCACTCATTATGATAAGAAATTCTCTAATATCAGCGAAGTGCGATTAAACAAATCCAACTCCTGTCGTAGCTCTACGATCACTGATAATTTTTTTATACTTAATTGGTTTCTGCAGTTCAACGCAGCCAAATTGTAAAACAGTGGTCTTCCGAATAAAGGATTCTGACTCCAATTCCATTCACTGATGAAAAACGGGATGTGACGATTCTGTCCAATGCATGCATATTACCGGGATGAGGACTTTTTCTGAGTTTCTCCCCTTGCGTCACATGAGTACTCCCCACACTTTCAATGGAAACTCTTTCCAGAAGGACATTAAAATGCCTTTCAACAGCTTTAGGTTTTGCATAACGCTTATGTCAACACTCTTATTATGTGCGCTTAGAAACACTCTTATGTTGGAGAGCCGGGATTTGGACGCTCAGCAATCGGCCTCGAAATGTATCAGTAAGCGGCCTTGATTGAGTGTTCTCCAAGGGACGGACATTTTTTGGTATCGTTGGCACTAGCGGAATTGATCTTGCTATCTTGTAAAGCCAAATGAGTGGCCCATCCTGTTCCGAAAGTGGGTGGGTAGGACCTCACTAATTTGAAGTAGGTTAGCGCCATACTTTCCCTACCAGACCAAAAGGTATTATTTCATTTGGAAGACATTGCCTCACCTACCTATTTTATATGCCGCCATTAGTAAAAGCGGCAGATCTTCAGCTGAATCCATATAAAATCCACAATTTGCGAGATTGACGCTTTTTCCTAGCAGGTTTTCGAGATCTGTGAAAAGAAATTAAAAGAGTAGGTCTCAGGTATGTTAGCAAAGAGACGTATATGTCACAATATATTATTTAAAACTTGCGGAAAGCTTTCATTGACTCTGTCATCTTGCATTGTTCATACTGGCCTTCGGTTCAGATATTCTTGAGTTCGAATCCAATCTCGCGCGTAGATGTAATGATTGGGTATCATTTTTAAACTGTAGACCCTGATGTGATTCAACCTCATGCACAGAAAAGGACCGTTGAACAACAAAGCAAACCATACCAACCTTGCACCAACCAACCGATCTAGTTTGAATTCTAGACCTCGTAACATCGCGATTTTCAACTTAGCTTTATATGAATTAAAATACCCTTAAAACCGAAGATCCTGGGGGAAATTGATGTAGCAGGGACTACTAAAGAAAATCTCTATCCGAACAAACTTCTTCATTTCAAAAAATAATAAACTTGTAAAAATAAACTTGTATATATAATTGCTTAAAATTTGTTTATATCAATCGATAACCAATAATTGTCAGGAATGCTTTACGAATTAAAGATGTACACTTGGGATACAAATGTTAATCAAATGAAAAATAGACTATGACCATACTGCAGCTGGGAATTTTTTGTAATGGTTCAGAATGCGTATTACATACAAGCTTGATGTCGCGAATTAGAAATACCGTATTTATGCGAATCTAATGCGCATCCCCATTTTAAAACTTTAAATAATAAAAAAATTGTTCGGTGAATGTAATGCGCATCAATGGTATGAGGAATTGATTGAATCTTATTTTATACAACAATGGATTTGTATATAAACTATCAATCAATGGTATGATAATTTTATTTAAATTTAGATACCATATTTTATATAACAATGGATTTATACATAAAGTAGCAGAACATAGAATTAACCTATAAGTGGGCTATTGTTATGTGAAACAATCTCTGTTTAATTACCACTACCGTTTATACGGTACCTATCGTAAAATATGAACATGAAATAAATCGTAACATTTCTATCTAGCTAAGAGTTTCTACAATGATGAATAGTAAACGTCTTTATTCACTAATGTTTTCATCACTGGAATCCTCGCACCTCTCTTCGTCAGAAGCAGATTCATTTCTTCTTTCCTCATCATCATCGTCAACCTCGGCGTTCCAGAGCACGTCATCTTCACTGCCGTTCAATGAATTTGAAATAAATGCAGCATGTCTTGAAAGATTTCTCAATCGCTGGTGCTTCGATGCTTTTCCAGGCAGCAGAAACCCAATGTGAAACAATGTGCGGTGCAGCACGCTTAATTTTTCCTGTCGGGTTCAATTCACGGTTTGACTGAAAAAACCATTTTTCGTACTTCGCCTGGGCTACCCCTTAAAAGGTTTATTTATACTAACGTCCACAGGGGTTGTAACACAGATGTCATCCCTCCAGGAATGATAACAAGATCACTGCCTAGGCTGTGCATCTTCTTTTTTACGTCATCGGTGAGATGACCATGAAATACGTCCAAAGCATTGATGGTGGATTGGAGAGCCCACCGAGACGGCGTTGCCATACATTTCGGAGCCAATCAAGCTTTAATGATTCCGTCATCCACCCCTTCTCTTGGTTTCGAATCAGGACATCATCTGGGAACAGCTTTTCATTCTTAAGGGTTTTAAGAGATGTTTTCCTTTTGAAGATTAAAAAAGGGAAGTTTGTACCCGTATGCTGTTATTGCCAGCATCACTGTTGCGCGTTGTTTTTCACATCCCGAAGTTTTGATGATAACTTCCTTAGTCCCCTTCTCCGTAATGGTGTAATTACGAGGCATATCAAACCGAATTGGCGTCTCGTCAGCGTTGCCAATTTTCCCCATTGAAAAATTCATTTCCTTCCGAAGGGTGATGACATACCTCTGTAATGTTAGTAGTTTTCCCTCAAAATCTGCAGGAAGCTTTTGGCATTTTGTTGTACGGCGTCTTACAGATTAGCCCACCCGTTTCACCATTAAACTCTTGTTTCGGTATAATAAGAACTTCAGCATCCTCTTATTGTTTGATATCTTATGGCGTCACTAGTCACAGGTTGTCCATTCTTCCTTCTTTCACTGGCGCAGCTTGTCCTTACTTGGACATTGCGCCATTAAAACCAACTAACCAACCTTCCTTCTTTCACGTACAAATTCCAATACTTTTTCTTCAATTTTAGGGTGTCTTCCTTTGCGAAGGCCAGTGAATTTCATTCTACTAACTTTAGTTGCAAACAGTGCCAATTTCTGTTGCCGTCACAAGCGAACATTGCTCTCAGCTACGGTGAACTCTCTCCCTGCCTTTCTATTGCCATTTTTTTCAACAAAAAGAATAAATTTATGTTTGAAAGTAGCGTTATATGACATTCTTCTTTGTTTGCCTTCCGTTTCGTGATTACGTACTCTACAATTTGTATCCTCTATGCAATAGTGTGTCAACGATAAATGTAACGATAAATGTAGTCGAGAAATACAGTAATCCATTGTAACGATTTAAATTTGGTTGACGTCATCGGCGAACTGCTGACCTTGCACTCGAATCTAATGCGCACCCCAATTTTGAATTCTACATTTGGCCAAAAACCATGCGCATTAGATTCTGGTAAATGCGGTAATTTTAAAAGACCCCACCTAGAGTGAATATAAACATTGTATTGCATTAAAGCAATTTGATAAGGAAATCTAAGTTCCTACGCTTACCTGGAGGCGAAAGATGGTTTTTATGAACTTTTCACAAAACCCTATTCTTTCTAACGAGGTTGCAAAAATATTTCACAGAAAATATGTTGCAGTAAGACAGACACCTTAAAATTTTTTTAAGAAACACTTCTAAGAGGTGATGAAAAGCTAATACAAGAAATTAAAAAAAGAGAATATCATAATTTGCAATGTACAAAAAATGTATTTAATATAATGATTTTAATGTACACAAATTAAGCTTTAACACTTTAAAAGTGCTAGAATTTATATAGCACTAAAAACTAAAATACACTATGGAGCGCACATAATTTTCAAACACATGATCAGAATTAAATTTAAAAGTTTAAAAATTGTATCATCCAAAAATTATATTAAAGGAAATTCAGAAATATTACATGTAGATAAATTTCAATGATAAAAAAATATAAAAGAAACTGGATATGAGGAAAATAAATATTGCACTTTTTTGCGCATAAATCATGCACAGCACTTAAGAGATGAATATACCTGACACAATGACCAGGATGCGATAAGCACTTCTCCAAGTTTTTCAATGTAACTTAATATATTAATTAAAAATGGCTCCTTAAATATTGTTTGGTTACTTCAAGATAATGCCTATAACTATTTATATCAAACTTCTATTTTATACTCAGAAACTTAAAATATTTAAAGCTTTTGCGCACAATCCTTTTAAATCAAGATCATGTTTTCTCTGCCTCAAAAGATTGCACCTTACATTCTCAGTATGAGGGACGCTGGTTGTCACTTTGGGTTCCTGTGCTCCAGGCCCGCACCTCCAATTTTTTAAAGTTGATCCTAAAAGGGTTTAACTATTGATCATAATGGGGGATAGTTTCTGGTTTAAAATTGTTCTTCAATCCTAATATTTGGTTCATCGTTGAGTCCGGTACTCCACCTGGTATGGCCGCTGCAGCGCAAAGAGAGAGTACTTCATTCTATCCTAAAAAGGAAGGTTGCAGAATTTGGGGCAGTTAACAATCCATGGCAGAATACAATTCCTCATACACAAGACAACAAGCATGAGAAAATGAGGTTTCCTGATACAATCTCTGTGTTAACATAGTTATGTTACAATATTATAGTTATTTACATTGTTATGATTACACAGTATAATATATTTACAATATGATTGCAGTTAATTTACAGTAGTATTTGCTACATACAGATTGATATTCTAAACACAATAATATCTTATTATAGTTATTAGTAATTACGCATACATTGTATATATTATATTGTTATAAATCCATATTCATATAATTTGCTCAGTACCGCTTTGCATAATACCTGTAGATGCAAGAAGTCTATAACAAAAAAAAAAGTTTTTATGAGTATTAAATTTATAGTTACGTTTATAATTATATTTATAGAAAGTTACTTAAATTAGCTTTATGTTTGCATATTATAAGTTTTTATGTTTAAGTTAAGACAAGCTCAGGAAAGTTTTTAAATATAACAAAATTAAAATCTAAGTGTGAGGACGTCGTCCAGAAATAAAGGAGAGACCGTGAAGAAATAGTTTAACTGCAGGAAGTTTGGCATTTGTAAAACAAAGAAAAAAAATCACCTACACACAAATATATAGAATTCATTAATTTCTAAAACAATTTAGTTTCTACACAATGCCATGAAAAAATCTCGGGATACCATCAACTTCTCCTCACGTACATTTTCGCAACCAAATGTAATAACTTGCTTCCTATATTTTGCGGATCTAAGAAAATGTATTCGGCACTTATATAAATGCCTTATAATTAGAAAAAGTAAATTTACAAAGGTTGAGAGAAAGCTTTGAATGAAGCTCGTCGAGAGCTCTTATCCAGTGCGCACAAGAACTCACTCTCTTCAATCTATCAAATGCACGTGTCTCCGCTAAGGAAGCCGCTGCAAAAGGGGTGTGCTTCTCCCCACGTGATTTTATAATGCATTCATTAATAAACATTTTTATTCGGCATAACTGAATAACATTTATGCAAACGTTACTTCCATTTTCTGAAAATTAGTAAACATAAATTACTTAAATGGGTTGAGAAAAAGCTTTGAAGAAAGTTTAAATATTCCCATGAGCTGTGCATCCATGTTGATGTTTTTAATAAGATTTCCCTCTAATTGTAAATAATTCTTTTAAAACAAGTGGACAACTGCAAAAGGAAATATAGTGGCAGGTTATATTCTTCCTTCCCTATGTAGAAATTTTTATTTATAAAATCTATAATCTAAATAATATCTAAAATTGCATACAAAACACGGCTCGGGAAGTAAACAAGAGATCATATATTATAAAAAAAAAAAACAATTTTGATAAACACAAATGGTACACACAATATTAACAATTATATATAAATTCAAAACAATGACTTCTATTCAAGAAATCTAAAGGAACTTAAGGTTCCACCGAAAAGTTGGGAGAACTTCCTCCCTCAATCGAAACAAAATCTAAAGTGCGAAGTCTTCATACATAATAGTAAGCGACAGCGCCATCTATTCAAACTTTTTTCTTCACACTCCCCACCTGAGCTCTGTATAGAGTTCTCTAATTAAAATTTTAAGACTAATACTAAAAAAACATAACAATTATTAAAAATATCAATAATAAAAATTTAAACTAAAATTACAAGCACATAAATGACAACATCAATTAATTCAAGTTACACATAAAAATATATGAAATCAATAAGCAAATTCTTAATCATTCATTTAAAATTCAAGACTGATTAATTATTCTTAACTTTGATAATATGAAAAAGTAAAGTTTTGAATTAGAGTCTCTAAAAATATTTGTAATAGTTCAAATGTTTTATAGTTATTTTAGAAGTGAGAGTGAGAAATTTAGTGTAATAAAGAATAAATGAAATATATAAATTTTTTTAAAGTTCAAATAATTCAAGTTTAAAGTTCCGAATAAAGTTCAAGAAAAGTTAAAAGTACTCATAGTTCCAATGGGTAGAGATGTTGTGCTGTTCTTTTCAACAGTCCGTTAGCAGCATTCACTTCGTAGGAACGAACCTTGTTATCTCTGCCAAAATAAGTTTTATTCTTTCTGCCTAACTTCCAAAGTAACTTATTTTTGATATTATCTTCTATAAGCACAACATCCCCGACTATTAGCTCACTTTGATGATGAGTATTTTTCATTGAATGAGCAGTTTTCAGATCTAGGAGATATTGCTGCTTCCATTTATGCCACAATTGCTTCATAAGCAAAATTTGATATTTTTTTCTTTTCAGCAATGATAATCTATTTGATCCATTTTCTATAAGTTCTGCAAATGTTACTGGATTAACAGTTTTTCCATGGCTAAAATTCGAAAGGTGCATAGGTCAGTGGTTCATTGTTTTCAGTATACACATAGGCCAAAGGACGCAGGTTGAGGACGGCTTCTACTTCAGCAAGGAGAGTCGAAAGTTCTTCATGGCTTAGTAGAGCTTTACCATTCCTTTCTTATTATGAAAGGACTTCAGTAGCTCTTTGGAATGAGAATGTTCTCAGCTATGGGTAAATTAAAGGCCGGCTGAATAATCAGCTCTTTCATTTTCATAGTGTCCTCGATGTGCACTCATACAAGCAAAACAGATACCAATTTCTCAGCAGAGTCAGTAGGATTTCAATGACTCATTTGTCTCGATTCATTGAAATATCGGAAGAGTGTTACCTTCTTCTATGTTTATTGCGCGATTTAAAAGGAATTGCGTTCTGCTTTTCAAGTGCCCTTGTTAGAAATGCTGCTTGGTCCAGTGATAGGACTGAGCGCTCTCGGTAGCGAAAGGTGCTGGGTTCATTCCCAGCCACTTTTCAACAATGGGGGATGGATATGATCTGCATGCGTCGGGCTGACCGTAAAAGGGTTTTCTACTTTGCGGTGGCTATGAAAGAACTTTACAGTAGCTTTCAGCTGACCAAGATACTGACACGTTGTCATAGCATCTTGGTCGAATGGCATAGTTAAAATCTTGTCTAAGCTTACTTTAACTCGTCCCTGATAAAACCTAAATACTAACTAACAATAAGAATTTTTTCAACCCTAAATAAAATTTTAATATTTGATAAATTAATTGTTGTATTCAGTTGGAAAACATATTTTGTGTGTATATTAATGGTAAGTTACTTCTATCAACGTATCTGGAGCAATGAAGCATTTTACATAAAATATTTCTCTTTAATATTATTATATTCAAACTTAAGATAAAGTTTCAATACTTAGTACAATATAGTTTCCGTTTTGGAAACAGAAACGGTTTAAGCATATCACATACCTTATACTCAAAGTTTTTCTTTAATTTTACGAAAATTAGTACAAACTTGTACTGTGCGTCTACGATACACTTAGCACAAAAAAGTTGCATACAAGAATAGTAACAATTTTTTTAAATATGAGTTCTAGAAAAAAAACATTTTCGATATCAAATTCTAAGACCAATTGTATGCAAATATGTCATATATATGTATACCATCTATTATATTTGCTCAAATTTATATCATTTATATAAAACGAAAATCATTTTAGAACAAAAATTTTCATTTAATAACATCATAAATCAAAACTATGTGAAAATAATTCTAACCGAATATCTGTACAAAAATGTACAAGAAATTTTAAAATAATATATATATATAATGGACGAATCAAAGCAAAATGGAGGAATTAATGTATATGTATATATAGTTAATAAAATCATATACACACTATTGTTACACAAAACACAAATGTTTAAAATAATGTTTTCACTAATCATTCAATATGTAAATCCTTCACTAAGTTAAAAATATATAACAACCACACTTTCTTGGGTGTTTTAAAATCTCTAGCTGAATCTATAATCAATTTACTTTAGTATTTGAAGTGAAATAATTGTATATATATATATATATATATATATATATATATATATATATATATATATATATATATATATATATATATATTCACTCACTTATCTGTGGTTTTATTAAATGGTTGTATTCGATTACGAAATCTCACTTTCACACTCTAATTTTTTGCACTATTTCGCTTAATTATTTTCTTTTCATGCGCTCATGCGGGATACACTCGCACGCAATTCGAATTTTGTCATTTTCATTTTGAATTTTGACTTACATAAATTTTTTATTCTGTTTTTGTTGTAGCGCCTGAAATCAAATAATATTTGTCATATTCATTTTGGATTCCACTACGGATATCGTGCCAGAAATTAAATTTCTAAAAAAATAAATAATTTAATTTTATATTCATTTTGGATTTTGTGCTTTGCATGTAGAGCTTTTGGATTTTGTGTTTTTTGTAGTAAAATGAAGCTAAGAATTTTACTCTAATTATTTTCTGCAGACATGGAATTCTTATAATTGTATTTTAGGTATTTAAATTTTCAATTATAAACGACCCTGCTGAATTCGATTGCCAAATTCCTTGAGTTGTATTTTATGTATTTAAATTTCCCTTAATAGACAAAACTAGAGAATTCTTCAATTTTTTAAAATTTCAGATTTTTTTTTCTGTTATCGCAAAGAAATTGTTGAATTTCATGAAACGAAATTTTTGAATTAACTGTAATATTTAAATAAATTCAACTGTCATTTTTAGTGTAAATTTTTGACGTAATGCATAAAATTGTGAAAGGAAATTTGAAAATATCTACGTTGATGTCCTAATTATTTGAAAACATTTAATCGTAAATCACTGGATTTATCAAAACCATTTTCTTAAATAAAAAAAAATCATTAATTCTGAAATTCTTCATTTTATTTATTTTATAAATAGTTGTTTTTAAATGTTATTTGAATTAAGATATTTTTATTTTTGTTACTTTGTTTTTTTAAATTTTTTTCCTGAAATATTTTTAAATGAAAAATTTTAATCCATTCTTATTACGATTACTGTTTTCTTACATACCGTTAGCATAGCAATTTGAAACGATTTTTTTAGATGGTTGTTATAACTATTTAGAATTGACTCAGCAATTTGAAATCAGGAAAAATCCCGATTTTTATTTTATTATTTATTTATTTATTTTTTGCGGATTGTCGCCCATTTTGTGCTCCGCTTGGCGAAAACTTATTCGGCAACTTGGCGAGGCTTTGACCGTAATACTCAGCAATTACCCAGCTTTCGTTGATGGAATCACTCGTTAGTTTTTTTTAAATTATTCGGAAAAGTTCGATGGACCCAATGCCACTATTTAGAGCTGTAGCTTTAAATGGTGGCAAAGCAAGTGATACAATTTAAATTAATTCCATTTATTAATGAGAATAGAATTTTAAGATATTCATAATGCTTAATATTTGCATAAATTTAATATAACTTTCAAATTAGCAAATGTGACACCGTCGCAGGCGAACTCCAGTGCGCTGTCTCTGTGAAAGTCAAATCAAAAAGTAAACAGCAACACAATCGGAGGAGGATTTGAGTGCGCATGCGCTATTCTGACCTTGGGCTTTGCTCGTTGCAAGGTTGAGCATAAGCAAGTGCGAAAGATTTTAATTCATATTAAAGTTTGAGCAAATTTTTCTTTTTTAAAAAATGTATAATCCTTTGAACGGTATTTATATGAATAAAATCCTTACTCAGTTTATGCTCGGAATATTTGTATGCGGTCGAACTGAGAATGACAGCAGGAATTTTTTCTCTTGCTACCTTGAAGTATAAATTATGTAAAGCTTTACATACGGCTCTTCTTTCGAGTATATAAGTCTCATCGTCACCTAAGAATTCATTCTTTGGAGCATAAAGTTCCGGGATCAATCCCGTTGTTGAACAATGAAGGATAGATAATAAGCTTCTAGCTTTTACATGCACATCGATCGTAGATGTTAGGAAGTTTTCGCACTTCCTTCCTTGCAACATGTCAATACGGCTCACTATCTTTTAAAAGGAAATGAATATTTAAAGCCTTTACAACAGCTTTAGATATTTAGGATGTCCTCTATGCTATTTCAGAGTACACAAAACATAAATAATAACCACCCCGTGAGGAAATACGAAACATGATGTATTAACGAAAAATTGAGGACCAATTATTTGTGTACCGCTCGATATCCGGTGAGGAAATACGAACCATGTTGTATTAATGGAAAATGGAGGACCAATTATTTGTGTACCGCTCGATATCCGGTGAGGAAATACGAACCATGATGTATTAAATGGAAAACTGAGGACCAACTATTTTTATGGTGGTATGTGTAGTTCCTTAGTGTGTTTCACGCTTAAATTTTTCTCTCTGTAGGCTGTTATCTACATTCTTATAAACGAAGTTCGGGTATTAATATAAATTAATTGATACAGTTCTTACTCACCGTGGTAGGATTGTTATCTTCAGATCTGTGTATGTGCTTCAAAATAATTCCATAGAATGATCATCACGATCATAAAAAAATTAGCTGGAATTTCCTTATCTCCTCAAATTTAAATTTTAGCAATAAACTGACATTTATTTACATAAGAATTATTAAGTTTATAAACGTAATAAAATTCTATAAGACTATAAAAAGAGTATTTCAAAAATAAATATTGAATATGAAAATTATTTAAAAAGAAAATCTGTAATATTTGGATAAATAACATTGTCAGCTTGCTAAAGTGTGAGTTGGAAATTCATTTTTTGAAATTTTTCTATATCATTGTTTAAGAAGTAAAAGTGCATTTAATGTCATTTGATAATTATATAGAGAGAAATTTATGTTTTTCGAAAATAGATTCTGTGCATGCATTTCCAAGTTTTTTGATTGCATGTTTATAATATGTTTTCAATTACTTTAATACCAAAAAATTTAGTTTAAATTTTATAGAGAAAGGGTTTTTTTTAATATAAAATTGGAAGGAAGAATTTATTGTTATTTTGATATTTGTTTAATGGTTGCACATGATCCAAAAGAAAGTATTTAAAATGTATATTTTACAAAATATGCAGTATTGCTTATGTCTTTTATTAGATTGTAGTTTCCCATCTTGTATTTTTAAAAATCATTTTACTTGTAATGTATTTAAATACTAGTATATGTGATACAAAAGCATAGTTTAAAAATTCTTTTGTTGTAATTGTAAAAAAAAAAAATTATTTGTTTTTCAGTTACAGTTGATTGATTCAAAAATGCTTTAACATTAGAAATAAATTTATGTATTCATGTATATATTTTTATTTAATGTTTAACAATCCATTTTGTAAATGATGATAGAGGCTATATATCTATTTCATAACAAAGAATCCAAAATTATGTTGTATTTGTTTCATTGTATATCAATAATTTATCATTTTTGCCACATTCTTATAAAAATTTTCAAAAAATAATAGATAATCTATAAGTTACTAATTTTAATTACTACGTTTTAATTACTTAATAATTGAGAATAACATTTTTTAACAAATTGCTCTTGCTTTAAATTACAATAAAAAGTTCTATTAATTTAATATAAATAATTATTCTCTTTATTACAGATAGATTTGGAATTTGATATTTAATATCCAGAAGCTGACTGTTTTCTTAGTAAATATCCTGCATAATATGCTCCTAGAATAATATCACATAATCAAAAAATCGTCCTATAATATGGAATAAATATGTGAGAATTGAGGATGGTAGTATTTTTTAGGCTGATAATACACAGAATATAATTACATAGACATCTGATTCCTTTCAGCAAAATAAGGATTTGTATTTTTGAAGTATTATTCTTATGAAATTTTAGCATTAAAGTTTATATAGATACTAATGAGATTGCAAATACTATAGAAATTTTAGTTATTATGCTTTTTTTAATTAGGTGAAGAGATCTTTAGAAGAAAAACAACGCTCAAAAGTAGTCAACTACACTTGCTTGGCTGTGGTCAAAAGCAAGACCTGAATAAGAAATATTTTTATCTGTGGACAAGGAATTCATTGATGTCGGATATGCAAGATTAAAAAAGCGTTCAATACTTTATATAAATGGCATCATGTGCTCAATGTACATGTACGATGATAAATTTACCCCAATTATAAATAAAAAAATGATCCAGTTGGGACTTTAATCGAAACAATACATTCTTACGATAATCGATAAAGATCTAAATTTTGCAAAATACATGCATTTTAAAATGCATATTATCTTTTTATTCTTATTTTTATTGTAGTCTTATTTTGTGTTATTAAATTGTCAATTCAAAGCAATTAAGCTGCAATATTTTAATTTGACATAATAAACATAAGAATTTTTGTATACATATTTTCATTTAATTTTTTTCTGCATTAAAAATTGAATAAATGTTTTTTGTATAATCTTGCATTTTATTTTTAATTTCGTTCTTAATTTCATTGGAGTTATTTTCAGTTTAAACTTAACTTGGAAAATATATCATAAAACAGGATTTATTTGCAAAAACTTGAGTCAGTTTTGTTCAACAGAATTATCTGTAAATATTTGTCTTTACCGTCCTGTAACTTCAAAAATAATTATTTATCTATACTGTAAAGAAATAAATTTTCCAAAGAACTCAAATTATATTTACTTTTATAAAATATTTATGCATTGTTTAAATTGTGCACAGTTTGTTGCTCTATAGTAGTGTTTGTAAAAATTAATTTTGTACTTAATGGGCTCATAGTAAACTAAACTGAAAAATAAGTAGTGCGACAATTTTTTCTTGAGAGACCTACACTCACACGTAAAACTAAATAGATATAAATAATGTAATAAATAGCTGAATAATTTGCTTAATATTGTATGTAATTTAAAAACCACTATAATTATCAAAAATTAATTAAAATATCATATTCAATTGTACTGTTAAATTATTGGATAAAGAAATCGTACCTTCATATTGTTATTACCAAAATAAATAAATAAATCCTTAAAATAAGAATTCAAAACCTAATTTCTGCACTAAAATGTCAATATAAAAAAATATCAGCAATACTTCTATAAAGGATTGAAATTCACTCTTTTTTTTTTTTCTAATTTACACTTTAAACGATTTGTTGTTACTCCCATCAAAAAGAGTGGCTTACCCGCATCTATCAAAAGAGTGAATTTCTATCTTAAAGATTGTTTGAGTTTTGTGAAAATGAAAGATAGAAATTTCGCTCCTTGTGAGTGAAATCCACTCAATTTTTTTAAAAGTGTAGACAAAAAATAAAATAAAATTAATTGCTGAACTTCTTTGGTCAAGGTGAAAGAAAACTAAAGAAGAGAAATGTATTTAATTTAAACTATTTTTAAAAATCTTAAATCTTTTATATAATTTAAAATCCAAAAAATAAGAATTTTCTTACTGAACCGTAATTACAAAATTTCATAAATGTTTTTGATAGCGTGATATTACTTGTGGCACTTCTTTGTCTTATATGAATAATTCCATTATCATCATTTATTGTTTTTTTTTCAGAATAATTTATAAAACATTATTCTGAAAAATATTATTAAATCTACAGTAATTTGGATTATTGATAATAATTGACCAATTATTTAAATTTTACATCAAATAATTGTATTTATAGCATTAATTCCTTTGATTTCAAAGATTTTTTACCAGCATACCCATTGACAAATTAAATGTTGGATTATATTTTAATTTTCAATGTTAAAATTAATTTAAATATTAATTTTGTATTCTAGAATAAGTTGGTAAAATTTTGCATCTACGGCAACTACGATATAATGGTAAAAATATTTTTATTCAGAATCTTAAAAATGGGTTAATTTACTGCGTTAAAACATGTTAAGATATTGAAAAAATGTGAATAAAAATAACTTAAGGTTTTAGATCCAAATAATACAGCATTGCACAAAGTTGTTTCGCAAATTCCTATCTCTAGACACACAACCGAATGACACATAACTGCAACTAATACTTCTCTTGAATATAATTTCGAAAAAATGATTTGTAGAACTATATTGCATTCAGATTAGCCATTGACGAATCGACAGGAATCAAAGATCTTTACCGTCCTGTGCGAGAGTGATATCCAATACCGCCCCACTCCGTAACACGTGTTGCAGGACTAGGCATAACATAGATGTTCAGCATCCGCTCACCCCGGTGTCTCCAAACTCGAATGCGACTATCGTGGTGTTGCAGACAGAAGTCAGAAAAGACAATTTCATTCCAATCTGCCATCCACATACTTTTTTTATTGCACCATTGGTGGTGGAGACGTCTTGCGGACAGACCACTCTGCTGTAGACGGCGTTGAATGGTACGTGCATACAGTGGTTGATGCGTTACGAACAGAATGAATGTGCTGTGCAATGATTCTTGATGTGGCTGAGTGATCCATCACTGCCATGGGTGCAATTTGTCTGTCATCACGTGAAGTGATCCACTGAAGTGGATGCGATCGAACATGTCGTTCCGTCGTGTCCTCCTGCATCCAGCGATCACATATCCGCATTACAGTTGTTTGGTTTCGTCCAACACGACTACCGATTTCCCTGAAAGATAATCCAAAATCTCGATAGACCTCTATCCTTATCCTATCTCGATAGACCTCTATCTCTAAACTCGGATGCTTGACCAAAATATTTTTCAAAAATATTTTTAGAACTTATCTTGATGTAAAAAAGAATATTATTACTGAATTGGAAGTCGTATCTCTCTACTTAACTAGGCATTCTTTGCTGAAATCCATTTTTCTCAACAAATAAACAAAGCACTTTATAAGTAAGCCTGAATGTTTGGTTCTGAAACTTTCCTTTTTGAAAAAATAGAGGATATAGAAATGCAGATTTTTCTAAAACTTTTCTCAAAAGTATCCTTAATGGTATGGGAAAAAAAGCGAGGTTTTAATACTACAATTTATAGAATTTTCTTAAAAGCTAGATATCATTAAAATTATTAAAGCCAAAAGAATAAATATATTCATCATCCTTTCATATACATATATTCAAAAGCGCTTCACAAATGGGAAAAACAGAAACGGCAATACTGCAGTGTTTAGATTTTACTAAATCAGTTTTTAAATGATTTTGGTGGGAAACCAGCGATCCATTACTGAAAAAAGTTATTTCTGGAAGAATCTTCAATAAAAGACTATGACTGGTGTCGACTCAAATATGATCATAAAACTTTAAAAAAGAAAAGATTAGATGAACTGTAGAGAAATCTCTTTTTAGACTGTAACTTATTATTTTAAGATGATGCTCTCATAAACCAGATGCATTTGACGATGTTTGTTTGATAATCGCGCAAACAATTCATTGATTCTAGAGTAATCTAAATAAAAATAGAATGAAGTTTATAAAATATTAAATGCAATTATTCATAGTATACAAAATATCTAAGAACAGAAGAGCCAAGCATCAAATGTGTATTTCTTTTTAAAATCAAATAAAAAAAATTTATGAGGCTTGAATAAGCATGGTATTTCATTTCTTTCTTTGTCCGGGAAATTTGGCGTAGTAAACAAAATTTGAGTTTCGTTAGCGCAGTAAGCTGCGCATGTGTCTGTTAATTAGAAAGTAATGCAAACGAATAATTTTGAATCTCTTAAAGTTCTTGAAAAACATTCATGTCGGAATTATATCTTATTTTGTGTTTTTGGACGAAGTGGTTTTTTTGATAAACAGAAAATTTCATTTCCAAAGAAACGAGAAGGCTGAATACTTTTGTGTGTTTTCAAGTGTAGATTAATTTTCTTTAAACATTTGTATGCTTCTCATTCTATTATTATCTTATATTAAATAATTAAATTTATGAAGGATATAAACAGAGTTATTTTCCCACCCTTAGTGCTAATTATTTTTGCTTAAGCAGATATAAGTATTCGATGAAAATATACGTTAAAGAATTTATTAATAAATTATATCCAGCTAAATATTGTTTAAGAGTTTAGTTCTAAAAGTATATTTAAAAATCTGTAAGAGGAATTGCAGAGGGAATAAATTTATCTTCAGGATTCTAAAAAGAAGTTTTTGAAAAATCAAACATTCTTGTTATTTGATGCATTCACTGAAAACATTTAATTTCCTCAGAATTATAAGGAAATTTAACATTTTAGATAAAATTATTAATGATAAGAGTTTAAAAGTTTATTTGAAAATGTAATTATATGTGAATGTTTATGTATTGCTGTAGTCAATTTAGACATTTTAATCCATTATATTTTTATGTATTCATTTGAATGGTTTATAAAATCATAAGAGTCATAATGATGAAATATATTAACTAAATGAAATAAAATTTAAATTAACTAATTTTTTATTAACTTTCTATGAATAAAAAATGTTATGGTTTAATAAATATAATTTTAGGGAAATAATAAGAATTTTAAATTGTTGCATCTGAAAGAAAAATACATAAACTTTTCTGCAATCCACTTTAAAATGGACTTTCATTAATTATTAATATTTAAATTTAATGAATTTTTAGTTTTGATATTAAAATATGTCTTCATTTATAATTTTATTAGATATTTTCAAACATCTTTTAGTTCCTGAATTGTATTTATTTCTGGCATGATTCAATATTTGGCCTGAATCTTATCAAAATGATGGATTTCATAGATTTCAGATAAGGCCTTTTTTGTCTGCAACAATGATAATGGTTTTATTTTTCTGTGAAATATCTGATTTTAATAGTATCTAAAACTTGAGAATCATTATTATATCACATTATTTTTTAATATGATATGAATTACTACCATGGATATTGTATCAATAACTGCATATTCATTCCATTGTCTTGTCATCCGAATCCCATATTGACTTGTGCAGAAATGAGAATTTATATTTTGAATATACCAATAATTGCCTAGGGTGTTTGACATCTTTTGTACCACTATACTTAGTAATAATCTAAAGAAAAATTTATATTTTCATAGATCAAACAAAATTTTATTTTCTATTTTTATTAAATATTTTGAGAATCGGCTGAAATTTGCTTGACTTCAAGAAAAATATATAGTAAACAATATTAAAATTTAATGAGGTAATTTATTATGTTTTAAATCGTACTTTTATTGCAGTATTTTTAAGTCAGCTTTTTTAAAAATATAAATTTTATTTTGAATGATTGTATGAACTTAAATTGTGTTGTTGGAGTCTTATATATGTGTGTATGTGCTTAAACTTTAGGATATGTGACATTTTACCATAGATTCATAGATTTTTGTTTTTATGAATTTTTCTAGTTTTTTTTATTTTATTTATTTATTTTTAAATTTTTTTATTTTATTTTTTTTAAGTAGTTGCCTTTTTTAATACAAAATTTATTTTTGAGTTTCTGTAAAGCTCTTAATATTGTTAATTAATTTATAACATCTTGTTGTGCATTTTACATAATTTAAACTTTTTGTTTCAACTGAAAGTATTTGCTTTACTAATAGAGTTAGAGAAATTAAATATTGAAAAAAGTGTGATGGTTTAAAATTTATCAATTATTTTGGGTAGACTCTTTAAAGATTAGAAGAAACAGACAAATTTAAACAAGATTTTAAAAGGATGAGAAATTTCAGTTAAGTTAGTTTTTTAACCTTTGGAAGTTATTCTTTAAGTATTCCATTTTTTTATTTTTGTATAGTGAAATTTATTTTTAATATATTCATTCAGTTGAATAAAAAATATCTGTGTATAGTTTATAATAAATAATATGTTAATAATAAATATGTTGCAGTTGCTATTGTAATTTCACATATCAGAGGAATATAAACCAGAAAATTATAATTGTTTATGATTTATTAAGTAATATAAATATTTTGTAACATAGATAATTTCAATAAATCTTAGCCAGTTTTATTTTTGCACAAATATAATTTTATTTTAAACTTGTAAAATTAATTTTGTTATTTTAAATGAATGAAATTCAATTTTCATAATTCTCATTAAAATCCTCTATTTCAAATACAAAATTCTGTGCATCAAATGTAAATTTTTATATGAATCTTATAAACGTTACCAAAAAACAGATTTTTCTTTCGATTCTGATTCTTTTGTAGTTCTAGATATGAGGCTGCCTAGTTGATTAGGGCTTTGTTTTCGTTATAGAACTAGTGAGTTCAAATCCTGACCTTATCTAAGATCCATCATATTCATTAATAGCAGCTGGGGCATAATAAATATGTTGCATTTGCAATGTCCTCCATGTGAAATGATACCTCTGATGGTAGCAGGTTAAGTTTGGGTATCTTTTGCTTGATCCTTGCTTCTAAATTACAAAGGCACACCAACTTTAAGCTTAGAAGCAGGGACCAATTTACTGCTTGGTCCCTGCTTCTGAACTTAAAGACCAATGAGAGCACACTTACTGGATGCTCTACTATATAAGTTATCCTATCTCTTATAGTGAATAGTCTGAGAGATGGAAATCCTATATCAGCAGAACATTTGAAATAAAAAAAATTGTTATGAATCTTTATAGTAATTTTATTCAACATACAAGCTAGCATTTTATTTAATAACCAGATAGTACTTTTTCTTGAAAATAACTGTTGAAAAAGTGTAATTGTTTCAACTATAGTTCTCTTGGGAAATAATTTCCAGTTTTAGTTTATTATTTCAGTTCAGAAATGTTCATTGCATAATTATTTTTGGTTTTTAAAAATGATTGCATAAAATTTCATATCAATTCGTAAAATATGTATAATAAATTATGCAATAAAATATTCATTAGAAAGTGTTTTTCTTATTAACAGACCATGGTGATGTATGAAAATATAATTAATGAATTAATGGAGAATTAATGATTGATTTTAAAATTATAATATAGAAATATCTATATAATATATATTAACATACTCTTTTAATATAAAGATTGAAATTTTCAGGTATGCAAATTATATTCCAGATTTCTGTAATATATGTAAATTTTATTTATTCAAAAGAAATGCTTTTTGAACTTCATTATCTGATAATATATTATTTGAACTTCATTATCTCTTCAGCCATTCATCAAATTCTGTTTTATCATCGTTTTTATACTAATCTACAAATAAACATTCTTCCATTCTGTTTAGGTAGCTAATTTTATTTAATACACTTTATTCATCATTCATATTATTTCTTGATTGATGTGATATTAGTTTTGTGTAAATGTTTTTCGTTGTTTTACTATTCATATATTTCATTATCATTTAAATTTTTTTGGAATGTCTTAGTGATGCTCGTTTACTGCAATTAATTTGCTTGGAATATTTGCCATTTTAGTATTATTTTGAATGGGTGATATTAAAAAAATCTTTAGTATTACTATCAGTTTATTTTATATTATTTATTGGATAGAAATATGTGTATCCCAAACTGAAAAATTTCTGAATGTTTTAGATTATAAAATACTTATTGTATTTTATAATCTACTGGAATCAAATTCTACATACAAAAGTGAAGATACTCAACTAATTTGTTGTGTCACTGTCCGAAGTTAGCTTCTTCATGTTTCAAAACAAAATATTGTGATAAAAGAATTAACTAAATGTATCATTTTCCATGCATTTGAAACCTTCAAATTGAGTTTCTCAAGTTAATTTTAATCTTAATTAATAATGTATGCAAATGTACTCATACTTCCAACTAAAAAATTGATCTAAATATTTTCAACTTCAAATTAAATTGGCTAAAAGTTAAAATTTCAAAATTTTAATTAAATTAAAAAATTCAATTTTTAATTTGAAAAATTAAGCTGTATCAGCCCTGTAACCAATTTCTTCATATATTGAAAGTTGTCATGGAATCACAATCATTTCAATCACAGATTAAAATTAGTCATATTAAAGACTAATTTAGTATAGCAATTTACTATTTTGTTCATTTGATATCTCTGTTAGCAGATAGAATTCAATCAATTTTTAGCCCATAGTAAGGGCAAATTAAAGTTCTTTTAATCAACCCATTTGGTTGTTTTCTAGAATTTCATCTGTATTTTTTGAATTGGCCATTTTCTTTATGGAAATAATTATTCCTGATTAAATGGGATGTGACACAAAATATACTTAACTAATTATGAATCTTATATCAGGCCTTCTATCAAATATGGTAGCATGCATCTTATTACTACTTCTGAAACAACCCAGTACAGAGTTTTGGTTACTCAAAATTATGTCCTCAGAATTGTCATTGGCACCCTTCATAGTGGATTTTCTCCCCCAGTTCTTGCCATGCATTTACAAATTTTGAGCCTTTGGTTTAGTGAAGAAAAATAAATGATCTCAAATTGATTAAGAGAGTGATGAGATATGATTTCTATGATACCTGAAGATTTTAGATTGTAATCCACCTATCGTCTTGTATTTAATTAAAAAACTGAAAGAACTAATGCTCTGACATCCTTGTTTCTAATGTAAAACTCCTACACAAAGCTGGAAATTTTCACAAACATTTAAATTTGGCACAGTGTAAGTTAGACTTGGTTTTGCCAGAGAATAAAATCTTTCACTGAGACAGAATTGAGGATGGCTGCTTTGATAAAAGGTATTGAGCATCAGACCGGTTGCATGTCCATATGAATGGTTCTGCTGCCAGTGCTGATTCTAGCGTTGGTGCTTACTGTCAACTTTAATCTTTCTAGTGCTGTAAGTGGAAATTGTATCAACTATGATGCTAAAGTGACTGTTCAAGTGGCTTTGACTGAAATTGGAAAAGGGAATGATTTAAATATTGGGATATGTATTGACTCATTGTCGACTATAAAAGCTATTTCATCATACTATCTAATAATGGACCTGTCCATAAGTGCTACTAACCATTGATGGTATTATAAATAGTGGACAAAATGTCATCCTGCAATGCTTCCAAAGTCATTGTGGAATCAGGAAATGAACTTGCAGGCTCTAACCAAGAATGTCTCTGATCTTCCTTAACTTGAACCACCTATTACTATAATAATATCAAAAGAACCATTGGTGCTAGATTTAAAGTGCATCTTAAAGGAACTTTTAGGGAATTGAGGAAGGAAAGTGTTAGTGACTTAATGAAACTGTGTTGCTAATTTCAGAATTAAAACTAAACATGACTACCTTTCTAAAAATCCACAGCAGCAGCTTAGAGCAGCTGATTCCCTGACTTGCCAATTGCCATTGACATGTCTGGAAATCATTTAGTCATACTTGTTCCAGACTTAACAAGGTAGCAGTAGTTAAGTTAACTTTTCTAAAAAATTTTAAACTTTGTCTTTCTGAACTCTATTTGGCTGCCTTAAACTAATGGCAGTCATTTCTGGTGTAGTACAAACAATAAAAACTCATTCCTGGTCATTTTAATTATTGTAGTTTCATATTTTGCTTACTCATACATAAAGTTTTTGTTTACTTCAAATGTGTTTGCCGTCACATAATTTCCATTTTCTTTCACAAACTGATTAACTTTACATTTGATATTGTCTTTGTTTTTTATTTGGAAAGACCTGT
This sequence comes from Latrodectus hesperus, assembly GCA_037975125.1. Taxonomy (NCBI): domain Eukaryota; kingdom Metazoa; phylum Arthropoda; class Arachnida; order Araneae; family Theridiidae; genus Latrodectus; species Latrodectus hesperus. Next base: position 18,278,111 of record CM075857.1, on the reverse strand, counting down.
TTTTTCTAAAAGGTGTACTAGGCTTTCATCTAAAGCAAATGTGATTTTTGAAGATTTTTGAAGACATTTGTTCATTTCATGATTACACATGGTCAGGTGGAAAACATGACTTCTCCAGTTCTACAAATTTATTTTGATCAAAAATGCTATCTTATAAGAAGACTGGGAAAGTTCTTTTAAATGAAAAACTTCAGAAAGATATGAAGTTATGTTTCATGTGTTACCAAAAATAATAATAATTATGTTATGTTGTGAGTATTTCAGAAAATTAAAAAAATATCAAGAAATTGAAAAAATAGTGTTATATATATATTTGTCTATATGTGTTATGTATATATAATCATTTAAGCTGTTTGCAAATTAATTTTTCATGTGCAAAAATATATAAAATAGCTTTAATATGTTAAAAGGTAATATCAAATTTTAATCTATATTATAAATACTAGTTTTTGGACCGAATGTTTAATTATATATTACCATATTTTCCCTTTATTTCTTGAATTTTTAATACAGCATTCATATCCATGTAAGCTCTTCCATTTTCTTAAAATATCTGCAGAACTTTTAATTTTCTGTTTTTTAACAGATTGGTGAATGTGCTTTATTATTGCATTTCCCCAAAATAGCATTCAATCAAAAACAAATATAGTGACCTTAACAAGTAAAATGTACCTTGTACAATAAAATAAACATCTTGACCTTGGATGTTGTGCCAGGAAACCCAACCAACCAACTTGTCTGACCAAAATTTTCAAAACATTTTTCTGGTCAAATTAAATATTTTTAATCTACATTGTCATTTACTTTTCATATGATCAATTAGTAATAAAAGTTAATTATTTTTATCTTCATTCATTTATAAAAGTTGTCACAGCAGCATGCTTCCCTGTGCCTAGTCCTGAATTAGGCTGTATCTGAGTGGAAGCAGCTGAGTGGGAGCCTTCATAATTTAGAAGCAGGGAGCAAGCAGAAGACTCTCTAACATTTGTCTTGTCACCCTCAATGGTATCATTTCATTTGGAGGACATTGCAACTTATTTAATGGGTCCAACCATCTTTAGTAAATGAGATGGATATTTGATTAAGCCAGGATTGGCCTTATGTTTTAAAATAAGTGGAATGTCAAAATGTTATTTATTGTAACTTTCTTATAAAAAGCAAATTGCTTTTGTAAGAACATAAAAGAAATTCAAAGCAGAAAAAATTATAAAATAAATAAGAAACGACCTTGGAAAATATTTCAACAATTAACTTTTTTAATATGAATAAAAAATATAAATAATAAAATAATATAAAATTTTTATTTATTTGTGTTAATTTGTGTATTATTAATTTTATAATTATTTGAGTTGTATATTTAACTTTTATAATGTAAAATTTTATGATTTAAGCTTATATTTTTAGAAACTTTTTTATGCTATTTAGATAAAAAATGTTTCATGTACTCATTTTTAAATTTTCTATTTTAATAATAGCTGTAATTTAAGCTTCATCACTTCACTAAATTTTAATCTATAATTTAAATATATTTTTTAAAATTTTAGAACATGGTGCGTAGACCTTGGATACTTTGCAATGAGATGGTTAAAGCAATATATGAAAAAAATTATGGTGCCGTACAAAAATTGCTTGCTGAGGGTCTAGATATTGATACAGAAATAATGTGTCACAAGTGTCCAATAATGATTTGCATTGAAGCTAATAGCTTAAAAATAGGTGAGTTTTCTCCTTTTTAAATATATGCACTTACTGTCAGTTATTAAATTTATTTCATAAAATTTTTATTTCATTTTATTGTATGATTGGGTAATTAATATTATGCTATGTTGCATAACCTTAATTACCCATTTAGACAAGTTACAATTTTACACAATCAAAAAGCATTTTTCTTATTGATTACTCAAGTGTACATGATTCTATTACAACACATTTATTTTCAAATTACAGTAGATGCTTGCTTTTTTGAAATTGTAAGAAAAAACAAAATATTGCTTAAAATAAAAAGTTTGTAATATAAAAATATATCAATGGTAGATTTAAAGTTGTCTATTGTAGAATCGTGGGGATATGAATGCTGCTCACCTCAAGAACTGCCCTGAAGCTTTAAAGTTAATGACTGACAACTCTTTTGAGACAACTAAAGGACCTCATTCTTGTTCTTATACTTGTTCATCTTTTTACTGCACTTCTCTTTGGTTAATGGCAGAAATGCTAAAAACAGGTGTAGAATTAGAAATAAATTTAAAGTTACCATTTTTATCAACTTGCTCTTTCTGTAAATAAAATACAGTAAGACTCTGCTTAATACAGAGTATACGTTCCATCAAAGTAGAGCATAATATGCCACAGCGTTAAATGAGGTTACCTTGTCATGTAAATAATAGGGTTAAAGGAAGATGGGTAGAATATAATTCAAGTATTTTACCAGTAAATTTATTAATTATGTTTTTTGTAACAATAAAACAAAATTTCTTACAAATATAAAAACGCAATAAACCAGCATACATATAAAAATATTAAAGAATTCTAAGTATGTTTACATTTCAAATCATTCAGTCTCTTCTGTATTATTAATTTTCTGCCTTTTTATCAAGAAGGTATCCACTGTAATTTGCGTTTTCCTTTTACTGGGTAAGAAGTTGCTGGAAAGTGTATAAGGCATCATTAACACCCTGTCTTACCTTTAAACTCCTTTCAAAATTTAGATCATTTTCAATAAATTTGTCTGTAATTTCTGTTATAGTAGTCAAACTGGTTTTTTAGAAATGCTGTTGAAAGCTCTTTTTGCTCTTCCTCAGAATTACTACTTTTGTACTCTTGGTCTGCTAATTCCTTAAGTTCATCATTAGAAAGACTTGCTGCTGTTTCTTGCACTGTTTCTTCGACATCTTCCACATTTACCTAATCTAAACTGGTTTGTTTTGATAATTCCACTATTTCATTCATATCAACAGAGAGTCCAGCATCACTACCCTTACCTAGATCTGGCCAAATGTTCTTCCCTGCCCCTTTCAAACATTTTTTGTTACCTCATTCCAAGAAAGGTTTATGTTTCTACCTTATTCATGATACTGCAGTTTTTCCAAAACTCTCTTATTGATTGTTTCTCTTCTCCATCTATTTTTTCAAACATCTTTCTAAATATTCACTGCAGGTAATAAACCTTAAAATTTAATATAACGCTTTGATCCATTGGTCCAATTAAGGCAAGTGTGTTAGGCGGCAAGAAAACCACTTCAACAGTAATGCTATTAAGTCGGATAAATTCGTTGGATAGCTTGAAGCATTATCAATTAAAAGTTGTGCTCTTGATTCAAAGTTTTTCATTTTGCAATTGGACAGGCAAAAATATTCAGTCAACCTATTCTGGAAAATTTTCATAAATTATCCATGATTTTTTATCAGACTCCCAAATTACAGGTAAAATTGATTTCAACAGTCCTTCCATCTCTCTTGGGTTTTGGAGTTGTAAACAAGTAGTGGTTTCAATTTGAAATCTCCGCTTGCATTTCACTCAGTATAAGTGTTGAGTGATCTTTTGCAGTTTTAAATCCTGGTACACATTTCTCTTCATGGGATAGAAATGTTCGTTTTGGCATTCTTTTCCAAAATAAGCCTGTTTCATCAACATTAAAAACCAATTCTGGAGGATAGTTTTCTCGTTCAACTATTGTTAAAGTCATTGGGAATTCAGCCACTGCTTACATATCACCACTTGCTGCTTCTGCTGTAATCTGTATGTTATGAAGATTATTCCAATGTTTAAATCTATCAAATTATCCTCGACTTGTAGCAAAAGTTTCACTTGTGTCACTTGCCTCAATCTGAATGTAATTAAAATTCTTTCTTTTTCCTTTATAATAGATTGCTTTAATAGTATATTGCTTTGATTTTGTCTTCAATCTATATAGAAAATTGTTTTTCCATTTCCTTTATTGTATTATTTTTATAATGGGTAATTCTAATTGCAGAGCTTCTCATAGTTACAGTATTTTTTCTTTATTCTTCCGTATTGTTGAATTGCCAAATTCAACAGCGACACAGATAAACGGCTTCGGATATTGAGAAGCCTAACACTGAGTGCAATTTCAGGGAAACTCCACAATTAAAAGAGCTTCAAACCAAAACATAGTTAAGTTGGGCTTTACTATACTGATAGTAAAATTATTTAGCGCCTACTATAAGAAGCATTGCAATATAAAATACTTACTCAGAAACAATATTTTAATTTTGGAATTAGAAATCAGGTAACATAATTGCTTATCATGTTTCAAAACATTTTTTAAAAAAAAATCTTTTCATTTCTTTATATAGAAATGTATTTTCGAAAACTATCTTAGTCTTGTTAGCAATTCTGCTGCTTATTTTGCAGATGATTTTCATGCT